>CM037865.1:63279129-64546629 GCA_021292105.1 Anadara kagoshimensis
GTACGAACAAAAGGCATGAATTTGATGCAAGTGCTTTATAAAGATGGAAACGTTAGTTATAGAGATTTGATTGGTTTTTTTTTCTTCAAACTGTTCTAGCTGTTGTTTCAATACACTGGATGCTTGGCAACAGTTCATCTGATTTCTCAATATGTTTACATATATTATATTGTCCTGAATATATATTTGAAGTCCCAAAGTTCCATTTTATTTTCATTCTACACGTGGCGGGTGAAGCTAGCTAGACAGGGGTGATTACCCTTCCGCAGCACCTAACCACACTTCCCTGATGTAAGTTCACGTGTTCTAATTAGTCAGTTTTCAAAGCTTCTACTTTGCTTTTTGGATTTTGTTTGTATTTTAAGACATTTAATTCTAATTCTGCATTAACACCCACCGTCGCAAAAATGGCAGTGTTCACATAGATAAACGATAATAAAAATAGGTTTTATTTAGTTTTATTTATACTAATTTGACGAAATCACAATTTCATGTTAAAATCAAAAGTACATCGATAATTAACTGATGTACATAATAACATTCCTTTGTTGTATTTAACAGCAAAAAAGATAAAAACAGAACGGAACGTCAGAAGGTACTTTGTTATTGTAGTGTATTCAAACGCTACGCTTTGACGTAACAAGTAAATTACATATTTACATGATGACGTCAATTATTATCCATTACACTATGTCATACAACGGGGATCGCCCCTATACCACGTGATCAATACCTCTTAACGTTTTTGCGGAACGTTTTGGAAAACGCCAAAGTCTTAGATTCCCGGAATGACGTTGTTTTTGCTGGAATAATAGAATCTGTCACCTGTTTGTGACCGATACCGGTTGATCTCAGTCGAGGGTGATGTGATGTAACATATATCCCAATCGAGGCTTTGCCGAGATTGGGATATATTACATCACAGCACCCGAGACTGAGATCAACCGGTATCGGTCAGAAACAAGTGATAGATTCAATTTCTCGTACCATTTAAGTGTTTATAACTGCGTATACAAAACAAAACACGTACCCTCATGGGGCCTCTTGCATTCCTTTGGGCACCTAATGCATTGTGCAAATCCGCCCTTTAAAAATAATCCCATCGACAACTCTTGAAAATTTTAAAATATCAACGATTTGTATTCAATGCAAATATAAAAAACTTTGACAATGAAAGATTTTGAATAAAAAGTAAAATAAAACACATATGTGAAAAATAAATAAAGAAACGCTTTGTTTTGATGACGTCAAGCGCAATGATCGGATACGTCTTCCTGATTGTTCAATTGTCGCGTGAGGCAGTACCAGACAAACTGGACAAGACAGAAAAATCTAGCACTGGTGTGCGTGTGAGATTTTTCTGTCCGAGGTACGAGAAAACATCATCTCATGCGATTCCATATCCATTAGAAAATAAGTGCTCCGCATAAATGTTAGAGGGTATCACGTTATACAGCGGCGAACCCCATCGCTCAAAATGTGTCATAGGAGAAACAATAACAATTGTAAATATAGATAAATGGATCGGTTTGTTTGTTGTTATGCTTGTGCTGTTTGATGGCTTGTGCTGCCTATACTTTATTGAATCACAATAACCATGTTGAAAAAAATTATATGATGTCATATTTACTTCATATGAGAATGTCATGAAACCAAAAAGAAACATTTAAGAGTATTTTTCAATATCTTATAAATTCAACTATTTGACATTGCTACAGTAGCTATAATAAACAAGTTATTAATTGATTAAGTTTGTATTCTTAACTTAGAAACATTCAATTATTTAAAATTGTCTCAATTGCAATTTTCCCAAATTCATGAAACAGAACAAATTTAAAGATATAAAACAAATTACATATTTTTTTTTACATTTAACAGTGACCACTGCATCATTTTACAAATATCTTTCTTTAATATTTGCAAACAGGGACATTTTTTTCTTATAAAGCACTCAAACCATTTAATAAAATTTGTGATTTGTCTCTTTAGTCGTATGAATAAGGATTTATGCAAAATCATGTTAAATCTGTCGCCAAATTATTCAACTATATAGATGATCTTCTATTTATTAATAATCCACAGTTTGGAGATTATGTGGATGTCATCTATCACAGTGAGTTTGAAATACAAGAGACGGCTGATTCTTCAAGTTCTGCTTCCCATTTAGATTTGAATCTCAATTATACTAATATGACGCTAACCAAAGACCACATTTGAAAATGTATGTCAAACGTGATGACTTTAATTTTTCTTTTTTTTTATGCAGCAATATACCTGCTTCGGCTGCTTATGTTGTATTTGTTTCACAAGAAATACGTTATGATAGAGCCTGTACAACGAAGCAAGCTTCTTATAATTTAATTTTTTTTTGACGCAAAGACATTGCAAGCTTGGCTTATCAAGGCCCTCAAAGACTTTTTATGGCTGACATCAAAATATAGTTGAAAGTATCGTGTCTCTCTGTTTCCAAAACTACCGTGGGTATATTTGACGTCCCATAGTTCCATGGTCCTTTCATTCCCATGTGGTGGGTGTAGCTAGCTAAACAGTAAGTGCTTACACTTCCGTAGCACTCGGCATCACTTCCCTATGGGAAGTTCAAACGTTTCACCTTATTTGCCAGTAGTGACTTTTTAGGATTAAAGGCTATATGTCAGATAAAACCAAATAATTATCACGCTTAAACACATATACAACAAAACTTCAAAAAGAAAACAAGAATGCCTTTGTTATAAAGATTGTTCATTTTTGTGATCATACAAAAATATGCAAGGGGTTATCAAATATATTTATATTTCTAAAAAATTATCGCCTGTTCGTGACTTAAGATAATCGGATTCGTGTTAAAACACCACCTTTTCCTGGTCCAATTAAGATAAGTAGAATTGGAGAATGGAAGATTAAAGTGAAATGATGAGTGAAATCAGCTGTAATGTAAATATTTACACGTGAGTTACTTAGATTAGTGTTTAATTGTATGCGCGTGCATAATAGTATATATAACATCGGATAAAACAAAAAAATTACGTGCATTTCTCAGGACATTATCGGCATTATAACAAAGCCTTATTGTACCGTTTAGAATATGATATAAACAGATAAAAATCATAAAATAACGTTGTAATTTATACAAAATAAACTTAAATATTGTATAAGTTGAATCAGAATATACAACAATAAATAACTCCGGTGTGTGTACACTCATAGCGTTATTAAGACCAGCTTGGAACTGTTTTGGAAGAACTGTTTTATATACCGAATTTTTAACTTTTTGCTTTGCTTTGGGTTTCCGGTTTAGATAAGGTTTGGTATGTTTGTTTTGGATGAATAATTCTTAAGTTTTAAGTAGTAACGTTTTCAGTACTATTTATTTCAGTTTTACCTGCATACATTCTACAACAAAGCGAAAGTAGAATCTCTAAAATGCAGAATATCACGAACAATTGACATGATAATTAATGTTTTTTTGTTGTGTTGTTCTATGTATTGTGTTCTTTGTACGACTCTTACTATCCTATGTATTAACCGGAGATGATAAAGTTATTGTTCGATATTGTTGTGGCACATTATGTCAAGCTAGTTTTCAGAACATGTTTTGTATTTTAAAATACATGTTATACCTAATTATACCAAAATGTATTCAGTATTCCGATTATGTACTGTAAACGTATTTATTTTCGCGGAGTTCTAATTTTCGCTTATTTCGCTGTCGTTTGTTTCGCGCGAAAATCAAAACTGCGAAAAGTATATTGTGCTTATTGTGGTATAGTGCATATTTCAAAAACGCAAAAATTTAACTACGCGGAAATGTCTAAATTTCCTTTACCCATGAAAATTCATACACGCGAAATTAAACACGTTTACAGTATATGCTATTTTCAATATTTCGGTATATATACTTGGGCTTTTTGTTTTCTGAAAAACAATGTTTTAAGAAATAGGTGCACTGCAATTTAAGGTAAGCTGATTAAGAACATTGGTTGAATTTAAGTGTTTTTAAGTGATGAGGCAGAAGTTACAAGGATCAAAGGTTGCATAAGTTTTTTTATTATGTAAAGGGGATCTGTCTAATCATACGTTCTATTAAAAGGTTTTGTAAATATCCGATAGCTGCCACGAACATTATGTTCTTACTGACAATTCTACAAACTTCGAGAACAAAATCGCCGTGTTTTTTTAGATTATGATATTTTCTGCTTGATATGCAAAAAAGGAAAACACGCCGTATATCTTAAATTCAAGGAAAACATTTACCAAGAATCAAATATAACCCCTTACACAAAAATGGACGGTTAAATTTGTTATTGATATAAAAGAATACGGCTATATTCACTGTTTGATGGTTTAATAAAGATGACAACTTTATGAAGCATGAACTTTGTTTATAGAAATCGATCTTCAAGCTTTGGTTGATACCAGTAGGGTTTATAATTAGATATGACAACATTTATAGATTCATCCAAATATGATTTTCTTCTTAATAAAATATCAATATTTCCTTATACCAAAGTGCCAGGAAAAATTTAAAAAAACAATTGTGGCGTCACAACGTTAACGCACATGGCAGTCATGCATGACTGATCTTAATGGTACTAAAAGCACAATCATTCTACAATAATCTGTTAAACATATATATCTATTGTATTAATCATAGAGTCTTTCGGCATCAATCTAAAAGAGAAAAACTCGACCTTCCATACTTATACTGCACAAAAAGCCACACAATGAAAGATATATAGCATATTTCCCTAAATGTACTACTAAATTATTATCAGGAATTGTGTCACAAATTTTGAAGATGGTCTTCAGTCTTATTCAGATAAGTCTGGCACTAACAAAATGTAGATTCTACAAATTCTTAAAAGAATTACTTGAACATCTTGCTTCTTATATTTTATATCGTAGAAGAAGTATTAAAACACCACTTCCCCACATTCTAGATTTAAAAAACGTCTTAAACAAATTATTCAGTTTATACCAATTCATTCAATATATAATTTTCCAACAAACAATTGGTATGCAAATGGGCACAAACTGTATACCAAAATTTATTTAGGATATATTTGACATTCCATAGTTCCATGTTCTTTTCATTCTCAAATTTGATAACACAAGTGGCTTGAACAATTACAATGTAGTTAAACAGGAGGTGTTTATCTTTCAGCAGCACCCAGCCTAATTTCCCTGGTTGAAGTTCGTGTTTAACTTTGTTTTGGGGTTGAGATTTGGACGTGGAATGAAATGTTTGTTTTTCAGGGATTTTAAGGCTTGGCCAAGATTTAAAGCAAGGGCATATCTAAAAATCTAAGGATAAAGTCGCGAAGGGTAATATGTATGTGTTGTAAAACATTGCTCTAGAGAGATTTGACGAAGTTTTACACAAATTATATCCATGGCTCAAAGGCAATGACGATATCGAACGAGAGCAATAGTTTGTCCGTCAAAGTAATAATTTAAAGATCATGGTCATAATCACGGAAGTTGTAAATAGAGTCGTGAAAATTTACACAAAATATCTCAATGGTCATTTGATTTGCATATATGTTGGTTGCATTAAATGTATTGTGGTTTTATGGTTTTAATCATACACTTGATTGAAAGGCGAAGAGTGTTTTGAACAATTTTACTGCCGCTGTTTTATTTAGAGATCATGGTGGAGGTTAATGTGTCTAACCTGACTTGTCAGTTCCAAAGTTTTTACTTTGCTTTTGGATTGTGATTCGGACATGGATTAGTATGTTTGTTTTTGACTATTTCATATCATAATCATATTTCTGCTTATATTGAAATAATAAATAAAGAAGAGAGAGAGAGAGAGAGAGAGAGAGAGAGAGAGAGAGAGAGAGAGAGGAGGAAATGTTATTGTAATATTGAATACAGCCATCCATATGCAAAAATGCCCTTAGGAAAAAAAGATTTTCACTCTGTTATATTTTTAAAGCACCAACGTTGGGTTATACAAAAACAGTATAATAAAGGTAAAATCTCTCTTAAATCTTGTGGAGAAATTGTAAAAATAAAATAAAAATAAATAAAACTACAAAGATGTATTTTTAACAGACAATATTATTGCTTTCACAATCTGTTTTCTCCATTACTATTGGATTATTCCAAGGATCCTTTCCGCTTTTGGAACGTCATATTTAAATGAGTAAATGGGCGTCTAACGCTGTAAAAAGTAACACTAGTATTCCATATAATTTAAACCACTGAACAGGTATCTCCACTGATGGACATAGCATCCTCGATGATATCATAAGCTCAGTAGGCAATGCTTTTGTATTGTCAGAAATACACTGCTGTCTAATTGTGTTGCTATTAAAAATCTGAAAATAATCAATACTAAGGTATACTACCCAGTGCAAGTATTTCCTTAGCTTGATTAAGGCCCAAGCACTACTGCAATAAAATTAGCACTGGTGCAATGTGTGATTATCATAACTTATTAAGTCAAACACGTCACTCAAAAATTGTGCATCATGCTTTTCTGTCTGATGTACTCTCCCAGTTAACTTTGATATTTTGTTAAAAGTGAACGAGTTCAAAATAAAATCATGAAGAATTTGAAAAATTGTAAACGGTAATTAAACAAGCATGTGCTAATAAAAAGTGTATACTCCACAACTTCTAAAAGGTTTAATTTTAAGGTAAAACATTATAGACATACTTCATCAATCAAGATTCTTCAGGTACTTCACTGCTTCTGGTCTGTAACGTGTGGTGATTTAAATGGTGTACTTATTGTAGCGATACTAGCAAGGTTAAAACAGATGTAAATCAAATACATTGCCAGGTAGGTAATCTTCTGTACTAAGTTAAATCTATTATAATAGCCATGATATAAATCATTTTGCAATTAAATTATGCATGTGTAAACGTAATGTATTTAAAGCGTATAATTTATAAAGTTTGAAATACGCGTTCACAACAGGAACTTTATACAACCAAGCAAGCTACATACAAATAAATTGTTGACACAAGGATAATGGAATTTTAGGCTGTTCAAGCCCCCCCCAAAAAGGTTTATAGCCAAAGCACGATGATGTTGATAAATATGATGTCTCTGTATCCAAAAAATATATTTGAAGTTCCATTTTTTACTCCTAATTTTGATTACATACACACATGAAGTCTAACTTCCTTAACAGGAAGTGCTTACCCTTTCAGAGCGCCTGACCTCACTTCACTTGTTTAACATAATTTCCAGCTTCAAAATTTTTACTTTGCTTTGGGATTATGATTTGGACATGGATTGGTATTGTTTTTGATTACTGCTTGCAAAATATTTAAATAATCTTTTTTATATTTAATTTCAGAAATGTGGTTTTTACATGTCAAATAAAATGCAAACATACTAACTTATGTGTAATCACAATCCTAAAGCAAATTAAAAAAAGAAAAAGTTTTATAGATATGTCGGAACATCTCGCTGTATATGTCAGAGCAACATGGTTTATGATTTAATAGTGCAATCCAGTTTCTAAACATAAAATAATTACGGAACATTTATTCGTTCAACCAGACTAATATTATTAAGACGATGTACGATGTATGTAACAAAGTTACAATAACTTTTTAGCAGTATGAGTGTTTACTTGATCTGTACTGTTTAGATGTTTTATTCTTTTTACTTGTATTGCGTAATGGTCTTGGTGACGTTGACAGTTTCTTGAAGAACTATCTTAAAGTATAATTAATAATTGTGATGTTCATCTAGCTAGTCAGAAAGAAGTCCTTAATATGCCAAAAGGCGTTCGTCTTCAACTAGACGCAGAGATTGGAGTTTAAGCGATATTCATTATCAAGGATAAAACTATATACTTTACCGATCTTGAACATAACCGTTGATAAACAACCGACCTGTGTATTAGTTGAGTTATAATTGGTTGTAAATGATCAGCCGCATGAGGAATAAGAAAACCTTTTCAGAATAGAATACGAAAAATAGTTGATTACTTCTACAAAGAGAAATGTTTAGAGACAAAAAATATTTCAATGCTCTACACTAGATCAATACAAGGCATTAAAAGAAACTGTTTTTTACACAATGGACCGTATACAACAACAACAATAAAAAAAGAATCTTGGTATAACGATGTACCAGAAAGAGACAAATTCACAAATTTGAAGATGTGATTAAAGTTTCTTAAATAGTGCCATGAGTGGTGTTGAACCAGGTTGCATATATAAAAAAAGACAACCAAAACAGACAATATGGTAAAATCCTTCAGTATAGCATGATTGTAGACAAGTTAACAATTCATGTGTAAGAGCACCTGGCCTCGCTTTCGTGTTGGCAGTTCACGTGTTTAACTTTTTTGTCAGTTTCAAAGTTTTTACTTTGCTTTGCAATAGTAAATAAGTACGTTCTTTTTTTATAAGATATGTAATTGGGAGGAGGATCAGTTCATCACTTGTGTGGGACCTCAATCATATCGTTTTGATTTCCATGGCTACAAACCATTTCTCTACATCTATATACTAGCACTGTTGTTTTATTACACGGTAGTTGGTCTACAAGACTATATACGACACCTTATAGTCACCTAGTCACTGTATGTCAATTAATTCACACTTTATTATTACAGTCTCTATCTGCTGCACATGTTCTGAATCAAATATGAACTTAATGTTATTGCAGTTTATGATCAAGTCTAATGCTGTGTAACCTTACTCGTCTACATCAGTTACACAGAAATCACTACGCCAGTTATACTATACACGTTAACGAGACAGTTAAATCATATCTGGGGATTACATTATGACAAGGTCAATTTAGATCACAGGAGCTGATGATTGCAACTTAAAGCTTATCTTATCAGTTTTGATATTATTCATTATCACAACATCTTTAGGGAAATTTGTTTCGTAAAATAATGTTTTGTGGTAGCCATGATCTCTAAATTAGAAATAAAGGTTTGTCTGATATACGTCACTAGTTGTTTTCGGTTTGTCTGACTTGATCATGATACCTGTATGTCAAAGAGAAATTGTTTGGCAGCATGTAGATGCTTTGCAGTGTGTAAAATGTTTAAGCATATAACTTTTATATGATGATATCAAATCAAAAACAAACAAAATTTTATTCCAAAAAGTTTAAAAATATCCAAAGGACCACAAAGTTTTAACTAATCAATGTTTAAATTACAATCCCAACAGTAAAACGTAAAACATTTGAGACCTGGTAAATTGTGATATATGTAATCAGGACTTTTTTTCAACAAGCGTCACCCTAGAAATGCATTCTGGACACTCATCGCAGATTTGTTTCTTTATTCGCATGAGGCAGAAATTATACAGAAACTTAATAAACATTGATAAAAATATGATGTTCTATCTATTAACAATCATATACAGCGTATTTGGAGACTATGTGAATGTTATCTATCCTAGTGAGCTTGAAATAAAAGAGACGACTGATTCTTCAAGTTCTGCTTCATATATAGAGGTGTACCGCAGTTATGACGCTATCGAGAGGCTACATTTGAAGTTGTATTGCACATGTGATAATACATTCAATCTTTCTATTGTAAACTTTTTTTGCAACGATATACCTGCTTCTCCTGCTTATGGGGACTTTTTAAGAAGAAGTTGCTTACAAATAAATTGTTGACTCAGGGATATTGCAATCTTAGGCTTATTAATGTCCTCAAAAAGTTTTATGGCCGTCATCACAATTATTGTTGTAAAGTCTCTGTGCATATCCAAAATGGCATTGGATATTATTGATGTCTAATAGTTCCATTTTCCATCCATTTTTAATTGTAATTACACGCCCGGTGAGTGTAGCTAAACAGGAGGGTCTTACCATTCCGGAGCACCCGATCTCACTTCCTTGGTGGAAGTTCACGGTCTCAACCTAATTTATCAGTTTTAAAATTTTTAATTTGTTTGAGATTATGATTTATGCATGGCTTTGTCTGTTTGTTTTTCTTTCATTCATAGCGAAAAAATCTTGCGGTAAAGCATGCATTGTCCATTTAATTTTCATTCGGTGTTACAGTTATATAGAGGACAAGAAACAACTTTTCAGCAGCTGAATTTTGGCATCCATATTTCTACACTAACATTATTCATTATTAGAATGGCATGAAGTTCAACTTCGAGATTACAAAATATTGAGAATCCCCGATATGGAAGGACAAGTATTGCCACTATGATATAAATTTTAACCTCTTCTTAAATAAGATTGGTGATTTTATTATTTTTCTAACATTTTGATAAATAAAATGTCATGATATTCACTTTTTTACGTTATTACCGGAAGACTTGTTTTCGTATTAGATGCTACAATATGATAAATTATTCAATTTAATTTTGACATGTTTTACATTACTATTTGATATAAACCAAGTTAATATCTAAACACAGAGTCATAATCAATGAAGATGATTTATGATCTATATGGATATTATAGAACGCGAACTCACTGAACGATGATGTGTTTTTAAGATAGCTGATAACTGATATAACTACTTGTTACAGGGTTGTCCGTCCATGATGAGTGTGTCAAAAATATTTCCTGAGTATGTGGCTGTAAAATCTAATGAAGTTGTTTTCACAAGTAAAGTTCATTATTTTACGCTTATTTATTTATTTCCCTGAATATATTTCACGTCCCATAGTTCATTTTGCTCAAATTTAATAGCACAAGTAATGAGTGTAGCTGGCTAAACACGAGGTGCTTACACTTCCGGAGCATCCGGCCTCACTTCCTTGGTAGAAGTTCACGTGTTTAACCTCACTTGTGAGAGTTTCAAAGTTTTTTCTTCTTGGATGTGCTTCGGGCATGGATTAGTATTCTTGTTTTTGATAATGTATTTTTTTCTAGATCCGTATGTTCATATATTCATTTTATTATTGGTATGTCTGTTGTTTGATATATATATAAAGTAAATGAATCTTTCATCTTTTCTTAGTATGTAGTTAAGCTGGAACTATCGATGTTTCTGAAATAATAAGAATTGAAGAGTAAACTACATTATAAGTTAAGGATAAAGTACTACCCTTAAATCTTTGTTTTCTGTATGATTAATTTCAAATTTTACTTTGATGCAGCAATGTCAAAGTTCTACATCTTATTTGCTTGTCTTTGAGCGAAAGTTGATTAAAAAGATAGATCCAAGTAAACTTCATCTGTTACACTCGAAAGATTACTTTGTATATAGCTTTATACAATAATTCTCTGAAGTAACAAATAGGTATATTTGTTTTAAATAAATGATGCCATAAGAACCGATGTCTGATTACTGATGACCTAACAAACAACATTGTATTTTCAATATTTAAACCAATTTAAACTATACTCAAAACAAATATACTAATCCATGTCTGAATCACAATCCAGAAGCAAAGTAAAACCTTTTGAACTGACAAGTTAGGTTAAGACACTTGAACTTCCATCAGGGAAATTAGGCCGGGTGCTCTGGAAGGGTAAGCACCTCCTGTTTAGCTAGCTACACCCGCCATGTGTGTAATAAAAATTGTATAAAACAAACAAGGAGCTATGGGACGTCAAATATATCCAGGGCAATCGTAGACAACCTTATTTTTTAAGTTAAGGACTCCCTTATATGCAACATGTGATACATATGCAAAACCATCTACTATATGTGTCTCTCTGACAAAGCTTATCGCCCGAGTTTATGTTTTGATTGTGTGGACGGATACATTACACGATTGCGCTGTACACTGACATTATACCTTTCATCATACACAGAATTCGCATTTAAATCAGAACTGTCTCTTGAGAGCCAAAAACCCCACACCAACTTCTATAGGGTCTATTGTTTTCCGGCGGCCTTGAACGTTCCTATATGACCTTGATTCAAAGTCATGACACACCTTTGTTCAATGAAATTTATTTATGTGGAGTTTTATGACAGTCGTCCAAAGTCGTCCGATTTTACAGACATGGTGATACCTGTATACTCCCTCAAACTAGCTTGCGTTGGGTATAATAATCAGATAGGAATATATGAACCAAAAACAAACATACTGGTCCATGATCGAATCACAATCCAGAAGCAAAACTGACAAGTTAGGTAAGACACGTGAACTTCAACCTGATAACCTCTTCAATACTTTTTTAGCACATGTTATTTATGTCAATAATAAAAAGTCTTTTAACTTCCTTAACTGTAGTAGACTTCTGATTATAACAGAAGTTAGTATAGCATTATTTATAAGGAATACACTCATTTATGACAACTGGAAATAGCATGACTTAAAGCGTGTCCCGTCATCAAAGCCGGTTTAAAGGAGTCCTTACACGCTAACTTGGTAGTAAATCGTCTCCAACACGGAACTATGGTACTTTATGTAGAATGTAATTTCAAATTCATCAAACTCCCACAAAGGAATTTTAAGAGAATTTTCCTTAATGTTTTATGAATATGTCGTACAGAAGGTTGTTGATTATCGATGGACTGCATAAACTCTAATGCAGTAGAATGCTCGTTAACAAGCATACCATGTAATGCTGCAAAACTTTGGCGCAGAACTTTGGAATTGCATTCGTGGAGTTAAGTTGAGTTGAGTAATGATGTTTAACGTAAGAGTCGAGAATATTTCACTTATATCGAGACGTCGCCAGCTATAGACGAAGGTGAAGAAATTTTGCCTGTGCGTTGCGCTGATGGCATTATGCAGCAGTGTTCTTTATCGTGCCAATACCACTGTGACACGGGACCTCGTTTATTTTAAGTTCCTATCCGAAAAAAACCACGCCTTTCATTTCGTTTCGTAATGCCGAGTGCTTGGCAAAAGAACCGTCACTACACACTTTTAAGCCTTGGGTCAGACCCGGCCGGGGATCGAACACACGACCTCTCACTTACGGATGCTTAGTCCACCAGCAGAGATACCATCCCAGTAATTTTAATTATTACTAAAACCGTTTAAGTTGCAGCACTAGACGCTCGTTTCGGAATAAAAATCTACACAAGTAGTCCTCGGATCAACATTTTGGAAATTCAAATATTTTCAATATATATGTCGAAATAATGTTAATAATAGAAATTAAGATGTAAGCACATTTGTGAACATAAAATCTTGGTTATAAAACTCGAGATTTTACAAAAGGTATTGGATGTAATGGCCAAATGTTGCCTAGATGTCTGTTCATAGTACGTTTAGATGACCATACCCATCCTAATGTTAACAACAACCAGTGGTCTCTAAACAAGCTTTATTTTAACAAGCAGTTAACCAACTTGATTGGAATTTTCATGATAATATAATTATATTGAGACATAGCCGGTAGCTTATTAGTATTTATATTGAATCAGGTTTGATTACTAATGTTTTTAATCAATGAACAAATCCGCTTTCATCTCCACATTCAGCCAATCTATTCAAAATGAAAACCTGTGCTAAATTGAAATTAAAGTAAAAAACTATAATACAATCTATGCAATGCACATGCGGCAATGCACGTGTTAAAAAGTTGTATGTAGTCTCTGGTACGTAAAAAGTTTCTTATGCGTGTTAGACTTAATTGATTATAAAATGTACACGTAAAAGTAATTGTGTAGAACCAAGAAAACCACGGGAAACAGACGTATTATAAACAGACCTGCCAAAATCTATAACTGAATTATCTACAAACGAAAATTAGCGTAAAATTAACATTTAAATCATTTAAAGCGGAACATATTGTTTCCTAAAATGTTTTTGAAAATCCAATTACAAGCCAATCGATGGTCTTGCCCATGCAAAGCCTGTAATTATTCACTAAAATCTCTGACCCTGTAGACAGCTCTTCATCGTCTCGCTAACAGTAGCATACATGTGGCATTTTAAATTCAGTTCAATAACGGTGTTTAACGTTCCAGTCAAGAATATTTCACACATATCCAGACGATACTTGCAAATGGCAAAGGTGCAGAAATTTTGCCTGTGTGTTGCGCTGATGGTGTTATACAGCATGGTTCCTTATCGTGCCACGCCTACTGTGACACGGGACCTTGTTTATTTTAAATTTTGAGGGACCTTATAAATTTTATATGTAATTATAAATGACTCGTGTATATTATCTAGACTTTATATGTTTACATGTAGGTTCTTAAGAGAAGTGATATTTTTATTTTATTTCCAGGAGCACCTGGCCTCAATTCTCGATAAAAGTCCAAGTGTATAAGTTAAATTGCCAGGCCCCGCTTTCACAATCATTCCTTAGCTAAGGTTTTCCTTAACTTAAATTTTGCCAATTTTGGTGATCACTTTTTGGAAATAACGATAAATATTTTTGTAAAAAACTAAATGCAAATGTTTTAATTTAGAAGTGACCTTACAATGACACTTCAACTTCCTTAATATCTTGAAAATTAACAAAATTATAAAGTTTTGAAATTTTGCAAGATTTAAGTTAAGGAAAATCTTAGCTAAGAAAGGATTGTGAAACCGGGCTTGGCTTCAAAGTTTTTACTTTGCTTTGGGATTGTGGTTTGGACATGGATTGGTATGTTAGTTTTTACTTTGCCTTTGGATTGTGGTTTGGACATGGATTGGTATGTTTGTTTTCACTTTGTCTTTGGATTGTGGTTTGGACATGGATTGGTATGTTTGTTTTTAAAATTTCATATTAATCATTCTTTGGACATTATTAATTTGCAACAAACAATAGATGTAAGGTTGCAAATGGGGTTTTGAAAACGTTTTTATTGATCAAACATGGACGATTATTAGATGCATTAAGGATTACAAGGATTACAAGGCCGTAGATTTTGTGGAATCTCTCATTGTATTGATACATAAAGCAGATATTCAATGACTGACTTGCTTCACAATCAAGAAAACATATTTCACTTTGAAACATTTGAATAATGACACAAGCACTTCTCAACAAGATTTTGTTCAATTAACTTTATTTGCGAAGTAATTTTCTTGTCAATTAAACTCGAGTTATGTTTATTTTGCACAACAATAAAGCCTTTATATTCCGCGATGTTAGAATTATAATCCTATCATTTAAATTCTTTATACACTCAGTAACACGAATTCACCGACATGTTTGCACACTTCTGTCAATAAAATTTTGATTAGAAAGAAAATTATTTGCTTTGATGAATTTAATGTTCAACATCCTTCTGTTTTTCTGATATTAATGGCATGCAGACTTTACATATTTCAGTTAAAGGGCGCCTTGTTTTTCCCACTTACAAGTCACTTTTTGCCATACAGCAGTTTTGTGTTATTTCATTTTTTAACGAAATACAAATAAATAATGCAGATTTTTAAAAAATAATTTTCTTTTTTTTTTGAAAAAAGGTAAATGACTTGTCAAAATCTTCAAAGAAGCACATCATATAATTGATAGGTCTCAATTCCCTGGTGGAAGTTCACGTGTTTAACCTAATTTGTCAATTTCAAGGTTTTTTCTTTGCTTCTGAATTGTGATTCGGACATGGCTTAGTATGTTTGTTTTGGTTTCCCCACTTACAAGTCAATTTTTGCTAGAACAAATTTGTGTTATTTCATTTTTCAAAAGTAATACAAATGAATTATGCAGATGTTTTAAAATAATTTGTTTTGAAAAGACGTGAATGACTTGTCAAATTATTCAAAGAAACACATCATATAATTGATTGGTCTCAATTCCCTGGTGAAAGTTCACGTGTTTAACTTAGCTTGCAAGTTTCAAAGTTTTTACCTTGCTTCTGGATTGTGATTCAGACATGAATTAGTTTGTTTTGCTTTTCCACTTACAAGTCAATTTTTGTTAGAGCAAATTTGTGTTATTTCATTTTTCAAAGTAAATACAAATGAATTATGCAGATGTTTTTAAATAATTTTCTTTTTTAAAAAAAAGGTAAATGACTTGTCAAACTATTCAAAGAAGCACAACATATAATTAATCGGCCTAATTTTCCTGGTACAAGTTCTCGTGATCAACTTAATTTGTCAGTTTCATAGTGTTTTCTTTGCTCAGACATGGATTAGTATGTTTGTTTTGGCTACAGCAGATTTATGTTATTTCATTTTTCACAGTAAATACAAATAAATTATGCAGATGTTTTTAAATAATTTTCTTTTCTTTGAAAAAAAGTAAATGACTTGTTAAAATATTCAAAGAAGCACATCATATAATTGATTGGTCTCAATTCCCTGGTGGAAGTTCATGTGTTTAACCTAGCTTGCCAGTTTTAAAGTTTTTACTTTGCTTCTGAATTGTAATTCGGACATGGAATCGTATTTAATTTCATATCTTTCAATTTCAGAAACAGGAACTATCACTGTATGACTGTATTGGTTTGGGGATATCCGTGAATTTATCATATTTCTGCAAACTACTTTGAGAGGGTATATAGTAATCACCATGTCTGTCTGTCTGTCTGTCTGTCTGTCTCTAGCCTTCCGTCTGCCTGTCCGTGTAAAGTCGAAGAGAATATCTCATAATTGCTTTGGAAGACTGTCATACAAATTCACATGAATAATCTTTATGGTCAAAAGTTGTGTCATGACCTTGAAACAAGGTCATATAGGAAAGGTCAAGGTAGCAGGAAAAACATTAAACTCTTGTAGATGTTGGTGGCGGGGGTTAATTAGCTCTGAAGAGACTTTACCATTAGCCAAGTACTACAGTTCTAATAAACGACTCTCATTTAACCTTATTTATTTTACCCTTTTTGTTACTACAAAATCTTCATCACACCAATATATATAATATACCTCTAGAACTTCCTAGTCCAAAAAGTAAAACTAAAAAACAAGCATATTAATCCCTGACCAAACATTAAACATTGAATCTTAGATTTTGTAGAATGTCTGTCTTTTTTGTACTAAACATAGGTATGTTATATGTCTGTTTGAGGTCCAAGATTCCGAAAACTGTCTTCCAAGTCTTACAAATAAACTATGCTTTTCCTTCACATAAATCTATCGGATGTAAAATCTGAATAGAAATTTTATTTTTCAAACTGTCTCTTCATGCTGAACCCTACTTTTATTCTTTCTTTCTAAATGATCCTGAATTTTAAGAAATTATATGCTAAACAATTATGCGTTTTATAATTTGTTAAGAATAAATGACAAACTGCTCATTATTGTCCGCCTAGCGCAATGTATATTGTAGTTATTATTATTTTGATGTTATTAAGTTGCGATTAGATCCGTTATCAACATGTATACATTTTTTCAAGAAATGTCCTGCTTTAGTACATACGTTATGATCAAATTTTTGTTTCACAATTTTGGTCAAAGCACTACTGCTGAGATATTGCATTCCGAAACGGCCGCCTAGTGCTGTAAAATTAACACTGGTACCAGTATAATATGTAATAACAAAGATGTTATTTTTATCTTCAATAGATTTTTTGCGACAGGAAACAACATCATACATGAAAACACTTTAACACATTGAGATTTATAAGTAAAATTAAAAATAAAACAAAATAAATTATACTCATCGTCTGCACATTTTATGGCTTCTTTCTGGGGAAGATTTATTTCAAAATGACAACCTGGCCACTACCATTGCCATTATTTAATATGTACATATTTACATCTTACTAAGCATATGGAAAACATCAAAGACGGAAATAAAATTGTTTGCAACTTTTAAAATCAAGATGTCTGATAAAAAACCCAAACATTTAGTTATTGATGCAATTAACTGCTGATGTTTTAACAATATCTCTTTCTAAAAGCATCATTCAAAGGACCACATAAAAAGAGTGTTTCATCTTCAGTGGAAGAGATCAGAGACAGATACACGTGCATCATCCGGTTTCTTTAGTATGTGATGAAGCGTTATATACAATTTGGCATCTAGACAACCCGATACTTCTTGTGAGGTTAGAAAACAAAAGGACGATTTGCGGTATAGAACTGACTTTTGCCTATGTCGTGTAATATAAGTAAGTAATAAAAAACAAATATACTAATCCATGTCCGAATCAATATCCAAAAGCAAAGTAGAAACTTTGAAATTAAGAAGTTAAGTTAAAAACATAAACTTCCACCAAGTGGGGAAGTAAGGTCGGGTGCCTCAGAAGGGAAGGTTCGTTTATATAACTAATCACAGTTCAACGATATTTAACATTATTTAAAAATCAAATACAAACATGCCAGTCCATGTTCAAATATCAATCCAAAAGCTATACCCAGGGAAATTTTGGATGAGACACGTGATGATACTTATCAACAATACATACACGATTTGAGAGAAATATTAAAATATGCAAATCCTGTGTAATTCTTTTAAGATAAATGATATGTCTTTAAAAGATGAATAGTCATAGAACAGTGTTATACATTTTGGTCTTGATACAGTTTTTAATTAATCGTAGCTAGGTAAACAGGAGGTGCCTACCCTACCGGAGTAACCGGCCTCGCTTTCCTGGTGCCTGTGCTTAACCTGATGTGTCAGTTTGAGTTTCAAAGTTTTTAATCTGCTTCTGGGTTTTGATTCGGACATGAATTAGTATGTTTGTTTTTGTTTCTTCAATCCAGTTCATTAAGTATATAAAAATTCAATATAGATACAAGTTGGCAACTACCTGACTCAATAAATCTTCTAAGATAAAATATTGACTTCATAGAACGACAGGACCACATGTAGTATAAAACGATTTTGGCGTAGTCATTTGAGTTTTAAAATGTTGTTGTTTAGTGTGTGTTACAACTTGGCTACTACACAGCTCAATTACGTGGGAAGGTACTGTTAAAACGTTCATGATTTAATAATATCATTGAGGTATAAGTCCACGTAGCAGAACTTGAAGAGTCAGTCCATCTTTAACCAATGTAATTAAGAAACAAGGGTTGGAACAATCGTCTACAATGTTATATCAAATTAATTCCGACTACAATAACACAAAATAATGATTAAGTTCGAAAGGGTAATGTCACATATGCTCTGTTTTATATTATTATTATCAAAATAATGAAAATTGGCACATGCTGCATGAACAAATAAATATCTTAACACCTTGCCTAATGTACGCTGGTATAGACTATATCACAGATGGAAGGATGATTTAGAGGTTAGAAGGTTCCTAGTACTATTGATGTTATTTTTAAATATTTTTGTACAGTTATAACAATAACCACCAAGGAAAGCCTACAAAAACAACAGACGGAACATAAAGTATTGGTGAAGTAATGGTATAGACTAAATATAAAGTATAGGCAAACAACATTGACCTGCTCGTTTGACCTTTGATTTAAATAATTCATTATGAACGAGTTGATTTAAGAATTGGGACTACGTCTGTAAAATTCGTCTATATGATGTAAACACTCATCATGGGCAATGTGTATATGCATTGACTGCGAATCCTAACAGTACCCATTTATTGGATGGATACTCCTATATGAATATTCCTAATGAAAGGTCAAACTGACAGGTCAATGTTGTTTACCTGTAATGGTATTTACTGTTGTTCTTGATCTCTTGTTTTTACTTTTTTGTACAAAGAAGATCAAAATAATAGTGTTTCAACCTAATTAACCCCCGTAAAAAGATATAACACCACAACATATAACGTCACTAATACGTCTTGGATTATTTAAACAAAAAAAAAATAAACAGAGAACACGCCAATGTTTATTTCTGATACGAGATACACTGAAAAAAATCGAGAAAAAAGTCATACGATCCTTTTGTTGTTGACAAGATAAAAAACTCCAATAAAAATATGGTGACAGATTTTGAAGATTCCGTACATATTGTCTAAAAGAGTATATGCAATAAAACGTACCACACATAAAGTAATTCCATTACCAATGCAGTTTGACCGTCTCTATATATGGTTTCTTGACCAACGTGTTGCTTTAAAATTATCTAATGGAAGAAATTTGAAATAAATAATATTAATATTTCGTGAAAATCTCATACAATATTGAAACTTCGACAACCAGGCACGTATTATTAAGCACAAATTGTCAATAAGTGTTCTTACAATCATCCTACGAAAACAAATCCAAAAAGTCAGAGCAAATGTTTAACCTATCTCAATCTAGTTGAATTTGATTTTTGTAGGAATCATAAAGATATCCTGAATAATGTTTAATCTTTAAGGTAAAAACTAAAACGAAATGAAAAATGTACTTGAAATAAGTAAAGCAATGTGTGAACCAGAAAACGACATGTACATCGTGTATATATTATATATTCTGTCAATGAAAATTCATGTCAATATAGACAGAGGAGGGAGACCTTTTACGGACTGTTAATCTCGCAAACAAACTAATACAACCGATATTTTATTTTTATCCGAAAATAGAATTCCTCATAAGCTAAAGTATAAGAAGTATTTCCTTATTTTTCCTTATTTCTTTCATGCGGAGTATTTCCTTAGTTTAATTTAATGTAATATATTTTGTTTTTTTGGGTATCTTTTAACGTCTGGAAAAAAATGGTTTTCTCATTTTGGTCCAAGCACTCCTGATAAGGAGTTACATTCCGAAACGGCCGTCTAGTGCTGTAAAATTAAAACTGGTATAATATGCAATTAATGGTAATATTTCATGGAAATGCATACTCTCGTTTGATTTCTGATACAAGTTGAACTTCAACAACCAGGCAATGAATTATTAAACACAAATTGTCAATAAGTGTCCTTACAAACATCCTACGAAAACAGTTTCAAAAGGTGAGAGCAAATGGTTTAATCTATGTGGATTTCACCTTAAATTTTTAGTTGAATTTGAATTTTTGAGGACTCGAGGAGATATCCTAGATAAGTTTTTAAAGAAATCATAAAAATAAAACATAAAAAATGAAACAATGAATGTGCTTGAAATAAGTAAAGCAAACTGTAGACCAGAAAACGACATGTACATTATGTATATTTTATATATTATGTCATAACAAGAACATAATTGCCTGTATTAGTATGTTTTTTTTAGACTTACAAAACGTGACAAGTCTCTTCCTCTGTTCTACAATACATGCCTGTCAAAAGTTTAACAATTGGCTAAAAAATGGTGCTGAATTGGTCATCTCATCTCGGTCCCTCGTTAGGTACAGCTTTTCGGCATCCAAGCCTAGGCCTATCAAGGCCCTCAAAAAGTTTTATAGCCGTCATCACAGTATTGTTGATACGTTTGATGTCTCTGTGTCCAGGAGCCCTGGATATATTTGACGTTTCATGTTCCTTTCACACAATTTTGATTACACACGTGGCGGGTGTAGCTAGCTAAACAGGAGGTGCTTACCCTTCCGGAGCACTCGGCCTCACTTCCCTGGTGGAAGTTCACGTGTCTAACCTAACTTGTCAGTTCCAAAGTTTTTACTTTGCTTCTGGATTGTGATTCGGACATGGATTAGTATGTTAGTCTGATCTATCTCCAGATAGATCCAGGCAGCTTTTCTGGCACTAGCTATACATATCTAGGCCATTCGGCAAAAGTCGTTAGCTCATTGTTGAACTTTCGACAGGCCTCTTCTATAATGACATGACTTTCTTCTTCAGCAATATGTACATTCAATAAATAATAACTAGTAGAACACTTTGTCATAATTAATCTTGACTCATACGTATGTGTGAGAATACTATATAATGTACAAGAATTCTCATGTTTTGTTTGTATGTTCTTTCATTGATTATATTCTGGAAAATGTATGTTACATGTCGGTTTTGATAACGGAGTACATAAATATTGTGCTGGCATTGATGGCGGCTACTATGCATAATTGTCCAAACTACTTTTTTCCACACGTGTTTATAGTATAGTTATGTTAGCTGGTATACAATGAACGAATATACATTTTAAATCCTTATTCTTGCTGGGAAAGTATGGATAAGTAATCCTAATTAAATGCGCAGTATGTAACTTTTATACTGAATGCGCAGTATACAGCTTTTATATGCTAATAATTTACGATATTTATAGTGATGTTACTAACATTTAAATACAATTTACAAGCAGAGCATCGGTGTACGAAACACAAAACCAGACCTCTCACTGTATAGGTCTTAACAATCCTAAATTTAGAGACTATGTAAATGTCATCTATCCTAGTGAGCTTGAAATAAAAGACACGACTGATTCCTCAAGTTCTGCTTCATATTTAGACTTATACCTGAATTATGACGCACAAGAAAGGCTACATTTGAAACTTTATGACAAACGTGATGACTTCAATTTTTCTATTGTCAACTTTCCTTTTTTATGCAGCAATATACCTGCTTCTCCTGCTTATGGTGTATTTGTTTCCCAATTAATACGCTATGGTAGAGCTTGTTCCCACTACGGGGACTTTGTACAACGAAGTAGGCTGCTTGCAAATAAATTGTTGACTCAGGGATATTGCAAGCCTAGGCTTATCAAGGCCCTCAAAAAGTTTTATGGCCGTCATCACAGTATTGTTGATAAGTTTGATGTCTCTGTGTCCAGGATTGCCTTGGATATATTTGACGTCTCATAGTTCCATGTTCCTTTCACACAATTTTGATTGCACACGTGACGGGTGTAGCTAGCTAAACAGGAGGTGCTTACCTTTCCGAAGCACCCGGCCTCACTTCCCTGGTGGAAGTTCGCGTGTCTAACCTAGCTTGTCAGTTCCAAAGTTTTTACTTTGCTTCTGGATTGTGATTCGGAAATGGATAAGTATGTTTGTTTTTGATTAGATTCCTAGATCCTAGTGTGAGAATGTTTGTCAGTTGGCTTGTTAAAGGTAGATGTTTTTCCCTTTCGACTACTCTAGAATTTTCCTGCATTGAAAGACCGCCTTGATTTCAGTGAAATATTCTTGATTGGCGTGTTGAACACCATAATTCTGCTACAGTCCGTGTCAGTAGGTTACCAGCTATGATCCTTTATCTGAATATTTGTTATTTTATTTTCCATACTTTTTTGTCATGGCGAGTTTTTAATGATCTGGAAGCAAACCATACATAGACCATAAAGGTTTGGTTGAAAAAAGTAAAAACACACAACAAAATAGGAAATAAGCTACATATACTGATTTAGTAAGACATACTAGTACCAGCGTAAGAAGGACCGGTCACAATTTAGTATATTAGAGCTCTAAGAATTTATAATGGATACCTGATTCAGTACGACGACCTGATTTTTGCATTGTGTCGTTTTCGAAAACTTTGTACCTTGTAAAAGAGATTTCATTTTTAAAACGTGTGATTGTGCAATATTCATATATTAAAAAGTTAAAAAGGGAGTTTTCTGTATGAAATCGATCATTTAACCGTGTTCATGCAAATAATTGTGTGCTTTAATATAATTACCACTAATGAAAATATTAAATTAAATATCCAAAATGATTATTGTTGGAAGTTAATAATCTAGAACAGAACATGTGTAAATGTAAGCCATAAATGACGAATAAAGCAAGTCTAATTCAGTTGAAGAAACATAATTCATTACAACGGAAAACGCGATTGTAAGGGAAAAAATAAATATGAACTTGGCAAAAGCTGCTACAGCCAGACCATGAAACAACAAACGAAAGAAATAAAGAAGCAAGGTACTTAAGATGAAACACAATACCAATCGAAGAGACAGAAACAGACGAACAAACAGATAGACCGTCGCTCTCTCTCTCTCTCTTTGCGGTTGCTAAACATGCGTAATGGTTCAAATAGGTCCCGATCATCATCTGAGTCATAAAAAGTAGAATTTTCTGTGATATGCCTTTCCTTTTGTTTATGTTTTCTGTCCATTTCTTTAGGAGATTCGCGTTAAATGGTGCGAATCTGTGCGTGAAAAAAGGTATAAGCCTCAGAGGTGATGACAACACCAGCGGCACAAATATGAAAAGAATCGTTCACTTTTACGTGTTTCTTAAAGTTTTGCACGGTACAGAGGATGGGATATACATACGTTCTTAATTTAGAAAATGGAGGCAATTAGTATCCTTAATTGTTAAAGCATTTGTAAGTAATTGAAATGAGACTAAGGTGTAGATTAATGGAACAAGATAAGATATATGTATTCACGTCAGTAACAGAAAAAATGGTTCATGAATATTTATTTACAGTTAACAAAACGAAATGTGCATTATGCTCACAGTGTGCAGATTGAAATAAATCATAAAAAGTAAAATACAAAAACAAACAACTTAATAAAAAACTATAATAAAGATCAGAACTCATCAACATAAAAACTACTACGACTCTAAAACTTTGGCACAAGTTTACTACGTCAGTATTCCTCGGTGTTGCCATAATATTAAATTACCCGGTACACCGTACACATTTTACGCCTGTAAACTGTTTCCATTATTTAATGTTAAATGACTTGTTTTGGACGCCTCTGTAGTCTAAGGAATCTTATATTTGACCTCTAACGAATTGCAACACAACTGTTATTACCACTATTCATTTAACTGAAATATACAGATTATCAAATTAAATCAAATTAAAGACAAATTTAATGCAAACAGTAAATATTTTTAAAACTGGAAAATTAAGATAAACACGTTACCTTCCACCAAAGATAAACATATGAACATCCACCAGAGATAAGCACGTGAACTTCTACCAGGGAAATGAGACCAAGAAAGTGCCACGGAAGGGAAAGTACCTTATTTCAGCTCCGTAGCCAAGTCTGCCACGTGTGAAATTAAAAATTGAGAATAAAGGAAAATGGACAATGATGCGTCAACTGGGATAAAGAGACACCATACTTAGTATCAGTATTGTGATGGAGGCGATAAAATCTCATGGGTGAAAATTTGTATTCTGGAATATACAAACACGTCACAAATTGATAATCGGCAAGGACGTTTTTGTGGCAAGACAGAAGCTTACTAAGTTGTAGAATTAATCGGATGATGGCACTTTCAAAAATATAAAAATATAACATGACCACCAAAATGATTTACCTAAGCTGTTCAGATTAAGATTGCTCTGATTTCATACCTATATGGAATGATATGGCCTAAAATTGATTTATCCAATACAAATCTCTTTATACAACAAGAGCTCAACATTGAATAAAAGTATTATTATTTCTGTAAAATTAAAGACAAATTGCTGTTGCCTCGCCGGAATGTCGGCTGCTATGCGAAAGTCGAAGATTTCGATCAATCACCAGTAAAGTAAATTTTGTAATCGTAGAACAATTCGCATTATCTTAAATAAGATGTCTGATTGAGCCCTTGTATTCTATCACCGAAGTATCTAATAAAGATACGTCTATATACTTCCAAGGATAAAAAACACGTAATATTAATTTTGGTGTTCGGGAGTTTTTTCTATTTCAATTCAGATAAATCATCATAATCGACTTATCTAAGCCATACCGAATGATAAAATACTCTCGGGACCAAAACAAATTTATCCTTTTACTCTAGTTATGCATGTGAGGTTATCTAGGGAGCATTAATTACGATTTCCATGAATGGGAGCAATGTTGTATAAAGAAGTGCCCCATGTGGGTTTGTGTTTTTCGGTGCTTTCTAATATAGAATTAACTTAGTGATTATCATTTATACGATAAACAAGATAAGAAAGACATTTGTATTCCAAATGGTTATATTACCATAACTGTAAAAAGTTGACAGAGGTTAAACGAAAGCCACATTAATCTGCCACATGACTTCAGATTATACCGACTTATTTCAATATTATGTAATAGAAAACGTATATGGTCAATTGGGAATCACATATACTAAGTTATTGTGAATACGATATTATCTACTTCCTCCGCAGCAGTGCATTTATCAGCAGGTTTATATTGGCATCGATACAGCCTATAAAGTATATTGATATTTCGGAACTCCTTCATAAATATTTTGTTAAATATTGACCATGCCATAATAAATAAAATCAAAATAAATTGCCGTTGAAATTATTTCAACTTTCAAAGTGAGTGAGAACATTTGTCTGGTTAAAACTAATGGATATGACAAGGCACCGTATTGATATCCTGTAATTGAGAACCTATACCGTCTTAATTTCGTTAAGAATCTCTTCAATGGTATTGGGATATGTTTTGCCATTAGTTCATATTTTGAAACTAATGTGTTTGTGTGTGTGTGTGTGTGTGTGTGTGTGACGGGTATAGGAAAATACCTTTATTGAAAGGCACACATTTTTCTTATCTATGTCCATCAAATCGGGAGATAATAAATGAAAGTGTCCTTGTTTTAGCATACTAAGTATTACTTATTAAAATGCGGCCAATTGATATTAAGTTTTTGCTAAATGAACGGTGATTCTATGTTGCTTTATTTTCATTATAAACGTGTTTTTTTCTGATGTGAACATCAGTTATAAAAGCAAGTCTGTACATGTAGATAGACGGTTCTCTAAATATGTGTTTCTATTTCGGTGTCAATAGCTATATAGTCAAAAAATTAAAACCAAATATACAAATCCATGTTCCAAACCAGAATTCCGAACATAAAATAAAATATTGAAAACTGACAACCCAAACTTCGACATGGAAGTGAGACCAGGTGCTTTGGAAGGGTACCGTTCCTGACTAGATTGCTGCACGCGCCCGTGTTACCAGTTATGAAAAGAACACAGAACTACGGGACGTCAAATATAACCCTGGTAATCCTGGACATAGAGACAGCACACTTATCAAGAATTTTCTGATGACAGTCATATAGCTTTTTAGGGTCTTGATAAGATTAGGTTTGCTTGGTTGTATAATGTTTCTATATTAGGAAGAAAGAGTACTTAAAATGCACTAAAATAATATCACGAAAGTTATTCTTGTTGAAACGTTCACAAGATGAGATATGACATCAAGTTAGTTGGAAGTATTGGCATTTTGGTAAGAGATTGTCATTAAATATTAATTTTTAAATCTAGTTGTTATGTGTATTTCTGTTAGTTATTCCCATCATAAGTCTTAAAAACAAATACTGAAAGGAACTTTACTCCATACAAAATGAAGATGCTCTGATCGATATCTGAAGATTTTTTGCTGAAATATTTAAAGTTATACAAGCAAATTGTATAATTCGATATGAGTCTTGTTTTGATGATACAATTTACGTAAAATCTTTTGAATTATTTTTGTCCTCTTTTCCTTTATATAAGTGAAAAAGTGTCGTCATTTGATGTTGAAGTACGTGATTAATATTAGAGACATACCCTTAAAATCTAGTTACAAGAAAACCAAATTACGTTCTAATCAAATAAGAGAAATGTGCAGAAATACATCTGTCGGCATCAGTATTCTATAACATAGTTATCATTATCGTATCAATGTCTCTATACTAGTATTCACTAAAACTTAGAGATTCTAAAGCAGGCTTTCGGGAAGAAGTGCTGATTATGTAATGTATATATTGAGTTTGATTTGTGTGTCTTTAAGAGAAGTTTCTACATAAGATCTCGAATATGGCTAAATTGTCGTTTTAGTGTGTGATAAAGTATGATATAATCATGGCTTATTCAATAAATTCAAGCATGATATTGAATGTAACACACACAAAAAAACCAGATATGTTCTTTCTGAAATGCTTTTCCGTGTTTTGTCGCAAAAATACGTATAAAATTATGCTAATACCGAGGAACAACACGTCGGACAATTTGTAAGTCAATATAAGGATTAAGCCGATCAATATATATATATAATAGCAGCCAATACAGTAACGAACAACACGTTGACTAACATCACAACCACGTCATGTCTGTAAGGACTGGCATCAACAAACACGTCACGTCTGTAGCAACTGACGTCATCACACTTGCCTGTAGGGACTGATGTCAACAAATACGTCACTTCTAAAGTCCTGACGTCATCAGACTCATTAATAGTATAGTTACTGATATTAACAAACACGCCATGGCTGTAGTTACTGACGTCAACAAATACGCAACTTCCATAGTACTGCATAAACAAATACGTCACGTCTGTAGTGACTGACGACAACAAACACGTCAATACTACAGCAACTGACATTAAATACACGCCACTTCCGTTATAACTAGCGTCAACAGACACGTCACTTCTGAGTAGAGCTGTATTTGGCAAATACAATGTGCTGTGAAAGTTACCAAAGGGTTTATGCTGCTGAGGAGCACAAAGTTTCAACATTAAACCTTTTTCCTTAATATTTTAGAACGAAATGACTATAAAACAATGATTTGTGAAAACAAAATTTAATGACACTGGCATACTTTCTGAAGAATATTCTCGTGTTCCGCTCGTTTGCACTTATAGTGGGGTCTTTTCTTTGAAAAATCCACAGTTCCTTAATCAAACTGTTTTTATAATTCCCTGGGATAGATCTTACCAGTCAGAACAATTACTATATGTTAGTGTTAATTAATATGAGACAGTTTTAAGACTTTTTTTGTCAAATCAATTATTAAGAATCTTTGTTTAAATTGTGCTTTTCCGATATTTTTAGAACAAAGCAAATTTAATTTCATCTTTTTGCTAGATAAATAATTCTTAACATGCGTATCAGAGAATTTTGAGAAGCTAAGATAGATACTGGAGTGCGCATTATTTTGTAAAGACAATTTTTTTCAGACTAGCCCTTATTTTCACATACTTTGGCTAATGTCATTAGCCCTTTTCATTTATTGAACTTGAAAATTACAATACTCAAATACCACTTGTCATAAATACATAATTTTAAGTGTTATAGGATCATAAAAAAATGTTAATCTCAATAACAAAATCCACAAGTGTTACATATTTTAGAAAATTATTTTCAAACTAGATTTCAATGAGACTCGAATGTCTACAGGATACATAGTTAGGCAGTGAATTACAGTGACAGTTTATTGAACCTTGTAAAACTTCCTTTACAAATATAGAACTCTAATCAAACTTCCTCTAGATTTTTTTTAATCATTTATAAATTAATATATGTATCTAACTTTTTGTGTCTGCCACCTTTACTATATTCCTATCAAACTTGTCAAGTTGAATTTCGATTAGTTTGATATTTCCGATGTAAATAATATTAATTATATCAGTTTTATATCTTATCGAATGTTACGATGTCTGGATTCAAGTCGGAAAGTCTGACGGTAATATCTTATCGTCATTGTTATCTTGCGGTATGTGATGTGAACTGTAGTTCCTGCTTTATATAGCCAAAATACATATATATTTGTTTACCAATTAATTTACAAAATCACTAGCAAAAATAATCAATTAACCCATACTTACAGGTTCACCTAGAATGTTTGGTCCTTAGTCTAATAAGCATGAATGTTTTTCATATTCCAGACTCGTTGAAATCTCGTTTGAAAATATGTAACAGTAGTTGAAATTGTTAATCATTGAACAATTATTGTGATCCCATCAATCTGTGTGAAACGTATTATTTATGACAAGCAGTTTTTGAGTATTTTAATTTTCAAGTTCTATGACCTAAAAAGACAAATGGTGTCAGCCAAACCATAAAACAAACATCTTTATCTAAACCAAATCCAGAAGCAAAGTAAAGAACGTAAATATGGAAAAATGGGGTAGGTCTACAAAAATCGACTTTAAAAAATTAATTTACATCCTTTTTGTATTATCTTTTCAAAATTCTTTAAAATGTATTTTTACAATTATTTTTCTAGTAAACAATTGATATTAAATTATCTTTGTTAAAAAATCATTGAAAAAACAATTTTAACAAAAATATTTTTCATCATTAAATTTGACAAGGAAAAATATAAAAATTGTTAAAACATTTAATATATGGTCATGAAAAATGTATTTTTCAAGCGAAAAAGTATGGAAACAAGTTTAGTTGCCGAAATGTGGCTTATTTTAAAATATGCTAAAAATAAGTTAAAATGTGTAAAAAAAACATAGATAAAATGATAAAAATATGGGTATATTTACATGACCAATTGCAATAGGATATTTTCTTCATAAATCATGGTTTTATACTTAAATCTTTTCAAAAAGAAAAAAATAAATGCAAAAAATTGTGGTCTTCTGAAAAGAATAGCCATTCTTACTGCTTGAACATTAGTTGCACCCGGCCTCACTTCCCAGACGGAAGTCTACGTGTTTAACCTAATTTGTCAGCAAGCTAAATTTAGTAAAATATATTTTGGTCCTATGGACATTTTTTCAACCTCTTGAAAAAATGTTGGTATTACAAATCGACCGTATAGTGCTGTAAATGAACACTGGTATAATATGTTATTTCAAATTTTCATTGCTTTGGGGTTGTGATCTAGACATGGACATGTTTGTTTTTATTATGACCTGCAATTCCATTTATCGAACTCATACAAAGACTGCATGATAGAGTTTGTGTTAGTGTAATATGAAGAATATTTGTTTTGTACAATATCATGTATTGAGTGTTAGACAATTTCATTGTCAACTGGTTTTGGTTTTGCAAAGAAAGCAATACAGCAATATTAAAAGAAAGTTTTACTTTTTATTTAACGAGGGTCTGGTCGGTTAAGGACTTTGACAATAATTTTAAATGGTCATTTATTGAACTTAGTATTATTGTTAATTATATAAATTCGGTATAAACGGGAAACCACGCTTACAACTTCCTGTCGTGAAAATTACACAAACAGAAAAAATCACTTCTAATTTTGGCCTATAAATCGCGAAAGAAAGTCTAAAGTTGATTAGAACGTGATGAGCATTTTGTATTGACGATGTTTGTTTTAATTTTTTTTAAAGTTTATTTTTGACATTGTCCAAGCAAACACATACTATATTTAAAGTTTAATTTATTTGACCACACAATCTTACATCACTTTCAAAACTTTTCATAAAATTATAATCAAAAGATCATTTTAACTGGAATAAGGACAACCAATAATAACTTACCCGTTTAAATCGGTAGCCATATACAGTTAGATAGTGAGCTCTTACTAACTTCTGAATTGGACAGCGAGTACCATCAATCGTCTAATGAAAGTCTTCTCTCTGCTGTTAGATCACAATCTTCTTCCAATATGTATTTCTTTTTACAAATGTTATTCTGTACAAACAACTTGTGATATAACAATGATGAATGGGTTATGTAATTTATAAAACTAACGTTTTAGAGGATTGTTTCCTACTTGTAATATATCTATGTCATTATGTACATGTATACATTGTATTTGTGTTAATTGTATAGAAGAAACGAAAGAATTTTTAACTAAAACAAAATAGTTTATAGTTTGCAAAAGTCAATTACAATGCAATAAAAACAAACACTCCAATTCATGTCAAAGTAAAAGATTTGAAACTGGCAAATTAAGTTGAACTTGTGTACTTCCATCAGGGAATCAAAGTCCCCATTAAGTGACTGGCCGTAATCACAATATTGTTGATAAGTGCGATGTCTCTGCATCCAAAATTACCATAAATATATTTGAGGTCCAATAGTTTCGAATTCCTTTCATTATCATTGATTTCATACATGGAGGTAGTAGCTAGCTAAACAGGGGTTGCTGACCCCTCATGAACACCGGACTTGCTTCTCTAGTGTAATCCATGTTTTACTTTGTTTGTCAGTTTCAAAGTTTTTGTTTTTCTTTGGGATTGTGATTTGTACATGGATTGATAAAGTTGTGTTTGATTTAATGTTAATTTAGATAACAGTAATGGTAAAATAACTTAATTTATAAGATTGTTGTTCTCTAAAATCTTGTGTTCTATCTGCGATTCCTTATTTCACGCTATTTTGTCTGTATAAGACTGGTATAATATGTAAATTATATGATACTTATTATTTAACTAAACAGAAAATCATAACCATTTTAATCAAATACACTTGGCAGTCAAAGCACTGATCCAAAATGATGTCAGAAGGAAAAATCTGAGGAACACATCCAGACTACTGATTATAAGATTATAAAGCAGCCAACTGTTGACAGATCTTGAATGTAAAGACAAAATTGTTTCTATTGTTTTGGTTTAACCTAATTTGTCAGTCTTCAAAGTTTTTATTTTGCTTTTGAATAGTGGTTTGGACATGGATTAGTATTTTTGTTTTCGATTTTGTTCAAGAAACTTTAGATTATAAAGTGATGAAGGCTTCAGTTTTATAAACTCTCATATCCGTAACTTAATCTTATTTATTTTGAACATCGTTTATTGCATCACAAATAATTCTGCAACACTAGACACACGATGCCATAAGCTACATGTGCTCTTCAAAATGACACCATAAATTTGATCACCTTAATAAAATCAAAGAGGAAAGCGCCATTACTCAATTTCACTGATATATTTCTGAATATCGTTTTAAATATATACATTGCAAATGTAAAAGGATTAAGCTAAGAAAAACTTACTTAACAAATGATTATAAAACTGAAGCCTTCTGAACAATGAAAGTTAAAAATAAGATAAGACATCAATAATTTTTTTTCTGATTTATTCTGACAAACAATAAATTAACGTTCCCTTTATTTACTAATTACACTAACAGAAATAAATATATCTTATTTATAACCCTCATGCTTAGTATTGAACACTTTTTCGTAATCTTGTAAAGATCACCTTACTATATACAAAACATCTTCCCTACCAGGGTATCTAACACCTATATAAACATAATTATTTCTTTATAATTGACTTTCATTCTGTATTTTTCTATAAAACTAGAATTTTACACAACATGTTTAATATAACAACATCAACACATTGGTTCACGCAAAGCGCACGCACATTCACGCACATCCATAAAAATACACTACAAATTGATCATTAACAACATTATTATATCCTTTGATGTAGACTATATAATACATATTTGGGATAGTTAAGATATATACATATTGCTTGTAACATAAAAACATAAAATGAGGTATCAGAGAAATGTCGTGAAGAAGTAAAAACCTGCTATTGTTTTTCAAAAACTATTACTAATTAATAGGTTTAACAAAATATTAGCATGAAAAGTCTTGAACTTGATTTCGATTTCATATAAAGGTTTTTAGTTTTCATAACACGTGTAAGAATTAGATGCTTACTTCAAAGACATTACAACCCGAAACGCCAGATAATCCACGGTAGAAATAAGAGTAAGTCACAATGTATGTGAAATGGGTGTAAATGTAATCTTATCAGGTAATGTGTCGTTACTTAAAGTAGGGAAGGAATAGATTATAAACAAACTTACTTAAAATAAGTCACGGTGTATGTGAAATGGATGTAAGTGTAATCTTATCAAATAATGTATTGTTAATTAAAGGAAGTGAGGAGTAGATGTTGAACAAACTGACTTAATCATGATTTAATTATGTGTAGTCTATCACCGTGACAACCTAAAGTGTGTGACATATGCCAGTTGAGTACGAAGTTATGACAAGAAAAAGGTTTGCCAGTACCGTAACTAACTGGTGTACCGGAATTTTGGTGTTCTACTCAGTGGTATGTTATTCATCGTATAAGAATAAAACATTATTTTAGTACCACAAGAGAACCGTTTTAGTAAAATTTGTACAAGAATCTAATGTAAAACTGAGACAATACGCTAGAAATTGCTATATACCAATAAACAAACACAAACGTAAACGCCCATGTTTTAATCATAATCCGGAAAGTAAAACAAAACCTTTGTATACTAGCAAATTATGTTAAACACGTGAACGTCCAACAGGGAAGTGAGCCTAGTGTTGAAACAGATTATGTGTGATTGAAGTCGTAAGTATGATAAAAATAATACATACGTCAGCACAATAAACAAGTTGTCATACAGACGTGAGCGGGTTGCATTTTCATGACAAAAAAGTATAAATTTAATTTGGCATTATTTGAAATAGTCTTAAGTCAAAACATGGTATTTGGGTATCGCAACGGACTTTTTAAGCTTAAAATGCGTTTTTTGTAAAATATTTCATAAAACAAATTTCTGTGTATGTTATCTCTTTTTCGATTTTTACATTTTACCACTTTTATTACGATTTAATCGGCGAAAGTCGACGCAAAAACATTTACAAACATCACAGAAGTAAATCATAACTACAGCAATACTAAATTTATGTTGCTATTAATGTTATTCATAAGTAAGGTTTGATGTCAATCAAGTGCAAAAAAGTAAGGAGAGATAGACAGACTGACATGATACAAGATCTCTAAGCATTTGTTTAGTCCAGATAATGGAATCACAAAAGCAATGTCATGTCAGGATTTGTCTATTTCCCGGAGATAACAGCGTATCTTTATATTGACGTTCCGGATAAAACAATTATAGCATACAATGGTAAATCTCTCTCTGTCAGTATGACTTTGTTATTTATTATAATGATAAGATAGATACAGCTTTTTTATTCAGTTAGGGCTTGTTTCAGACATTTATTCATATTACTATGGAGATATACAACATTTGACTTAGTTAAGGGTCATTTTGTTCATTGGTCAATTATTACTTTTTGGATGCAGATATATATGTAGACATTTTTACAGGGTCATTTTGGTCAATGGGCAGTTATTACTTTTTGGATGGTGATATAAATGCACACATTTTTTATTTTGTACATGGTCATTTTGGTCAATGGTCAGTTATCACTTTTTCGATGGAGATATATATGTAGACATTTTTTTTATTTTGTACAGGGTCATTTTGTTCATTGGTCAGTTATTACTTTTTGGATGGTGATATAAATGCACACATTTTTTATTTTGTACAGGGTCATTTTGTTCATTGGTCAGTTATTACTTTTTGGATGGTGATATAAATGCACACATTTTTTATTTTGTACAGGGTCATTTTGTTCATTGGTCAGTTATTACTTTTTGGATGTTGAAATATATGTAGACATTTTTTTATTTCTTACAGGGTCATTTTGGTCAGTGGACATGGGATTAGTTAAAACAGATATGTCATATGGATGAATGGTTACAATCATGGGAACGTTGAAAATGCAATCTAAGTATCGACATATTGGCTGGTATCAAGTGTTTAGGCAATGTTTGATGTGTTATGGTTGAACCTTAGACACAGTGCTACAATTTGACGTTTCCATGGATATCAGCAGCTTGCTTTCAGCTCATAATGTTCATTTGCCTTTCCTTGCAAAATTGTGCCAATAAACGCCAAGTTTATGATCGTTTTAATTCATAATTGTCAACAGTCATGTAAAATTCTAAAAAAAGAAAGAAAATGTGTATCATATAAACCAACGCACACGCGTCCCATCAGGGTGGCACGATAGGCACGCAATCATTTTTCAGTCTTTTAAATGTTTATTTATTTCAACTGCTTAAGATAAATAAATTTAACAGATTTAATTTCCCACTCTCTTCCCATTTATTTGTTATGGTATTTTTAGTCCAGAATAAAGTTGCCATTCACAATTCATACCCATCAACATTTTCGAAGTCTTGAATCAATTTTATTTATTTGAAAAATTCTTCACTGGAAGATAATTACAGAATTCTTTTTTCTATGATTTTTATAATTTGGGAAATATCACACACACACACACACACACACCACACACACACACACACACACCATCTGGTCATTTTAATGTCAATTTCTTATGCTTTCGAAATGAAATAAATATGGTGAAACAAAATTCTTCTATGGTGTATGGATAAGAAATGACTCCCTAGATAGTTTTCAGTTTTTATGTTTAACGTTAAGGAGTTCAGATACTGATAGTATAGACATTGATCGTAGAACATAATTAACTAATTATAATAAAACATAACATCTGGTTCCTTAACTAATACGCATTACAACTGATACAGCACCATTAAACCACATTTTAACTCTCTATAGCTTTTTAAATGTTTTGCAGTTTTAAATATTTAATTGAAGATTTGTTTTCGACTAAAACATATATGTTTTATGCCAGAATACATCTTATGGGAGCCGAAAATATTAGTTACTAGTTTGCAAAATCTTCAATAAGACGAAGTTGTCCAGTAAAAAGAAGAAGAATTTTAACTTAACTAAATTAAATCAAACGTTTAAGACAAGTTAAAAAACCCTCTAACAAAAACAATTTTGTTTTAGTATTCTTGTCTTGTAGAGGATATTTCTGATGGCATTTCTTTAAATTCACGATTTCACAAAAATTAAAACACAGTTCTGAAATTATGAGTGAATTTTGTTTTCAATTGATTCTAAAGATGGATTTAAGATGACTTTAAATTTTGTTTTTTATACAGTGTATATATTTTGATCTGGAATTCCCCAATCAATTAAGACCGAAATTAAAAAGTAATATTTTTATTTTGAATTTTGTTCAACATGTATTACCAGTTTCTACTCCTGATAATTGCTATAAGAAAAACGAAGGAATCGAAGTTCAAATGTGTAGCAATGTAAAATGGCGTCGGCGTGTGGAAGAAAATGGTAACAGTTTAAGCCAAAAACTACACATTTCAAATGGTGATAAGATGACATTTATATGAAGACTTTGGAATACTTTCGTTTCTTATATTCTTACCATACTGTTGTGTACGGGCTGTTTTACTCATGTTATTTTATGGTGGTGCCTTTTCTAGCAACACATTGTATCTAGTAATAATACATGTTGTATGTTGAAGAGTACTGTAAACGTATTTAATTTCGCGTGTATTTATTTTCGCAGTATAGGAAATTTAGACATATTCGCGTAGCTGTAATTTTGCGTTTTTGAAATATTAACTTTAACACAATAAGCATTATATAATTTTCGTTTCGTATTATTTTCGCGCGAAATAAGTTAATTAGTACATCGCGAAAATAAATACGTTCAAAATCTGTCTAAATAAACCCTGTATTTAATTCATTTTGTAATAATTCATCTTTAGAGCGTATGATTTATTTTACAGTTAATAGTATTACTTCTTTTTCAAAAATGGTCACATTTACTTGTCCGACCAAAAATCAATAATAATTGTTTTTACCAGAATTTTTTAAAAAGATTGACGCTATCATAGAATGGTTTTAACATAAATGTATTATATTATGACACGCTATTTCGAACTAACTTAAAACCTAATGTCATTTGTAACTCAATTGTGGTAAAGTGTAACAAACCCATTCATGTCACTAGGTTTTTCGTTCGAAAAATAGAATAGAATTGATTTCTGGCATTTTGCGAATTTTGTGTGTCATAATATATTGTCTACATACTGCCTATGTGATGTGAGAGCACATGCAAACAAGTAAGGATTTTTTGCTAACGATTGCTACATACATTCTGACACATGTCAAACATTACTTAATACAACCATTAATGTTGTTTACCTGTATATAATTATATGTAATGCAGGGGATCACTTATATTTTGCCAAATAGTAACCAATTACATGCAAGCAACATTGATCTGTCCGCTTGCCCTTTCATTAGGAATATGCATATACATGTAGAAGAATCCACTCAAAAATGGATAGTTGTAGAATTATGAGAACACAAGATAAGTGATTAATGTAAGCATTTTGTAGACATGATCTCTATTCATAAAGTGCACTCGTCCATAATGAATATTTAAATTAAAGGTCAAGCGGACAGACCAAAGTTGTTTGCCTATACGATATATAACATTGGATTGATGCTTTACAAGTCCAGTTATATTCTGAATTATGTTCATGAATATAATTCATTAAAAAAACTCTTACTGTAAACGAATTTAATTTTGCTTGTATTTATTTTCGCGTTATAGGAAATTAAGACATATCCGCGTAGTTAAGTTTTCACGCATAAGAAACAATAAGCACAATATAATTTTTGCTAGGTATTAATTTTCGCGAAAAACAGCCGCAAAATAAGCGAAATTCAGTACACCGCAAAAATAAATACGTTAACAGTGTTGTGAACAATCTAAAACGCAAGTAAGGGTTTTCACAAAAATAATTCCAGTAAAATTAAATTCAATATACATGTATGTAAGTGTAAAACCACTTTTGATTTTTATAACATAAAGAAATTCAAAGTTGCTTAGAGTGTTTGTGATCCAACCACATACATAAAAGGTTACAGAACATTCGTAGTGTTTAAGAAAAAGGAGCAATTTGGCTTATACAATAATGTTTCAATGTTGAGTTTTTGTTTTAAAATTAATGTGAAAGATTAATGAATAACCCGACCTTTGAAGGAAATAGTAAAAGTAGTATTTCTGTTTCAAATCCTGACATTTATTTGGGTCATAATCTTTTTAATATATTCATTGTTGTCGTTTTATTAAAACAATTAACCTCAAAGAGGTTATCATGTTTCATTGATATTACATGTATATCGACGATAAGGTTTCGTTTACCTCTACCAGCAGCATTTCTCTTCAGATAGAATTTCGAGAGATAATAACGAAAAATTACTTCAATAAGAAAGCAGAATTTAAAAAGGTATATTAAGTAATCCAATTGTTTCCAATTTCCAAAGCTTCGTAATCTTAACCATTTTGGTTAGAATATTTGTATCTCGTGTTTCAGAAAATATAATTGAAACTAGTAATAAAGCTATTACCAAACAGAATTGCAAACGTGTATGTTTAAATGTCACTGACTCAAAATTTACCAATGCGTTGATTGCTTAAGCTCCAATCTTAACAAATCCGTGGTTAGTTTAGACTGGAATTTTAGCAAATTGGTGAGTCTTTCAGACTCGTTTTAACTAATTCGTGGGTCGTACAGACTATAATGTTACCAAATTGGTGAGTCGTTCAAACTCAAATTTTACCAAAAACGTGGGCTGTTCAGACTAAAATTTTACCAAATTCGTGGGTCGTTCAATAATTTCTACTATTGCTGTCGTAATTTACTAATTACAAAATAAACTTGATTGACTGATACATCTTATTCTATGTACATGAATTTTGCCTTTCCAATGGTACTATAGTATGTCGAAATTGATGTGTGTCGGCAATTGATAGCATTTTGACATGGCTAAATGGAATTAGATAGAGAATATTGTAATTGTTGCTTAAACTTAAAACAATTTCGACAAAAGAAGTTTTAATTATGGAAATATTCGTCATAATTTGTACTATTTACAGATGATATGAAGAAAGGAAAACATTGTTAATGACCCCCGTAAAGCAAAGAAAAAACATATATTAAACGGTGTGCATGTATTAAAATTATACCATTTAATAAAAATACGGATGATTGTTTTACCGTTAAAGAAATTGCATGCAAGTCAAAGATTTCATTGGGAACTATCAACTTGTATGATTTCGACTTCTCACCTAGAAGTTGTTGCAATTTTGAGTTTAGCATATAATTATTAGGCCGAAAAGAACTGCCGTGTAAAATTCCAAGAAAATGTTGTAAATTTGTTAAAACGGTAACCAAACGCGTGTAAAAGAAAAAGTTACAGGTGGCTGTATAAGGGTGTACTATTTCGAACTCCTGCAAAGCCATTTGTTCAATAACGAGGACTTAAAGTTACTGAATTCCTTCAAGACCTGTGTTTGTATTTGCAATCTTGTATTCAATTTTCTAAACGGAATATAAAAAATTACAACATGACATTACTGTAGTTTAAAAAAAACCCCGGACCCTGATAAAAAGCGATTTTTTTGTATTTGCTTTCATTCGAGGTATTTTTAAAGATTTTAGATTTCTTTATCTGAAAAATGCTTTTAATACATTCTTTGTGTGTGGTTTTGATTTATCTAAAAGTTATGTATTAAAATACGAACAATTTGGAATATATCCATTCTTCTCAAACGTTATATCAAAATGCCACCCTATATCAGTATACTTTTGTTAGTTCCAACATGCCACAAATTACCTATACACGTGTTACTCAGTTTGACACACGTAAAAATCTACATCTGGTAAATATTGTAATGCACAATAACAAATAAATACGGTGTCAGTACATAACGTAGACAGGGATGCCTTAGATAGCGTATTCATTTCCGTATGTTCTGTCTTGACACGCAGAGAAAATTAGAACTGCAGACGTTTTTAGTACAAAATAATCAGGAACATAAAAACCCTCGTACTAATAACTTACAAACAACATTATACCGAGAAAACACACACACACACACACACACACACATCTTGCAATTATGTAATTACAGTCGAGCCTGCCTTAAAGACCACCTCTTTATAAGGGCCATCTGCTTATTAACACCACTAAGAATTATCCAAATTGCTCTTTATTCATGTTATTTGAGTCCGTCTATAAGGGCCACCTGACTATAAAGGCCATTTTATTGGTTCCATTAGGTGATCTTTATAGACAGGTTTGACTATAATTTTAAAATTTAACTATTAAGATAAAAATAATAACATTGTTTTATATATCGAATTGACATTAACTTACACCGCATACTTCAAAACAATGATATGTGTTAACACAACAATTCGTCCAGTAATGTAACTTATTCTCCACTGTAAACATGCTGTAATTGCAGTAAATATCTTTAGTTGATTTTTGAAATTGAATGTATCAATACTGACCAAACAATAACCAAAAGCAAAAATGAATCATATTTTGGTCCGATGAAAAATAACTTCAAGAGTTTAGATTTCATTGACAACTCCCTGACTTTGTACAAGCAATGAGCATTACGTTGTTCGATCTTTATACCTTTTAAAATATTTCAGGTACGATGACGCTAAATTTTGATGCCTATGTCATATTTATAAATTTTTAAATATTTCACTCAGAAATTTTAAACATTTATAGTATAACACTTATCAATTTGGTTGGTTTCCATGGATACTATTTAATTCACATTTTTTGGTAAAATATGACTAGCATCGCCAATCTGGTTTGGTTAACATATTTGTGGACTAAGCTACTCGTGTTTTATTTTGAACAACCAAATATATCTATTCAGATTCAATACAATTAGGGTCAAACATCAAGTTACTTTTGAAGCCCGAAAATTAATCCTTTCAGTAGGAAAAGAAAAATGTAGATCAACACATGTAAACCTCTATTTTCTTAATTGAAACCAGAAGTTAAATAAAAACCTATTTCGCATACATTATGTACGGTCAATAGTAACACTATTCCATTATAACATATTTAATATTCCCGAAAAGAGGATCTATGAATATACTTATGGAACATTTCCATTCTATATAATAATATGAAACTTATATAGAGATCAGTTTTTGGATGGTGAAGGAAACCGGAGTACCCATGGAAAATCACAAACTTTCGAGAAGGGACTTGATAAATTTTCCAAAATCTAGGATCTGTATAAGCGGTTAGAGGCACTCTTTTTGTAGTATGTATCAGAGATCCATTGAACATGTATTTGACAAACGGAATGCAGCATATGTTGAATATTATGTATCCTATACATTTTCTATCATTATAAATGATGTTTGGCATTAAAGTTAATGTTTGATATTGAAGTACGTTTTAAGTGGTCTAAAGCTGTTGCACTTATGTCTGTCTGACGAAAATACTTGACAAGTATGTCGACTGAAAATATTATAAAATAGCACTCGATCGTACCAGTACTTTATACACGTTTTATTTTTGCAATGAAAGCACAGCTATTAAAAATAAGAGTAGAAATATGATAAATATATCAATTTCAACATATTGTCATTGCCAGTTCAAAGTAACGAGTCAGTGATATAATTTTTAAACAGGCTGGCTGATTTTATGGTTAAAAAGTGTTAAATGCAAAAAATAACTTTTTGAAATTTTTACAGTTCAGATGCTGAAAGTAAGAAGTAATTCCGTGATATTATTTAATCAACAGGTTGGTTGATTTTATGGTTAAAAAAGTTTAATTTTTTTTTTGAAATTGTTACAACTCGGATGTTGAAACACAACAATCGACTGTTAAAGCATGAAAAATAATTATCAATAAAATGAACGAACCAGACGAAGTTCCCAACCTTGACCAGCCAAGTTCCCAAAGTTGATCAGACATACATGTAGTTCCCAACCTCGGCCAGCCAAGTTCCCAATCTCGACCAGCCAAGTTCCCAACCTCGACCAGACAAAGTTCCCAATCTCTCCCAGACAAAGTTCCCAACCTCGACCAGACAAAGTTCCCAATCTCTCCCAGACGAAGATCGCAATCTCGACCGGCAAAGTTCCCAATCTCGTTTAGACAAGTTCCCAATCGCGACCAGACAACGTTTCCAACCTCGAGCAGACAAAGTTTCCCACCTCGACCAGACGGAGTTCCCAATCTTAAAGTCACAATCTCACATATTTAAGTAGACGGATTCATATCTCAGACACGACAGTTTTAATCGCTGTCAAATTCATAGTTAACTATATGTTCGATATTTACATACAAGCAATACTAATGTTTTGGTTATCATAGTTACGCACCACATTTACAGATACAATTTGTTCCTTTTGTGGACTAGCATGTTTAACACATACAAAATCTAGATAACTTTGTATTTGACTTACCGTTATTTCAACAAGATGACATTTTGATAACACCCGAGAATCAATTGATTTTCAATTAGTTATAATGGAATCTAGTTGTTCTATCTTTAAGTTACTCAGTCTCGTTCCGTTCTTTACCAATATTTGTTCTGACACTGAAAAAATGCCGTAGTTTATTCCATTTTATTTTCATGATTTTCAAATGTTTTGAAGAAAGCTTTATAAATGTCCCATTATGTACAAAGTCCACTAGAATTTCAATCAAAAAATATACAATATATGTCTTATTCGTTTTTTCATGTTTTGTATCGAAATTTCACCATTAGCGTCTCGATCTAGCGTCGTTTCCGGGTTGATTCTAACATTCTGACTGGGTTTTGATTACAGACATAGAAGTACTTCCTCTCCGGGTTCCACTCTGGAAATTGTACATAACAGAATTATTGGAATCAATGACTCTATACGGCGAAGTACACCAACGAAACAAGTATTTGTTGTAATATTTCCTAAATTGGCCGCTCAAAAAATAAAGTGCAAACGGATTCACGCATGCGTAAATGTAGGTAAGGCAATATCCTACTACTTTAAAGATGTGCCAGAAAGAGTTAAAGTCATCAGGGCTCCAGAAATACCAGAGGAGATATATATGTCTCGGAAGCCAACATACAACAAAAATTATAACAAATGAAAACACAACTTTTGCTACCTTAGCGCGTGCTTCAATCTGCCGTCGTTGTTGCTGACTTAAGCCAGCCACATTTGTTGTTTCGATAGGCATTTGCTTACTGCTACGTATAAGAATGAACGCCATTGAACAATAAAACGCACTTATAATCACTGTTGGTATTAAGAAGAAAATGAAAAACTGGACCATACTATGAACTTTTGAATACCATTTTGGCCAATTGTCGGGTGGCGAAACACAATATTTCGCCGTTCCATACATTGTTTCCATATGACTTATATTAAAACTTAAAGCTTCTGGTATAGATAAAATGGCAGCCAAAATCCATATAGAGACTACCACTATACAGGATTTAAGCAAAGGTTTTCCCTTATGTTTACTCATCGGATAAACAATTGCTAAAAATCTGTCTCCGCTAAGAGCTGTTAGTGTGAAAATGGAAACGCCCATCGACAAATTATACAGGTATTCATTCAATTTACAAATAATGTTACCAAATGGATTTTCAAATAGCATATATATAATACCCGCAAATGGCACCGATACCAGAAGCAATAACATGTCTCCAAATGATAAACTTACTATTAAAATATTTGGAACATTTCGCATAGATTTGTTCTTCAAAACTGTATAAATTAAAGTTCCATTCCCGAGCACTCCAATAATCATTAAAATTCCAAATAAAATAGGAACAATTGTCCCATCCGGCTGAAATTCACTCCATAATGGTTTTTCTAATGTGGTATGCTTTGTCACGTTCGTTCCGTTTTCGTTTCCATGATTTACACTAGTGTTTGAAAACATCTTTCTAATTGATGTTTTTTACGACGGAAATTTTAAAACTTTTTTAGTTTATTTTATATTTTTATCCGGCGTATTAATGAAAGAACATTCGTCTTAGAGAAAGCGGATTAAAATGTTCAAGTTCCTTTAAAATATTCCTATATTTTAAGTGAAAATGGTCTTTTGTTAAATGAAAAAAGTAATTATAATCCACACAATATATCGGTTTTGTTAATATTCCGCCATTAAGATAATGTTGTTAATTAATAAAGAGTTGAGTTAAGTTAGTAATCACATATTATCACTGACTGACTGACTGGTAGTGGTACATAGCGGCCGGCGAAATAGATTTCTGTCTGGCTAACTTGATAACACTTCAACAAAAGGATGAGTTTCACACGCTGAGAACAACAGAATCATTCATTGGCTATTGGGAATTATTTACCAATAGAAGAACTTTATTGATTGGCTTAACTGGCAAACATTTCGGCGTGTCTGTCTTGTATAATTTGGAATAATTATGCATGAAACGGCCCAAAAAGATTAGAGATGGAGGTGTAATTAGACGGAATGATTAAACGCACAAAGCAATGATATCGTGTCATGTGAATTATACTCGCGACTATTTACATTATATTTAGATGTGGAGATTTCGTGTTTTTATTTTAAAATTATATTTAGTAGGAACTGAAGAATTCAGTGTGTGTGTGTGTGTGTGTGTGTGAGAGAGAGAGAGAGAGAGAGAGAGAGAGAGAGAGAGAGAGAGAGATTAAATTAGACAATAATTTTAACGCCTCAATAGATCAAATAAAACAGGATACACATCCGATTGGTATTCTGTTAGATAAATAAGTTACATTATATGGTTTACAGCAACATGAAGATTTCATAAAAATCTTACTTCATAGTATTCGAAAAAGTGGAAACACATAGCCTATGAAGCAAATTGGAGATTGAATTCAAGTTCCTGAGGATAAGGGTGATATATTAGTTTTAAGTAACCAAGATGGTATCGGTCGGTATTATAGAATAGAAAACATTATGGTCATTAAAATGGTGACAATAATTGATCACAATACGGGAGTCCAGAGTTTGTCCGGATTTCTTTTCCATATGTGTACATCGTCTATATATATTAGAGATTGACAGGAAGAGAAAGAGAATGAGAGAAAGGTAAAGTTTGTACAGCTATCAGAGTGAATACATCGTATACGTAAGTTTAAACAATATTTATTTGAAAATCAAATCAATAACGTAATGAAACAATTTTACAAATCAGGATCCTGGAACAAGAGTATAACTCTTATATTAACCAGTTTCCTGTGCATCTATAATATAACAATTTATACAACATGGCATTAATATCTGTAATCGAGTAGAGACAATATTTAGCAATAAAATAAAAAAACAAACAACCATTCAATGTCTGAATCACAATCAAGAAGAAAAGTAATAACTTTAAAACTGACAAGTTAGGTTGAACACTTGGACTTCCAACTAGGAAGTGAGGCCGGGTGCTCCGGAAGGATAAGGCAATGCAATGTTATTTAAACAATATTATTATTCTGTCATGTGCTGATTTTGGATATTTAGTTGTCATATGCTGAATTTGAATGCATTATTTTAATAAAAATTCAAAATCAGCATTTCATATAGAAACATTTATATAAGATGTCTTTATGTAACAAAATACGTGGGTACATCAAGTACTGTGATTTCTGCCTTCAAGACCAGTCCTAACTTTGAAAGTTCTTTTGTTTGCCCTAGTTGTTGGAAAGTTACAGCTTTACTCCCTCACTTGATCTACCCTGATCCAATGTTAACATACAGAATGTATAAGACATAAAAGGGGATAATTTGAAAATACAGTTTATACTAAAAATTACAATATTGATGAAAAAAATGCTAATAATTGCCCAAGATTTAGTTGTACTATTATGTACATGTAATTGATTCAAATGCTACCCTCAAAGATAATTATTGAACTAGCCACGTGTGAGAACGTGTCCAAAGCGACCAAAGTAGAAAATGAAGACATCCCTGTTTTGTAGTTTAAACGTGTACACTGACTAATGAAATCACAAAGTTATGTTATTTCCAACTTTGAACGGGCATGGAGTAAGTGTTCAATGGTGTGGTTATACTACTATTGTAGTGGAACTAAAGCATCAGAAAACTTAAAGTTCAACACTATTGCCTATAAGAGCCCCACATAGTGCTGCATTTTTTGCATGCAATATGTTTGTTTACAAGCAGATGTTTCATTATAAATTCTTACTATGATATCAGTGATACTGGCTTACTTTAAACTGCATGCAAGTAGCAGCCACACTGTGGTGTTTATGAAACAATGTGGATCTGATGTCCTCCTGCTATTTTTATATCTTAATATGACAAACATTATACTGTTTAACTGAAACCCAAATTTATTTTATTATTATTTTCTGTATGATATTACCTTGAAATGGACTTAAATACATTGCGATTTGCACATCATCTGAATTATTTATATTAGTGATGTTCAATTGTTTTAAACTCTGTTTCAGACCAATTTGTAATTAACATGTTAAAGTAGTAGTGTAACGTCACGCATCGCTTTTGCATATACGCATGACGTCATTGAGTGACTGTTCCAGCGATTAAAAATGCATGTCGTATGCGACAGTGTTTTAAAGTTATTTCAGAATTAAAAATAAAAAATAAGATTTCAAAAATTCAAAATGTAAATATAACCATTGAACTGCCCAGAAATTGTTTTATAGTGCTTTAGCTTCCATTGTCGTTCAATGGTTAAATTGCAAACAATCGTGACTAGTTTAATTTAAATATTTCACGCCGTTTAAGGGTTAGCAGAAACCTTAATTTTGCACACCGTGACCTTGACACCTTTGCACGGTGCGCTGTACATAGTTTGAATATGGCAAGCTTTCATGGCAAGTTCTTCATTAAGTTCAAGAATTATGTATCGGACAGGAGATGTTAACTTACTCACATACGTACAGACAAACAGACAGACCAAGTTACCAATTAATTATGTATGAAATTAAAATGAACATTTCTATGGATTTTGCAAATTAAATGTTTGAATTTGTTTTATCAATATCTGGTTTAACACGTAAAGATGGATTATCACGTACCGTGTTTATAATGGACACTGCAATGTAATGACAAAATGTAAAATGCATTGCTGGATTAATACATCAAAACACCATTTAACTCGCAGTTATATATTGTTTTATCTATATTTACGTGAGGAAGGCAGCATAACTAACACGATAGCAGCATGTTTATTTGAATTAATAATCATGTTTGTATTTTTAAAAGAAAAAAAGAAAATATGTTTGCACATATGGTAACCCTTATAACAGTGATATTTAGACAGTTTGTTAGTGAAATGCAATCGAAATTTGCAATAGGTATATATATATAGAGAACAGCAGGAAACAAAAAACTGGTATAAATTTAAATGTTTTAGTTTAAAAGTAGACTCTTATAGTTGGTATGTTTAGACAATTTCGTCTGTGAAAGCAATCATAATTAAGAACATAAATAAAAAAACTCATTTTGATTTTAATGACTTACATTTTAGCTAATTAAAGAATTTTGTTTTAACATTCCTGTAATTATACCGTGGTTTGTTAGCCAGGATGTAGTCAAATATAGGAGGAGTATATTCATACATGTATGAATACCATACATACAGACTGATTTAGAACAACGGGATACGTGCATCAGTAATTCATAATAGTAAAAACACCATTCCTACTCTCTCTGTATGTTATATTCTAAACAAGTTCTGTTTTAATTGTTTTGACATGTGCAGTACATGCGGAATAGATAGAAGATGTGGCAGTTCAGTATACCTTACAGAGCTGTCCAAAGGTTAACACAAAGCCACGAAAAGGCGTTAAAGGTCGACTGTTAAATGGCTGAGATGTTGATAGTTAGTGGCCGTAAAGTTGTCATGAGATTTATAGAAGCTTTCGAGAAGTTGTCGAGAGACGAGGTACCGAGATGAGCTGCGGATTCGATACTTCCTCGATCGCTTCGTGTTAAACTTCCGACAGGCCTGTACTGTACATGTTATATAGATCTATAATGCCGGTATGTATGTCTATTACATTTGTCTGTCTTACAACTTGTAGTCTGTCTTAAGAACATGTTACGCTCGTTTAGATCTGCAGTTGTATTATTCAAAGATAAAAAACTCTATTGGGACCACTATAACATTGTATAGTGTCAAACTTTCTACTTAATATACAGACATACGGTTTTATAATACAAAGATGATTAACAAGACATTGACGATCTGAGAAGCCGGAATGTAATACTTATAATAAAACCTATATAGAGACTCTCTTTTTACTAAGCGATGTTGATCTCACGGTCCTAATTTCCCTATCATCAAAAACACGTAATAATAAGTCATTTATGCAAATATTAAGTTTATGTTTTAGCATACTAAAGTATCATTCCTTTATCACAGTGAAAAATGATAAGTCATTAACCCCTAACATAAAATGATTGCAAACATGAATAAAATAGCGATATAGTCCATTCTCGATCGTAATGTACATCGCCTCCCACACAAGAAACAAAACTATCTACAGGCATGCCATCTATACTTTTGTTTCAGTTAAACAGGAGGTGCTTATCCTTCCGGAGCACCCGGCCCCACTTTCCTGGTGGAAGTTCACGTGTTCAATCTAAATTTTTACTTCACTTCTGGATTGCGATTTGGGCATGGATTAGAATGTTTGTTTTTTATTTGACTTATATGCAAACTAGATTCCTTTAGGAATGTAACAGCTATGCTGTCAATGGTAAATAACAAACCTTTTACACAAGCATGTGCACTATTTGACTTTATATGTGACAGTTTTAACTTTGATGAGAACATGACAAATTCTCAGATTATTTCCAAAGGTCTTAATTAACAATCGTAAAAATGGCTACAATTCATGATCATAAGTGGCATTTAAATCGGTTGTATGATTGATGTACCATGAGATAAGATTCGATGGTATGTGCATTACTGCATCCGTATTTATAACTTTGCCTTCACAAATTCACAGAAATTAGATCGATTCGTTTTTAATTTGAGAAAAAATGAAAGTAGTTTCCTTGCATTTTTATTTTTTTTTCAAATTTTGTCCCCCGATTTAATCTTGTTTTTGAAACGTTTGACTTTTTCGACTTTTCCAAAGAGTATAAATACAATTTTATCAAGTATTATTAATATTATTATTTGAATCTGAATAAACAATTTTGAAGTCAGGAGATTAATGATATCATTACTGGACCCTAAAAGGGGAATATACCTTGTAATTTCGTTTGTTCGTTGCTCTTGGTTGCTGGCTAAATTGCTTTATTTTATGGAGAAGAGATATTATAATAATTCCCCTAGATATATTTCCAAGTTCCTTTCACCCAATTTTTATTACACACGTGGCGGGTGTAGCTAGCTAAACAGGAGGTGCTTACTCTTCCGTAGCACCCGGCCTCAATTTCCTTATGGAATTTCACGAGTTTAATCTAATTTGTCAATTTTAAAGTTGTTAGATTGATGCTGGACTTTGATTTGGACATGGATTAGTATGTTTGTGTTTTATTTAAAGAGAATAAGTATTATAGTACATACTTAAATGACTGATTTAAAAAATTTAAAATAAAATAAAGAAAAAACAAGTTATCTTTTGTTCAATTGTAAAATTCAATCCAGCTATCATGATAAAAACAATACAAAATACTAGTATTCAGAAATATTATTAAATTAATACAAAGGTTCCATTTCATATTTGAAACAAACTGACAAATAACTCTTGGTATTTTTTAATTGCAGGTTGCAGGTAGGTGGGGGTATGTTATGTCAAACATAGAACATGCGGCAGCTTTTGACAAGATCTATTTTGTTGCCCCATTATATAATTAGTGAGTGAACATGTAAACATGTGTCAAATAAAAGTAAATGATAATCAAGATTTTAATAGCCAATTTCATTTTACATACTAATAAAATAAACTTTTTGAGGGCATTGATAAGCCAAGGCTTGCAATATCTTTGTGTAAACAATTTATTTGTAAGCAGCTTGCTTCGTTGTATGAGGTTTCCGTATTGGGAACAAGCTCTACCAATAGCGTATTTGACTGTGAAACAAAAACACCATAACCGGAGAAGCAGGTATATTGCTGCATAGAAAAGGGAAGTTGATCATAAAAAAAATTGAAGTCATCACTTTTGTCATACAGCCGGTATTCAAGTTTTTAAATGTGACAAAGTCAACTACATTTCGTTATATTGGAACAATAGGACTGACACTGTTGAGTAACGTTGAGTATCCATTATCGTTGTTAATTAAGTATGTTTATTAAATATTCTACTGAACCACTATGTGAACTGCATGTTAAAACATATAAATAATTAGTATAAGTCCGTAAAAGCCAACATTAGTTGTTTAGATTCTAGATATGCACTTAGAATGACAATTTCTATTTATTCTGATTAATCGGTTTTACTGGGAGGTCGCTCTAAGGACAACTCAAAATTTCCTTACCAAAAAATTGTTATTAATTAATCTTACAATAGATCTGTATTCCCGTCGTTCTACCAATTATTTCGTCTAAGTCCATTTTGTAAACATCATTTACTGGTACACCAAACAGCTAATTATTTCTATTTGAAGATCAACCCATATCAAAGTTTGATTATTGTGAAGTTAATTTACAAGCAAGTCCCGTAGATTGGTTGATCTTTTGTGGCCTTTACGTTCGCGTCAGTATTTCCTTCAGTGCCGATTTAAGCAGTAAGTATATTGACGGAAGATAAAATGATATTTGTATTACCAGTAAAGATCATTACTAATTAATTACCAAGTCTGTGCGTGATCAAACCAAATCAATAAACCACCGACAAAAATAAACTACCAAGCGCTTTTTGGTTTGTTGAATTCTCTCAGATAATTCGTGTTTTCTATGAAAATTTGTATTGATGTCATGTTTTGTGTTTTAGGACATACCAGCTAATACTAAATGTTGCTATCTTACGCCCGAAGCTTGGATAAAATAGGCTATCGATATTTTTAATCATGGAGAGAAGCTAACCCTTAAATGCCATGGATAACGGATTTAATCACTGATACGTGTGCTTTCTCCAAGGAATTATTACTTAACTGCTCTATCAGTACGGGAAAAGAGTGACTTATTTTACATTCTGGATTTCAACTTCCTTTCATGGCGGGTATCTTACTGAACAGGAGGTGCTTAGTGCCCCGGGGTCTCACGTTCCTGATGGAAGTTCACGTGTTTAATAAAAAATAAACATACTAATCCATGTCCGAAAATCAATCCAGAAGCAAAATAAAACTTTTATATTAAGCGCATGAACTTCTCCCACGCAAATGAGGTCGGGGTAAACGCCTCCTGTTAGCTAGTTTTGCCGTCACGTGTGTGATCAAAATTGAGTGAAAGGAACATAGACCATGGGACGTCAAATATATCCAGGGCAATCCTGGACACAGAGACACAAAACTTTTCAACAATACTGTGATGACAGCGATAAAACATTTTGAGGGTCTGGATTAGCCTAGACTTGCAATATCCTTAGGTCAACAATTTATTTGTAAGCAGCTTGCTTCCCGTAGTGGAAACAATGTCTACCATAGCATATTAATTGTGAAATAAATACATAAAAAGTTAGAGAAGCAGGTACATTGTTGCATAGAAAAGGAATGTTGATAGAAATACTGAAGTCATACAGTTTAATTTCATTTGCAAGTTTCACACTGTATATAAATTTTATGTTTGTTTTTGATTAGACGTCAAACTTGAAACAACAAATCAGTTAAGGTAGAATATGAACCTACTATAGCTAAAGAGTAAACATAACAAACCATTTAAGATTCTAACTCCTGATGTTAATTTAAATTTCAGTATAAAATGAAACGTTCAAAACTAATGATAGAAATGTTGAAGATCTATATCTTTAGAAACGCATCATGTATAAAGGCGGTGTTGAGTGTTAATGTGAAATAGATGATGATGTTTCGGAATAAAAAAAAAATATCTCGCAGCTACAACAAAGTACATAATCTGATTTAAAAGCATGTTAATACCTACGGGCAAACGGTTTTTCTTTTAACCTGTTTAATTTTATTGTAACAATTAAAAAACAATCATAGTTGTGTTGTAAATAAAAAAAAACTTGTGCCATCTCAGGTTCATTGGAGAAGTGCACTGAAATGATAACTATGGAATCTCTAATTCCATACAGTTCCTTAGTTATACTGGTTAAACATGATCATTTACAATTTTCTACAGATTAATTAACATCATCTTGCAATAAGCAAATGAACCTTATACATTAAGAATTTCAGAACTAGGAAATAAAGATACATTGGCAACATAGGACTAAGTAAAAAAGCAAACATGCTAATCAGTGTACAAATCAAAATATGCAACATAATATGAAATAAATGGAGTTTAATTTTTAACTTCAAACCGTCGGATTACATAGAAATTTCACACACACTAACGCACGCGCAACTTGGATTGGGTACAAAGATCCATGCAACCGTTTTTTGTTTGCAATCACGATTTTTAAGTGTAAAGGTGGAAAAATGACAGTCCAGAAAATCCTACACAGAATGTAATACGTCATCATATGTACCGGAAAAGGCCTTTTTTCAGTTTTCGAAATGTCTGAAAGTCTGGAGCAAGAGTAGGCTTATAACGCTGATGCTCAATCAATTTAAAGCCACAATGGGTAATACCAGCCATATGCATGAAAATGGCAGACTTGTGATCAGGTGCATCTAGTGGGTCAACACACCTTTGCTAAGATTTTCTGCGGCGCTTAAGTTTAAAATCTGCCCGTCAGTTTCTCAGAAGTGAGGCTTAATATGTGTCATTAATTGATGTTCCTTTTTTAGATAATCCTATCAATAAAATACCATCAGCATTTCAGGAAACCGAACCGAAGTCTCAATAATTTCATTTTTGCAGTCGGTTGAACTGTCTTTGGAGGAAGAAACATTGGGCACTTCCAATGTTTGCAGCACTGTTGTTTAGCCTCTTGACGTGAATGGTGGACACGCGTTTCATCCATAGTAACAAATATCTGAAGAATATTAGCAGGGTTTACACTAAAAAGTTTAGATCAGGACGTGACAAAGTGCGCCTGTCAGAAAGTTGTGTTTTGATTTCTCATTTCTTCTTCCTTTTTTACGTTTTAGACAAGTCTTCAAGACATCTGTAATTATTTTTATTTTACGAATAATAAACGGAGAAGGTTAAGAAAACGTGTTTGATGGGGCAGAATTATTACTAATAATATTAAATAGTTGCTTACAATGTCCGATAAGGTTGGAGTTGCTCTTGTATTCGATCTAGTTCATCACTATGGAATCTTCAATAGATCAAAGTGTATTCTATAGAAAGAGGAGACGGTTAAGAAACTTGTTATGCAATAAACGTCTGTAGGTTGAACATTCTGTGGCTACAGAGGACGCTTACAACTACAAGCGATTGAAACAGACTGAGCAAAGTAGTAGTAGTGGCCACTTAGTAAATGAACCTTTCGAATAACTTTACATATGATAACTTTAAAAGAATTTTTATGAATTCTTTTCCAAAAACGATTTCAGAATCCCTATTTTCCATGATTTTACAAAAAGAAACTACACTTTTATTATCCATTTAATATGAACGTAATCGGAACATTACACATCTGTTGCTCTTTTACTATTTGATTACCAACCCCCTCCGCATCTTCCCTTCCCTCCGCTTTTGATGTTATGAAGTTGTTATTGACATAAATATACATATAACCATCAATAATAACAAAGATAAAGCAGATTTATTTAAAATTTCAGCTTATTATTAGTAGAAGCACATGCGTTTGTATATATAATAAAGTGGTCGAATAATAAATATGGCAGATATTGGATATGTATAAAACTAAGATTTGTAAGATATTTTATTGCCCTCTCCACAATGAAATTCTAATTATATCTATAATGCATGTTGTATGTTTTCACTAAACTTAAATACGCTGCCATCCGTTTTGGTTGGTTGGTTGGTTGAATGTTGCTTAACGTCGCATCAGCAATTTTTCAGCTATTCGCGACGAGAACTATTTAATTAATCTCTATGGAATAATCTATGAACAATTTTTGTGTATGCATGTGAAGTGCGAGTGTGTTGTATGGTCTGCCTTGTACTAGCGCGCACTCAGGGCGACTTTACCGCGCTAGCTCACAGAGTCAGTACGCCGCATACAAGCGTACCTCTCCCCCAGTCCATTATACTGATACCCAGGTGAATCAGTAAAGGCCAACGGTAAGGAAAATTCACTTTCCCACATGTGGTCCGAGCGGGACTCGAACTAACAGCGGTGAGAGACCCTGGATTTGAAGACTGACGTCCTATCCATTAGGCCACCGCGCCCCCTCCATCCGTTTTGGCGTCTTATTGCTTGTTTCAAGATTTAATACATTCGCGGTTATTTTTCATTATAATGCCGTTTTACTTGCAAAGTTTTATGGAATTTAGTCGTCTGCTATAAAATACACTCGTGCGTAATGAAAGTGTCATAGTGACCGAATAGATTTAGAACTTTAACCAAATTGATGATGATAAGCTATTTGATTTACATTATTTACCATGGATCTTGTTCATAAACATTTCCGACGCCTTGTTTAATAATTCGTTTAATGTTCATCGCTCATACAAATTTTTTTAGTCTTTTAAGCCGTAGTTGTTTTTTTTTTTTATTTCACTAAAAATTTAAAACCAATGTATTTATCAAAAACAAGCATGCAAATCCATGTCCAAATCACAATCCCGAAGCAAATCAAACTTTGAAACTAAAAAATATGGTTGAACACGTGGAAAGTGAGGTCGAGTGCTCCGGAAGAGTAAACACCTTCTGTTAAGCTAGGTATACCTACAACTTGTATAATCAAAACCATACTGAAGCGATTTGTAAAAGTTCTATATAGAAGTTAATGGTTTCGCAATTGTAAGTAGCTAAACAGGAAGTGCTTACCTTACCAGACCTTACTTCCCTTGTGGAAGTTAACGTGTTTGACATGGATTAGTATGTTTGTTTTTGATTTGGATGCTTTAATTCTAATCATGATGTCACTTTATATAACATATAAAAGAAACAAGAAAAAGAAGGACGAGTTACAAAATTTGAGGATAAACTTAACTATTATTACTGATTATATGTCAGACAACCTGGAAATGACAGATTATTATTTACTGAGCAATAGCATGTCTGTTTCTCGGATGACGTTCAGATTTTATCTTCAATTCCTAAACATGATTATATATATTTCCCGGGTTTCAATCAAAATTTAATTCAAAAAGGAAATTGGATATTTGTCTTTATCGTTTATCGTGCAGTCGTTACTTAATGTGGTTATGCAATACACACATATATACGTACATGTTGTACACTAAATTATATCTTAAAATGACAAGTAGCAATCTATAGCTATAATACTTTTAAAAGCCAGTGCTATACGCATCATAAGGTGAACGAAATAGTCTATACCGTTATTTTCAACTTTTTTGGTGAGGGTTGTGAAATCTAACCGGACACAAAATGTCAATCGTTTATAGCAAAGTTAAATGAATTGTCTTGTAGTCTAAAATCTACCATTTTACCTCAAACGAATTGTTTTTGCAACTACAGTCCAACCTGCCTTAAAGTCCACCTCTATATAAGGGCCACCTGCTTATAAAAGTCAGTAGAATTGTATCCTTATTGTTCTTTATTCATATTATTTGAACCTGTATATAAAGGCCACCTGTCCATAAAGTCACTTTTACTGATTCCTTTGGGTGGCCTTTATAGACAGGTTTGACTGTATTCATTTAACTGTAAACTCCATTTATCTATATAGATAACCATAAGGAATTGAAAACAAATCAAACACAAACATAAATAACAATAAACAATAACAAAAATCAAACTTACCGGCCCTTGTTCAAATCACAATCCCAAAAGCAATGAATTGGCAAATTAGTAAATCACTTGCGCTTCCAAAAATGAAGTGAGGCCGGTGATAACAAATAAAATGCATTTTTGTTATATTCTCGGTGGCTTATTTTTTGTCTTTTCAATTTGCATTCTCCCTTCTTTTTGTATTGTCGGTTTCTGCTCTGTCTTAATGCGTTTTCATTCAGCGTTCTTCTTGTAATGTCCTTTTATGAGAAACTCTGACTTTCTATTGCCTTTTTAATAGGGAACTGACTTTTTAATATTCTTTCAATAGGGATTCGGAATTTTTCATCCTTTCCATGGGAGTTTTGTGGCTTTCAGAAAGGACTCTTTTCTGTCATTTCAATATTCCGATTTTGAAAGATTTTGTAAATGTTGTTGGTTTACATTGTTATACCCCCTGCAAGGTATATAGGAATCACCATGTCTTCGTCATTCTGTCCGTATACAATCCTGTCCGGGCCATATCTCATAATTGCTTTGAATGACTGTCATAAAACTTCACATGAATAATTTTCATGGTCCACCAAAAGGTATGTCATGACCTTGAACCAAAGTCTTATCGGAAAGATCAAGGTCGTGGGAAAACATTAAACCTTGCAGATGTTGGGGAGGGTTATTTAGCTCTCAAAAGATAGTTCTAGTTTTCAGAATCTTATTATTATCGTACCTTTGTTATTGCAGGCTATGTGCTGGATTTTATAGTGACCGACAAGGTGATCATCTTCAATCAAATTGAAAATGGTTCTTACCCTTCCGGAACACCCGGCCTAAATTCCCTGATGGAAGTCCACGGTAGACGTGTCTGGATTGTGATTCGGACACGGATTAGTATGTTTGTTTTTGATAAGCTATTTTCTTACATTATTAACAATTGTTTCGTTTAAACATTTTACAACTTTTTAGAAGTATTCCTAATTCGAGAAACATGTATAAGACAAACGTAAACTCGATGGAAATGAATCTAATATTGCAATCTTAAAACTGATTATACAGAATCAGCCTCTAGTTTCACAATCATTCCTTAACTAAGATTTTCCTTAACGTAAGTAACTGGCATATTTGAAATCTTAATAATTTTGTTAATTGTTGAGATATTCACAAATTTAAGGTGTGACCGTGTCATATTGAAGATTGATATAAGTTTATAAAATCCATATGCATAATAAAATTCTTGTTTGTAGTACTGTCATATACCAGTTTTTGAAATTAATCATAAAATACATTAAACAAGTAGTATTTTATGATTAAATTAAAAAAGTGGTATCTTTTTAATGTATTTTATGATTAAATTAAAAAAGTGGTATATGACAGTACCATAAAATATTATCAAAATTTGTCAGATTAAAGCTAAGAAAAACATTAGATAAGAAATGATTGTGAAACTGTAGCCAAGACAATTTGATAAAGGAAGACATATATGATATCTGTTACCAGTTCAGACTAGAAAAAATATCCAAAATAGTTTGATTTAAAAAAATCAATTTAAAACTGATGATTGCCAGGCCATTGTAATAGAAAATTTACTGTTTAGGTTAATGTGGATATATCAGGTTTGTGCGATGAAACAGTTTCAATAGCTTGTAATAACATTTTATTGTGGGTAATGAAGGCGTGCAATTTTCACTTAATTCTATTTTAATACCTCGTTGAGGAATTTATGCCACAGTCTATCACTATAAAACAGAATTTAATGTATTGGAAACCAAAAGGAATTCTATTTGACGACCTCTTTAATCTATTTGAATTCTTCCACAGCAATGCTTGTTAATACATAAAATTTTCTAACCCAATCTCCGAAAATAATCTACAAATTAGAACAAATTAGAGGATCTTAGAACACAATACCTGCGGATGGGGGAGGGAGACAACAAAAATGCTAGATCTATATGTCTAATATACACTTCATATCATTGATAAACAAATGTTTAATCTAATTTTACAAGTTTACATTGCAATAGCACATCTCAAAATTTGAAAATACATAACCGATATTACTAGTGATTCCGAAAAGTAACACCTATTCACAAGTTGTTAATGAATGGCGCTAGTACGGAATGTAGTAAACAGCTGGGAATTTTCGGCATTGTTACAGGACATGGAAGTGATGTAATGGATGTTATTGCTAATTTGTTATATTTTAGTGCGATCAAAATACAAACATCACGCTTTTGAAAAATAACTAGTTTGTAAAGGCCGGTTTGCGATTTTAGCGTTGCATACATTAACTTCCTGTATACTTCACTTCCTACGGAAGCCAATTAGCACCACTTATAAATCAATTAAAGTCGCAATATTTTTAATTAAGTGACCCTTACGGGCGTCTATACCCTTCCAACCACTTTATTGGTCATTAAAATGATATAACGTTCTGCTTCCGTTTCTTAGGCCTTCAGACATCTGTTAAACACGTGTTACAGCACGTGGTAGTTGTGTTTACATCAGAGTTGTATATTTTACCTAGTAAATTATGTTTGTTTCTATTCTCAGATTAATTTATAAATACGGTCCGTTTTTCATTAACTTTGACTTATATTTCTATGTTTAATAGATTGATTATGTCTAAGAGGGCAGGATAAATGTTAGTTTCGTTGTTAACGTTTCAGATCTAAGGTTTCCAAATACAGTGTGTCTTCCAATGAACCTCTCCCTTATTTACACTGGGTAACGCATTACAGTCAAACCTGTGTATAAAGGCAATCCAAGGGAACCAGTAAAAGTGGCCTTTATGGGCAGGTGGCCTTTATACACAGGTTCAAATATTATGAATAAAGAACATTTGGAATACAATTCGACTGGCCTTTATAACAAGGTGGTCCTTATATAGAGGTGACCTTTCAGATATTATAACCCATGAATTTAGGTGAGATAGGTTGATTTATAATAAAGTAAATCTCATGTTTTTAGAGTTGAGCATGTTAAACAGCATAAAAAGGCAAGATTTAACAATAACAAAAACTAAGAAACATTCCGGGGATCATTCTTGATTGAAACGCATGAAGTGCCAACCCGCCAGGAGACGTGTTACTTTTTTTTAACATTTTCGATAAACAACTGATGGCCTGGTTAGGTAAAGAAATTAGAATCTAGACATATAATTAAAGATAATTATGGATTTTAGCATGCGCGAAAGTTGGGATTTAATATTATACCAGTTTTAATTTTAAAGCACGACCGTTTCTGAATAAAATTCATCATCAGTAGTGCTTAGAACAAAATACGAAACCATTTTTTTCAAGATGTTGAAAAGATATCCAAAGGACTAACATATATTTACCAAATTTAGCTAAGGAAATACCTTGCATGACGGAGTATACCTTATTTTTAAGGAAATCAATATTTGAACTAGCGACAAATTTAGACAATCGTATATTTCTGACACTTATACAAACTATAAATAAATGAACTTTGCAACAAAGTAATGATAAAAAATAAGACCATGCAAAGAAAATTCAAGTGCATATTGGTACCACTGAATATAAAATGCCCGACATTACAGAGACCTGGAGTAAATGTCCAGGGGTGTGGTTATGGTAATATTGGTAGACCCTGAAACATCCAGCTTACTTTACAATAAATACACACATTTATAATTTCGTATAATTAATCCTTAGTTATTTATTTGAACAAACAGCAACTCTTCCATGTATATGTGTTAAAGCGTTAAAGGAAATGTACATTTGTCAATATTTTTTTTAAATTTTTATTTTATTATTTTTTAGAAAAATGTATATCATAAAAAACAAACATAATTACCATGTCCAAATCAAAATCAAGGCTCCAGTTTCGCAATTATTCCTTAACTGAGATTTTCCTTAGCTTCAATCTGACATACTTTGGTACCGTAATAATTTTGTTAATTTTTAAGATATCCAGGAAATTAAAGTGTCATTGATAGATCATTCCAAGCTGTCTAACGATTGTACTAAGTTTTGTCAATAATGATTATACTTGGTTCCAAAATAGATTGCCAAAATTTGCGAGAAAAATAAGGAAAATCTTAGTTAAGGAATGATTGTGAAACCGGAGCCAGAATCTGAGTAAAAACTTAGAAACTGACAAATTAGATTAAACATGTAAAATTCCACAAGGAAAGGTAAGCTGAAAGTTGAAAATAAGTACATATTCTGTCCATCAAAGAAGCTAGTTATGTTCTTATCTTCATTTAAATACACTTTTTTGTGTATGCATTAAGGATAACGCAAGGAAAAAAATTTATAGTAAACAGCGAGAATCTGTTAAAATCATCATTGCAAACTGCACGTAAATGCTTCAATTATACCTCCGACCACCCCCTTTTCGTTTAGCATAAAATAAGAAATAAATTAAATATATAGGTTACACATTCATAATTAGATACAAGTCTAGTTTAACTCAGGAAATACAATTTACGATTGGCAATTCTGTGAAAATAAATAGTTGTATCGCAAAACCTGATTAGAGGATACCTTTGGAAGTAGAAATAACAGCTATATAAATATACAACTTTTGCAATAAATTTTTTATTCAGAAAGACAGTTTTGAAGAGTTAGTATATGATTTAGAATAAGGTGTACTTTTTAACAGCCAACGCATCCAAGACCACGAATTAAAAACAAACATACCAGTTCATGTCCAAATCACAATTCTAAAGCAAAGTAAAACTACTGACAAATTAATTTAAAAACGTGAACTTCCACCAAGGAAGTGAGACAGGTGCTCTAATAAAATAATAATAAAGCCAAAAAAGATTGTTCATATTGGAATTACTGATAGAAAAAAATAAAAATCAAGTTGCAACAGAAAAGCATGTAACAGCAACAGCCGACGCAACCAATCACACATAACAATACAAGCTAATAATAAAACAGTAAACCAAGACATTACATGAAAACACAAAAACATATTGAGACCACTTACGATAAAAAAGCCGACTCTGAACAACAGGCATTTAAGTAAAAGGCTATCTAAAATTTGCAAGTTTTGTGTTCTCAGAATATAGCTATATTTAAGCTCTTTTGTAAGTTTAAGAGAACAGAGAAATTGAATTCTTTAAAATGAGCGTACAAATCAAGCGAATGAAAATTAGATAAAAAACCTCAACATTTAAGAAGTAAAATATGTATCCTAGTTGACATCTAAAACAAAATCTGTCTTTTGTCTATCTGTGAATTATTTTGACATGCCACATATCTGATTTCATGGGAAAAGTGAGTGTTTGATTGTGTTATAGACTGATTGTTTCACTATCAATTCTTATAGAGAAAACTTAAGAAATTACAAAAAAATTAAGTAAAATTGTATTTTGTTCCCCTACGATGTTTTAAACAGAAAAAAAAAAAAAAAAAAAAAGTGAATAAATTCGCCCGTTCGGCTTCTAATGACGCTACAGTTGTTGTCGTAAACAACAGTATGTAGGTTTTGGAGACTAGATTTATGATAATTGTAGATGAAATGATTGCTATGGATTTGTGGAAAATCAGACATGACATTAGCAACAAAATTCCAAATTTATACAATGAAATTTCAGATTTATGTCGAAAGAAAACTTGAAAAATGCAAACCATGGAAATATTTCGATTATCTTGATGACAGACGTACTACAGACGCACTACAGGCTAGGAATAGACGGGGTTAGATGACAAAAGAGGTTCTGAGGAGTGTTTTGAATTCTCAGATTGCGTGTGAGTAAATAATGTTTATATAAGTCTGAAAACAGATTGAAATATGATCATTTAGGCGTGAAGTTTATATGTCATGCTAAGTCTTATCTTAAGTGTGGGTTTAGACATCAACATTTACGAAGAAAATAAAAATGTTTAGCAGTGGTTACTCTACAGTGTAGCTTTAGACAGCCTCATCTACAATGAGATAGTATTGAGCAATTCGACTGAACTAACTCTTTTATCAAGCCTATGTCAACCTGCCATCAGACATATTATTTGAAAAAATAACCACGCAAAACAGTACACAAATAGTTTATTCATAACTGGTCGTTTAATGATGTTTAACGACTGGGACGGTCGGGGCCATATCCACTAGGCACCATTAGGTATGAAATCCAGCGCCAAGTGTTTTTATAATTTGGTGATATAAGTTGTCAAATCTTGACTGCCTGATGTTTTCGTTTTCTTAGTTATTATTGGCTATTCGCAAGTACACAGCTGTGTTTTATTTCACATGTGAAACAAATCAAGTTTATGAATTTATTTTTGTAATAGCATTGCATTGACTGATGAGACACTCATAGAATTTCAGCGAAAAGTTTGTTCGTTCCGTGTTCCTCGTCATTAACATGTCGTCTATTTTACATGACAAAAGCAGCTAGAAACTGAATTATTGCTTTGTAAATTGAATTAGAAGCAGTAATTGTGGATCTGAAAACCACTGTCACATACGTCAAATAACAAAAGGTTTCCCGGGAATCTCCGGAAATTTATTTTGGAAGAGAAGTAGATTTTTGTTAGGAAAAGATTGAACGCTTTTAACAGTTTCTTTTTTTAAACACAAAGAATAAAACCCCTATTAAGTTGTTTATTGGCGTGTCAATCTTTATGCATGTTACAAAAAGTTTAACAAAACAGTTAAACATGTTTTATTTTAGGATAATTTTGTTACAAACTTTTAATACCATATTCAAATATCTTAATAAAACAACACATTTTGTCAAATTGTACTTGATCTCCTATTTAGTGGTTAAAATACAAAAACCCAATACACGGATGACTGAATTTTGAAACTTTATAGAAACCGACATGTTATCAATCTTTATTTAAATCTACATGTTACTGCACAAAACGCCAATCGTTATTAGAATATAAAATGTTTCAAGCGTTTCTCTTAGACCCAGACATCAGTAAGTGCTATATTTAAGTGAAATTGACATTAGTAATATTTCACTTGGTTAGAGTACTAAATTATTTGAACCAAACGGCTGGGCATTAGTTTGATGCCCCTGTGTCCAGGATTGCCCTGGATATATTTGACGTCCTATAGTTCCATATTCATTTCACTACAGTTTGATTACACACGTGACGGGTATAGATAACTAATCAAGAGACACTTTCCCTTCCGGAGCACCCGGCCTCACTTCCCAGGTTAAAGTCCAAGTTTCGGACATAGATTTGTATGTATGTTTGTTTTGGTTTTGAATTACGTTAGTGCATATCCAAAGTCTAAACTTTTTTTTGGAGGTCTGAATATGTGTTCATCATGTGTCTTATGTTTCTTATCTGTTCTTTTTGTTGATTGCACGTTTTCTCTGGGTTATTTTATGTATATTTTCTTCATTTTTTTTAATGTTCAACAACAGAGACATATTGTTTTGTTCTGGTTTGGACATGGATTAGTATGTTTGTTTTTATTATACCAGGCATGTGTTATGTGTTCCTTTTAAATGCATTATTTTATGAAAATAAAACAAATATAGCACATGACAGCACTACAAATGATGTTTCATATTGTTGAACAAAGACATAATATAAAAACAGGAAGAAATGAATTTATATCGGGGATGTTATGTAAACAAATCTGGAGCCAGCCTGTGTTATATTCTGATGCTTTATGTGAGTTTCAATTTAGTGATATGTCAGCGATATGGTCAAATTAATTAATTTTTCACTGTTGAGATAGTTATATTATGACATTGATGTAGAAATGGTAAACATAACGTATTAAGTAACTGTCTACTACAGATTTCTGACGGTCATAACAGACTTATCTTAATGATATGGTCAAAATGACCAGTTTTTATAGTCTCGATATGTCTTGGTTATCTGTCAATTGTCTTGATACTTGCTGAAATAAACTTCGCGATCCGTTACTAACATCTTGGTATTAATTTCACAATATCCGGTAGACGTGAAACGTAAGACCTATATGTGTTGTATTATATTGTAAATTGAGTTGCCTGCAAATATTAAACATATTATCATATATCTTTACAATCAAAAACAAACATTACAACCAATGTCCAAATCACAATCCCAAAAGCAAAGTAATTCTACACAGCATCAATCTGGTTGTCTTCAAATGGGATCGGTGAACCTGTAGACGCTGAAATCGCCAAATGAGACCTTCTGAATATCATTCATATGATCTTTTTGTAATGGGTTTAGATTCTCATAATTACTGCGTATTTCGAAAAATTATATTTATAACTGATTTAAAATAAAAACTTATTTTTATAAACCTATCCCTATGTGTTGTTTAAATAGTATAATTTTCTCTGGAATTATTTTCGGTTTAATTCATTTATGGCGAAGTTTTGAATCAATGACCGCAATACTACAAAGAAGCAAGGAAAGTATAAAACAATATGGTCCACTTCCGTTACAGAAACATGTTATCTGAACCAAAAATACTATTTTATATACTGTATCAGTGAGTATTTAACAAAATTATTCCAAATACGAGTGCATTAATTCCCTGAGATTTCAGTGAAAATCTAACAATAGCATCTGCCAAGATTTTGCGTATCTCTTTCTTTCTCTCTTGAACTCAATGACACGCGGTCAATTTTATTACCAACCTAATGTATACAATAACAAATGAAACGATAGGAATTGTAAAACTAGACACCAAATAAACATATTATGATATAAGGACTAAGGTTAAAAAATTGGCTACCTATTTTGGATGGGTACTGGATATCATTACTCCTTTACTCTTAGTTTATATTATCGTCCCTAAATACAAGTATTAATAAATCATATTTCACTAAAGATAAACAATAATCCAATATGCACATGTTTTTACTCCCTTCCTAGTTTGAAGACGGGGTTCTTTCCCGTGTGACCGTTCATAACCTTGTTCTGCATCTTTTTCCTTTTTCAGTGTTTGGTTGTTTCTCCTACTTATGATGTGTTTGTTTCATAATTAATACGCTATGGAAGAGCTTGTTCCCACTACGGGAACTTTACTACATCGATACAAGCTGCTTGCAAATACATTGTTGACTTGATATGACACGTTTAGGCTTATATAGGCCCTTTAAAAGTTTTATGACCGTCATCACGATATTGTTGATTAGTATGGTTCCTCTTTGTCCAGGATTACCATGGATACCGGTATATTGACGTCCGATAGTTCCTTGTTCCTTTCAATCTAAATTTTGATTTTGATAGCGTTTGTTATCACAACGGAAACTTTATACATCGAAGCAAGCTGTTTACAAATCCATTGTTGACTTATTAGTGTAAGCTTAGGCGTATCCAGGTTATCACAATATTGTCTATGTGTGTAGGATTACCCTGAAATTATTTGACGTCACATAATTCCAGTTTCCTTTCAATCTAAAAATTTTCATTTTACACGTGGCGTGTTTAGCAAGTTTGAAAAAAGAAGTTTACTCTTTAAGAACACCCGGTCTCACTTTACCTTGAAGTTAATGTTTTTAACAATCATGCCAGGTTTTAGTTTGCTTTCGGGATGGTGACTTGAACATGGACCGGTATATGCATTTGATTCATACCTATGAATACTCGATAAAATCACATGTTTGGGCAAAAATATGCAGCAGACAAACGGAAGACGATAACAAATAAAGAGGAAACTATACTTTTTAACAGTAATTATTCATAAGAAGAATTATTCATATTCAATAACTTATCATCTGTAAGATTATGCTGTCAAGATATGGGATATTAAATAAATGAGAAAATAATGATGTATAGGCTAACTGTTAGCTGACAGTATGTAACATTTTAACTTCTCTAAGATTTACTTCTAAACGGAAGAAATACATTTTATGGTAGATCAAATTACCAAAGGATATAACTTAATGATCTTAATCACGAATCACATTCTACGACCAAATAATGCAGTTTTCTAGTCATCGATTTTTTGGGAAAAAACTTGGTGAAGTATTCCTGCACGCAAATGTCTAACTTTACAATGTTATTGGCAAAACCTTAATGTTGGTCCCTATATAAATATCTGGTGTGTTTATTTAAGACGTTGTTTGTAGCTGTAGTGGCAACAGGTTATGTAATTCCAACAGAATGTATTTATTTATAAAAATCCACAGGCGGTAAGAATTGGTGGATGTTTACACATGTGTGTTATATTCCAAATCCAGAGTATGGAAAACAGGTGCTCAGTAAATGTAACGGGATTGATACATAAGCCACAACAGTGTTTTTGAAGTTTTTGAGCCATATAAGTATTATAATATGCATTGGTCCTCTGTTTTATGATCGCACGACCTCTCATTGTCTAGGTTGGTAGACCTTAGACCCTAGATTGGTACAGTTTTTCAATTTATCTCCCGAATGTTGTAAATTAATTTGTCCCGAGACCAGCTGTTTCCTCTAACATCAAATTAAAATACACTTGGGTATAAGTGAAATACTCTTGTCTGGGACAGTAAAACACCATTACTCCACTTAATCGAAAGTTACACACTTTTTATCAATATTTAATGGTTTGTGTAGTTTTGCTTTTTTAGGGTAATACCTTGGTTGTCCTTGCAATTACCATATGTATTGTTTCAGCGTAATTTAAAAAAAAATGCACTGAATGATAATTAATTATTATCTATTTTTCAGAGCACAATGAATACTTACACAAAAAACTTGGTATTCTAGGCATCCGATACTGAATCCTGTCTAAATGTGATATATTGGTAATCAAGTGATGTTTTTTTTTATTGTGTAATGATGTAAACTGTACTAAAACATTAAAATTAAAGTCAAACCAGACATTTTCAAGTTTTATCATGAGTGTGTAATCGCTCAGATTACTAAAATTGAAATACAAAAAGTGATCGTTCGGATATATATAACTTAATGTTGAAACATTTTAACTTATTTTTAAGTTTTCATCTATAACACTACCTCACACCAAGGAGGAAAAACTTTTTCTACATATTTGGAATATATATATATATATATATATATATATGTAGTTATTTATTTTATAATTTACCTAGACAATAGTAGACATAAAGTAAAGGATACAAGTTGGACGTTTGTAAAATATTATTATAGGTCCAGTTCATTTGCCCTTCTATAAAAGCTACAATTTATAATCTATCCAGCATCCTGTGCTCGTAATTACACGTAGTATACGTTTACATATTACAAGCATCACGGTGGAGAAATTATTGGTCTTCGTGAAACAAGAGAACTTATTGACAAGTCATTTCTTAAAATTGTCTGATCTTATTTCGTGTAAAATATTGTCTGTCTGAAAGTTTGACTTGGATGTTTTTGTCTTGGTTTTCTGTTTAACGTAATTTACTGGGATTGAACAATCCTTAGATAAAAAGCAAGGCATCCTGTTACACATAAATGTCAGATAAGGTCATTGAGGACGTAAAATAATTTTTATTTAGACATTACAATTTTAATGTTTCTTTGTCTTCAACGAAAAGATTCCCAAAGATTCTATGTACGAAAATATATTGCACTGTCCTTGCAATTGGTTAAGGCTTTTCCTTCCGGAGCACATGATCATACTTTTCTGGTGGCAGTTCACGTTTGTAACTTAATTTGCAAGTTTTAATGTTTTTACTTTGCTTTAGGATTATGATTTTAACCTGGATTAGTATTTTTGTTTTTTTATTAAGGTATGCTACGACATGTAAAATACAAATAAACTCGATAAGATGTCTACAGTTTCGATCATATTTGTACGTCGTCTGTAATGTAATCCGCAGTTTACTTTTACACATTTTAACTACTTTATCTCCAGAAGCAGTCTAACAATGATATCAAACCTTATTATGATCTTTTGGCCAAAGTCCTTTTAAGCATTTGAAATCCGCTTGTATATGTTACAATGAGCTTGGTTTATATATTATATATATATATATATATATATATATATATATATATATATATATATATATATATATATATATATATCAAAGGTAAGTTTGTGCAGTTGGTTGACCTTAACTTTTATTAAAAAGTGACAGTGACCATCAAAATTAAAGCGGCTTAACACTTTCTTGTCATGATCCAAAAGGCATAAAAGGTTTTATTTTAATAGACAGCATCGGTGTGTAACACGTTACTAAGTTTCCAAAGTTCATTGAGCTTTATAGTGACCTTCAATAGTAGACCCATTAAACACCATCTTATCATTAACCAAAAAAGACCAGAAGCATGTAACTTATATATTATATAACATCCATGCATAATGATATACCAATTTCGAGAATGATGAACATTGATCTCCATTCAAGGTCAACGTGATTCTTCTAAATAGTTAAACATAAAAATTCTTTCTATTGATAGCAATTACTCATGATTAAGATTTATTTAAAAAAAATATTGCCAAAACAACAAAAAGATTCACCATCGAGACAACAAAACACAGATCGAAAACCCAAAGAGACCTTTTTGTTAATACATAATAAAGGTTTTACATGATGGCAAAATATGGACTTCACTTGGTTAATTAAAGGTAAAAACAAACATCCAAATCACAATTCCAAAGCAAAGTAAAAAAAAAACTTGAAAGCTGACAAACAAAATTAAACACATTAACTTCCGCCAAGATAGTGAAGCCGGGTTCTCCAAAAAGGTAAGCGCCATCTGTTTGCTAGCTACACCCGCCACGTGTGTAAATGAAATTGATGGAACTTTACGACGGCAAATATATTCAATGTATACTTAGACGAATAAGAAGCTGTTTTTTGTAAAAAAAAAAAAAAGAATAGCCTCTATAAGCGGATTTACGGTTTTTCTGTGGTTTTGTCGACTTTTTCTGTTGAAAAGACTGTACCATTGTAAGATTTCAGAAAATATAGAGCTTATCCAATGAGAACGTGTGATTACATTTCTTTTATAACAACAGACATGAAATCATATAAATAAATTAAGACTATAAAACACCACTAAGCACTATACATAGGTGCCTGATATGGAGATTAAAATGTTTTAAAAATCCATGGGGTCGTAATAATTAAATACAACACAAACAAGTCTTCGTTCAGTGATATGCCCACTACAAGTAAGTAAGATTTAAGGTATCATCCTATTTTAAAGGTAAGATGTTGAAATTAAAACATAATTACTTCTTTATTTCGGTGTATCCGTTTTTACTACGTTAATTTTCAACTTGTAAAATGTCTTTGACCTCTCATATATCCTGTTTTTATGCGATTAAAAACTTACAAAAACTAATCTGAAGTACAAAAATAAAACAGAACCAAAATCCCAATGCAGAGCAAATACTTTAATACTAGGAAAAAAAAGTTAAACATGTGAACTTCACAAAAGTGAAGTAAGACCGGCTGTTCCGAACGGATAAGAAAATAAATAAAGATGAAACTATTTGGATTGACTTTGAATCAATATCGGTTTTAATGCGAGCTCGCTACGCACTGCGCTAGCCATAGCAGTAAAATGTTCCGGCAATAGAGTGTAACATCAAATTACACACATGCATTGTGTTAAATGATCGGTTCTAATAGGGTTCGGAGCTGTAACACGCTATAACCCCTAACGTTTGTGCGAAACACTTATTTCAATTGGATATGGAATCACATAAGATTATTTTCCCATAAATACAACATTATTTCGGGAATTTGGTTGTACAGCTGCAAACGTCATTTACATGTATTAAAATTTTCCAAATTAATATACTTAGTATTCAAAAATATCAACATAAAAGTTGAGACTCCGAAAAGAACAGTTAAAAGTTTTTATCAAAGACGGGAAAACCCCTCCATATTTCATATTTTGGCATATGAGAGCATAAAGGTGTTCAAATGCTAATAAAGGTTTCATTACAATAGACCTTTACATGAGCCAAAATCTAAAGATTCATATTTAATACTAGTACATTTCTTTTTATTTAAGTACAAGAATATCTATACATTTTTTTTCAAAATAAAAAGTCCATATAGAAAAATTACCATCAGACCCACCATTTCTCTTTGAAATAGCATCAGATAGGTCTGAGTGTGTATAGAGATAATACTAATATGTTTTGTGCATTCAAGGCTAGTCTGGATAAAACTTAATTGTGAAATTTAGAATTTTTGCACTATTAAAACCTGTTTTTATCCGTGTTTGGACTACGTTAACGAGCCTAGTGGGGGATTTCACTGCCGAAGATAACAAATCAGTCAATTGTATTTCTTTCTTCATTAGTTAGATGCAGGCCAATGTTGTCTTGTTAAGACCGTTAAAGCTTATTAATGGCGATAGAAAGAAAAAATATAAAAACCAGTTTTAAATGGTCATTGAAAATTACACTGGAATTAGGACTCGTTTGACATTGCTGATTGTTCGTTTAAATGCCATCTTTTCTCTCCAACCTGTTATTTCCTTAAGTATCTTCGTTTTAATTGCGTAAATGAAAGTAATATTAGACATAATGAAACGTCTTCAGACGTGGATATTACACCGAACTGATTTCTCTGAAGATTAAGCTTTCAGATACGAAAAAAATTAAAAATATAAAAACATTGATAAAAGAAGAATTTATACTAGCCCTTTTCAGAGGACCCGTTGCAATTAATTAAAAATCCATTCCAGCATCTCGATGTTGTTTGAAATGTATGAAAGTACACTTCGTTGTCATTTTATTTTTACTAATCTTTCCCCCGTTTTATATGTATATATCAAAAACAAACAAACAAATCAATGTCTAAATCACAATTAAATAGCAACGTAAAAACTTTGAAATTGACACATACAGTTAAACTTGAACTTCCATTTGGGTTAAGTTAGGCCGAATGTTCCGGAAGGGATAGTGCCTTCTGTTTAGCTAGCTTCACCTGTCACGTATGTAATCAATCTCAGAATAAAAGGAAAGAGATTCATGGTAATTTTGGATACAGACACAGCATTTTGTAAGTATGTTGCTTTGTAAAGTCCCTGTAGTATATATATATATATATATATATATAATATATATATATTATATATATATATATATATGTTTTTGAATATGAAGTATTGCTAAAAATAACAAATAATGATTTTCTTTAATTTGTATATGAATATTATAAAAGGTGTTATAATATTGTTTATGTACAATTTATAATGAAAAAAAGAAGTTTTGATAGACCATGTTTTTTTGCCAAAAAAATAAAAATAAATAAATGAATAAAAACACGTTAAAGTAAAAAAAAGAGGATATAACCGCAATCAAACTGATTATAAAGCTCACGATGTTAGACGGACGCAAGATCTGACGTGCACGTGCACTATTTTATTAAGTATTTTCATTATAGAAAATTAAGTTCATCACAACGTTTGACTAATGCTTTCTTGTGGTATTTCTATGTAGGTGATCTTAAAAATTTTAATTAAATTTAGATTTAATTAAATTTAAATTTAAATTTAGATTATAAAAAAGTTTATCAAAAGTGGGATAATTATTAATTTAATATACTATTTACATCTTATTTTGACAAATAAGTTTGTTAAAAGGACTTATAGGATTAGCATTCATATTACCAGAAACTCATTATACTCCATGACGAAGAAAATACCTAGACATTTGTTTGAAAATTGAGAGCAAAAAAATATAGTGGCTGTGTGATTTATTTTCGTCTCACAGATAGTCTTAGGAAATTGAAAAAGAAATAATGTACCAAATTTTGCTAATTTTTTGGAGAAGTTTCAGTTCATTTTTAAACCGCATTGCTTTAAACTAATCCTGACAGCAATTGAAGTATATACCATAGTCTACATTCATGGGTAAAGTGCTTGTTTATGGTATGCCTTATAGTAAAAATGTTCTTTGTAGATGATTTTGTGATTTTGCCGTTGTGTTATCTTACCCTTCTGTTGGAAAACAACCCAAAAAAACCCCCAAAAAAACCCCATAAATCTAAGGTTATAACTATTGGTAATAAGATATAACTTGTCTTGATTAAATGGGTATATCTCCTTACCTGCTAGAGAAATTCATTAGAAAGGTTACACTTTCTTAATTACAAAATGAGTTACTTATACCTGATAGATTTAAGGATGGATAGTTTCCTTAATGAACATGACATGGTTATTTCGATATCCACAATTCTCTTCAGAACAATACTGTTGTGAAATTTTATTCTGGAACCGCCTTCTAGTACTGCAAAAGTAAAACAGGCTTTGTTAAAATGACAAAAAAACGTCTTCTAGTGCTGTAAAACTAAAACTTATTTGTAAAAATGACAAACATCAACATTATCTGCCAAATAACTTTATTTTACCGAAAAAAAGCATAACCATTTCTGTTTGTTAATGTTATCCACCCACCAAAAGTAAGAAAGCATAGAGTTTTTTTATTATGAGTTATGGTATAGGTAAAAAACATTTCCTGTCCGTTTGACGTTTCATTAGGAATATTCATAAAGGAGGGCACACCCAATACATACGTAACGTAAGGATTCATAGTTAATACATATACACATTGCCCATGATTAGTGTTCACATCATATAGACTATATGAATATTAAATCAAAAGTTAAGCGGACAGGTCATTGTTGTTTGCCTATACTTTTGTTATTTGATATGTTTGTGTTCTATGTCAATCAAATGTCTAACTGACATTTCGAGAATAACTTAATCAACGTTCATACTTACAACCACTATTCTGATATTGTATGCTAAAACACAGTTCACCTAAATACCTTGTACGATTAAGGCAAGAGTGACTGAACGAAACAGTAAATGCATATACTATTGTTCGTCTTTTATACCTAGATATAGTCCTCTAACTAAAATTGCTATATTATCATTTGGGTTTTCATAAAATAACCACAAAATGTGTGCTTGAAACGAAAATACTAACAAGGATTTTTTTAAATAATTGCATTAATTTCTGTATATAGAGAAAAAATCCGCAAATATATAAATATTGTCAGTTGTCTGAGAACTAAAACACCCGTTTTTGACATCATGTTCTAAAACATGATATTCACGCCTGTATCATAGACTTAATCTGTGTGTCAAATAAGATAGCTATATTCTTTTTTCTACATTAAAATACTTCAAAACAAAAAACTGTCAAAACTACCCACTACGTATCAATTGAAATGGATATTAATTTTCCATGATTTTGTCAAAACGAATGGGTATAACACAAGTGTGATAAAAGTAATTTGCATTTTAATTGTTGACCTTAGTTGAACATTTTAATATATGCATATGGGGTCACCGAGGGAATATACTATAGCTAGTTTTTATTAAAAATTGTAATTTATCCCTACGTAGGAGAATAACAGAGAAAATACAAAACTTAAAATATTTCTTGATGAGCTTTTCATTTAAAAAAAAAAAATAAATAATAAAAAATAATAAATCTTAGATTTCAAAAATTTAAAAGGTATGAAAGTTATTAAACTTTAAAGACAAACAATAGTGTAATGTTAGCTGAAGATTACATGTATGTCATTATCGTACATTATGCTTATAAGGAACCTGGACTTTGATGTAAACATTTCCCTTTCGTCGGGTTATCTGGGTTCTAAAAATGAACACAGCACAACTTATAATCTTATTTAATTCGAGACTATAATACAACATTGCTCTTCCTTTTCTTTGGTTGTTGAGATGCGAACTCTACTCCAGAATGAGCTACTCATGTTCTTTGTATGATAGACCTCGCACATAAAATATGCAATTTATTCATTCGAGCTAAATTTTGTTTTAAATATAAAGAAGAAATTCGCTTTGCCTTATATCTACTTGAAAGTCAAACATCATAAGCATCTCATAAACTTCTTTTTTCGAACGTAAATATAACATTTAGCTATAAAATTTCTCAGTTCATTTTATTTAAGTTTGCAAATGTACGCTGTAAATATACCGTATTAGATAGTTAGCTATGCACATGCGGTTGTATATATTTATATATACATACGCGGACATATAAAATGCTAAATATACAATGAATAAAAAAATATAAGATGCATCTGCCCCTTAGATACCAGAATCAATATACACATGAATTACTTGAGACAGAAAATACCAAAACAACAGTTAACCCAAATATGCATATCTAGGAATATGCATGAACAAACCATAATTCAATTTATGGGCTTGCCATTTGATTTCAATCATTAGCGAGGCACTATGTAAATAAAATAAGCAAAAATAGCTTTAGGATTTGAATCGTGTAATAAATAAAAAAGGGTTTTTTATATTAAGACTGTTAGGTTATGACACTTTTTGATGCTTGGGTGTCCATGACATTTTTTGGTTACTTAGCAATTGTCCATGACATTTCTCTGTTGCTTTGGTGTCCGTGACATTTTTACGGTTAATTAGCAATTGTCCGTGACATTTCTTTGTTGCTTGGATGTTCATGACATTTTCCGGTTATTTAACTATTGCCCGTGACATTTCTTTGTTGCTTGGGTGTCCGTGTCATTTTTACGGTTACTTAGCAATTGCGCATGACAATATTAATATTCGATATATACGAATAGACATTGATCAAAAACAAACATACTAATCCATATCCGAATCACAATCCAGAAGCAAAGTAAAAACTTTGAAACTGAAAAGTTAGGTTATACACGTGAACATCCGCCAGGGAAGTGGGCCGGGTGCTCCGGAAGAGTAAGCACCTCCTGTATAGCTAGTAACACCCGCCACGTGTGAATTATTTCATCCAACAATGAATTAAAACCCAAATGTTATATTAATGGTTTGCAATTTTGTTTTTGTTTTTGTACACTTGAATACATAAAAAAGTGTTTATTTATTCTATATAAATTTTATAGTTAAAGTTGAACAATAAACACTTTAATGTACTTATCTTCAATTTATTACACTACAAGAGTAATGACCCAATATAATTTTAGTGGCACGGTACAGTCTACAGAGAAGTGATTTTCGGATATATAGCAATGTTAGTTGTTATTCAGTGTATGTGTTTGTTTCAGCGCGTGGGAGTTATTTGTCGATTTTGATTTTTTGTGATAAATTTTACAGTAGATAAACTAAAAATCAAAATCAGTCATCAGCATCATTTGCCAGAAAATCGAAATTACGATTTTGGTTTTTTGGTGATAAATTTTACAGTAAATAAACTTAAAATAAAATCAGTCATCAGTATCTTTTGCAAAAATCGAAATCACGATTTTGGTTTTTTGGTGATAAATTTTACAGTAAATAAACTTAAAAATCAAAATCAGTCATCACCATCATTTGTCAAAAAATCGAAATCATTTATCTCCATCTTCTTAAAAGATACATGTATATGCTATGCATGTATGTATCTTTCTATTGATATCCATGCGTTTTAGTTGCTGATTTCAGCACGATGTGCTCTCGAGATCTCATAGTACCCCTTACTACATCTACATGTAACGAATAGTAAATTTTTAAGGTTTTTTTAAGCTTTTGGTATGGTTATGGCATTTTTTTGAATAGTTTATAACATTGTTATTTCTAATATTTAGAACACCGAGTAAACATTCCAATAACTTTAAAATCGACCGTTCAAATTGCATCATTTTCTGCATCTTTAATCTGGTTTACAGGAAGTTTTGCACATCGGTATAATCTTCTTCAGTTTTCTTTAAATCCATTCTAGTTCTACTGTCCTTTAGACAACAAAAATTGATGATAATTATTTGACAACAAAACACTATCAATCATTGGTATTAGGTAAATTAAGACTGATTTTCGTCTAATTTATCTGTCCGCTCACTCTCACTCAAAATCTTTAATTACAACACAGAAACAAGTTCTTGATTGAAGAAACAGGTTGCATCTGATCATTATATTATCAGCGGCAAATAACCTCATTTACCAAGTCAACAGAAATTATCACAAGTGAAGAAATTTCTTCAAAAACGCAAATCCTGATTGAACTGTAAATGGAACAAACATCAATGTTAGCAGGACTAAATTAGATTCTCAAACTGAAAAAGAAGCGACGTAATAACAACACATTTATTAGTACGATAGGGTTTCATATCTCATCTTACTAGATTAGTAAAATACACTGTCCGGATATGTGAAGGGTGTTTTAGTTATGTTTGTCCCACTGGAGTTGTTTTCTAGATGTGGCCGTTCTAAGCATTAAATGTGTCTGTCATTAATCTGGTATTAAAGATTGAATTTAGTCTGGTCTGTCCGATTCTTAATACCGTTATAGATGTGAAAATGTTTTAAGATACTACTGCAATATTTTACATTGGTTTTAACATTGCTTTCTGTTACTGGTTTCATTCTGGTATGTAAAGACTGCGTGTACATCTGTGTGTGAAGGTTTTTTTAAATTGAATTTAATTTTTTTGTGGATTTTTTATTTCATCATTGCCATTCACGATAAGTTAAACTTTGGTAATAATAATAAAAATAATTCTCACTTTAAGCCTTATTTAGACCACTCTGTTTAGTACAATTCAGCATCAGCTTAAGACAAGTAACGAAATGGTCATGGTCACATTTTATGGTCAAATTTACAAGGGAACATTTTCAAATTTTTTAGGAAAGTCAATATACAAAGATAAATGGCCTATCAACAGCCCCAAGGTAGGCAAGTATTGACAACATCGATAATTAAGCTCTCGGCGGTTACTGAACAATCTGGCTAAATGGTATTAAGGTGTGCTGGTTATATAATTATATGCTTATCAGGAAGTGCTTACCCTTCCCGAGCACCCAGCCTTACTTCCTTGGTGGAAGTTCACGTGTCTAACTTGACTTGTCAGTTCAAAAGTTTTTTTTCCTTTGCTTCTGGATTTGATAAGGACATGAATTATTGTTTGTTTTTGATATAACCAAGGTCAAATTGTATATTAAAAACCAATGGTTCCAGAATCAGTTCATGAGATTTAAGACCTCTTTAAAGCAGTACTAAATCAGGATTGCATAATAATGGGACAATTTAGGTAACGATCGTTCGGACTGCCCAATACACGATAAGAATGTAAAAACGGCTGCGCTAATATCAATTTGACATGTTAGAAATTCTGTTGAGATTTCAAGTTAAATAGGAAGTTTATCATACAGATAAAACATGGGGTTTTATTGAATAGTGACATGAAAAACTTACATTTCAACTAAATAGAAATTACATCATTATTTTCATGGTAAAACAAGCTTTGAGCAAAAATAAATGCTGACGATGATGCTGTGATCGATCCTTCACTCAGTTGTGAATTACAATAATAATTATATAGTGATATGATTTATATTATATTCATGATGGTTATGACAATTTATTTTACTTAGAAATCCCTGTAATTAATCATTGATATAACATCTCATTGTGTATTTAATCCTGGGATTTTCTTCTCATCCATTATGACCAAATAACGGTTTAACTTCTTAATAAATCATAAAATTTTTGCTTGTATTTCTAGAAAATCGAACAACAAAGTAGTAAATGTGCACGCATAGTTTGGCCCAAACTAGGAGTGACTAGTACTTGTGACAGTATATCAGAATCTACAACACATTATTGTATTTGAACAAGTAACACATTAGTTTTTGTAAGATGCAAGTGCTAGACAGTTTCAGATAATAAACTCTTGTTTGCATATTTGCCAACTCATCATCTCCATTTTCATCATTCTTATCAATAACAAACATAGTAATCCATGTCAAAATCGAAATAAATCCAGAAGTAAGTAAAAACTTCGAAACTGACAAATTAGGTGAAATACGTAAACGTCCACCTAGGAAATGAGGCCGGGTGCTCCAGAAGGGTAGGCACATCCTGTCTGTCTAGCTACACCCGCCACGTGAGTGAAAGGAACACAGAATAATGGGTCGTCAAATATATAGTGTAGTTTTGGATACAAATACATCAAACAATATTGTGATGACGGCCATAACTTTTTAAGGGCCTTGATAAGCCTAGGCTTAAAATATCCTTGCGTCAACAATTTATTTGTAAGCAGCTTGCTTCGTTGTAGAATGTTGCCGTAGTGGGAACAAGCTCCACTATAGCGTATTATTTGTGAAACAAACACACCATAAGCAGACAAAATGCTATATTGTTGCGTAGAAAAAGAAGGTTGACAAAAATTGAAGCCATTAAGCTTGTAATACAGCTTCAAATATAGCCCATGCTGATGTTAAAGTCTAAATATGAAGCCAAAATTAAAGAATCAGCCGTGTTTTTATATCAAGCTCACGGGATAAATGTTATTACAAAATATATACAGAACGTCATCTATATGTCTGTATGTGAGGTTGACTGATGTGGCAACAGTTTTCTCCCCAGATTTAACAAAGTTCTAATTATCATTAACTATCATCTAATTTAGCAAATGTTAAAATGATGAGATTCCTTCAATCTTATAACTGCAACGTAATAGCCAAAAAAGTAAAAAGGACGCCTAATCATTTGCATTTTAGATTCACCTCGTACAGATTTACAAGCATAAAAAATAGAAACTGTAGAATCACTAAAAATCGTGCTTTTGGAATTTTGAAAAAATTGTTCAGAGATTTCTGTGAAAATAAAAGTAATCTTATTGGGGACCTTGAAAATAAGAACAATGTTAAGATATGTAAGATTCGTGGTATTGACCAATTTAAGCAAAAGTGGAAAATCATCTTTACAATAATTTTAAGAAATTAGTGACTATATAAGGAACAAGACTAACGGATAAATTAATACAAGATAAACAGTTAATTGTCTGGAATCCTATATATTTTGAAAGCAATTTCTAAAACTGCCAAATTACATATATTGTAGTCGATCACTATAAAATCTTCAAGGCATACAAATGTTTTAAACAGTATTATTTAAAATTTAATAAGCTTTGAATTTTCATATAGTCAAACCTGTCTATAAAGGCCATTCAAGGGAACTAGTAAAAGTGACCTTTATAGGCAGCTGACCTTAATATACAGTTTCAAATACTATGAATAAAGAACAACCGGGTTACAATTCTAGTGGTCTTTATAAGCAGGTGGCCTTTATATAGAGCTATAAGGCAGGTTGGACTGAATAATCATCTAGTTGGTCATCATGAAATCTGCAATGTAGGCAAATCCTAAAATGGTATAATAGTAAACAAAATTGAAAATTCCTTAAAGCTTTCAGATTAGAAACATTTGTTTGGTTGGTGATAAGGAGATTTTCGTTTAAACAGTTGAATTAAGATTTTGTAAAAACGTCTAATTGGTAACCAAGCTTCATTATACCCAGCAGATTCAAGTAAATACTACAAACTTTCAATTTTAATTACTCACTTGACGTGTAGCTAGCTAAACTAGATGTGCTTACCCGTCCGTAGCATACGGCCTCACTTCTCTGGTGGCAGTTTATGTGGTTAACCTCAATTGTCAGTTTCAAATTTTTAACTATGCTTTGGGATTATGATTTGGACATGTGTTGGTATGTTTATGTTTGATTTTTACTTTGCTTTAGAATTTTGATTTGGATATGGATTGGTATGTTTAAATTTTGCTTTGCTTTGTGTTTGTGATTTGAACATTTATTGGTATGTTGTTTTTTACGTTTTTGAGATTCTGATTTGGATATAGACTATGTCGATTATTGACAAGTACATGTTATAAATTCATTGTGTTATATTTTTGGTTTGGTTTCGTTAGTTCTTGACAAGTACAGGTACTAAATTAACAAATGGAGATTAACAGTTTTATATGTATCAGGAAATTAAACTAACAAATTAAAAAAAATTCATTTGTAATTTTATCGTCAATTGCGTTGGATATCATCGCAACAATATAACTAAGTTAGATTTATCGTTAATCTTCACGCCTACGACAACAATCCGAGTTTTCATTAATAAAATAAGATATTCAGTGTACAGAATTAAATGGAAACCGCCTTATCAATGTCTCTTTAACGTAGATCATGACATGAATATATGTTTTTGAGAAAAATTAATTACATTTTCAGGTGCATATATCATTCTAACAGATTGGATCAGCTAATTGAATTCTAAAGAATGATATCGGACGTTAATTTTCTATTTCTCTCTTGGTAATTCCTTAGTTAACAGGTTTTGTAACAATATTATTTCTGTTTTCTTGTTTTACTGGCTAAACCCTTGTTGCGTGATAAGTCTTCATTGTGCCCTAGGTATAAATAAAGTAAAATATAATTAAACTTTACCAAAAACAGTGTCTTGTTAATTTGTATTTACAGCATATAAAACTGCTTCAGTGTCAGATTCACTTCCTACTTCGTGATGCTTGTAACACTTCTAGGTCTTTATGTCGGTTTCGGTGTCACATGTTACATGTTTCCTTGGTATTTATAGTTTATTAGATAATTCTGAGTTCAGTAAACTCGCCTGGTTTTGTTTGCTATCAGTGTATTTAGTTATGTTATAATTGTTTCTCAATTTCCTTTTCCAGGATGTGTCTTTTTGGTCGTTATAGAGATTTTAAGACCTGTTTAGTGATGACTCTACATGTATTATTATAATCATTATGTGATTTTTTGTAAAACCACATCAACAATATTGCAGAAATTCACAGCTAGAGAGCGTACCATGAGTTCCCACTAGAACGAAGCAAGCTGCTTACAAATTAATTGTTAATCCAGGAATTTTGCAAAACCAGGTTATCAGGGACCTCAAAAAGTTTCATGGTCGACATCACAGTATTGTTGATAAATTTGATGTCTCTGTGACCAGGATTGCCCTGAATATATTTCACGGCCTATATTTCCATGTTCCTTTCATTAAACTTTGATTACACACGTGGCAAGTGAAGCTAGCTAAACCGGAGGAACATACCCTTCCGAAGCACCCAGCCTTACTTCCCTGTTGGAAGTTCACGTCCTTAACTTAAATTGTCAGTCTGAAAGTTTTTACTTCGCCTCTAGATTGTGATTCGGAGATTGATGTTTGATTTTTATTTTTGATTCAGCTGTACAAATTTTAATAGTTAATTTAATCCTAATAAATTTATTAAAATAAAACACACTAACTTACACAAGGGAAGTGAAACTGAGTGTTCTGAAAGGGTAAGAACCTCCTTTCTAACTAGTTTCGCCCACCATGAACGAAACGATAGTACATAACAAACGATGAACACATTTAATTATTTTGTTATTTCAATTCGGCTTTTAACAGTAACATGAATTATTACAATTAAGTTTCATTTTAGAGGAACACTTCGGGGCAATATAGAATTTTAAGACGAATTAATTATTAAAATATCTCATTTTTCTATCAAAAACTAATCCAAATCAATTAATAACGGAAGAAAGTGAGCTATATAATAGCTATAGAACGTTTACAGTCATGTTTCAGGCTAAACCACTTTGTGAAAATGGATAATAGAATATTTACTAAATGTTTTACCCTTAAGATTGGTAATTTTGGCTCCGTATTTGGAAACGGTTTGACGCACGATAGTGTCTGAGGTACTGATTAGGATTTACAGTACAGGTCTGTTGAAAATTCAACATTGAGTTAATAAAATCAAAAACTGACATGCCAATCCACATCCAAATAGCAATCTCAAAGGAAAGTAAAAATCGTTGAAACTTGCAAATAAAGTTAAACAAATTAACTTCCACCAGGGAATTGAAACATTGTGCTCCGTAAGGGTAAGCGCGGGGTCGAATCTCGACTGTCTAGTGATGTAGACATGGGTAGATAGCTGCCAGAAAATATATTGCAAATACCGAAAAGTTGCCAAAATTATATATAACTAGGGACCGAGATGAGCCGCCATTTCTCACTTATTCGTAAACTTAGTGTTAACATTTGACAGGTCTGTACCTTTTGATTTATTTAAATAAGAGTTGATTAAATTATCATCTCTGGTCGTAGATATCTAGTCTATCATTGATCGAAATAAGAATATATGGAAATAACCCTGATTGGCTGAAACGAAAATCGTAACTAAAGGTCAGGCATTTCACAAGTATTCTTGTGTCTCACCTTTTTACTAAAAATTGAGCTTATGATGATTAGCTAAATAAATATGTCTATTTTAACTGAACACAAGAAATGAACAAGTATTACATACCAATCCACCTTTTATATCCTAAGACGGGCAAAAAACTTTTTGATGGCCTTGATAAACCAGGGTTTAATTTCATTTTTTCTATTGTCAGCTTTCCTTTTCTATGCAGCAATATGTCTGCTTTTCCTGGTTATGACGTATTTTACAATTAATACGCTCTGGTAGAGCTTGTTCCCACTAGGGGAACTTTATACAACGAAGCGAGCTGCATGCAAATAAATTGTTGAAGCAGGGATATTGCAGGCATTGGATAATCAAGGTTTTATGGATGTCATTACAATATTGTCGATAAGTATGATGTCTGTGTGTCCATTCATATCCTGGCGATATGTGACGTCCAATAGTTCTATAGTCCTTTTATTTCAATTTTTGATTACACACTTGGAGGGTGTAACTTACTTAAAGGAGGTGCTTAACCTCTTCCGGAGCAACCTGTCGTACTTCGCTGGTGGAGATTTGTGTACCTAGCTTAATTTGCCAGCTTTAAAGTTTCAGTATGTTTTGGGATTGTAATTACATATTATACCAGTTTTAGTTTTACAGCACCAGACAACCGTTTCGGAAGACAATTCTTCATCAATTGTGTTTGGATCAAAATTAAGAAGCCAAAAACTGTTAGCAATATGTTGGACAGATACCCAAAGGACCGAAATATATTTTACCAAATTTAGCTTAAGAAAAACTTTGCATTGGGGAGAAGTACTTTGACCAAAATTAAGAAATCAAAACTTGTCAAGATATTAAAAGATACCCAAAAGGACCAGAATATTATTTATCAAATTTAGCTAAGGAAATATTTTGCACAAAGGAGTATACCTTAGATTTTGAGGAATTTTAAATATTAACTTGCAGCAAATTTAGACAATAATATATTTCTGACACAATTATTGCCTATTGAGTTTGTGATATCCTCGGGGCACCAGCAGAGATACCGGCTCAGGGATGTCTAAATCACAATCCGAAGTCCTAAACTTATTACATATTATACCAGTTTTAATTTTACTACAAATTTAGGATTGTTAAGAGACAGGACGTAATCTATATATCTGTATGTTGAGTTAAATGATTTTGCGACAGTCTTCTCTCCAGATTTAACAAGATTCTGCATACATTCAGTTTCATAAGAATAAAGAAAGAAATCAGCAAGCAATTTGGATAGTTTGTACCCATTGTTATACAGATTGTTTTTTGCAATCTTGAGTATATTTTTATGTTTTAAACCGTATAACGTTTGACAAAATAACCAGAATTCATGTTCAACATTACATATTTGTATCTTGGCTTACTATTTTTTGTAAGACGTTCTTTCAATTTAGAACGAGAGGTTGTGGTATAACTGTTAAATAATCAAAAGGTTTTATATTTTTTACACGAGATAAAGGTTCTGCATAAATTCTGCTTCATAAGAATAAAGAAACAAATCAGCAAGCAATGGTGCATAGTGCATAGTTTGTACCCATTGGTATACCGATTGTTTGCTGAAAAACTATATTACCCAACACAACAAATATGCTATCTATAAAAAACATTTCGTTGATGGTTTTTTCAGTATATTTTTGTTTTGAATCCGTATGATGCTTGACAAAATAACCAGAATCCCGGTTCAACACCAGGTATTTATGGTATCAAACACAAAGACAACAATCCATGTCCAAATCATAATTTCAGAGCAAATTAAAAACTTTGAAAATCGCATATTTAACTAAACAGTAAACACGTGAACCTTCACCAGCTAAGTGAGGCCGGATGCTCAGGATGTGCAAGTACATCTTTTTTAGCTAGCTATACACTACGCGTATAATATATAAATAAAGTTTAAAATGAACCCTTCTGTAAAATAAGTATTGTATAAATATTACCATCTAATGGTGTAGAAGCAATAATATTCGATCGTTGATTCCTATATTATTTGCTTTGCCCTCGGGAGATTAAGCTCTCGTCTAAGATGTTATTACATTCCAGACCATTATGTCCAAGACTTTACTTGAGGTAATTTATTTTGACAATATTCTCTGTGAAGATAGAATTTTTTAAGCACGCAAATGCTCATAGAAAGTCCCTCAGCTTACCAGACAACACATCTTGTTGTATAGAGTTACATTCCATTTTAAGAAGTAATTTGTTTAAAGTTAATTTTACATGCGCGTTGTGTTAATGTGGTTTTGGCCCTAAGCGGTTTTGTGTCAGAGTCCATATATCTGTATGTTGTTTGTCTTTATAAGTTTATGTGCCGGATAATTCCAGTAACAGTGATTAAACCTAAGATAAATACATTACAGAAAGCGTGTTCTACATGATTTATCACACTAATTTGTTTATCTGTGTTTATCAATAACAAATTTGTCCATCGCCTAAAACGACGTAGCTCACTAAACTTGTTGATTGATGAACTATTATCTTTGTTGATCAGTAACAAAATTTATCAACCGTATAATACGCGTTATTGGTCACTCAACTTTATTTATAAACAACAAAATTTGTTACCCGTCTAAAACGCGTTGTTGTTCACTCAATTTTATTAATAAATAACAAAATTTGTTACCAATCTAAAACACGTTGTTTTTCACTCAACCTTATTCAAAAACAACTAAATTTGTTACCCTTCTAAAACGTGTTCTAAAACTCTATTTATAAATAACCAAATTTGTCAGCCGCCTAAAACGTGTTGTCGTTCACTCAACTTTATTTAAATAATAAAATAACAAAATTTGTTACCAGTTAACTTTATTTATAGATAACAAAATTTGTTTCACGTCTAAAATGCGTTGTTGTTCATTTCAAATTGTTGATGAATGAACCATTATCTTTGTTGTCAATAATAGGCATTCTCTAAAACTTGTTGCTTACTTAACCCCCACACGTGTAATCAATGCAATGGAAGGAACATGGAACTATGGGACGTCAAATATTAAGAGTAATTTTTGATAGAGAGACATAATATTTTGCAACAATATTGTTTTGCCGGTCAAAACTCTTTTTGGGATCCTTGATATGCCTAGATTAGGCTAGCAATATACCGTTTTCAACAATTCATAGTAAGCAACTTGCTCTGTTGAGGGAACCAGTTCTTAAACTTTTCTAAACGGCGACACTACTGTAGTGAAAAATGGTTTTGACGATTTGCCCAGTAGTTCCAGACAATGATATATTTTATCATCATAAAGAGATTCTATAAAATGATGATTATCAATTATAAGTCAAGCATGAAATATTGACTAGGCAACACAACATGATTAGTATGTTTTGTTAAAGGCATATAAACTTACTGTTATTTACAAAATTAATGTAGTAATATTTGACTGTGTGGTATTTTATCGCAGCGATCAACTATAATACTTCTTTATCTTCTTTCCCTTTAAGGTACTCGTCTGTTATAATTAAGCCAATGAATGTAGTGTTATATTAAAAATAATTTTCAGAAACAAAGCCTAATTCAATTCGATGCTAATAAAAAAACAAATATACAAGTCTATGTTCGAATCACAATAAAAAGACGGAGTAAAAACTTTGCAAAAATTTCATAATTTTGGATAGTTTTGGATTTTGGATTTTGGATTGCGATTTTGACATGGATACTTTTGTATTTGTTTTTGATTTATAAAAATAACCCTGATGTTTGATACATGAACATATAAACGATGAACTGAATTTAAATACTTAGCTTTGTGACATGAGATATGTGATACAGAACATTAACCAAAGGAACAATATCGTGTGTTGATGAAGATTACGTCATTGATTAAACTATAAAAACTATATCAATTCTGAATCTATTTGTCGTTTTGTTTTTATTGAGTAACGTTTCAGATAAGTACATATTCCTGTAATCAACCTTCTCTCATCAATATTGTCTACACAAGTAGTAACGTATATAATAAAACATCCAAGCGGTAAATTTACATGTAGCATTACGTATAAAATGGTGTTTATACACAAAAAATGTCGATATAACTCCTTATTTAGAATCCATAGGGACTACACAGTTTTATGTGTAATGGTTTTATCATCGTGGTGTTTCTTATCGCTTAGTTTAGCCTGTTTCGCTCTGAAAGTCAGAATACCAATTTGAACGTTTTATAGTAATTATACATAACTTAGTAAAACATTAAACTTTCATTTAGAGAAACAGATAAAGCCGCTTTTATTTGCGTAATGTAAAATTTTCAATCACACTTTGTAATGAATTAGATGAATGAAATAATCAATGTACGGGCTCCATATAAATGGTTATCTTTTGTATCGTTTTTATTTCCATTTTTGGTTACAGAATTTATTTTAGCTCTATCTTTTGTAATGCTACAGTTAGTTTGAGAGTATTTAAGTACAATATTCATGTATTCTACACGGCAGAAAAACTGTAAAAACATTTATATAAATAATGATGCATGGATAAAAAATTATTGAAAGATATTATAACGCCCAATTTACCAATTTGTATAATCAAGGTGTTTAAGGACACGCTTTCTATCCACTTGATTTCTATGACACTTCTGTGCTAATTAAACATATGATACTTGTGTTTCATTGTAAATTCCAGATTTCTTCGAATTGATGGTTCAACCAATTACAATGATTTTTCCCGCGGGCAATATTTTGTATTTTGTAATTTTACTTTTGAAGGGCACTTTATTCCGCCTCGTCTCTTTATTGGTCATTTTTATTTTCTTTATAAGCTTTTGTGTTGCATTGTCAATTACAGATATTTGTGTAAAATTGAATTGTAAACAGGTAAGCTGTAAATAAAATTATTCTTACTTGCAACAAATATTTGTACTAGTTGTTGGATTCATATCAGATATTCTTGAATTAATCCCCGCTTTCACAATCTTCACTTGAAGGAAAAAGCTAGGGTTGCATCTACAAGCGGCTTATATTTCTCCTTACCAAAGCTTTCCTTTTACTTTTAAGCAAGTTGCTGTTATGTAAAACGGTACCAGAAGTGGGAACAAGATCTAAAATATTACTATGCAGCGAAGCTATAGTAGTGAAAAATGGTTTTGAAGATGCGCCCAGTAGTTCCAGACAATGATATATTTTATAATCATAAAGGGATTCTATAAAATGCTGATTATCAATTATAAGTCAAACATGAAATATTGACTACCCAACACAACACGAATAGTATGTTTTGTTATGTAACTGTAGAGAGAGACTGGTATATAAACTTATTGTTATTTACAAAATTAATGTAGTAATATTTGACTGTGTGGTATTTTATCGCAGCGATCAACTATAATACTTCTTTATCTCTTTTTGAATGTAGTGTTATATTAAAAATTATTTTTAGAAACAAAGCCTAATTCAATTCGATGCAAATCAAAAGCAAATGTACAAGTCTATGTTCGAATCATAATAAAAAGACAAGAACGTTACAAACTGGCAACTTCAGATAAACTTGCACTTCCACCAAGAAAGTCAAATGATATTATTTAGTACCAGCCGTTTATTGTAGGTAAAAGTACAAACATGGAAATCCATGTCCTAATCACAATCCCGAAGCAAAGTAAAATTTTGAAACTGGCAAATGAACAAGTGAACTCCAGGAGGTCGAGCACCTCATGTTTAGCTAACTTAACCCGCCACGTGTACAATCAATGCGAATGAAAGGAAGATGAAACTATGGGGCGTCAAAAATATCCAGGGTAATATTGAACACAGAGACATGTGTACTAACGATATTGTTTCGACGGTGAAAAAGTTTTTGAGGGCCCAGAAAAGCCTATAATTGTAATATCCTTGCGTCAACAATTTATTTGGAAGCAGCTTGCTTTGTTGTAAAAAATCCATGTAGTTGGAAAACTCTGTTATTGAATATAATAGCGAAACAAATATACCATAAGCAGGGGGAGCAGGTGTATTGCTGCATAGAATAGGACAGTTGACAATAGAAAAATTGAAGTCATCACGTTTGCCATATAGCTTCAAATGTGAGACATAAATATGAAACAGAACTTGAAGAATCAGTCGTATGTTTTATTTCAAGCTCGCTGGGTAGATTGAATTCATAAAATCTCTAAATTAAGGATTATTTATAAATAGAACGTTATCTATATATCTGTAAGTGGAATTTAATGATTTGGCGACGGTTTTCTCTCCAGATTTAACTAGGTTCTACAAAGCAAAAATATTCTTAATACACCTACACCTTCCCCTTTACATACATTATTCGTGTGCAAACATTCCCAATCAACCAGAAAAAAAGTCATTTTGCATTTTAACCAGGGTTTTTTGATTCGGTATTTTAGTTGATAATTTTTATAAGTTTTGGATTTTAGATTGCGATTTGGACATGGATTAGTTTGTATTTGTTTTTGATTTATAGAAAAAAACCCTGAGGTTTGATACATGAACATATAGACGATGAACTGAATTTAAATACTTAGCTTTGTGACCTGATGTATGTGATACAGAATATTTACCAAAGGGACACTATCGTGTGTTGATGAAGATTACGTCATTGATTAAACTATAAAAACTATATCAATTCTGAATCTATTTGTCGTTTTGTTTTTATTGAGTAACGTTTCAGATAAGTACATATTCCTGTGATCAACCTTCTCTCATCAATATTGTCCACACAAGTAGTAACGTATATAATAAAACATCCAAGCGGTAAATTTACACGTAGCATTACGTATAAAATGGTGTTAATACACAAAAAATGTCGATATAACTCCTTATTTAGAATCCATAGGGACTACACAGTTTTATGTGTAATGGTTTTATCATCGTAGTATTTCTTATCGCTTAGTTTAGCCTGTTTCGCTCTGAAAGTCAGAATACCAATTTTAACGTTTTATAGTAATTATACATAATTTAGTAAAACATTAAACTTTCGTTTAGAGAAACAGATAAAGCCGCTTTTATTTGCGTAATGTAAAATTTTCAATCACACTTTGTAATGAATTAGATGAACGAAATAATCAATGTACGGGCTCCATATAAATGGTTATCTTTTGTATCGTTTTTATTTCCATTTTTGGTTACGGAATTTATTTTAGCTCTATCTTTGTTAATGGTACAGTTAGTTTGAGAGTTTTTAAGTACGATATTCATGTATTCTACACGGCAGAAAAACTGTAAAAAACATTTATATAAATAATGATGCATAGATAACAATTTAATAAATGGTATTATAACACCCAATTTACCAATTTGTATAATTAAGGTGTTTAAGGACACGCTTTCTATCCACTTGATTTCTCTTCTGTGCTAATTAAACATATGATACTTGTGTTTTATTGTAAATTCCAGATTTCGTCGAATTGATGTTTCAACCAACTACAATGATTTTTCCCGCGAGCAAGATTTTGTATTTTGTAATTTTACTTTTGAAGGGCACTTTATTCCGCCTCGTCTCTTTATTGGTCATTTTTATTTTCTTTATAAGCCTTGTGTTGAATTGTCAAATACAGATATTTGTGTAAAATTGAATTGTAAACATGTAAGCTGTAAATAAAATTATTCTTACTTGCAACAAATATTTGTACAAGTCGTTTGATTCATATCAGATATTCTTCAATTAATCCCCGGTTCCACAATCTTCATTTGAATGAAAAAGCTAGGATTGCATCTACAAGCGGCTAATATTTCTCCTTACCACAGCTCTTTCCTTAGGCCATAAACTGTAAAAAATCCTTTTGTGATGGCATTGATAAGCCTGGCATAGGCTTGCAATAGACCCTAGTTAACAATTTTCTTTTAAGCAAGTTGCTGTTGTAGAAAGTTTCAAGAAGTGGGAACAAGCTCTAAAGGTTTCCTATACGACGATTCTATAATAGTGACAAATGGTTTTGAAGATTTGCCCAGTAGTTCCAGACAATGATATATTTTATCATCATAAAGGAGTTCTATAAAATGCTGATTATCAATTATAAGTCAAACATGAAATATTGACTAGCCAACACAACACGATTAGTATGTTTTGTTATGTAACTGTAGAGAGAGACTGGTATATAAACTAATTGTTATTTACAAAATTAATGTAGTAATATTTGACTGTGTGGTATTTTATCGCAGCGATCAACTATAATACTTCTTTATCTCGTTTCCCTTAAAGATACTCGTCTATTATAATTAAGCCAATGAATGTAGTGTTATATTAAAATAATTTTCAGAAACGAAGCCTAATTGAATTCGATGCAAATCAAAAACAAATATGCATGTCTATGTTCGAATCAAAATCCTAAAACCATAGTAAAAACTTTGCAAACTGGCAAATTCAGTTAAACTTGAACTTCCACGGAGAAAGTCAGACCGGGAACACAAACATGCAAATCCATGTCTTATTCACAATTCTACAGTTAAGTTAAATTTTGAAACTGGCAAATAAACACGTGAACTCCGGGAGGTCGAGCACCTTATGTTTAGCTAACTAAACCTGCCACGTGTACAATCAATGCGAATGAAAGGAATATGAAACTAGGAGGCGTCAAATATATCCAGGGTAATATTGGACACAGGGACATGCGTACCAACGATATTGTGACGATAACCTTAAACTCTTTTAGGGCCTCAATAAGCCTAGGCTTGCAATAATCTTGGGTCAACAATTTATTTCTAGGCAGTTTGCTTCGTGGTTTACAGTTCACGTAGTTGGGGAATATCCACCATAGAGTATAAATAGTGAAAGGTATACACCATAAGCACGAGTAGTCGATTTATTGCTGCATAGAATATAAATAAATTGAAGCCATCACGTTTGTCATACAGATTCAAATGTAGCCCTTTTTGGCGTCATGATTGAGGTATGCATATGAGGCAGAACTTGAAGATTCAGTCGCAACACATGCTCACTGGGATAGATGTTATTCATATGATCTCCAAATTAAGGATTATAAATAAATAGAATGCCATCTATGTACCTTGTTTGTATGTAGAATTGAACTTTTTTGCGACTTCTTCTCTCTAGATTTAACAAGGCACTGCTTAAAATCTGCTTCATAAACTTACACACATATACACCACCCACTTTACACACATTATTCGTATGTGACATATAAACATCTCCAATCAAACTAGTCCGACTAATCAACCCACTGAACCACCATTATAATTTTTGACTTGTTTGGGGTTTGTGGTAACGCGAATTACTAATGTTAATATCTTCCTAAAGATAGAACTAAAAATAACACGTGATCTGATTGGTCAATGCAGATAAGTAATATCTGCACGGTGTGGAAGTGACTGAGAGCTGGAGAGACATCAGAAAAAATGCATTTCTTCCGATATCAATATATTTTAACTAAAAGACTAGCACAGATCGGTAGAATACTGTTATGTTTCGAACAAGAGCAAGGTAGGTAAGGACATACTTAAGCTATCGACGCGTGCTTTCGTTTCTGTCGTTTTCGCCAGAATTTTCAAGAGTTCAATAACGGAAACTGTCAGACCACAAACCCCGAACAAGAAGGACTACAATCAAATAGAAATCAGCAATTTTGCAGTTTATACAGGTGTTTTTGATTCGGTATTTTAGTTAATAATTTTATAAGTTTTGGATTTTGGATTTCGATTTGGACATGGATTAGTTTGTATTTGTTTTTGATTTATAGAAAAAAGCCTGAGGTTTGATACATGAACATATAGACGATGAACTGAATTTAAACACTTAGCTTTGTGACATGATGTATGTGATACAGAACATTAACCAAAGGAACAATATCGTGTGTTGATGAAGATTACGTCATTGATTAAACTATAAAAACTATATCAATTCTGAATCTATTTGTCGTTTTGTTTTTATTGTGTAACGTTTCAGATAAGTACATGTTCCTGTAATCAACCTTCTCTCATCAATATTGTCTACACAAGTAGTAACGTATATAATAAAACATCCAAGCGGTAAATTTACATGTAGCATTACGTATGAAATGGTGTTTATACACAAAAAATGTCGATATAACTCCTTATTTAGAATCCATAGGGACTACACAGTTTTATGTGTAATGGTTTTATCATCGTGGTATTTCTTATCGCTTAGTTTAGCCTGTTTCGCTCTGAAAGTCAGAATACCAATTTGAACGTTTTATAGTAATTATACATAACTTAGTAAAACATTAAACTTTCATTTAGAGAAACAGATAAAACCGCTTTCATTTGCGCAATGTAAAATTTTCAATCACACTTTGTAATGAATTAGATGAACGAAATAATCAATGTACGGGTTCCATATAAATGGTTATCTTTTGTATCGTTTTTATTTCCATTTTTGGTTATAGAATTTATTTTAGCTCTATCTTTGTTAATGGTACAGTTAGTTTGAGAGTATTTAAGTACGATATTCATGTATTCTACACGGCAGAAAAACTGTATAAAACATTTATATAAATAATGATGTGTAGATAAAAATTAACGAATGACGTTATAACGCCCAATTTATCAATATGTGTAATTAAGGTGTTTAAGGGCATTTTTTTCTTTCCGTTTGATTTCTTTGAAAATGTTGTACTTATTTAACATATACTACTTGTGCTTCATTGTGAATTCTAGATATTTTGGAATTGATGTCGAATCAACTAGAGTGATTTTATACCATTACGCGTTTAGTATTTATACTTTTGGTGGATACCTTATTTCGCGTTTTGTGTATTAACTTTTGGTGGATACTTTATTTCGCGTTTTGTGTATAAACTTTTGGTGGATACTTTATTTTGCCTTATGCATTTTTACTTTTGGCGATCACTTGATTAAGCGTTTGTCAGTTTCAAAATTTTTACTTTGGGATTATAATTTGGACATGGATTAGTATATGTTTGTTTTTGATTGTATTTTTTTTTTTACATTTTTCGCAGATATCAAACTACTTACAACGTACAAAGAAGACAAAAATTAAGACAAATAAACTTGCAGATGCTAAGAGAGAGTGAGTGTGGAATCAATGTTGTCTTTGTGACTCCTGAAGAGTACTTGTAACACAGTATTCATATTTAGGGTAATTATACATGATATAATTAGTGAAGATGCACGTAACTAGTATGTTGATTACGTAATACCACAGTTAATTCCATTATCATAACACCAACAAAAGATTCTTTGCGTTAATGCTAAATTGGAACAATATACATGGCGTTCAAATACCTAAAATCTCTCTCTCTCTCTCTCTCTCTCTCTCTCTCTCTCTCTCTACCATGAACATTTTTTGAACACATTTAGTATTGTTTTTTAGGGAAAAAATGTTTTTCTATTTTTAGTAAACAAACAGCCGTACACAATAGCAACCAAACAAGCTAAGATCAGTTGACGTCCTAGTGTACGTCACTATGACATAAGCTAACCAAATATATTACGTCACCATGTCTTCCAATAATTTCTATCAACTTTTAATTGGTTTAATTTCTGAAATTTATTATGTAATAAAGCATAAAGCAATTGCAATGTATGTATTTTTTAGTTTTACACAATGAAATATATAGTAAGTATCAAAACATATACTATATATATTGGAAAAAATAGATAATTATTCCGGACTTTGAAGACCGGCACTAGATATAATATACAATGTATAAAAATCTAAAAATTAAAATTCCTATTGTAGCAAACAGTTTTTTGTTAACGTCAGCTTGGAAAACAGAATATCAGATTGGAAACACCCATCTTCAATTTTATTTTCTGGTGAAACATGTTTTAGAAGTAGAGTTTTTATGTAATTTTGTGATGCCCTCTCTCTCTCTCTCTCACTCTCTCTCGTGAAAAATAGGGCTAGAAAAATATAAAATATTCAAAACTAAAATAGCAGGCAATACACAATAACATGTGTAGTTTATTCATTGCTCTGTGTCACAACCAGACACATTTTAACAGATTTGAACCAATGGATCTGTCAAATAAGTTATTAACAGCGAACCGTCATTACATATATACATCCATGTTAGTCAGTCAATCAACGTTTTAATCACCATCATCATGTTTTACCGGAAGGAAGACAAATTAATTTTCAAATTGATTTCTCAGAATTTTGTGTAAGATGTCATCAGATGTACAAATGTACAAGATTGAATTCGATTTGTATAACCCTTTATCAACATTATTACACTTCAAACGCTCAGATAAATAAATCGCTTGTAAAAGCCATAAAGTAACATAACGTCTCTATATACAAATATTACAAAGTAATTAGCGGAATAAAGTTTACATTTACTGATGATTCTACATTCTATGATTTCCACCTATTATCGGAACTACATCGATTTTTGGATTAGTATATTGTAGGAGTCTGAAGTTATGTGTACCTGATATAAAAGGGACATTTGGTATTTCAGGCATCATCTTGACTTCAGTTTTATACGTTTTTAGTTCATCTTCAATTGTGTCTTTTTATGTTTTGAATTGATAACCATTTTGTGTCTAGTTAGTGTTTGGTTTTTGTGCATCAAAGATACAACAAAATATTCTTTTTTTTTAATATCTTGAATTCGTTTGTACCTGCATTATATTTCGATGCATCGTACATTTGAGGTGTATCTTAAAAGTTTTGTAATTCTCAGGCCAGTTAATTGAGGTTTTACAGCTAAATTTAAATCTCTTTTAATATGTCAAATATTTTGTGTACAGTACAGACCTGTCTAAAGTTTAACACTAAGCTAACTATTTCGTGCCGAATCATAAGTTATTTTGGCTATAATATCTATAGGTTTTCGTTCGGCAGCTGGTACCTATCTGTCGGCAACTTTTCCGTTCACTAGTTACCAATATTTTGGCTACTCGACAGCCTGACTTTAACCCCTTTTCGTTAGTGTAGTGTTAAACTGTCGACATTCCTCCACTGTATTTATAAATCCGAGCTTCGACTCCTTTTCGTTAATTCAATGTTAAACTTTCGACAGGCCTATACTATATCTATGTGGTTTTTTCTTTGTTGTCTTTTAACACACATACGCCAATACAATAGTGTTTATAAGTACCGTCACAAAAATAGTGGGGAAAATCAGATTTCAGATGAAATAATAATTCAATATTAAATGTATACAGATAATGTTAACATTAATTAGATTCTAAACATGTTCTGTGCAAAACATACCCACAACCATCAGCTTTTCATATACAGCATCATCTAAAATTGTCTATGGAAATTATTTCCTGCAAATATTCCGTCCAGAGCACACCCCCAACCATTAGCTGTTAGATGAGACTTACATATTAAATTTATAATTGTATAAAGATATTGTTATCGTTGATTAGATCCTGCAAATGCTCTTTGCAAGGTACTCTACCAAATCACCATAATGTCTCATGTACAGTATCATCTAAAATTACCTATTTCCACTACCTAATAAGTGATGAAAATATAGGACTAAGTTAACCAATAATAACAAAAGCATGAGACGCAAAGCACATACAAGAGAGAAATGACAACATTATAGACACCGATAAGACACTGATTATAGATTTCTTGTCGGTCATTGGACCGGATATATAGCGAAGAAAGAGTTAGCATGGTGTGGTTATAGTGCTTTTGTAGATAAGTAACCATTATTTCGACTAAAGCAACTATATTAACCTTTTAAATAAAAAAACAAACATACTCTTCCATGCCCAAATCAAAATTCAGAAGCAAAGCAAACACTTTGAAACTGATTAATTAACAGGAGAACTCACCAGGGAAGTGAGACCGGGTGCTCCGGAAGAGTAAGTACCTCCTGTTAAGCTAGCTAGACTGGCCACGTGTGTAATCAAAAATATAAAATTTAACAGTTATAAAGCTTGGTTCTAATTTTAGCATCTAAAACTCTAATTTCCATGGACAATCCACTATGTTTTCAATATCCAGTTTCAGATTATTCCTCCAAAATTGAGTTTTCCTAATCCGATTTCGAACGACAAATTACACTCTCTGAAAAGATACAGAATAATCTTATACTTATTTTCACGGTCTGTTTTCAATCTGTTAACATCTAAAATATTACTGATTCAATCAATCAGAGGTCTTCTATATCTATGACATTGATTACGCAGCTAAAGTAATTAGACTAGGTTGTATTTTCTAACTGTGTCATGTATCACTGTTACTTACTAGTGAAAAATAACTGACGGGTGCCTAAAGTACACCAGTAAAAGGTTTTCGTGTACGATTATAGAATGTTTTATTATTAAGTTATGGTCATCATACAATGTGGCATGTCTTTAAAGAAAGGGGGATAATAACATTACGTATCAAATGACTTGGCTGTACTAAAAGTCTGTATATTTAAGTGTTGCATGCTTACAGTGCCAAATTCTGTTATTTTGAATTCGTGTGAATAGACACCTTTTTGACGCAATGCAGATATTTTTATATAATTTAAACTTTAAGGTCGAATTTTGATAAACACACACACACACACACACACACACACACACACACACACACACACACACACACTTTATCATATCATTCATCTGACAGCCAGTAATGGTAGTTTGCTAATTAATTACTAGTATGAATATATTTTGTCACAGCATGAATCTAGTCAAATTAAAACACACCGGTCAATGTCCAAATCACGATCCAAAACGACAAACGCAAACACAACGATCCAATTCCTAAATCACGTTTCAAAACGTCAAACGCAAACACACCGGTCCATGTCCAAATCATAATCCAAAACGCCAAACGCAAACACACCGGTCTATGCCAAAATCACGATCCGATAAGTCAAACGCAAACACACCGGCCCATGTCCAAATCACGGTCAAATAAATCCAATACAAACATAAAAGTTCATATCTAAAACACAATCCCAAACGTCAAAAAAAAAAAAAAAAACCAAAAAAAAAAAAAAAAAACACAATCTAAAACGTCAAACAAGACTATACCTATTAATGTCCAAAACACAATCTAAAACGGCAAACTAGAACATACCGGTCAATGTGCAAAAGCAAAGCAATAACAAATGAAGTAAAACACGTGGACTTCCAACAGGAAAAGTTTAGTCAAAATGCAATAATATTACAAGAATTAACATTTGAAAGTGATGGACCAATTACGACTACAGTACTGTTAATTAATGATGCACTGATTTTGTCAAACATGGAAATACAAATATTTACATCTAGACCAAGGAACAAATACCACGTTTCGTTAAAATCCGATCAATAATTTAGACAATATCATCCAGAACAATAACATAACAGTATGCTAATAAATTAAACTTAGATTCCGTTGCATGTTGAACTTAACCGAGGTATTTCTACAACAAACATACTCCCCAAGTGTCGCACTGATTCCAAAAATATTCCAGGAGAAATTCCAAAATATACTTCAGGGGAAATAATCCACCAACCATAAGCCAATCATATTACATTTAGGAAGTTTGTCCAAATTCGACCGATATTAAAGAGTTTTTCGTCCATAAAACAACAAGGGAAGAACGTGGCCAACGACACTGTTGAGATTCTCATATGCTGCAAGTTTGCATGAAGTTTTAATGGAAATAAATAGACAAGCAGGTATTGAAAGAACGTGTTTTAAATGCAGTTGATTGAATTACCGACAAACAGCAAAGAACAAAACAACAACAAAGGAGACTGTTGTAGAAGTTTTGGTAGACATGGTGATTTGTACAGCTGCAGACTTATACATTTCTTAATCAGATAAGTTTGAGCCAGAAACTCTGATTAAGATTTATGATTTAGTACGCTGTTACTTTTTACTTTTACATATTTGTCTTTATAAGATTAATTATACAACACAGTCCAATAAAACAGACATACACTGGGAATTTATTAAACCACAATCAGTATAATTATATTCCTAGGATTCTCTGCCAAACTCTACCTAATATAAACTAATAAAAAGCATGTTTGAATTAACCGTTACTTTTATTGAAGTGTTACACTATTTGATACATTATACTTCTGAAATCTACTCCCTTTATAGCAATCACGTAATACTCGTTTTAAAAAATCTTAAAGGTATGTTCATACTTTAAAATTCTTTTATTCGAGTTTTGATGTTTTGACTATTAAAGTTGAGGCATATGTAACGTTTTATTTTGCGGAAGAAATTGTTAACTTTGCTGTACTTGTGATCTGATTCCTTTTGACAAAACAGTAGTTTCTAGGCACATACTCGCACGACAGCAAGAATATTATTATCAAGGACTTGGTATCATAGCTGGTTAAAGTCAGCGATCAAAACACTCGTTTTTCAATGGAAAGTACAATATGCTGAAAGTATCACATAAGAAGTCAAATGTTTCAAAAAGTGCCAAATGCTTTAAAAGAAGTTTATATGCCTCGGAGTCTACCTCGCATGAGACAATTCGCAAACAAATTGCCATTTCTTTGGCGTGTTGATCTTTTTTACAATTAAATAATATTAAGAAAAAGCCAGAGGGAAAATTTGCGAAAAATTGACATTTCAGGGGCAACAACTCCTTCAAGGATTATCATTTAGTTACCTTATCATTTTAAGCTAATTTTAAACCTTTGAAAAATTAACGCAAAACCCTGATAGAAATTCGCGTGTTTAACTGATTTGCAAGTTTTAAAGTTTAACTTTGCTTTGGAATAGTGATATGGACCTGGATTGGTATGTAAGTTTTTGATTTCGGCCAAATTTCACGAAATAAGTATACTATATAATAAAGACGCTTGAAAACCCATATATAACATAAGATTTTTCTCCTATCATCTCTTGCGGAGAAGAAGCATTTTGCATTTATACTTTTGGTAGTCATGGCAACACCACAAACAAATATAATGCGCCAACCTGTATATATATCTCTGACTAAGTTCCATTTAAATGGAATCTATCACCGCTTTTAAAGAAGAGGCATTTTGCATTGATAGGTAACGTAACCTTGGCGTAGTTTTGGTAGGCATGGCAACGCCACCAAAGAATCTGAATAGCACAAACCAATATATACATCTGACAAAGTGAAATCTGCCCAGTAGTTGCAAAGGAGAAGTCGAAAATGCAAAACAACGACGACAACAAACACATTTTGATCAGGAAAGATCATATGAGCCTTTATGTTATGTGAGCTAAAATGGGTTTTGTACTATATGTACTGTACAGGCTTGTATCAGGGAATTGTAATTTGTAACATCACTTAGTGTCTATATACAGTAAAACCTCGTTATAATGCCCATCGATAACTTTGCCACCTCGCTTATCGCCTCACTATTTTGAAGTCCCAAAATCCATTTTGTTTATGTTTTTCTTTATCTAACTCCCTCAATTAATCGCCAAACCCCTTTATAACGCCGAAATTTTACTAAACAAATGATGGCGATGAATTGAAGTTTTACTGTACATGAAAAAATACATGCTCCCTAAGATAACTACATTTTTTTTATGCAAATTTATTATTTTATATTGCTGTAACGTTATCTGTTAATCTGTAAACAGTTTTATCTATTATCTGAATCTTAATATCAGAGATTATGCAGTGTAACACATTAGAGACAGTTTTGTAAACTGTAAAACCACAGATTACGCGTTAACAAAAAGATAACATCTTGTTTTATAACAAGTGATCTTGTGGATATCAAAGGTTTTTAGTTTTCATTACTTTTGAGGCTTATAAAATTATGTTGATTAGTTGTTATGCAGTTTTATTTCCTTTAGAGCAAATAATAAAATCTCAACATATCCATCGAAATGCAAACTATCATTTTTTCTGAAGAACATAGAACAATTGAAAAGAAGGTTCGCATTTCTGACTGGAAATAGCTTTATTCTCTTTTAAACTGTTGATCGTTTTAACAAAAAACCAATTGTCTAAATTAAACCTTAACGTCTGTATTTGATAAAAAAAATTTAAAGCGATGAAAGTAATTTCACAGACACGCTCTTAAAGTTAAAGTTTTTTTTGGCCAAATACGCAAGTATCGTCAAGGTAACATGTACATGCCTCTAAGATAAAAGCAAAAATTACAGCTGAAAAATTTATTATCTTCCAATTTCTGTATTTATGATTTCAATGTAAAGTTTTGTGAAGGGCTGATATTCACATTGGTCATTATTCATCAATGATATGGGATGGTAACTAGAGAAATACGTTTGTATTTCCTACTTCGACAGAATTCAGAGATGTTGTCATATACTATTTTAGCATTCTATCATAAAATACTTAAAAAATTGCAAATAACTGCAAATAATAAAATTCTAAGATTTTATAAACATCATTGTCGGTTATGACAATACATGAATGAATCCATGTTTTCATTACTTTTACGCATGTATTGATGCATTTTTCTTCCCCTTCACACAGATCTTGGATGGAGAAAAAATACGTTTTATTGTTGTGTTTTCAAAATTAACACAAAGGAACTGGAATATCACAAAATGACAAAAAAGTGGCGTACTAGTATGTGGCTAGTGGCTAGGAACTGAAATATTTAAATATGTAGGATTGTACAGGATTCTCCAATGGTTAGAATAATATCACAGAAGTTGTGAATTTTATCATCAATGGTTTCAATATGTATTTTCTTTTTTGTCTTGTTTTCCATTTTTTAATTACTTCCTGCTACGGTCGCATTGACTAGTTTCTGTTTTAGTTATAAAACTCTTTCTTCAATTTGACAAAATGTAAAGGAACATCTGCACGCATTAACGTATAAATACTGTCAAACATAGTTAGAATATCCAAACTTATCAATGTGATTTCACTTTTCCAATGTGTAAATGTTTTCTATTTAAGTCGACAAAATGGCGTATCTGGCATCGTAACCGCAGATCATAACAGATAGATAACCTTTGTAGTTGTTTCAAACATAAAACAAAACATATAAGTTCTTTAGTATGTTTACAACGGAGGTGGTATTATGGATTTTCTCGAGTTTCGCTAGTTTCCTTCCAATGTATTATTTAATAATTATCAAGGGATTTGTTATAATCTAAGATAATTATCTCCCGTTAAGTATGAACTCAATGACCCTTTTTTCAAAAATGCATTTCAAATATCTAGTGCAGAATAAGGATTCTGGTTATTTTGTCAAGCACCATACTGATCCGAAGCAAAAATATACTGAAGATAGCATCACCAAAATATAAGTGTTTTTAAAGGCAACATACTTGTTTTTGTTTGGTAATATAATTTGAAAACAAAAAATCGGTATACCAAAGAGGTAAATTGTGTATCATTGCTTGCCGGTATATAGACGACGTTCTATCCATTAGTTATCCTAAATTTCGAGATTATGAGAGCTTAAAGTTCTGCTTCATATTTAGTTTTATACTTCAATTATGACGCTAACGAAGAGCTATATTTGAACCTGTAACTTCATTTTTCTATTCTCAACTGTCCTCTTCTATGCAACAATATACAACATCCACCATCATTGCTAAGGAAAAACATTATTGTAAATATTTGTATGGAGACCTTTTTCCGTTGCTGTGGAATAGTGGAGTCGAATCTGTTTAATTTGCTATGATCTCTTGGAACAACTTGGCACAAGTGAGTTGCCAAACCATGAAAGTATTCAAACTTTTATTTTTTTCTATAAAAATAGGCAATTTTTACTGCCTTGACAAGAGTGATTAGTACAGTAAATAGCTTTTATCTAAAGATTTTAACACTAACTACTCAACGATTAAGAATACCATCTTATTTTCATGCTCGTGGAACAATAAAAATTCACAGTCTAGTCTACTTCTGTTTCTTATCTTTTTATCGTTTTACTAACTAACTTTACAGACATACTGTAATAATTTAAAGAATTTTTATATCACCATATTGATATGTACAGAAACATCGATAAAATTAACGCAAAGTCTCTAGATAGTTATAACATATTCGCTGTCAGTCATAATGACTAGCTCTGCAGGCTGCTCTATTCATAATGCAAGCCATTTTAGTGTAATTAAAAGTTGCATTTTTCTGGAAAATATGAATATGTAAACTGATAATTATTTCATAATGATCAACAACAAGTTAATTTTCTAGATAGGTAAAAATAATATACACCAATATTTGCTGAAAACCCAATGAACCTGTCGATTAAAGAAAGTGCACCTCAAACGTGATCAGTGGTATTTGTATATGGTTCACATAATATCTTTCAGAAGAAATAAAAATCTTAAAGAAATCAAAAACAAACATACCAACCCATGTCCAAACCAAAATCCAATAAAAAAAAATTAAAGCTTGCAAATTGCAAATTCAAGTTAAACACGTAAACTCTAACGGAAGTGAGGCCATGTGCTCCGGAAAAGTAAGCAGTAAGCACCTCGTGTTTAGCTAGCTTCACCCACCACGTGTGTAATATATGATAATTATTAGAAGAAATAAATGTCTTTAAGAAAACTAGAGAACAGTTTTGTAGACAACAATGGGTAACTCATTAACTAACAGCAATCAATAAGAACAAAACATTATTACTTTAAATACTTAAAATGTTTCACAGGGAGTGGAACACAACATTCTTGGCCGACACAACTAAGACCATCAACCATATTAGTAATTAAAATACCAGTTCATTTTTAAATCTCATTCAAAAGCAAACTTTGAAATATGGAAAATTTAGTTCAACAGGCGAACATTCAGCAGTTAATATAAGTAAGGCAGTGGTGCTTGTATTATCATTCATAAAAAGATATTGCCACAGTTTTTTTTATTTGGAATTGTAGATTGGACTAAAAATGGATACGTAGTCTGTTTTAAAAAAAACGGTAACATTTACTTATGGTTTTTGTATTTTATTATTGTTTGCTGTCCGAAAGGTACTAATATAACAGAATCGGTCAAATTAAAAGGGCAGCAGGAGAGGACAAAATTTTTGTATGTTTTCTTTTAAAGTAATATGATGTCCTTTGTTACAAAACTCAGTGAACTTAATGTGCTGGTATGAATTATCTTAAATAATTCACCTCGCCTCCTACAGATTCAGACGTTCAGATACCTAATATAATCGCTACATGCCGACATTTGGACGTTGTGACACGGATATCTCCATCCGCTGCTGACTTTGTTTATTTGATTGCATTATACTTGGTAGCTTTAAACCCTCGAATGATTGATAGGTTGATTTCTTTCTTAATTGTAATAGGTTACAATAACACTCATTTTACCAAAATATATCGGTATGACATTGATCTCCAATAACAGGATTTATTACAATTCATATCAATAATTAAACAAAGACAGTAAAAGATTACAAAGTATATGATAGAAAAATCAGCAATATATAACCGTAAAAAGTCAAAGGTTATTAACAGAAATGTGATCAGAAATATGTTTACGTCATCATTTAGCCATACAGAAATAGAAACAAACCCAGATTATATATCAAATGTACTCTTAATCTTTAATAATAAATTAATATTGATATGTATTACGAGTGTTTAATTTAAGACCACATTTCATTATTTTGGAAGTTTCTCAAATTCAAATTAAACTGATGCAAATTTACGAAATGTTTTGACAAATATAAAATAAATTATAAAACGCTGCAATTAAAATTTGAACTTTCTATAGGAGCTTCCAGTGCTTTTGTAAGATATATATATTAATTTGTAGAATATAAAATGAACAGTACTACATGTATTTGGATTTTACCATTGTAACTAAGAAGCAACATAAAGATTGAAACAAATATAAGAATAGTAAAGCACTTGTTCTTCATCTGCCAACTATGGACAGACAATTAATAAAATGGAACAATAATGTCTGATTGTATTTAATCTGAACTTAAATGATCTAAAACCATAACAATTATTTGACAGTTGTACCTACAACGCAAATTGTCTTATGTTTTATGTTTGTAAAATCAGTTCAACTATTTCAGAACTCACGCAAATTGTCTTATGTTTTATGTTTGTAAAATCAGTTCAACTATTTCAGAACTGACCGCCTCGGTATTAATGAAAGAATCTTGACTGGGGCGTATAACACCATTATTCTACCTAACTCTTCACTTCTAAAATACTTTTTATGTTCATTTCTCCAATTATGTATAAATATACACTGATTACAACATCTACATGAAGTACATGTTATACACACGTTAACAAAAATTATGACATTAATATTCTTTTTCGGTATTTAATCATTAAAACAATAATCAAATTCATCACCGAGCGAATATACAACATACTGATAAAAATATCCCGCTGTTAACAAACAACATATTTAAAGTTAAAGTTTGGAATTGATAAGTGTATGCAATTAAGGAAATTAAAGCATGGTTATAAACGACTTTGTAAAACACGATCTGGAAAGATAATATGCCTGAGAAAGGGTTCTTCGTTTTCAATTATATCTAGTCATTGTATTCTTTGATGCTGACACCAAACATAACAATGCGCAGTATCTATCTGGGCGAGTCGCGATTTCAATTAATGATACAAACGGCAGCTTTATAAAATTTCAACAACATTACATTTCTAGATAATGTTGGAGATTCTGTGTATTACTTGTTGTGTTGATCATCTACGTATTGTTAATAAAAAACAAACATTTAAATCCTTGTCTAAATCACCACAATTCCTAAGCAAACAATTTGGAAACTCTCAAACCAAGTCAACACGTGAAAATCAAGCAGCGAATTGAGACCGGGTGCTCCGGAAGGGTAAGCAACTCTTGTTTAGCTAACTACAACCGTCGCCCGTGTAATCAAAATTGAAAATGAAAGGAACATAAAGCTATAGGACGTCAAATTTAAAAGGAGATTTTGGGTACAAATTTAAAGACATCATAGACATACTTATTAAGAATATTGTAATGACGTCCATAATTTTTAGGGTATTTATAAGCCTAGGCTTGCAAAATATAAGCTAAAAAATATTAAACATCCTGATTTTTCAACATTTCTGTACCATTTACATAATTTATTGTTTGTATTTTTGTTTTTGATTTGCATTGCACTGAAACGTTTATTAATGAAAGAAATTACTAAAGGTCACGACACGCAAAAAAAAAAAAAAAAAAAAAAAAAAAAAAAAAAAAAAAAAAATTGATAACCTGAGAGTGAACCCTGATGTTCTAAAACTCTACATTATTCTACACTCCGTGACTATAAAATGGGTGATTGTACAGGAAGCATAAAACTCTTTAGGCGATGTAACGGAAAATAGCTTTGAAAAACGACTGGACAACAATTGAGGAATGTTTTTCTAATATTGCGTGATTGTAACAATGTAATAATTTTTATATCGTTTTAATTTATATAAATAGCAGCACTTGCCGTTAGACATTCTAATTGCTGGCATGAGGAATAATGAAACTGTTATAATAGTATTAGAATTTAAATGAGACGAATACAAAAAATTAAAAATTAAATGAAATACCATGGAATTTAGGACTTTGTTGTCGAAAACAATTAACTGGAAAATAGTAAAATTAACCAAAACATCACAACAAACAATTGCAATCAAGATATTAAAAAAATAGTCGAGATTTTTTCAAAACGGATTCACCTACAAACAAAGCTTCAACGAAGACGTTTTGAATGTAACGTAGCAAGCGACATCTTAAATGCACGTCCTTAGGATATCTTCAATAAAATGTTATGAGTTCTAATTAGTTTTGTTCAGATTAGAAGTCGTTAAGTGAAAGTTTTTGTGCAACTGGCGACAGATGGAATAGTAAATCAGTCCCCAAAGACTCAACTAAGCTTAAAACCAAATTTGGAGTATTTTAAGTACCACTGTACTCATACACGGTGCATACACACTTACCGTTAATAATGACCGATAATAATAACATTTTTGGAAGTATATTAATATTTTTATATTATTTCTAATAATTTGTCGGAACGTCCATGTTTACAAATGACATTCTGAAGACATCATGCTGAGTCTGCGCAATTTCGATGGACTACTAGTTTGCGAGCGTGATAAATGCAAATAATTAATGCTCGCAATCAATATAAACAAATCCATCATTGTATATCAAATTATGGATGGTTTAATAATCGGATGTTGCATTTCTGTCCCTGACCTCTCTATGAGTATTCTTACTGTTTATAATTCTGTTCTGAATTACAATGCAAGAATTTCAAAAATTTCAAAGATAACAAATATATAATTACTTACCATAGAATAACCATGTAGTACAAGGTCCGATAGTTGTAATCAAAAACAAACATTCTCATCCATGTCCCAATCACAATCCAGAAACAAATAAAAACTTTGAAAGTGACAAATTATATTAAAAACTGAACTGTACATGGAAAAATGGGACGTCAAACTACCGAATTATCCTGGATGTCTCGTAACTCAATGTTCCCTTCATTTCAAATTTTAAATCTTCATATTTCGGGTGTAGCTAGTTAAAGGGGAGGCGCATACCCTTTCTGAGCATCCAGCCTCACTTCCTAGATGGTAGTTCTTTATGTAAATTCTGACTTAGGGATATTGCAAGCCTAGACTTATCATGTTCTTTTCACACAATTTTGATTACACACGTGGCGGGTGTAGCTAGCTGAACAGGAGGTGCTTACCCTTCCGAAGCACCCGGCCTCACTTCCCTGGTGGAAGTTCACGTTTCTAACCTAACTTGTCAGTTTCAAAGTATTTACTTTGCTTCTGGATAGTGATTCAGACATGGATTAGTATGTTTGTTTTTGATTCTCACACTTTTTGTGTTTTGAAAATTGAACGGTATGTTTGTTTTTTAATAACAAGACATTGGCATGTACAAAATGATTTAACACAATTATTTTCAATTAATTGTTAAATGCACGAAAGAGAAATTATTTAAGCATAAATATAAGAGGAGTCTTGCTAATGTTTCAAATTGGTTCTTCCTACGCATTTTTGTCATATGAAATAAAATTGATTACTTTATCAACACGAAACATAATTGTTTTGTTACTTAAATTGAAAGATTTTGTTTCTTTTTAATATCACGATGCAATTTCAAAAATAAATTCACTAAATACTATTGGATATTGTTGGAAAATTTAGAGGTTTGGTACTAAATGAGTGTTGTCATCGAAATCGCGCATAAAAAATCTGATGAAATAACAAGGTTACATATCAAAGTATTCCGAGTATTACTAAGGACAATAATATCACTTACTATTGAAATTATTTTATAGACAGACTTTGCGTTTAACAAACTGCAAATAAATTCGTTGTTAATTTAATGAAACAAGAACACATTTTCTATAAATTGAATTAATTACTTTTTTTTGGTTGTTTGTAGTTAAAAAATACAAGGTTGGTTTAAAAAAGTGACGATTCTGCAGGATTGAACAGATATATGTGACACTTTGTGAGATTGAACAGATATATGTGACAACTTTGTGAGATTGAACAGATATATGTGAACTTGTGAGATTGAACAGATATATGTGACAACTTTGTGAGATTGAACAGATATATGTGACAACTTTGTGAGATTGAACAGATATATGTGATGACTTTGTGAGATTGGACAGATATGTGATGACCTTGTGAGATTGAACAGATATATGTGATGACTTGTGAGATTGAACAGATATAGTGATGACCTTGTGAGCTTCGTAAAATTTATCTTATAATTATTTTGTCATCATTTGCGGATATAAACACATTTTAAACATATATGTTGAATATAAGTTAGGTTGATTTATTTTAGTCATATGAAATGTTAATACAAATTGTGTATATCAATCATAAACTCAGAGCATGCAACTAGACCGTTAATCATAACTATATAATCACAGTATGGCGTCTTATAATCCACGTCTGCTCAAAATCATTTATTAACTCGGTGAACATAATTTGGTTTTCACAATCAATTAAATCTAGAACAAATCATATTTGCTAGTTGAAGTTCTTATGTAATGTAAGGACGGTGTTCAAGATATATGGTTTTTACTTGCCCTTAAATAACAGGAACTATAACATCTATCTGTCTTAATCCTACATTGCCAATATTTTAATGGTATGGACTTTGAAAGAAATAATTGTCAATATCCAGAAAAAAAGTAAACAGAATTTATTTATATTCAAATATAGGGGTTCATGGTTTATCATGACACTTTTTAAAACTCTACTGGAGACCTTTTTCCCCACTGATTTTGAAAATCATTAAGATCACTGATAATACTAGCCACGGTTGAAGCTTTTGAGGTTCAACCCTTGCTGTATTAATGGATGACGTATACCTTCTTTTAGAAGAAGAAAAGAAGTTGCAATTGCAATAAATAGCTAAAATGTGTAAAATGTAGAGGCCCAGACTTATTTTTAGGAGCCATGTGTTTCTGGGCCCCTGCTAATCTTAATCCCTGTCAGCCCTTTCATTGGATGGACAATGACTTTATTCGCGCAGTATTATCCTGTTGCACAAAAACGTTACAACTCTAAAAAGTAAACAAATAGGATTATCATTTGTTTTGCACCTTTTCAAGTTGTTTTTGTAGTGGTTTATTATTAGATGTTGTTGCTGTTTTAATGAATCACGTATACATGGATAACTCACATATCAACTAATCAGAAATAATGTTTTAGTACTAAAGCAATATTTCTTATTTGTAAAATACAAGCAAAATTTGTGGAAAAAAATCAAACACAGTCAAAACTTAAAAGTGACCTTTATATACAGGTTCAAATAATATGAATAAAGAACAATTGGGATATAAACTTCTACTGGTCTTTATAAGCAGGTTGCCTTTATACAGAGGTGGTCTTTAAGGCAGGTTGGACTGTATGGGGGATGGGCGTTCGGCTGGGTACTGGGTACACTAGCCGCCGTAAATTATAATAAACCTCTATGATTTGTCATTGATACTGAAGCAAAACGTGATAGAAACACGAAATGTTATGTAGTGACATAATGTTGGCACTAACTCTACATCGTAACAAACGATCAAAGTAAGAACACTTTTTACAAGATATATTTCAACAGTCATCTAAAATCAATCATTTATAAATTCAGATAAGCCTGGAAAACAGTGGGATAGCATACTGTTAGGGCTCATGTAGAACTTTGAAACTTTGGTAAATGTATTAGTGTTTTGTTTTACTTGACAGACTTGTGGTAAACTTGTTCAGTCATAGACCAATTATATCAAGTTTATAATCTACTAAAACAACTAATATCTTCTTTAACTTGTCCAGTATTAACAATAAACAGAGACTCTTTATTGATACTTTGATAGAAAAACACCGGATAAATAAAATATTGGTCATTATTTCTGATTGTAAACTTCATTATCTGAAGACTTCGATTTGCGCAGGAATCGTAATTGCTCATGGCGCGTTTTCAAACGTCTATCTGACGGGGAATAATTTGATTAGTCGCGGGAAAACTTGATGTCAATTGAAGTTGATTTACTCTGTATTGTCTCAGAATGTCTTTCAAATCATTAATATATATACTGTTCAAACTTTAACACGACCCAATCACTCAAAACAATTTAATTTCTATTTTCACAAGACTAGTAAATTACGCTTGGTTTGGTAAAGTGAGACGTCTTGTGAAATCTTTCATGTAAAGCCTGTCATACAATTACGTTTATTTCTTTTGCAACACTTTTGAGTCTGTCAGTTTTCGGCTAGTAGATAGAATTACATCACGGATGTTTCCACTCAATTTTGGTGTATGTGACACTGTACTATTATTGTGTAGTATTGTAGTATACTAAAGCAATTTACATGTCTCATGACAATAAAACAGGAAATTTAACAGAATACACAAATGGTTCATGTCAGTAACTCTACAACTCCAACTGTTATGAGAAAATAACAAATTAATTGGAGGCGTTAAATCATATAAACCAATAAATAACAAAGAAGTTTTGTAGTTTGTCACAGAGCTTCAAATCTAGCCTTCCTTTGGTGTCATAATTGAGGTATAGGCCAAATTATTAAGCTTAAAGAATCAGTCGCACATTATATAGCTGACATAAGGGTAGCTTATATTTGCAAATTAACAAAAATTATGAATATGGTTGGATACAACGTCATCTATATATCCATTTACCCTACCTCTGACTAATATCTATGAAAATGATTGGCTAAATTGAATCACATGACCAACCCATACCGTATAACAATACAGATGTTGAAAACTACCGGTACAGTTCTAACTTTCGACCACGGAAGGAAAACTTGCTTATTCAGTTTAAATACGAGTTTTGTAACATTCTGTACATGAGTTAGGGAATCTAAGAATATTTTTCTACATACAGGTACTGATAATGGAACATACAATGTAAAATAATACGTATTTTACAGCATTTAACTAGAAGTGAGTAGCCCACGGCTCGGCGTTTGATGATGTTCATCATCATATTTATTATATAATTTGACACTTTCCTGAGAGCATATGGCTACCACTAAAGATTTATATAGTAAAGATGGATTAAATAAAAGGATTAAAATTGAGCTAGAAAGATAGATAATCAACAACCTCGTGTCTCCCGATACACCTTCTTCTCGCTTCGACGAACAGTAGCTACCTTTTTGCGTACAGTTCCGTTCATACACTGTGCTTATACTCCTTTGATAAAGTGTTAAAAGAAGCGATGCGGAGAAAGAGTTTGTCTGATATCCATTTCAATATAACCTATCATCTAAGCGAACTATTTACAGAACTAACCCTTATATGTATCACGCGGAAAACTAAAGACAAAAACGCTTGAAATGAAGTCAACCTTTCACTCCAATTATTCCCGTCTGGTGCACATAACGATACATTATTCTATTTTCAGTGACTGTTAATGTATATTGATGAAACTGTGTCTTACATGAAATTATGTTTTAGATTGTGATAATTCTGAAAAAGAGTTACCTACTTTATACTTCTAAGAACTCAGTTACTCTTAACACTCCTAAATTTGGAAACTATGTTAATGTCATCTATCCTTACGTACTTGAAATAAAAGATACGACAGATTTCACAAGTTCTGCTTCATTTTTAGACTTTTACCCTAATTATGACGCCCACGAAAGGCTAAATTTGAAACTGTACGACAGACATGATGACTTCAATTTTTAATTGTTGACTTTTCTTTTCTATACAACAATATATTTTCTTCTCCTGCTTATTGTGTATTTGTTTCCCAATTAATACGTTATGGTATACATTGGTCCCACGATGGGAACTTTTTATAACGAAACAAGCTGCTTACAAATAATTTGTAGACCAAGGAATATTGTATCAGGACCCTAAAAACTTTTATGGTCGTCATCGCAGTAGTGTTGCTAAGTCGTTTGATGTCTCTGTATCCAGGATTACCCTGGATATACTTGTATTTGACGTTCCATAATTCTATGTTCCTTTCCATTAATTTTGATTAGACAGGTGGCGAGTGTAACTAGCTAAGCAAGTGCCTACCCTTCCGGAGCACCTGTTCTCACTTCCTCGGTGAAAGTTTAACCTAAATTGACAGTTTCAAAGTTTTTCTTTGATTCTGAATTGTGATTTTGACATGGATTAGTCTGTTTTACTAACACCCGTCAAGTAAACAGTTCGTCAACCGACATTATTCACATTTTGATTGGTCTGAATCAAATATCAGAAATAATGGTTTCATCAAACTTACTTTGTGAATATCTAGACCTATCAAAGCTCTCTTAAAGTTAAATGGCCGTCATCACAATGTTATTGATAAGTATGATGTTTCTTTGTCCAAAATTACGCTGAATATGTTTGACATCCTTTTTCCATTTTGATATCAGAAATCGCGCATATAGTAAGTAAATGGGAGGTGCTTAACCCACCAGAGCACCAGGTCTCACTTCCCTGGTAAAGCTTCATGGTGTTAACTTAATTTACAAGTATTTAACGTTGTTAATTTGTTCTTTGTTTTGGCATTGTGATTTTGATATGTTTATTTTTCATAACTGCATCAGAGATATTTAATCACAATTAAAACTTTAATTTGGAAAATTTCAGTCTAAAGTTCGCTAAGCAATATTGTTTTTCCAGAATACATGGAACAGTGTTTTATGTATATTATCCATGACTCGAATTTTGATTAGAAGGTGAAGGGAGGTAACTCGTTGTTATATTAAATCAAGTATTCTATTTATCTAATAAACCTATTGATTTGACTCGCAATATATCTTGACAATATCTTTATTGTCATAAGATTCTCTTTGTTTCTTTATATTGTCACGGCTGTTGATCAAAAAGTTGAATAATATCCAGTTGTGGGCACTTAAACAGAATATATTAGAATATATTTTTTTTTTAAAAATCACGTAAATTCTTTATTTTTACGTCTTTAACAACAAATATACTCAGAATACTGGTTCATGCCTAAACCACAATCCCTAAAACCGAAGTAAAACCTTTGAATTTTTTTTACCTTTCTGAAACACCCGGCCTCATTTTCATGGGGGATGTTCACGTTTTCAATTTGATTTGCCCGTTTTCAAAGTTTTTACTTTTCAGTGATTTTTTAGTTTAAAAATATACATTATTACAAGGGACAGTAACTCCTGAGCCATTGGACTGATTAAAGTATACGACACTGTTGTCTTGTACAGTGAGTTGTTAGCGAAGTAACAAGGTTCAAAACAGAATGAAAATTACAAAATATTTAATATTTCAGGAATGATATATTAGTTTATACATCAAATCAAATAATACAATATTATAGGAATGAAGTTATTTTTTGTTATGGGGGTATGAAAGAATTGGACATTTTTGCACACTGAATAATTCGCGTAGCGAATTTAGTTACGTGTGCAATGTCCAATTCTGTCATACTTCCATAACAAAAAGAAAAAATAACTTTATTTCTTATAATTCAATTTTAGATTTTTTTAACAACAAATCAACAAGTTAAATAACAATATTGCCGTAGCAGGTAAAAAATAGCATCACTATGGCGTAGGAATTCAAATGCCTCTGTGTCATCATTAATAAGATGATATCACTGAGAGCCAATCCATTCATGCAAACGTAACACAAAAACATGGCCAATCAAAAATCTTGAAACAAAAAAGAATTGAAATATATCCTATTTATTCCGTAACATCAAATACGGTCTGGTACCAACTAGATTCTTAATATTTATAATTTTTATGGCCGTTATCACAATATTGTTGATAAGTATAATTTATCTGTATCCAACATCACCATGGCGATATTTGACGTCACATAGCTCTTTGTTCCTTTCATTCAAAATTTCGACTTGTAGCTAGCATAAACAAAAAGTGCTCACCCTTCCGAAGCACCCGGGCTCACTTCCCTGGTGGAAGTGCACCTGTTTAATCTAATTTGTGATGCTATGACAGGTATTTGGATGCCGTATGAATGTAAATTCTTCCAGTCACGTGATCAAAATGACAAAATTAAGGGAAAATTTACTCCCAGTACAACAAACAGAACAAGAAAATCAGCAAGAAATAAGGGTGAGTGATTCAGTTTTGACTGATTTAACAATTCCCTCAGGCAATATAGCTGGAAGATTAAAGTATTTTTTGCGTAATTGGAAGTTACTGACTTATGACAGATTCATTTTACAAATAGTAAAAGATTGTAAAATTGAATTTTTAACGGAGCCTTGTCAGAGGCAACGAGGCGAGACAAATCTGAACCAAACAGAGGGCGTGACATTAGATATTGAAATTCAAACATTAATGGAAAAAGGTGTAATAGAACGAGAACCTGTTTGTCAGGCGGACGGATCCTATCCAGTTCTACGACTAACGCAGAGCAAAATTTTTTGTAGGCGTGTCACTAGTTTACGCTACATTAGATTTAATTACCTGTGGTCATCTTTAAAGTCAATACAAACTGAAGTATCACTTTAAATATATGAGATTTAGTAATACCTCTGACTAACTTAAAAGTAACGCATGTCACACAACGCATAACAGACGGTGAACTAAGTAACGTCTATTGGTTTTTGGAGTTCTATGCGTTTAAATGAGCATCTTGTATGGTGCTCCTGTTCTTTGAGAGCGTTATCCGCTGCAGTCATCATCGAACCGGGCTTCCCTGAGACTTCTATACGACATAACAAGATCGAAATAAATTGCCGTCACTGATTTGTTAGCTTAGTGTTGAACTTTCAGCAGGTCTGTACTGTATATATACAAATCTGCAGTAGCTAATTGATAGATACTAGTATTATGATTATTATGTTTTTGTAATAAATTAAAAAATAATGTTACTGCTTGAAAGTAGTTATTGGTATTCAATACATGTAGCCATATTGTAAACTGAAGAATGCTTTTACTTTCATCTGTCAAAAATGTTACATTTGTGAAAAACTACATTTTGTGTGTATATTTTCTTTTACATTTTAATTTTGATTTTTAAGCCATGTATTTGCCTAAACTCATCATGATTACATAGATTACATAAGTTTTAACTTTAAGATTTCTTATGACAATGCTGATACACACAAGAGAGAATGTTTTATTTATTTAACAATAGACCATGAATGGACACCACCTGAAGTATAACCCTGTAAATATCTAATACATTAAACAGCTTGAGGTAACATCACTGTCCAAATTTAATTTAAATTTTATTGCTATACAAACAAACTGACCAAACCACAATTGTTACTTTAAATTCAAAAGATTCCCTATTTTAGGGAAGTTTTTGTGCGTTTGGCGTAGAACTGTATCGTATGATTAATCTTAACATAAAAAGTTTACTACCTCTAGGCTTATGACCCCACACTATTATATTAACGGTTTATTTGGAGAGGTGTTGTGCCTTAGCTAACGGTCTTAGTCCTGTCCCTCGTTATTTCATAAAATTGATGAAACCGGTGTTCGCAAGTTTGCGAGATAAAGGGTTTTTATCTGTTTCTTATATAGATGATTCATATTTACAAGGAGCTACATACCAAGAATGTCTGGATAATATTAAGGCAACGGTATATCTATTGACATCGATTGGATTTTTGGTTCACATAAATAAATTTGTATTGTTCCCAAAAAAGAAATAAATTTTTGGGGATTTCTGTTAAATTCTGAGCGAATGGCAGTTCGTTTAATCAGAGCTCTTAAATCCACCCTACCATCCGCGAAGTAGCAGAACTGTCATGTGCTACTTTTGAATTTTTATGAAATAATACATTCAAAAGTAGCACATGACAATTGTCATGTGCTACTTTTGAATGTATTATTTCATAAAAATTCAAAAGTAGCACATGACACAACTATTGAGCACAATGGTAGTATATGGCACTGCCGTGCCTTTGGGAATGTTGCATACAGAAATTTTAGAACGAGAAAAATCTTAATCACGACAATTGGAACGCCTTGCCTACGCTGTCATGATGAAGCCCGTAAAATAGGGTATTTCGCAAAAAAAAAAAAAAAAGATATGTTGGGTGACGGTAGCATCTTGCAGGTCGGTTAAATGAAGCAGTCGACGAGGAGAGCAGGAAAATAAGGGAAGAAACAGAATGGATGTTAAATCCATCCGTGTTTCAGAAGCTAGTGTCATTATTTGGAACACCGTGCATTGATTTATTTGCTTCGCGGCTAAACATGTTTCATGGAGAGAGAGAGAGAGAGAGAGAGAGAGAGAGAGAGAGAGAGAGAGAGAGTGTGTGTGTGTGTGTGAGAGAGATTGTAATCTTCATGTAAACCAGATGTTTTAATGATGACATCGTGTAGACCTGTACTTTTTTAATTTTATTATGCCCATGCCCAAAATGTCTTATTTTTCCTATACATTACAAATAAAAAACATTAAAATACAAAAATATACAGTACAGACCTGCTTACAAAAAGGAATCAAGTTTTGACTGTATAGGGTGGTCGAAATATGGATAACTAGTAACCTGAAAGCTAGTGAGAAATAGACACCAGCTACTGAAAAGCTATTGAGATAGGCAATGAAGGCCTGTGTAATGATGCATAGAGCACTCAGTGGAACTCCATTCATTATGTCAAATGAATAATGAGCTTCTTGGAGCTCTATCCAACAACGTCAGTCATTGGTTTTGAAGGGGCTGTATCGCTTTGATAGAAAAAACTTCCCAATCACAAGAATATCTAAGTGGTTGTCACATCCTGGTGTGTAACAACATTGTTCAAGACTGAGTTAGTATCTCGTTCATGCAAGTCAACTGTACTTGGGCTCCTGTAAAAGCCACAAGTCTTACTGTATATACAAATCTTCCTACCTGCAATTGAAATTTATCAGTACTTACGTGTCAGTCTCAGTGTTTTAATAATAAATGTATAATAATACATTAATTATACAACTCAACGTCAAATTAATGCTTTTTATACAGTCCCTAGGAACCATGTACAGCTGAAATAGGTAATTTAGTGTCTGCCATCTAATGTTTTCCCCAACTGGCCCTTTCTTTCCATCCGTAAGTCTATCCATGCACAGTATCTCTTGAAAATTTCAAGTACTCTACACATGCAGGGATAGAACGGGTCCCACTCTAGAGCTTAAAAGGAAGAAACCTTTATTTTGATATGAAACCATAAGGTTAAAGTAACGTTAAAAGAGTAACAAGACTATCTATGCTTTATCATTGAAATTCTACAAGAAGCAGTTAAAGATCAAATAAGCATTAAATATGGTTTCAACCCCAATATGAAAACTAAAAACTGCCATGTCATTATTTTCTCCAAAAATCGCTACCATGTGTATTTTTTCATAGCTTCTATATATATGGGAACCCAACGGGACAGGATTCTTTAGAGGGATGATTAAAATGTTAAAAGTAACACACGTCACACAACGCAAAACAGAAACCAAAGGTTGTGACCTAATAATCTGTAACGTCATTGGTCGTGGGAGCTCTTTGCGTTAAAATGTGGGATTTTGTATAGAGCTACTCTTCTTTGTGAGCTCTATCCCTGCAGTAATTATCGAAAAAGGATTCCCTGAGATTTCTATACAGCATTACAAGGTCGAAATGAACTGCCGATTCGTCACTGATTTGTTAGCTAAGTGTTGGACTTTTGGCCGGTCTGTACTGTATATAGTAGCTATCATCTAATTAATTGATATATTACGAGGGGAAGTCAGAAAGTTCATTAGCCAAGCGTAACACACATTTTCTTTACTTATTTAGACAACACCATAGCGCGTAGGAGGGCGTAATATTGGGGGGGGGGGGGCAAACCGAAGCTATGTCTATGTCGTGCCGCAGGTACGACCTCTTGCCTATGGCACGAGGCGGGGAGAGTATGAGAGGGGTGCTAAACCCCTCGCATAGGTGGGGGTGCGGGGGGCCTCCCCCGGAAAATTTTCAAAACTAAGTCCTGTCTAGACGCATTCTCAATGTATTGTGCATCGTTTTGATAGGTTTAAAATACTGTGATATCAAGGCAAGATTATATAAAATAACCGTATGACACAAGTTCCATAATCACCCCTCTCAATGGAGATGGATATCACAGGTTGATCCAGAATTTTAGAAAGGGGGGCGTATAATGTAAGAGTTAAAGGCTCAAACGTTTTAAGGGTTCGGGGGCATGCTCCCCCGGAAAATTTTGAAAAAGTGGCGCAAAAATCCTGCATTCTGGTGCAATCTGAGCTGAACAATATGTATTATTAGCGACATAAAGGGGGGGGCGTATTGCCCCCACGCCCCCGCTGAATCCGCCACTGGATATGGGGGTACCCCGGATTTTTTTTTTTTTTTAGCATGATACAAAATTTCACACAATATATTGTGGGGCCTGGCCCCCCCTTCTCTGACATTGGGGGCGGGCGGCCCCCGCTGGCCCCCCTGCTCCTACGCCTATGAACACAACATTCCGCCATTTTAAACATCAAGTTTATTTGTCGCAACATATTTGTGTAATTCTCAAAAGCATTCAAAGTTGGCGACCATCAAGCAATGATGGAAAATCAAAATATTGAGTTTAGGGCAGTAAAGGGATCAAATGCCAAAAAAAATTAACCGGCGAATGGCCAGTGGTCCTGCCTATTCCACAGTGGCAAAATGCTCAGCTGAATTTAAACGTGAGCGCACCTCACTGAAGGATGACCCACGGTCAGGTCGGCCAGCTGATGCCATCACAAAGGAAATTGTCGCGTCTGTGGAGACCCTCATCAGTCGAATTAGGATTGATGACATAGCTAGGGAGTGTGACATTTCACATGGAAGTGTATACACGGTTATCCACGAGCATCTTGGGATGCCAAAAGTATCCACAAGATGGGTCCCCAGAAACCTTAATGTGCAGGATCGCTTCCAAAGACTCCAGTTAAGTCGGGAGCTTCTTGGCATTTATAATGATAACCCGGAGAGCTTCCATTTACGTTTAGTAAATGGTGATGAAACATGAATTCATCATTGGGAGCCAGAAACCAAAAAGAGTCCATACAATGGAAGCATCCTGGCTCACCCCAACCAAAGAAATTCAAAACCCAACCATCAGCTGGCAAAGTCATGGTCACTGTGTTTTGGGATTCTAAGGGTGTTCTGTTACTCAATTATAAAACTCTGGAATCTCTATCACTGGGGCTTACTATGTTGATCTAATGAAGCAGCTGAAAGCTGCTATTAAATTAACAAGAGGCCCATGGGCCTGATACGCTCACCTGATAACTAATGGCTAGCTGATAGATTAAAGAAAACATAAATACTAACCTCAATGACATTTTTCTTTACATCAAATGATCATTGTATCAATACCTACACATTCTAATATACATGCCTACACAAAACGTTTATAGTTTTCAGATAATTAACCATGTTTCAGTATTGTTTTGCATATGTGACCTTGACCTTTCAACCCGTGACCTTTCTATACATCGAAATGATTGTTGTATCGATACCTACAACATTCTAATATACATGCCTATACAAAGTTTATAGTTTTCGAGATAATTAAGTATTTCGGTATTGTTTAGCATCTGTGACCTTGACCTTTAAACCCATGACCTTTTTCTATACATCAAAATGACCGTTGTATCAATACCTACAACATTCTAATATACATGCCTATACAAAGTTTATAGTTTTCGAGATAATTAAGTATTTCGGTATTGTTTAGCATCTGTGACCTTGACCTTTAAACCCATGACCTTTTTCTATACATCAAAATGATTGTTGTATCAATACCTACAATATTCTAATATACATGCCTATACTAAAAGTTTATAGTTTTCGAGATAATTAACCATTTCGGTATTGTTTCACATCTGTGACCTTGACCTTTGAACCCATGACCTTTTACTATACATCGAAATGATTGTTGTATCAATACCTACAACATTCTAATATACATGCCTATACAAAAAGTTTATAGTTTTCGAGATAATTAACTATTTCGGTATAGTTTTCGAGATAATTAACCATTTCGGTATTGTTTTGCATCTGTGACCTTGACCTTTGAACCCATGACCTTTTTCTATACAACAAAATGATCGTTGTATCAATACCTACAACATTCTAATATACATGACTATACAAAAAAGTTTATAGTTTTCGAGATAATAATTATAATCAGAGGTTAAAAAAATTAGGTCACGACCTTCACAATTGACCTTGACCTCATTTAGAAGAGGTCAAAACTGAAAACCCCATGTCATTATCTGGTCAAATAGTGAAGTTATAATAATTTGAAGCTATTTAACGATTTTTTTCAAAATTAAACGCAAAAACGCGTAACCAATTTTTTGTTCGAATTTCACAAAATGAACAAACTGTAGGCTTAAGACCATAGAGAAGCCAAATATCACATCAGATTTTTTCTCCAATCAATACTTTTTAAGATTTTTTAAGATTTTTGCACCCCTAGGTCACCTTGGCCTAGTTATGGTAGCCATGGCAACGCCACGAACAAATCTGAATTGCACCGGCCCATATATACTTCTCACCAAGTTTCATTGAAAACTGTCTTGTAGTTTCAGAGATGTCAAAATAGGTGTTAACGACGCACGCACGCACGCACGCACATACACACGCTGCGCTATGCCATAAGCTCACCTGACCGAAAGCTCACATGACCTTTCGGTCAGGTGAGCTAAAAAGCGGAAAGTTGAGCCGAGGGGCTTTGCTTCTTCACGACAATGCTCCTGTGCACAAGTCAAGGATTGCATAAGCAGCGATTCGTAAATGTAAGTTCGAACAACTTAATCACCCATCCTATAGTCCCGATTTATTTCCTATTTAGAAATTTGAAATCCCATTTACGGGGAATCAGATTTCCTGATGATGATGGACTTAAGGCTGCCACAGAGGCATGGTTTCAGGACCAGACAGAAGACTTCTATTTCAAAGGTATAGACAGTCTGAAAGAAAAGTGGGCTAAGTGCATTGGGGTAAAATTGGGACTATATTGAAAAATAATAATAAAATGTATGGTATATACCCCGTTCTATGAACTTTTTTTACCTCACCTCGTAAATATGATATTTTTAGAAGAAAATTAAGTACTAATGCCAGTGATTGAAAGTAATTATTCAATACGTGTAGCCTAATTGTAAACTGAGGAATGTTTTTACTTTCATCCATCAAAAATGTGCCGCGTCACTCCGCTGAAACTACAAAACTTTGTTGTGTCTTCCACGAAGGCCCGAGGCGGTTCACCTTCTGTACAAAAATCTGCAATTACTTGCTTGTCTCTTGCAACGGTTGAATTGCAGTGCGTAAAAATTAATATATAAAGCAAGGCCTTTCACCTAGTGCAATCGATGTTATCATGAATTGTTGGAGGGAAAGCACAAAGAAACAATATAAATTAAAGTGTACATGGACAAATGGATCTCTTTTATAGTTAACAAAGGTGTAAATATGTTTAACCCTGAATTAAATTTAGTGATAGAATTTTTAAATTGTTTATATCATCAAGGATTGAGTAACAGTTCCATAAACACGGCATGCAGTGTGTTGTCGTCATTGACAACATTAAAAGACAGTTTACCGCTAGGGAAACACCCCATGGTAAAAATTTCTTACAAGACGTATTTAACACATGACCGCCTATACCTAAATATTCGATGTATAGTGTTGACATTTTTATCTGACACAATGGCCTTTCAATCCATTAAGTTTAAAATGTTAACTTTCAAATTAGCCATGTTGATGGCGTTATCATCTAGCCAGAGGGCACAAATACTTCAATTGTTGGATATTTATCAAATGTCGCGGGTGAATGATCAAGTTACTTTCTATATATCTGGTTTAGTCAAACAATCTCGACCAGGATTTAAATTACAACCATTGTGTTTTAAACCATTTGATAAGGCAGCAGAGATATCTCCAACATACCTGTATACACTGACTATGACCGTGAATGTGAACTAAATGAGGGGTTATATCAAAACTTGGTTTTTGGTTTTTTTTTTTAAATAATTCCAAATACCTCTGTCGTTTCTTATATTACCTTTGTCATTCAATATCCTGGACAAACTTTTAGAGACCTATATTTCCCCTTAAAATAGGAATTTTAAAACAAGTTAGACTGGTTTTACAAGTATGGTTTCATTTACAAACGAAAGCGGTGTTAACCCGGGGAGAAATGCTAAAATGAGAGTAATGGGTTTTAACGTCCCAGTCAAGAAATTTCACTTATATCGAGACGTCGCCAGCTATAGGCGAAGGTGCAGAAATTTTGCCTGTGCGTTGCGCTGATGGCATGATACAGCAGGGTTCTTTAGCGTGCTACTGAGCCCACCGTGACACGGGACCTCGATTATTTGAAGTTCCGATCCGAAAGAACCGTGACTTTTATTTCGTAATGCCGAGTGCTTGGCGAAAGAACAGAACAGTCACTACCCACTTTCAAGTCTTGGGTCAGACCCGGTCGGGTTTCGAACCCACGACCTTCCACTTAAGGAGCGAGCACTCTACCAGCTGAGCTACCGCAGTGGCAAATGCTAAAAATGTCAACAACAGACGAAATTTTACGTCTCGGTAATCGCAAAATTGTTCCAACAGTCGTGTAGATTTTTATTTCCCGGATTGCATGTTCAACTTGCACTCTATATTATTTATAAATTCGTTAAACTTTTTATATTTTGAGTTTTTCTATTTATTTGATGTCTTTTGAAAAGGATTTCTAAAGAATACATATACTTGGAAAAATTTCAGCTTTTAGAATAAAAAATTTGGCAGGAAATTGAAGTTCCGAACGAAAACTTTGGGCGTTATTCTCAAGGCCGCGAAAATCACTTCTAACAAAACGCAGTATACCGCAATTATCAACAATAATCAGTGTATGTATATAGTGAACGTGTCTCTGATTGTTGGGGTACTATACCGGACTTTTAAAAGGCTTTTGAAGTTCCATCTTTTGCAGCAACAGCAACATTCAATTTTTCCCCGTTTTCTCTCATGACTCTCTACTGTTTCATAATATTACTGCTACTGTTAACAACAATAATAAACAACTCCTGGAATAGGTAAACAACATTGACCTATCCGATTGAACTTTAACTTAAATATTATCATGGATCACTTCGTTTTTGTGTAGGGAACGTAGGAGTTCATAAAGTCTACTACATCACGAGTGATATTCAATTCATAAAGTAGGCACGTACACTTTGTATGTATTATCTTGAATCTTTATTGGGTGGATTGTCCTATTTTAATGTTCCTAGTAAAAAGTCAAGCGGACAGGTCAATGCTGTTTGCCTATAAAGGTCATCGCGAATCTATTTCAATATTAGAGTAATTGTAACGAATAAAGCGTGTGCCGGCGTGATTATACTCATACGTTAATACGTTATTTACACCTGTATGCGTTCTTTAAGCCGTCCGTGTTTATAACCACTGTGCAATCAAATCGTGGACGGACTATAATATAAAATATGTATGAATATGTAGATATAAGCAATATATTATATTTACTAGTACAATGCAAAGTTAATTTTTGAAAGCGCCCCCGTGTTTAGCTCACATACACGGTCATAGTCAGCGTATACAGGTAGTTATGTTCTAATTCGTTTCACTCAAACGAACATAAATTATTTATAAATAAAACTATAACTCGATATAGGATGTGAAGCGCTCTGTGAGTGCAGTTACGTCTTTAATATATATATAATACAATTAAAACGAATCATTCGCCCTTTAATATATCCCAAGATATCTACAAAATACAAAAATAATATATTAGTATCATTTAAACGTAAATATAAGCTGAACCGAATAAACCTTACAGGGAGGGTGGGTGGGTATACAACTGAAAACACGTCTACTGCGTTAGAGACAGAGCCTTCGAATGACTATATGTATTACATTCACGGGGATCACCCGTGCGGAACTTATTAAGTTACTATAAATAACAGAAGAAGAAGTTTATAAATAAATAAACGACGAGTTTAAGTAACAATAATAAATTTATGTTGGAGATGTCTATTAGGACTTTCGATGAATATCTCAGTCGGACTTCTGACCTGAGGGGCAATATAACAAAACTATTTATAACCATTCAGAAACCACACAAAGCCATAACGGTGTCTACTATGTCTAGATGGTTGAAAACATTATTAGGCATGCTGGGAATAGACTGTAACATGTTCCAAGGTCATAGTACTAGGGCTGCTTCTACAAGCAAAGCAAATTCCATTGGTATACCCATAGACATTATTGTGAGCAAGACTGGATGGTCTACGCAATCCACTTTTGCCAAATTCTATTACAAACAGGTCTTAAGTTCTGATCTTAACGAAAATAATTTGTTGACATGATATTCACTTTGTTTACTATTCATCAAGAAATATATAGATATTACGTATGTTAATATTTATCAAGAAATATATTGATATTACGTATGTTAATATTTTCTGTCTTGTTTTTATACACTGCAGTTAATACATGATCATGCTTTAAAAGTCTCCAGTGATCTCTACTTGTGATCACGTGACCTGTAAGTTTGAAGATGGATGGATATTCTTCTAGTCACTGCATCACAAGAGGAGATCATGGACCCTCCGCTCCCATCCAAATGCGGTAAATATTATATGATCATGTATTAAGCTTTTAAACCTGACGCAATCTGGGATTACCTTGCTTATCTTCTATGATCTCTACTTGTGATCCAGTGACAAGAAGAATATCCATCCAACAGACAAACACATATATCTTGCACTAAAAATGTTTTTGTACTTCACATTTGGAATTGGCGAAAAAATAAAAAATAAAAAAATAACAAGAAAGATTTCAGAATGAAATAATCAAATTTGCGAATCTAATCAATGTTAAAAGCACGATCCTTAGTGCGACTGAACTAATGAAATCCTCATGCAGTATTCCATCAATAGAAATACCGATGCAGTAGTGAAATTCAACCACAAATATACCAATCTATTTTGAACACACAATATATTATAAGTTGAATGTTTTCTAAATTTGCTGCAGGTTAAAATTTGAAATTCCTCAAAAACTAACGTATACTCCCTTATGCAAAGTATTTCCTTAGCTAAATTTGGTAACATATTTTGGTCTTTTAGGTATCTTTTCATCATCTTTATAACAATTTTGGTTTCATAATTTTGGTCCAAGCACTACTGAAGAGGAATTGTATTCCGAAACGGTCGTCTAGTGCTGTAAAATTAAAAATATAATATGTAATTTTAATGCATATCCACCTAGAAGGTCTATGTTTTATTGCTCAAATACCGACAAAAAGATCATCAAAATATAAAACAAGCATGGATGTAAAACAACATTGGTATGTTCCTGTTGATACACAGGCAGGTCGCACTCAAATAAAAAACACAAACAACACATCTATAAAAATATAAAAAGAAACAAATCATGATGTAAATACGATATATACAAGTATAGCATTAATGGACAGTTAATGCGATGTTTTGATTTTATTGTACCGTACTAGTTTGGTTTTCATGTTTTACACTGATGTATTAATAAATCGAACACAAATATTGAGGTCCATGTTCAAACCAGACGTGAGCTTCCACTGCGTGATATTTTTTAGTTATATATTCATTCAGTTACAAAGTTTGTGATAATTTTGTTTAGTTAGAATATTTTTACGGTAAATTTAATGGATTCTAAAAATTCCGGTAAGTGTCTGATTATTCCGGTAACTTGTCTGATTATGCCGGTAAAAGATTGATTATTACGGTAAAAGTCTAATTATTCCGGCAAATGTCCAATTATTACGGTAAAACTTTTTAAAAAAATATATCTTTTTTTTTAGAAAATTTGCCGTAATAATTGGACATTTGCCGGAATAATTAGACTTTTACCGTAATAATCAATCTTCCGGATTTTGCCTGATTATTCCGGATTTGGTCCGATTAATTCGGATGTGGTCTGATTATTCCAGATTTGGTCTGATTATTCCGGATTTTCGCAATTATTCCGGTAAAACCCCCTTCTAGTGAATTACTTTATCCGACAACAAAGATTTAATTTTCACCTCAAGTTGTAATGAATCAACACCATAAGAAACATGAATACCTTCATTTTTCAGTAGTAGCGTTTAAATAATAAAATATTAATAAACTATAAAAACAGTTAATTAAAGTGTCACATGTTAATAATTACTATCGATTTTATAAAATCATACATTACTAAATCATAAATATATAAATTATAACCATTTACAACCGGACATTAATGACCTACGAGACACCACTAAGTATTTATCACAAAAAATAAAATCTATTAAAAATGTGTAAAAACCCATTGTTTACGTAGTGCTGTCATATACCATTTTTTGAATTTAATCATAAAATACATTCAAAAATGGTATATGACATATGACAGTGCTATTAAATAAAAAGATAAAAACAATAATAAACATAAGAGAGAAACAAACAAGATGTATAGATTTTTAATGTCCCTCTAATTTTTATATAGACTGTCTAAACATTCAATACTCGAGTGGTCTTAAGATCGCCCTTGTCACTTAGATTCAAATTCAACTCGGGAAGATCTCAGTGCAATTGTTTGCCAGTTCAGTTGCCAAAAGCTTGATGTATTCTCCGTGTATTTCTGCTGCCTTTATTTATTCCAGGAGTGCAATCTTCGACATAAGTGGGAGAGTCTTCTAATCGCAAATACTCTTATTCTCTTTTCTCTAAAAAATCATACAATGTTATAAATTCTTCTGTAGATATTACACATGTATCATCTGTGTAAGTCCTGTACGTTTGTGTTACATAAAGGTTTTCCTCCAGGGGTATTCACCCATGCGTTTATATCATTATATAATGTGTGGTGGTTCTGCGCTCTGTGTAAAAGTTTACAAAAAGTACAAATTCCCCGTGTGTTGTTGTTAACGGGTTTGTAATAGTTTTTCCAATTGAAAAACTTGATATATTCTGTTTCATTAAATTGAAGTTCTTTTAAATAATTTCCCAATTGTGATGATGAGTTGTAATATTTAGTATCGATGTAGGAGCCCGGTGGTAGAAAAAGTTCTGATGTTGGCTCCCCTCGTACAATCGGTACGATTGAAGCAGGAAGTATGTGTAGACTCTTTTCAGTAATATAGTCTCTACATATTGAGTTTTCAAATGATATATGGAACTTGTAGAACTTAGCCAACGTTTTTTTATTCCTCTTATCTTTTTTTCTTTTCTTAGATGAACATCTTCCTAATACATCTATTTCGATATGTTTCTGTAGAAGTTTAACATACTGTTCTCTCTTTGCCTGAGTTTTACAGTGACTTACAAACCAAAATGCTGTTTTGTTTTTCATTTTGAACGTCTCTGATAAATTCATTTTTGCAGGGTTGGTGTTCACTTGCACTTCTCCATAAGGAGCATATATATCGGAATCCCTTCGGTTGGTCCAAGTCCAATTAAAAACATTAGTCCATCTGTATATGAATGAAATGTCTGTGATGGTGGTTCATGCGACATGTAAACCCATATTTGTCCCCTTGGCTTAGGTGGCAAGTGTTAAATCTAATACCCAAGTTTGGTGCGTGAAACAATATGGCGTCACTTATTAAATAATTTCTTTTATCATCCGTGAATTCACATTTGTTGAAGCTACAGTTGTCAAATGGTATAAAGAAATCAGATGGTCTATTAAAAACAGTATCATTTTCTTCCCAGACGTTTTATTCCTTTCCAAGTTATACTCCGCAGGCATATTTTTATATTTGACTGAGTATGACCCTACTTTTTTCCCTCTCTTTATTGTTATATTTAATGTTCCTTCATCTATCACTAATGTTCCTTCATCTTTCACTAAAGACTTTACTAAAGCTGTTTTAATTCCTGATGACTCCTGAGCGTGTAATGCTTTCTGTCGAGCTAGGAACAACTGTGATTTTGTAGCATATGTAAATATGGTAAATAAAATGGTACTAAAGAATGACACTGCGATCAGTTGCCAAAACACAGTTTTGAACCTAGAATAAAAAAAAGTATAATTTTAAAAATTAATAAAACCAATGCTTATTCAAACGTCAATAGCAAGGAACACCATAAATCTGGCACAAACATATATAAACAGTTACCTTTTACACTCAACTTTAATTTCATACGTGACGGGTATAGCTAGCTAAACAGGAGATACCTAACCTTGCAGAGCATTTGGCGGCACTTCCCTGTAGAAGTTAAATCTGTCAGATTCAAAGTTTTTAGCTTGCTATGAGATTGTGATTTGGATATGGATCTGGTCACAAGTTGCAGTACCCGAACCGCAATATGGGATATCCATGGCGCTAATACACATCGTTTGTAACAGAAAAAGGGTTAGTGGAAACTGTACAATGCAAACTACATTGGATACAGCTTTAGAAAATATTTCTTGTGCAGTAGAAGAGTTTCTTAGTATATTTTCTTAAAATGTGTCCTATGATCACAGTTACCACTCGAATAATTTCACTTCTTGTATTTTTGAAAGTCTCCTTTATGTCGTACAACTTTTTCAACTTCAGGAATTTGATGTGCTAACTGCTTTATGGCTAAAAAAATAGTTTGATTTCAAAATAATCTAATAATGTTATCCACATGTCTATTTTCTGTTACAAAATATTGGATACATTGTATTTGTACACTTAAAGAATTGTATAAGGACTTGTACAAATTTTTATCACCAAAAATAATAACTTGTACAAATACGTGTTTAACATATTCTCACAATGTTTGTCTTATTGTCTGGTATTGTCTGCTTGTTATGTGTACAAATGCAGCCAATCGCTGAATTCCAGCGTTTTCTATCTACAAACAATCCCTACCCACTCAATGCTTTACAAAATTACAGTAGTGAGTATAGTTTTATACCATGTAAATCTATGCTTGATTATGAACTTGTTGATCGAATAATTCTTGAAGGTTGTTACCTCTCAGAAATACGTGCTGATGGTACATTTAGCAATACATCTGATCATTTACCAATTGTCACATCTTTTGAACATAAGTTGAGTATTTCCAAATTGTCGATGGAACAATTATGGCCAGCCTGGTATAAAATTAAAGGCGAAATTGCAGAATGCTTCAAACGCAGATTAGACGAAACAGTGAATGCGTTTAACGAATCCAAAATTTGTTATACGAATGATATTGATACCTTTTACCAATACATAGTTGACATACTGTACTAGTATGACATTTCTGTTAAATTCATCTTAACAACTAAATTCAATCCCCGCACAAAACCCTATTAGAAAAATATGGATAAACCAGGGTAGGCCCCGAAGCTTTCTGCACGACTGTTATTATAATTACAAAAAAGCCAAAGACCAATTCCGACGTAAGTACAAAAAAGCCAAAGACCAATTCCGACGTGCTCAAAAGCAATCTTAATCTTAATCTCAATATATGTCTAAGGTATACCAGGATATCGACGATGCGGCTGATTATGATATTCATCTATTTTGGAGATTAATAAATCGACGAAAACCTCGCTCTACTAGAATTTACCCTGAACTATTTTATTTTGGTAAACCATACACAGAACCAGACGATATCGCTATTTCCTTTGCCAACTATTTTCAGGGTATCTATATACTGTAGGATAAACTAACATATGATAATGCGTTTCCAAACCATGTTACCACTACCATTGACGAAATCTTACAGCAACTTGAATTGACTTAACCGGGTGGTGAAGTTTTAATGAACGAACTTGTGAATGTTATAAAACAACTGAAAAGGCGCAAAGCGCCTGAAATTGATACGATTCAAAACGATCATCTGACATACGCTAGCCGTAGTGTTTACCAGCTTATACTCGAGTTGTTCAATACATACGCAAAACCACACATATGTGGTTTTCTGACGTAGCTGATCGCACGGTTTTATTGTTCGGACGGATACAAAGAATTCACAATCAACTCAGTATTTCATATTGATTTTTGGTCTGATTCGAAAAAACTGATACCTGACTTGAAAAACTGCTAAAGAAGTAATTAAAAACAACAGATAACTCTTCGTTTACGCATCATTGGTTAACATTTTACTAATACCATCGTAAACACTGGGAAAAATTAAAAAACAAACATTGATTTTACAAAAGTATTTAACATCGTCCGCGATTCTCCCAACTTGAGTAAATTCTCCCAACTTAACATGACGTATGTATCACATATTGACGTCATATTATTTTTGTCATTACGTATCACATAATGACGTTATTTTATTGTTGTCGGAAAAGGGAATTCCCCTAAAAGGCGTTCCGGCTACTATGGTGATACGGAATGTTGTATCATCACACGCGTGTGATACAGACTTACATATCACATAGCTGGAAAAAACAGTGTATTGCTATAGTAAGATTAAATGGATATGTGATAAAATAGTAAGACTTGGAAAGATTCCTGAAGTAAGGAAAGATGGTATAATAGTGCCTATATTCAAAGGAGCTGACAAATCTAAATCTAAGCCTGATAGTTACAGACCTTTTCATCGCTTCCGGTTATATTTAAAATATTGAAAAATACTTTATAATAGAATACCTGGGAATGCATTACTTCTAAAACACTTATACTGCATAATTTAGATCTCAATAGTAAAGTGTACACGGCCTTTTTAGACTCTCAAAAGGCCGTTGACACGGTGTTGCGTCCAGGACTTATGTATAAATTATACAACCTTGGTATCACGGGTAAGCTCTGGCATATAATATACGATTGGCATCAGAACACAAACGGTTATGTTTTTATAAATGCTAACCAATCAACAACCATAAATACAGCAAGATATACGCTAAGGTGGATTATCGTCTACACTATTGTACTCAAGATTTATAAACAACCTTCTAGATCAGTTAGAATGTTCTAGTGTCTGTGACGTTAAATGTGGAAACCCTGCTCTGGTCGATGACAATATATGTGTAAGTGTCAGTACCAGTGGGTTCCAATCTATGCTCGACAAAGCCTCCTACTACGGAAATAGATGAAGATTTACGTTCAATGCCGTTAAATCAGTTATAATTATATTCTACAATAAAGATAAACATAGTGTTTGCGATGATATTAAGTTTAATTTGTCCGGACTGAGATTCCAGGCACCACTGACACTGTTTAGTAATAATAGTCATCTGGCTCATTCAAACATTCAAAGAGGTCCAACACCAACATGATTAACATCCACAAGCACCTTGCAGCAATATATTCTATACGTATATCTCTTTTACTTATTACAAAAATATGATCAGAATATCACACATTTCCCCGTACAACTATTCAACGACTATAAATATAGGATTGAATAATGGTCTTTTATTTCCAAATTATAATTGTAAAACAAAAACCAAGACCATAACAAAAACATCTGCATCGCTACAAAGGATAAGCGTCTGACCATTATCTATTTCTTTGGCTCCTTTGGCACAAAGAACAATTATTGTGTCCGCCTCCTTAAGTTTTGCTCAAAGACTTGATGTACCTCGCCCTGTACTCGAGAATGTAGTATTTGCATCAAAAAACCTAACCTAACCATCAAATGGTTGCCATACACCCTTTTTGATTATCTCATTAGATATAAAACTAAAAAAATCAGATTCATTCTTTATTCTCGCCGATATGTATATTGAATTATTCCAATTTTCAACTTTCCATCTCCTTTCTGCAATACATGTATTATTCTTTAAATCTAATTATTCTTACCAGTTCGTACTGGTTTGAATGCTCTATGATCGTGAATTGTGGATGGATTGTTGTGTTTATTTTTATCTTGTCAAACTTTCAAATGAAGAATATAACACAAGAACATCCACCAGGGAAGTGAGAGCAAGTGACCTGGAGGGGTTATTGAGCACCCACACTTTGAGAATGAAAGGATCATGGAACTTTGGGACGCTACGTATCCATGGTATCCATACTATATTGCAATGAGCCATAAAACTTTATGAGGGCATTGATAAGCCAAGGTTTGGACTATCCCTGCATCAACAATTTATTTGTTAGCAGTTTGCATCCTTGTATGGATTCAAAAAATGCAGAAGAGAGATGTAATTCTATGTTGCCCGAGAATTAGAACAATTTTATAAATACGGGAGAGAATAAGGCTTATCTGGCTAGTTTTATATCCAATGAGTTGAGCAAGAAAGTTCAAGGCAAGGAGTCAGTGGTTAGGAGGGTTTGGAATCCAAATACTACATTTTTGAGCACAGGGTGAGGTACAACAGGTCTTTGTGCAAACCATAATGGGCAGACTAAAGATTTGTTTCTTATGCCGAGTGAGATGGATAGAATAACGCATAATTGTCAGATGCTTGTATTCTCTTGGTTTCGTTTAAGTGAGTACGTACTAGAACAAATAAAAAACCGAAATTTGCAGGAATCAGTAAGAAATATCAGAATCTGTTGGCATTTGATCAACAAACAGTAATTGAGCTTCCAGCATTGGAAGTGTTTAAACAAATTACAGAGCTTGAAAACTCTGAACTGAATATACTATAAAGCCGGTAATGCTGTTATCAAGTGTAGATTCCTTTGTTTGTATTCTATTTCAAACTACCAACACTCAACAAAATCCTTCATCAACTTCAATGCCATATGATCCGTCATTGCCAATCTAATACTGACATGTTACCAACAAGAGACATTCTGGTCATGCACTTTAAACATTAATTATCAGGAAACGGTTTGGAATCTGTTTATTTCCTCAGCAAAACTACCATTAACTCTTGTTTGTAGTTGGGAAATTGACCTCCAATATTTATGAATGTGGAATTGTTTAATCTTTGTGATGTTTTTGTAGTTTAATTGTTGTGAAAAACACATTCTACTGCAGTTGTTTGTGGATGTAAGTAAATCATGCTGGTGTAAAACCCTTTTGAAGGAGCCAGTTAACTAGTATATATATTAACAAATTCAATATATCGGTTTATTGTATTAAAACAATGCAGTGCGATGATTATGACGGTCGGACATCTTGAAAATGGCATCTATATTGAATTTTACAACAAAGATTCAAGATTCTTTATTACACTCTGTACCACGGAGGTGGTATTAGAGGTTAAACTATACAATATATATCTATATACAATGGCGGTACACATATAACAAAATTATATTACAACAAAATATTATTAAAACGATTTACAATAATGACTCAGTATGATAGATATCAATAGATACATGTTATAAACAGAAAAAGGAAAGAAAATTGATATTTAAGTATAATATTTTAAACCCTCTTGTAGAAATTTGCATAAACTTAACATTTCAACTTTATTTGTACTAGTCATTAACATTTGTAATTTTAGAATATTTGGTCTGATATAATATTTTTTCTTTATATATTTTTTTCTATTATTTTCAAAAGAGCTACATTCCAATAAAAAACGATACTCATCACCAATTCTGTTTAGATTACATAGATTACATGTTCTGTAGCTCCTTTCAACAATTGCCCATCTTTTCTTTTCGATTGGAAGAAAATGATTACATGTGCGAAATCGAGCAAAAATTTGTCTTAAATTAAAAGGTAAAATTTCTAAATATTTCTCTAAGCCAAAATCTACTTTATATATTCTATAAATAACAGCCTTGTTTGAATTTTGAATTTTGGAATACCATGTTTGTAAAAATTGGTCTTTAAGTTTAAGTTCAACAGCTTTACACAATGCTATATTTTTACCGTTATTATTGATAAACAAAAGTGTTCTATAAATATAATTTGACAATTTATCTTCACAAAAAATCGATTGATACCAAAAAGACAACATTCTTTTGAAAATATGTATATAAATTGGATGTCTACCTAGCTCGCCATAAACCATATAATTTGGCGTAGTCTTTTTCATGTTTAAAATTCTTTTACAAAATTTCAAGTGAAGTGTTTCAAAAAGTTCTATATTCTCAAACCCCCATACTTCACAACCATATAATATAATTGGTAAAACTAAGTGATCGAATAATCCTAACTGACATTCTATCGATAATTGTAAATTATTAATTTTTTTTTATAAACTCCATATAGTGCCTTATTTGCTTGATCTAATTATCTTTTCCTAGCTTTATAATATTTGTTGTTTGAGCTAAATAAAATACCAAGATAACAACAAATATCTGTATATTCTAATAAAACTTTATCAAACATTATTTTAGGCAAAATCTTTGGTTTTCTTCTACAAAATAGCATAACTTTAGTCTTTGAAATATTAACTTCTGACTTCCAAAATTTACAAAACTCAATAAAAACATTAACAGCATGTTGCAATTCACTGGCAATCTCGGCAAGAATGACTGTATCATCAGCATAAAGAAGTATCAAAATTCTTAGAAATTTATCAAGATATTCATTACCTATTTGAGAAATACTCTCAAGACCTTTACACCCTTTTGACAATAAGAATTAATAAAAATTGAAAATAAGAAAGGGGGGAGATTTTCCCCTTGTCTAACACCAATTTCACAAGAAAAATGCTCTGACATTTTGTTACCTTCAATAACACAAGATTTTATCATATCATACATATTTTTGATTATATTAAAACATTTTCCATTAATATTACACTTCCTTAACTTAAACCATAATCCATTTCTCCATACCTCATCGAACGCTTTTTTAAAATCTACAAACACACAAAAGAGTTTCTTTCTAGAGGCAAATAAAGTTTCAATAATCCCATATAACACAAATATATTATCAACAGTTGAGTAAGACTGGCGAAAACCCGCTTGTGCCCTTGTAAGTATATTTTCATTTTCTACGTAATTTTTAAGGCGGTTGTTTATAATAGAAGTAAACAATTTTCCAAACAGCTTAAAATCGTAATGCCTCTATAATTATCAGGACTTTTTGGATCTCCCTTATTCTTATAAATTGGCTTGATAGAGCCTATTACCCATTCCTCCGGGATTATACCGGTATGTAATATAAAATTAAACAAAAGTAAATATACCGGTAACATCTTACTGAGAGTAGATTATATATTCGTTTAACACACCATCGGTACCAGAAGATTTACCATTTTTTAACTGTTTGACATTATCAAGAATCTCTTTTTCTGTAATTTCACCATTAATATCTGCATTGTCAACATCACACATTTCATCCATATCTAGCTCGTCTCTGCGAGAGTCATCAGTATCAAAAGAATTTAAACTCTTAAAATATTCATAAAATTCCCCCAAATCAATCTTTTCATTTTGCTTTTTATTAACATTTCTATTTCACACCTTCCAATAATCCTTTGGATTAGTGGTACGTATACTTTTTAATTTAAGTTCTAAATTTCTTTTATAAATACCATAATGTTTAGACAGTGTTCTTATGTAAGATTTACAGGCTACATTCATATTTTTCTTAGCATTTTCAGTTTTAACATTTACAAAAAAAATTTTAGCTTTAAAATATTGTTTTCTCTTCTGAGTACACTCATTCCCAAACCAAGGTAAATTATTCTTTCTCTTGCGATTTAAACCCAAACGATGCCCTAGCAGAATTAGTAAACACATTACATATTTTCTGAACAACATTATTTACAAATAATTTTTTGTCTGTAGTATTATTAATTAACTGAAAATCATTTACAATATATACGATATCTTCATCAAAAACATTATTTACAAAAACTTCAGATTTATCTGAACACCATTTTATAGGAGTTGTGACACGCTCTATATTATTTACAACACTTTCTGTTATAGAACATTTTAACCTTAACGAAATTGAATAGTGTATATATGAGTATATCTTATTCAACTCAAGTACTGCAAAATTATCTATAATATTAAAAAGTTCAGGGGAGCAGATTGCGTAATCGATCAGACTAACACCTTTCGATGTAACCCTCCCTATGTTTTTATCCTGTCCCACCCTACCGTTCACAATAAACAAATTACAACCCTTACATAGTTCTATGAGCATATAGCCATAGCTATTTGGTTGTCCAATATCACTTGAGTGTCTGTCTAGGCAAATGCCAAGGTTCTCTAATATTTTGGGACCATTCGGGTGAAATCAAATATCATCATCGTCATTATCAAAAATTTCCATTACAGTATCATCAATATGGACAAAGTCAGTCAGTTTATTAGTGCGAGCATTAAAGTCTCCTAATAAGCACACATATGGGGGCATCTGGGACATTCTTAGTATTTCATTTTCAAGCTCAGTAAAACTATCAATATCAGAATAAGCGGATTCAATGGGTGGTACATATACTACTCCAAAAATTATATCTTTACCATTAAACAATTTATGACCTTTTAACCATAACACTAGTTTGCATTTAGAATCAATCAATTCAAAGTTCTTACAAATCGACTCCTTAACTAATATACCTATACCTCCACGTCTAGTACGGTTACACCTTGCAAAAAGATGATAATTATTAATATTAAAATCATCTGTATCAAGTAATTTAGTTTCTGAATAAAAATCAAGTCATAATCACATATAAATTCATATAAGTCTGGTGTTGTAAGCTTAGATCTTAATCCGCAAACGTTTAAACCGCAATGCTTTAAACTTTCGAGACATATACTGGTATTGGAGTTACATTTGTTAACAGTGTCGTTGTTGTTTTTAAGACCACCTCCGGCGTTTTCCTAGTCCGTGTTTCGTCCCGTATCTTCTACCTGTTCTGTGTCTTCTCTCTGTTCTCTGTTCTCTCTGTTCGCGTCTCCACTTGTACTAGTCTCCTCCATATGAACAGTTTGTTCATGAAAAACTAGAATAAATATTAATTGATCAAATACCAATTTTCAACCCAAAAGGTGGTCATCTTGAATTTGGCAGTCAAATTTTCAATAAACGGAAAAAGACAAGTTGGAAACATACCTAGCCTAACTAAGTAAACATATATTAAATATAATACAATAGTTTTATGTCATAAACCAATGGCATCCTTTGCTGTATTTGATTTTAATGCAGCGCGATGATTATAAGACGGTCATCTTGGAAAAGGCAGCCAAATTGAATTCTACAACCATTGTTTATTCATGGAAAATTAGTAAAATATTTAATTGATCAAATACCAAATTTCAACTCAAAAAATTTAGTGGTTGATTTGATATTAAATTTTAAATTATCTTTTTTAAAGCCATCTTGGATTGTCAGCCATATTTTCATTAAACGGAAAAGTCAAGGTGGAAACATACCTAGCCTAACTAAGTACATATATCGCAATAAGATCCACCATGGTTGCTACTTTTAACACAAATGTTTAGGGGTCAATAAAGAGGCTACTTTTTTTTAGATCTGCCCCCTGACTAAATATGTATAAAATCACTTTAAACAAAATTCACATAATCCATGATGTCTTGGTTTTTTTATAATCTTTCCACGGCAAACTTCATTAGGTGGTTTCTGATTACTATTACTTCTCGGTTCCGGACATCCGGGCATTTCAGGTAAAGATGTTATCGGGGGCCTTAGATAGGGTGAAAACATACCGTTATATAGCATAGTAAATGATAGAGATGTACTTCCTTTACCACAGATATTATACTTTATCAAAAACAAACATACTTATCCATTTCCGAATCACAATCCAGAAGCAAAGTAAAAACTTTGGAACTGACAAGTTAGGTTATTTTAGTCTTTAAGCGATTTTCATAAAATTTGTAGTCAAGTCTATTTGATAACATTGTCATATTGATGGAATGATTAAAAAATTACTGATTTATATGTAAATTCATGCATATTTTAAAAAGGACAGACCTTTTCGTCGACGTTCATAATGGTCACGAACTTGGCCATACTTGGTTTTTTGCGTAAATGACACGAGAAACTTAAAAAGTAAAATTATCATTTTTGAGAAAATGAATTACGACAGAATTGAAGATATAGAGAATGAGAATTAGAGGTACCGCTAAATTATAATTTCATGTATAATTTACTGATCAGAAATACATAATCGGAAAAATATATGAAATAATTATTTAAATATTAATAATGTAATACAGTCCAACCTGTGTTAAAGGCCACCTCTATATAAGGGCCACCTGTCTATAAAGGGCACTTTCAATTCCTCCCGAGCCATTTTACTCTTTATTTAACCTCTATATAAGGGCCACTGTTCAACTGAGCCAGAGGCCACCCTATTTTTGTACAAAATGGCCCATGAACCTGTCTATAAAGGCCACTTTTTATTCGTATTTTGGGGACAAGTTTTGTTATAGTTTCTAAAAATTTGTGCAAAAATGTTAAGCCATGTAGTTTTTTGAAAATCTTGAAGCTAAAATCAGATTTTAAACATTGATTATTTAACTTTAAACCATTGATCATTAAACTAAGTACATGTAACCAAATCTGTATGTTGATAACAAAAGAATTTTTAAAAAGTATATTTTTGAAACTTTTTTAAAAACTTAAAAAAAATCTTAAGTCATTTATCCTCATGTCAACAAATGAAGCCATAAAGCACTAAGGATAGATTATTACTCATTATTAATTATGATACATATACATGTACTATTTCCTATTGTTTTCATTACTGGTTTCTACCTATTAAAGAAAACATGTCTTTATTTAAGATATGTGTATATACTTGGTGATTTTTAAGGTTTTTTTTCAAAGAGTGATAAATATTGTGGTCAGAAGATTTTTCTTTAATTGTTTTCAAAGAAATTATTCTGTTAAAACTAGCTAATGCCTTTTTTGTAACAGAAATTTTAACAAATAAAATAGATAAATTAGAACTGCTCAATATTTTTCCAACTAATATTTATATTGATGTCATAACTGGATTTACAAACCTCTATATAAAGGCCACCTGTCCATAAGGGCCACTTTTGCAACTTCCCCCGAGTGGCCCTTATAGACAGGTTAGACTGTACTATAATATTTTTAAAAAAAGTTACGGAAAAAGTTAAAGAATGTTCTCCATGCGCCATGGTCATTTTATTATACTTTGTTTTTATTCCGCCTAAATCGCCAAATATACCGGCTTATAAATTTTATATTTTTGATTTTTTAATAATTTTTAAAGACTCTAATCATCTATTTTGAAATTACAGACAAATCATTTATTTTGAAATTACAGACAATGCAGTTTATTTATAGTGAGATAAATGTCCAATTTCCCTGTTCGGTCAGCACCATCGGTGCTTTGATTTGTATCTTTTTTTTTCCTTTCTTTTTTTTTTTTTTTTTTTTTGTTTTGTTTCTTTGTAACGAAATAAAAACTGTACATCTGTGATATATTTCTATGTACCGATCGCAAGACACTAAACTGTAGATCGTTACACTGGTGAAGTACGGCAATGTACATAATGTTGCCTATGATATTTCGAGTGCAAAAATATTGTATAATGATCAGGCGGAATAACTCTTCCAGGTAAATTTCACAAACCTCGTTACTAAGAGCTATCGATAACTGACCACTGGGTAAAATGGACTGATGACGGTAAAAATGATTCTAAGAGATATTCCAAACAAAACAGTAAATTGATTTAAATGTTTACATGAAGAGGAAAATATACAAGTTGAGAGAAAGAAAAAGTAGATGGTTATTTAGAAGTAGAAGATATAGTGTTTGTTAGGCAAAAAATAATGGGATATACATCAAACGTTTATCCTTTTAATTTACACAAAAATGGTAACTTGATCCAGTCATGAATCAAATTGTATAAAAAAAGACTATATGTGTGCGCAATACAAATATAAGTAAAATGCTAATACACATTTTAATAATTGTGATTATTCATGATATAGTCTCCAGGCTAACTCTATAAAGAGGCTTAAAATAAAAATTTGTTCAACCCATCAGCTAGAAAATTTCTGACTATGCCATGGTTAAGTATTGGTATAGTGAAATAAAAAAGGTGGATGTCAAACCTGAAAGTGGTGCAATTTTTTTACAGCCTCGTTTTGTATGTGACCCCCCCCCCCTAAATTTTGAGTAAAATTTCTATAATATCATTAATGGATATTTTAGCGGCTATATCAATAAAACATTATATTTTTAGACATTTTATTATTGACACATCTTGTACAATAAAGTACAACTATAATATGATATTTAAATTAACATTTCTTTTTAAAAATGAAAATTTAAGACAGAAAAATTCCTAAAATTATGCGTTTTTACTAATAATTTGTCCTATCAATCGTTCTGTACTATTACCTTATGCTCCAATTATATAAAACTTGTTTTATAATGTTAACCATACCTATTGTAAATGTAAATAATCTAACATTTGTTGAAACAGTCGCGAATGATGGCTTCAGATGACGAAAATGTTTTCCCTACCCCAAAATGTGTAAAATTGGTCAATAATTTATTTTACAAAAATGAACAGAAAAACATATAAATATTATATGGAATGACTTTTGTTTATGATATAGTGTTTGTATGTGGTAGTTAATGTACATTTTCTTTGTCAAACAATTTAGTAACAGGTATAAAAAAAATTCCCCTACCCCATTATTTAAAAAAAATAATTTGCATAAAATGGCTGTAAATATAGGATTTGATTTATTTGTAAATGTAAAAAGGATGGCGTTTTGTGTACAGATATTTGTGGTTGTGATGACGAATTATGTTCAAATAGAATTGTGTATTATTTTAGTTATACAGACAGTGATAATGACGACGAATGAGTAGTGCCTTACTTAGTTTTAATGCTTAAACATTGTATATATGGCCTCAAACAGAACAGCGACAGCTATACCGTCCTGCTTTGACATGCCCTCAGACAGAACAGCCACAGCCTTACTGTCCTGCTTTGATTTGCCCTAAGACGAAACAACCACCGCTTTACTGTCCTGCTTTGATTTGCCCTCAGACAGAACAGCCACAGCTTTACTGTCCTGTTTTTACCTATTATCATCACTAATGTCTGCAAGAAAATAATTTAAAGTCCATATCAACAATAATTTTACACAATATTGTATGCCATCCATTCTTAATGCTTTTAAAATCTGTGGGAAGGTTTTGTCGGTAAGCAAAAGAGTTAACACTCCAAATGCTGCTTTTAGTAGCTTGCCCGTCCTTAGACCAGAGTTTGCTATTACCACATCTGTACACTGATCAGCATGTGCATACCGCTTCATCGAAGTACAAATTTTGGGAACAAATCTGGTTGTACTCATATGACATTTAATATAAACTTTATATAATAAAATATGAACACATCAATCCATGTCCAAATCACAATCCAAAAGCAATTTGAAAACTGGCGAATTAAATGAGTGAACTTGCACCAGGAAAGTGAGGCGGGGTGCTACTGAAGGGTTAGCACCTTAAATGTTAATTAGCTGTAAATACAATAAAGGTTTGTCTGCATTCATTTAACATCTGAGCTCCTTACATAGCAGTCATATGGTGGAACCATGTCTATAACAGGCGTGTACGCGGCAGTTGTTACTGCTTGCTGATTTGTTTCTTTGTTTTTATAAAGTAGAATTTATGCAAAACCTTATTAAATATGGAGAGAAGATTGTCGTCAAATCATTAAACTCCACATACATATATATAGATGACGTTCTGTCTCTTAACAATCCTACATTTGTAGAATATGTGAAGTCCATCTATCCTAGTGAGCTTGAAATGAAAAGTACCACTGATTCCTCAAGTTTTGCTTCATATTTAGACTTATACCTGAATTACGACACACACGAAAGGATACATTTGAAACTTTATGACAAACGTGATGACTTCAATTTTTCTATTGTCAACTTTCCATTTCTATACAGCAATGTACCTGCTTTTGCTGCTATCGGAAATTTGTTTCCAATTAACACACTATGGTAGAGCGTATTCCCACTATTGGACTTTATTCAACAAAGCAGTCTGCATGCTCATAAATTGTTGACCCATGGATATTGCAACCCAGGCTTTTCAAGGCCCTCAAAAAGTTTTACATCACAGTATTGTTGATAAGTTTGATGTCTCTGTGTTCAGGATTGCCCTGGATATATTTGACTTCCCATAGTTATATGTTTTAAAAATACAAATATATAAATACAATTGTGATTACACACTTGTTGGGTGTAGCTAGGTAAACAGGAGGAGCTTACCCTTTTGGAGCACCTGGCTTCACTTCCCTGGTGGGAGTTCACATGTCTCACCTAACTGATGTTTTTACTTTGCTTCTGGATTGTAATTCGAGGATGGATGAGTATGTTTGTTTATGATGATTACTAATGTTATTGAATCTGTTCTCTTGCCAACCATGTAATAAAGCCGCTGAATTTTGTATTTAAGCCCATTTTGTGATGAAATTTTGGTATTAAAGTTATCTGCCAAAGCCTGTAGCAATCTACCACCAGAATTGGTAATAGCTTTTGTAGTTTGCCCTGTAGTTACTGTAACAGACGATTTGACCATGTTAACATGCAACATGGAAGTCACTGATGGCTTCCATGATTCACAATTCCATATCTTATGCCCCTTCATCATCTTAAGTCTTAGATGTCTCTTCAAATGTTGCCATTTAATGTCTCCCTATACGTTGAGCAGTTCAAAATAGTACAGCTTTACCCAATCGACTTGGATGATTAGAAACTGGATTCAATATACATTGGTCCCCACTGCTTTATGTATGATCGTCGCCTATTATTTGTTGTTGAGGTTTATTAAAAGTTTCCCTACTTGAATGCTTTTTGCATGACGATTAATGTGGTGATTTGAAGTATAAGTTGACAAACAATCTCTATACTATAACTATATAAGGTTTCACTATTTATAAGTTGTCTCTCCAAATCTTCATGAATAGTATCATATCTTGTTTAATCCAATTATTTTTCTGATGCTATCAGAACCAACACTAGTCAAGTTTTTTCCAGAATCTAAACAACCAAATATATTTCAGATAGACGACATTCGACCACAGTCAAACTGTATATATTATGTATGTCATTAATAAAAGCGTTTTTCATGCAAGGTCCCAATTTCGACAATACATTATCTACAATACGTCAAAACTGGCTCAAATATCCATTCTCTGTGAATATAAACAACAAAAACGACTTTGTTGACCACTGAAACCTATCAAAAGACTCTTTAATTAACTTTATGTGGCTATAATAACTATATATATGCTAGATTTGTCAACCATATTGGCCGCCATCTTAGATATTTCAGTTTCCCCACTTATGCCAAGGTGACATCACTTGGATTATCATCAAGCACATCCTAAACATATATTATCAACAAAGAAACATTGTGTGGACTACATTTTTGGATTTTGCAAGCTGCTCCCAGACTAATATATATTGTCTACAATTTGAGATTAGATACATATTTAACTCGTGATATCAAAGATACCGATATAAAAGTCATTTGAAAAGACATAAACAAGTAAATGTTAATAACACTTTTAATATTTTAATGACTGATGCTTCATTTATCACCCCTTTTGTCAAATATTATCCTTGTGAGTTATAAACAATTTTATACACCAATTACCTTAAATTAGTAGATATGTTAAATGTTGAGTTTAGATGGTTTTGAACGAGTGATGATAACATTTGATAATACCCTATCGCTTTGGTATTGTTTTGTTTTTTTATCAAGTTTATACTATATTTCTGTTATTTACCATTATTTAGGACAAATAGTACCACAGATGATTGTTTGAAATGATAGCAAATGTATTCTACACCTAATTAAAAAGTTACAAGAAAAAAATATTCCAAAAATAAAGATTTTCAATATTTTTATGTATTTGGGGGTAGGGGAAAGATTTTCAACGATGAAGACCTAATTATTCACTAATTTAATAAAACAAATTATCTATGTATAGATAATAAATGTGACTAATGTAATATACCAGTGGTTATTGATTTTGGGCAACAAATAATGTTACATAAGTGTTATTCAGAAAAATAATTATGAAAATACGGGATTTTGAGAGATTTTTTGTCTTAAATAATCATTTTTTAAAATAAAAACTTAATTTTAGCACTATTTTATAGTTGTGTTTTTATGTAAAAGGTGTGAAAATACTAAAGTATTTATAAATTTTAATGTTTAATTGATATAGATGCTAAATTATTCATTAAGGATATCTTAGGGATTTTACTCAAAATTTAGGCGGGGTCCCATACAAAAGTGGCTGTTAAAAAAAATTGCACCACTTTCAGACTTGACATTCACCTTTTTCTTACTTCACTATACCAATACTTAACCATGATTTACTCAGAAATTTTCTAGCGGATGGGTTGAACAGAACTAAATTTTCACTTTGCCAGCTGGGAGACTAATACACTGCACCCATCCATCCCAATGGCGAATGCTAACGTTCAACTATCTTATCAAATTCATTTAACAAATATTTAATTGGTAAATGCAAAATAAATAAATAAATAAATAAATAAATAAATAAAACTTTAAATAATATTTTGGCCCATTATTAGAAAAAAGAACGTATTATTTATATCAATAGAATACATTTTTGCATCAGAAAATTTCTGATATTCATATTGCAATAAAAAACAAATATGTATAAAATCACTTTTACAAAGTTCACATAATCCGTGATGTCTTGGCTTTTTGGTATAGCTTCAATAGTTTCTGATTACTACCAGGGTAAATGTTTTTAATGTTTTTAATTTTGACAATCTAACTGACTGTGATAAAGCTTCAAATATCCTTACAAATACTCATTTAGTTAAGGTGCCAGAGTCTGCCATGAAATTTTACAGAAAAGAAGAACTATTTTATTTTTATAGTTTTGTATAAGTTTTTAACCCTTGTAAATATAACGTAATATAATTGCTCAAAGTGTATAAATTTTTAAAGTATCTTTACACTTCATTTATTTATTCATTTCAAAGTCTCTCGTAATTCTTTTAGAATAGCTACATATAATATATTTTTAACGTTTTATATGTGTTAATGACTGTGTTTTATATGTAGGTGAGACTATAATAAATATATATGTATGTATGTATGATTACTATAAATTCACAATAAATTAATATTGCTTAAAGTGGGATCTCACATACCAGTAATTAAAAGATTATAAATAAACATCCTGTTTATTAGTAGACCTTTATCACCTGTAATCAAAAGAACTTACCGGCTAATTTGCAAAAAATGATTGACACGTGTGTGTATAAATCATTAGATATGAAGTCTCTATGATACCCGGTAAATGTTATTTCTGTAATTTTGAAAAGAGATATATTTGACCAAATTGATAAGATTAATCCAACAAATTAATAAGATTAATTTGGATGGATTTACTACTGATGGACCGACTTACTGGCCTAATGAAATTAATTTTGAAATTTTAAAATTATTAAAATATATACTTTTTTTCTTATTTGACTGAATTAATCATTTATAATTATTTTTATTGTCTTAAGAGATTATTTCACTTTCGTTCTCATCACTTTTCTCGTTATATTTATATGAAAAAAATTCAGAACATTTATGAAGCTGACTGACAAATCTGTCTTTAATTTTTAAATTTTTAAAACTTTTATAGTATATTCAAAGGTCGAGAATTATATCACCTTTTGTTTGGTTATTATTATTATTTTTTTACCGTTTTTTACTTACGGGGAAGTCGGTGTAACTTGTACCGGAATTGGTGGGGAAAATAAAACAACATATCGCATGTTTTATACTTGGTGCGGTGTCGGCCATATTGGATATTTCGTCACTAGATATTCACAAATTCCCCTATTTTTAAATAGAATTGGAAGTAACTTGCCGTCAAAACCAACATTTGATTTTTATTTTTTTACCTTTATCAAAGTGTGCTCTAACACTTTAGATGTGGTCTGGTCATTTTTTGTATCGTTTTTGGTTTCTTTTTAACGAAACAAAAACTGTACACCTGTTCTATATTTCTATATAGGACACTGAACTGTTGATCGTTATACAGGTGAAGTAAGACAGTGTACATGATAGTTGCCTATGTGAGGTTTTAGGTTGTCCTTGTTTTGCCCGACCCCTTTTAAAAATGATTGTAAATAATACTATGCTAGCAGTTTTAAATATCCCAAATACGAACGAAAAAGTTATGTTTGCCGGGGCCATACTACAAAATATAGACAAAATAAAGAACAGTCTCCGTTTTTCAGTTATTCTTTTTACTCTCAACTCGGGGGACTATTTACACATACACAACGCGAGTCGTGTACACATGCCATACAGCTTGTGCTGCCATGACTTTTCAAAATATTTTTTCGATATTAGTATTACGAGCCACTTTGTCCATGTCAGTCAAAAGCTATATAAAATCATAACAGTGTGTGTGTGTGTGTGTGTGTGTGTGTGTGTGTGTGTGTGTGTGTGATAGAGGGGGTATCGAACGACAAAATGGCGATTGAAATTCAGGAATACATATTATGTTGTGTTGCTTTTTATAGTGCCTGTGATATTCCTATGAATGTGTATGTGCGAGTATAATTTATCATAATAATATATGTTTCATACCTTGAGGTCATAATATACAGTCCGCAGATAATCCAGAAATCAAAGGCTAGAAGGGTAGAAAACACACGTAACTTGCTTCGCTGAATATACACCTTGACCTTCGAAACCATGACCATGTTGGTTCATTCACGTTTATCCAACATTTGAAAAATCACTATTCACACTTATCCAACATTTAGTTTACGCACTATTGATTTAAGATATTATTTACCTGTAGTGTGATCAGTTAGTTTCCCCTACCAGAATAAAAGTTCCTTTTATTAAATAGTGTGAAATAATATGTCATATTTTTACTAAAAGAGTGTAAAATATCCAAAATAATAAAATGAATATATTAAATTTTAGAAATTAAAACGTTTGATTCCTACCTTAACAAATTTCAATAAAGTTATATTTAAAGAATAATAATATTTATTCTTAAATAAGAATTAAAAATAACAATAAATATGAAATAAATATGTTAATTTTTTGTAATTAAAAAGTATTTCCTACCTAATTAAAATTTGATAATGTTATATTTTGACAAATAGATATGAATTTCTCTCAAATTAATTCATTAATTTATTCTTTTATGTATTGTCCATCATGGGGTGATTGATTGAAAAAAAAATTAAAATTCATTTGATAGTGGTTTTGAAAATGATGTAATGGTGATGCTTGTTTGATGCTTAAACTTAATGGAAAAAATAAAATGCTTTATAAAGGTTGTGTTCTTGGAATATTTTTTTTCCAAAATTGAGTATATTTTGGATTGTTTCCAATTGAAAATTTTTCCAATAAGGCTATATTCTAGGAAAATTTTTCCAAAATGGAACATATTTTAGTTTTTTCCAATTGCAATTTTTTGTTCTGAAATGGAACATATTTTGGATTTAATTTTTTTTAAATTATAGTTATTTTAGAATTTTTCCCCATTATAATTTTTATATTTTTTTTCCAATATATGTTGGATTTTTTAAAATTTGATTGGAATTTCAACATTCTCAAAAACAAGCAAAAGAAATTTGAGAATTCAAAATAAAGTTATAGTTTTCAGTTTACCAGGCTCCCGATTTCAAATAATTCCCTAACTAAGATTTTCCTTAACAAATTTTGGCAATCTTTAAAATCAGAATAAACATTTTTCTTCAAAATCACCTTAAATTAAATTAAAAATTAAATTCCAGGATATTTTAAAATTTTCCAAAATCATTAAAGTACGTATCAAATTTGGCAGATTTAAGTAAAGTACCGGTAAAATCTTACTTAAAAATTATTTTTGTGGAACTTGGGCCAGGTATATTTAATCTTCAAAAAGGTAAAGGTATGAATTTGCCATGTTCACAGTACCCAAGCCAACCTATTGTTTCCATTTCTCTTTGATGTCATTTATCCAACATAAAATTTACCTTTCCCTATATCAAAATACTAAATGTTGGATAATACAATTCATTATTTTCTACAAAAAAATTGTCATTGTTAAATAACCTATGCAAATTTATATGTGTCATTTTTGAGAGAGTCAATCCTCCAGGTTAGCATTTATATTATGTATAATGTATATGTATGTATGTATTGTTATTTGACAATTGTGAGAAATAAAGAAATTTTGGATAAATGTAAGACACCACCATGTTTTGGATATAGAAGTTATAGAAATTATAATCTACCAAAGAAATATTCGCCAATGTTAGATGCTATTTTTTTCAAAGGTATAAAATATATTTTGCAATTTGCCTAAGCTTTCAAATCTTTTTATCGACAGTGCACACTGTGCATTAAGCACATAATCTTTATTCTTCATAGAGTCTATATTCTATAAACCAATATATATCCAAAACATCAAGAAGCGCTTGCTCCGTAAAACAGTTCTACGCCAAACGCACAAAATCCTCACTATAACAGGGATTCTTTTGAATTTAAAGTAACAATTGTGGTTTGATCAGTTTTTGTATAGCAATAAAATTTAAATTAAATTTGGACAGTGATGTTACCTCAAGCTGTTTAATGTATTATATATTGACAGTGTTATACTTCACTTAGTGTTCATTCATGGTCGATTGTTAAATAAAGAAAATAACCTCTCTTGTGTGTATCAGATATCAAATTTCAATCAATACAGTGACTACGCCCCAGTGCACACAGGTATTACTACCCGATTGGATAATCAATACAAACCAGCTACTGTATTTCAACAAATTCAGTACGCATGGAAAATGCGAGAATAAAGTCGTATTTTCCAACTAACTAACAAAAAACTTAATATAAAATATACTGACCTAATAGGAAATTTACATTTTATTCATCCAAAAGTGAACTTAATTCTGTACATACAACACTTTTTTTTAGCTTTTTAACAAAACAACAAATATGACTATGTCAAAATTATCTCGTGTGTACCTTCTTACTTGGAACAACTATAAACATTATGTCATAATTAGAATATTCATGATGATCACACCTGGAAAAATCAGAACAACAATTACCTACCTGACCCTTAATGTCTTGATGTAGCTTTGAAGCTGTCTTCCCTCTATTCCTCCATTTTAAAAACCGTATTCATGCAAAAGACAATAGGTGTTGGTTTAGCTTTATAGTTGTTGTAATAGGGGATTAAGTTTAAAAATATTGTGTTCAACCTAATAAATGTCCATTTCGCATCTTTTTATGGATTAATTTATCATTTTTTATTATTATTTGAAACTGAAATATTTATTAATCAATGTTATTATAATCACCGTATTTATAATTTATGTTATTATTATTAATATATTATCATTATTATTAATATATTATGGATAAATGGATAAGTATGTTTGTTTTTGATTATTATCATTAGTAGTTTTTATTCACAAAAGGGATTTTTTATTATTTGAAAGTAAATATTTATCTTTTTAATCCTAATTATTTATAATTTCTGTTATAATACATGTATAGAATATGAGTATTCTTAATATAGATGATTTAGTATTTATCTAACCCTTACTTGATATCTATGTTGGAGTTTTGAACTCAAAGTTATCCTTTTAACTTTTTAAAATTGAAACAATATGAAAGTCATTTGCATGTATTTTTTAATTATTGATAGAAAAATACTATGAAATTAAAAATTCATTTTTTGGTGAAAACATGCAAATTGTGAAGCCATCTATCATATTCGAACTCATTTGATAATTTCTTTGGTATTATCTATCAAAATGCATATATTTTACACTTCAATATAAAAATTTAGCAACAAGTTGTGGAATAAAAAAATTTCAATTAATTTTCGTTTATGCATGATTTCCATTGCAATAGCAACTGTAATTTTATTGAAAATGTTTTTTAAATAACGAATTTTTAATATATATGGTTTAGCAGTGGTAAAATTCCAGCAAAAGCTAACATATTTGTGTAGAAATAATGGTCAAGTTTGACCAAACAAAATGGAGTTTGCATTAATAGTATGCTAAGTTTTATATTTTTGGCCTAATAACTACTTTTAAAACATACAAATTTCGAAATAATTTTTTCAGCATCTTTGATTAATACTTAACTTGAATTGAAAATAGGGTACAGTATTTGCATATTTTTTTTTCAAAATCCATTCTCTACCAATTAAAGGGTTAATATGTTCTGTAGCTTAAAATATTTCTGTGCACACCTTGCAAACATTTTTTTCATAATATATTTTTATAAAACAAATCTAATAATATAATTTTTTTGACAAAAAGCCTTTTATTTTTTATTTTTCGCTAAATCTAGGTAAATTTAGTAGGGGATGTTATTTACCTGTATACGGTAGTTTAAAACTTCACTAAACATGTTTATATAACAATCAGTAGTATTCTCTCTCTTCCTACATAAACTTTCTTAAAATTTGTAGGAATTTACCAAGGGAATGAACCGCTTTGATTGAGGTCTAATTGGTGTATAAACTTGATCAAATTTCTCTATGTATAGGAGAACTCAAAAATGATGTTTTTAATTAAAAATATAATTTGGTTAGGTCAGTGCGTTTTAAATGCATTGTATTGATAGTTTAATGGAAACATTTTGAATTAAAAGAAATAAATAATAAAAACCATGTGCACTTCTTTTTTGGAAACATAGTAGTGACTTTGACATTGACCGCAATTATAATAAACCACGTGTCTCTATAAGATGGAAAGAAGAAAATAATCGAGAATACACGAATACCTTATTACTTCATATTGATGAACTTGATGATTTCACAGTGATATCTTCGTTGTTTTCTATTTCTTTACTGGCGTATGTTATCTCTGTATCAAAAACCACCCTGGATATATTTGACATCCCATACAGGTAGCTCCATGTTCCTTTCATTTCCAATTTTGATTACTAACATGCGGCTGTAGCTAGCTAAGCAGGATGTGCTTACCCTTTCTGGAACACCTGGCCTCACCTTCCTGCTTGAAGTTCAACCTAATATGCCAGCTTCAAAGGTTTTTACTTTGTTTTGGGATTGGACATAGATTAATTGATTGTTTTTGAATCCATGTGCCTCTACCATCCAATCTATTACAGGGTCCGGGACAACTGACAGCCATATCACCAAAATTCGCTTATGACTTGCAATACGCTTTTCATCCCGGGTCCGGAAATTTTGTTGATGACCCGTATTCGGTTCAATTTCTAGATCCCTAGAAGTAAGTTTGGATTCCCTACAGAGTTGCATTGAATGACTTGAAACTTCACATTACTGGGTATTTTCTTATTATATCAAATATCCATCAAACGTGGAGTCGGATCCTAGAAAGAAACTTTGTCAATTCGCTTGCGGAAGTTAGAAGGTTTTCTCATGTTCCTTCTATTTAAGAACTGGCATCGAATTATTCACCGGGATGTAAAACACAATTACTCCACTCGTAAACGTATTGTTTGATCAGTTGTCTTAATATACATGTATTTGTAACTTTTTATATTATTATAATTCAATTTTCGTTTGTTTCAAGCATTTTGATTGGTCAGATCTTTTGTGTTATTTTTCCATGACAGAATTGGCTCCTCTCCAACTTTCATTGCCGGAACAACAATTATATTCTTACGCCATGGCGATGTCCAAATAATTATTCATAAAATTGTAAAAGTATCACATACACTTATTTGTTGTTTTTTTTAATTATAAATTGGATTATAAGAAATAAGTTAAATTTTCTTTTTGTTATGGAAGTAAGAAAGAATTGGACATTTTGGACACTGAATAATTCGACATTGCACACGTAACATAATTAACTACGCGAATTATTCTGTGTGCAAAATGTCCAATGCTTTCATACTTCCATAACAAAAAGAAAATTTAACTTCATTTCTATAATATTCTATTTGTTTAAATTACGACATTAAGCTACCTGTAAACTTTGAAGTGGTTGCTGTAGTCCCAAAGAGTTTGGTATAGGCAAACAACATTGACCTGTCCGCTCGACCTTTGAATTAAATATTCATTATAGAAGAGTAAATTTAAGTAATAAGTATCGCGCGTGTATATTCTTCTATATAATGTGAACACCAATCATGGGCGATGTATAAATGCATTAAGTGCGAATCTTAACGCTACCTATGTATTGAATGGACTCTCCTACATGAATATTCCTCATGAAAGGTGAAACGGACAGGTCATTGTCGTTTACCTATACACGAAGACATAAAATAGTAAAGCAATGTTAATTTTCGACGATGACATATACTTGATGCCCCATAATTCCACGTTTCTATCAGTCTCAATTTATTTTACACACGTGACAGGTGTAGCTGCCTGGAAGGGAATTATTTGGTTAATCGGTAATATAGTGCCTATTTTTAAGAATAAAGGCAGTGTTAACGATATTCATAATTACAGACCGATAACCTTACTAAGCTGTTTCGGTAAACTTTTTACTACTATTATAAGTACAAGGTTATATAAATACGCAGATGAATATGAAATTCTCTGTGAAAGTCAGACTGGTTTCCGGCACAACTATTCAACATTAGATAATATTTTTGTTTTATTTCATTTATTTGAAATTTTATGTGTTAGTAAAAGGAAATTATTTTGTGCATTTATAGACTTCTCCTCGGCTTTTGATAAAGTCTGGAGAAACGGGTTATGGCAAAAACTTTTAAAGAATAATATAAATGGTAAATGTTACCAATTTATTGTTAATATGTATAATGGTTCAAAATCTAAAATCTCTGTAAATAATACTTTTTCCGACTACTTTGAATGTAACATTGGGGTAAGACCAGGGGAAAACATGTCACCGTTTTTATTTGCCTTATATATGAATGACCTCGAATATTTTTTAAATACAAACAATGTTGATGGATTATTAACTGTTGCAGATGAATTTGAAAAGGAAATTGGTGTATATGTTAAGTTTTTTTAATGCTCTATGCAGATAATACAGTACTGTTAGCAGAATCCAAAGAAGATTTACAAAGACAACTTAAATATTTTTCAGATTATTGTAAACTTTCGAAACTGAATGTTAATGCATCAAAAACTAAAATTGTTTTTTTTCAAGAGGTAGGGATTTACAAAATATACATTTTTATATTGATGAAACTGAACTTGAGATTGTTAAAGACTTTAAATATCTAGGCGTAGTATTCAGCAGAAGTGGTTCTTTTCTAAATACCAAAAAACATCTTATCAATAAAGCAACTGCAGCAATGTATAATGTTATTAAAAGGTCAAGGTTATATAATTTGTCTATTGAATGTCAATTAGATTTGTTTGATAAGATGGTTATGCCAATTTTATTATACGGGTGTGAAATATGGGGTTTCAGCAATTGTGATATTTTAGAAAGAGTTCACCTTAAATTTTGTAAATTAATTTTAAATGTTAAAAAGTCAACACCAAACTTTATTGTGTATGGCGAACTAGCAAGGTATCCCATCAGTGTTTATATAAAAACAAGAATTATATGTTTTTGGGCAAATATTGTTACTGGTAAACAAACAAAATACTCATTTTTGATTTATAATATGCTATATAACAAATTTTTAAAAGGTATCAATTTTGAATGGTTTATGAAAGTTAAGACAATTTTAGATGAATGTGGTATGAGTAATATTTTACATTGTCAAAACTTTAAAAAAGTGGCACGGTAGTAAGTCTGTTAAATTGAAGTTAAATGCGTAAACGCCCACTAGGGAAGCACCCAGTCTTACTTCCCTAGTGGGCGTTTACGCATTTAACTTAATTTGTGTTGTAAAGTTTTTACTGTGATTATCAAACGGATTGGTATGATTGATTTTGATAAACGATGTCGACAGTTTCATTCCTAAAAGCGCTTTTATTCTCATGTGTGTGTATGTGTGAGGGGGTTGGTTGGTTGGTTGGTTGTAGGTTGGACAAAAACCTGAATCACATGACTGGATAAGTGGTCTGGGGATTTAAATATCAACTTGATTAATATTTATCTTTTATGACCTAGTTTTATTTCTTTTGTCGCTTCGGTGTTTTCTTTGTTTTTCTTATTCCATAAAACATTAAATTTACTATAAACCTTAATTATTATGTTCCAATCAACACGATATGGAGTTGTTGCTCTTAACCTTAATTAATATGTTGACCAAATCAACATGAAATAGAATTGTCAAAATGTAAAGGGTCGGGCCTTATATTTTTCATTTTGCCAATTAAATGAATATATATATATATATATATATATATAGACTATAGTCAGCCTAAGATAAAGATATATAAGGGCGAGGTTGACATATGAACGCGTGAGGGCGTGAATATACGTATAGGATAACACGGTACTGATATTTACTTTTTTGTGTTCATGAAAACTCTGCCACAATATCGCTACGGATTTTAAAAATTTTCTATTCAAATATAGTCCGTCAGCGATATTGTAGCAGACTGTTTATAAACACGAGCGAGTTTATTATACACAAAAGGTTTTAATACCGTGTAATCGTATACGTATAGGTAAACAACTTTGACCTGTCCGCTTGACCGTTCATTTAAATATTTATCAGGGACCATGTATATCTATGTTTGGAGAACACGGGTGTTAATCTTGAGATATACTCACCTCATATAGTCCGTCAGCGATATTTTGGCAGAGTGTTAATAAACACGAGCGAGTTTATTATACGTCAATAGGTATTCATACCGTGTTATCGTATACGTAAATTCACGCCTTTATGTGTTAATTTGTCAACTCCACCTTTATATATCCCTAGTTTAGGCTATCTACAATATATGGAATCTTCCATGTTTATAAACGCTCTGCCACAATATCGCTGACGAACTATAGAACATGCCTGTGCCATATGTATGTATTAACTTTGTATCTTAACACTACCCATGTATAGGATGAACCCTCCTATATGAATATCCCTAATGAAAGGTCAAGCGGACAGGTCAATGTTGTTTACCTATATATTCACGCCTTCATGCGTTCATTTGTCAACTCCACCATTATATATCCCTATCTTAGGCCATATATAGATAAACAACTTTGACCTGTCCGCTTGACCTTTTATTTAAATATTTATCACAGGCCAAGTACATCTATGTATAGGGAGCACATGTGATTGTTTTTGTATACTAGTACATCATGAGATGTACTCACCTCAGAGAGTACATCTGTGCACTGCGTATGTATTAACTTGGATCTTAACACTACCCATTTATTGGGTAGATCCTTCTATATGAATATTCCTAATGATAGGTCAATGTTGTTTGCTTATAGACTCTTCCATGTTAATAATCTGTCACAGTATCGCTGACGGACTAGCCTAAGATAAGGATATATAAGGATAAGGTTGACAAATGTACGCATGAAGGCGAAAGATATATAAAAAGGATAACACGCGGTACAGGTAAACAACTTTGATCTGTCCGCTTGACCTTTCATTTAAATCTTTATCATGAACCAAGTACATCTATGCATAAGGTCCGTTTGACCTTTCATTAGGAATATTCATATAGGAGGGCCCAACCAATAAATGGGTAGTCTTAAGATCAAAGTTAATACATACACAGTACACAGCCTGGTTTACTTTATGAAGTGAGTATATCTCATGATATACTAGTATACAGAATAAACACCCGTGTTCCCTATACACAGATGTACTTGGTCCGTGATAAATATTTAAATGAAAGGTCAAGCGGACAGGCCAAAGTTGTTTATCTATACCTAACTCTGCCACAATATCGCTGACGAACTGTAAAATATTTTGTATTCAAATACACCAATACACGAATAAACAATCCGCTAATTTTATTTTTATACAAACTGAGGTGTACATCAGATATCATTCATGTATATCCTGTGGATCTGTGTTACATAACGGTTTTCCTGCTGGACTGTTAACCCATCCATCAATGTCGGTATATAATCCCCGGTGATCTGTGTGTAAAAGTTTACAAAAACTACAAATTCCTCGTGTTTGAATCTGAAACGCTCTGTAATAATTTTTCCACTTAAAATAACTGATATATTCGGATTCATTTAATTGTAATCTTCTTACATAAATTCCTAATTGTGATATAGAACTGAAATGTTTTGTATCAATATAAGATCCAGGTGGAAGGAATAACTCTAACGTAGGTTCGCCTCGAACAATTGGCACGATAGAATCTGGAAGCATATGTAAAACCTTCTCTGTAATATAATCGTTACATAAAGAGTTTTCAAATGCTAAATAAAACTTATATATTTCTCCAATCAAATGCTTATCTCTTTTCTCAGGCTTTCTTAAAGAATTCGAACATTTTCCATAAACATCGATGTCAATATAATTTTTTAATATTTTCACAAAATCTTCTCGCTTTCCCTCAGTGTTACAATTACTAACATACCAAAATGCTGTTCTATTTTTCTTTTTAAATATCTCTGAAAAATCCTTTTTCAAGGGCTTTCTATTCACTTCAACTTGTCCATAGGGATCGTATATGTCGGAATCTCTTCGATTGGTCCAAGTCCAATTAAACATATTTCTCCACGTTTTGTACACAGTATAGACTGCTGATTCCTGTGACATGTAAACCCAAATTTGTCCTTTTGGCTTAGGTGGCAAGTCGCTCAACTCTAGATTAATCCTGGGAGCATGAAACAAAATGGCATCACTGATAAAATAATCTTTTTTATCATCCGAAAATTCACATTGGTTAAATTCACATTTGTCAAAAGTATGGTGCCACTCAGATGGCCTGTTGAAATACAGTATTAGTTTTTTCCCTGAAATATCATTCCTTTCCATGTTATAAACAGCTGGTAAACCTTTATAGTAAACTTGATATAATGTTTTTAACAAAGGTTGTGCAATAAATGCATAGCTTAAGATCCCAAGAAGCGACCCTGCGACAAGTTTCAGAAAAAATAAACCCTTCCTGTAACAAAAAAAGTAATTACTAGTAACTAATTATCGATAAACACGAAAACTGTAATTATTGACAACGTTAGTTCATCTACTGTTGTCATTGTGTTTGCTCGAATTTTGACATTTCTATACCTAATTTGTCAGCTTCAAAATTTTTACTTTGCTTTGGGATTTTTGGTTTGGACATGAATACGTATGTGGTTTAGGCTGTACACGAGTACGAAGAAAGTTGTTGTAAGGTTATCCTAAGGAATATTGCATTTTCACATTCCGATCTCTTGCCAACAAATGCTAATTTCTTTCTTAAAAGGGCTATTGTATTCTTTGTTTTTAAACAACTGGTAATTGAAACATAATTTCATTCACCAGTGTCAGGGTTTTCGTTTCAATGAAGAAAATCATCATCATCGTCATCAACATTTATTGTTATTCTCATTACACGAGATACAGTTATATAAATTAACTATATAAGAAAACGTGTAAACTAACATTGCATAACTAAGAACAAAAACAATTAAAGTGTGACACATGGTAACTTAATAACTATATACAGTATATATATATACCTGTTATAGCCTGTCTACTATAGCAAGTCGGAACTTATGGGTTTTAGAGTATCCATCAAGAGTCCAGTACCCTTTGAACATCCTTGTACTCATTCAACTCTATTCCATTTAAGAATCCGTCGATGAATTTTTCCCCATCATTTATTTTTAATTGTTACTTTTGGTATATCATATTGCAGTTTGAATCTTCGCCAAATTAAATGATATTATAAATCGATATACATGTACTTTTAAGGAAGTTTAAAGTTTAGGAAAATTTTAACACAGAAATGTAGTTTTGCGGGTATCCAAGATGTAATAGTAAACCATTTCTTTTGTAATATTGGAATGTATTACGTAATTAGTCAATGTTATAATAGAGGTACAGTAGTTATAGTAGTAGTAGTAATAATAATAATAATAATAATAATAATAATAATAATAATAATAATTAATAAATATATAATTTTGATAATTTACCTAGTTAATCAAATACGGGTTTTTTTATTTAAAATTGTGTGTGCGACATCATGTTATCCCAGATTAGGGTATTATTGAAAATTCTGTTGTTATTAATGCAACAGAACAAAAACCGTGACTTGTCTATAGTTAAGAACCATCCGGGACTCCCTCTCAATATAATGTCAGTACATGGTTAATTAAAAACATCAAGCGATTAATTTTCATAATTAAAATAGTATTACCTTGATCTCATAGTATCTAAATAATCCTCATAAAAGATTACCGCATAGATTTAAGTCTGTATACAGTACAACTAACGACGCCGCATTGAACACGACACGATACACAATGGTTCAAACCAATAGACACTAGAAGCCAGTAGCTTTGGCCTTGAGATAATAAAAAACTGTGTTTAGTTCTGTAATTGGTGATCCCGCCATTTTTCAAACACCGATGGTGAATCGAAGGATATTGTTATCGAAATAAATAAATAAAAAATTGAATATATATTAATTAGTTAATTAAAGTCCACAGAAAGCATTACATGTACATGCGTAATATATTAATCTACGAGTATTTTCTAGGGAAACACTAAAAGCCAGTAGCTTTGGCTGGAGATAATAAAAAACTATGTTTAGTTCTGTAATTGGTGATCCCGCCATTTTTCAAACACCGATGGTGAATCGAAGGATATTGTTATCGCAATAAATAAATAAATAATTGAATAGATGGATAGATAAATATATTAATTAGTTAATTAAAATCCACAAGTCCACAGAAAGCATTACATGTACATGCGTAATATATTAATCTACGAGTATTTTCTAGGGAAAATAATCAATAAAATAGGTGTTTAACTGAGCAGTCAAAATGTAAATTTTAATTTATCATCGGAAAATTTCATTAATGTACGAACTGATTTACAACTGTTGCCGAAAACCCTTCAAAGTGCACATTTGAAGCAAAAATATGTGCAAGCGATACTTTGAAAATACAACGCACTATTTCCAATCATCAGATAATGAGAAATGGACAAAAGTGATGTTTTGTTCTGGTATCACGTGGCATATGATAATGAAATAAAAAGGGATTCAGTATTAACCCCTGTATTAAAACTAGTTACAGCATAATAAAGGTTTAATATTAATGTATTTAGTTTAGATTAAACAGTATTTTATTTAGTTCATAAATACATAGGTAAATAAATAAATACACATATACACATCTAGAAAATAAGATTTGGAAACAAGCCAGGTGCTTATATTAAACCCTTGGCCATATCTGAAAGTTACAATTTTGGACCTATATATATATATATATATATATATATATATATTATTTCATATTATTTCATATATATATATATAACAATTTTTCAACATCAAAATTTAATAGAATAATTAAAGTTTAAAGGAATTAATCATTGAATTATAAAATTATAAATTACAAAATATTGCACCAAAAATCAAATTTGCCGAAAAAGACTCCAGCAAAAACTTTCAAGGTGAAGTCTTAAATGTTTATTTAACAATGTTGGCTAAATGGGAAAAGCAAATTTTCAACTTTTGGGAAGTCATATACTCATCAAGGTACATGGTTAGTGTTCGCATTATGGAGACAAAATAAACACCTGTGCTCTCTATACATGGATGTACTTGGTCCGTGATATATCACGAGCTTCAACAAATGACAACCGCATGTATATTCACCATGGGCGCGTTTCACGTACGGGGTCTTCTCGATTCTCCCACTTTTAATTACTGGTAAATATAAACATTGGTCTTAAATGTTATTTTAGTAATTATAGTCTATTTCCTTATCCTTCGTTTCATTCACCTGGATTTTTACCCTGTTAAAATAATTTGTTCTTTGAATGTAAAAAATATTAAAAATAAAATAAAAATTTTGAAATACCTGTTATTATTATTATTATAGCACTAATTTATGAATTATGATAATTGGAGCCAGCCAAATAACACTGATCAGTCATAATTTAAAAAAAAAGTTAGTTAATTTTACCCTGTTAAAATCATTTGTTTTTTATATGTAAAAATATTTTTAAAAAATTAAATTAAATTTTAATAATGCCCGTTATCATTATTATAGCACTAATTTATGAATTATGATAATATTTGGAGCCAGCCAAATAACACTGATCAGCCGTAATTCTAAAAAATTAAATGTAAAAAATGTATAAAGAAATAAAGCAGAGAAAAGTGTCAATGTAACACATATTGTCCCCGCTTTATTTATGATAGATTGATTGAATGTGATTTACTTTCCCGAGGGTCAGTGGTTTACTCTGGTTTCCTCTGCATTTTCTGAGTAGATCACCTTGGTCTTGACCTTCATGTTATTAATTTGGTATGTGACACACAATTTTTCCATACTATATGTATCTTGTAAATATCACTTTCATACCTCTTTTAATTCAAAAGTTAAGGAGCAGGATTGGATAAAAATCGTTCTTCAAAGTTTTTATAGTCCTGTCATGTGCTACTTTGGAATTTTTATGAAATAATACATTCAAAAGTAGCACATGACAAATTCATGTGCTACTTTTGAATTTGAATGTATTATTTCATAAAAATTCAAAAGTAGCACATGACAGTCCTTATATTACTTATAATTTTAATTGTAATACACAAGCTAAAACAGACATGTACAATGCAACTGGTATCTAACATCTATCAGGGAAAGATTTTGCTTGTTTACATTTCTCATGTTATGATTTTTAGTGCATTTGAAAATTTACAGCATCCTGCAAGTGCGTCTGTGATATTTTGTGATGATACATTCTATACTTGCCCAAAAATTGTCCACCAACCTTTGTATTATACATGTAATACTCAATGGTCTTATTGTAGTTTTTGGTATTTGGACTGTTACCAGGGAAAAGTGAAGACTTTTATGTTCAGCTAGATACCATTTTCTTGGAGTTTTAAATTGCTTCCAGACATGCTGTGAAGAATATTTTCCCTGGAGTTATGGTTAAAGGTTCTTCCTTTCACTTTATACAATGTCATAAAGTTTTTGAATTTATAGTGTTTCATCTTAACTTTGATGTTTATTTTGAGCTGGCGTTTATAATATTGTGCTATTATGTTTTGTTGCTTAAAATTATCATTATTATACGTTACATTTGTTTTAAAGAAATTTGATAAATATAAATGTTAAAATTATGTTTAAGTTAACAAATTTCTGATAAAAATAACCAGGTATTAGTCTTCTTCAAAACAGACTATATTTTTAATCCTATTGTTCTAATTGTATATCTAAGGGATTATAATTCTATAGATAATTAAAAGTGGGAGAATCGGGAATCAACTTTCACGTACAATTTCTAAGTTCGTTCCTAAGTTCATTCCTAAGTCAGGTTGAACTTAGAAAAGAAATAGGAAATGCGTAAGTTCAAATGCTTGCGTTTCAAAAAACGTGTCTTATGCCTTTCCCAAGTTACGAAAAAACTTATCAAAAATGGCCAAAACACCTCGTGTATTATATACATATCCCAATGGGTATATAACCTACATTATATTTTTTTTAAATCAAGTACTACTGTTTAAGACAGATTTACCGATAAATAACATTCTTGTTTAATTAGGCATGCAACAAGGCACTGATTTGTCACATGGAATTGCAATGAACAATGAATTACATTGGTGAATTTGAGAATATATTTCATAATAGCGTATTCCGTTTCTGCAAACAAAACGGTTTCGATATTCTGCAAGTGTTATAACCTTAATAAATGAATGGTTGCGTGTCCGCTTCACGAACAGAAGATTGTGGTTCGAACCCAGGTCGGGCATATATTAATACTACTATTTTAGATCCTGTTTGGTATTAGTACAGATAATCGACAGTTGCACCTTGTGCAAGTATAATGTGACTGTGGGAGTGTCATCCTTGCTTGCAGCTGAGAGCTAGCACCTTAAAGTCGCCATCGGAGTGCTTGCTAGTACAAAGAAACTACAAAAAATGTACACTACCATACCCAATATCATAGATTAACAGTGAATTAAACGTTCTCGGTCGCGTATACACAGTATGTAAACTCCGGTGTACGTTTTCCGGAAGCTAGGATCGTCGAAGCGACCGTGTGCTGTTGAGAGTCTCAATGACTGAAGTTTAGATGTATGTAAACGCTCAAAATTAAATTGTCAAGTCTTAGATACCACTTATAATTTTGGTTGCTGAAGTCAGTAACACTAAGACATTACAATTTGCCCGCAAATATCACCATATAATGTCAAAAACACAATTGATCATCGACAGCCAGGGGCTCCTTGGCGTAAGATTGAATTTTACCTTAATTAAATGCTGATCTTACCGTTTTATAAGGTAATTGGAACAAAGAAACATCAAAGAGTTTGAATACAAATCGCATATGCAAGATATACGTTTAAATATTTAACTACAACAAGTACATTGTATTATTTTTTACCCGGTGGACGCTTAGCTGCAAATCTTGCAAAATCATAACAACCGCCTAGCTGGGATTTTAGTGTACTTTAGCTGCATTTATGTGAATATCTCTTCATACATATATTTGTGTTTGGTGTTGTTGTAAAAACATTGTAAAACTAATTTTGTTCTCTGACAAAACGTTGCTTCGTGTTAACTTGTTTAAAGAATTGATTTTTCGTTGCAGACATGGTCAGGGTTTTCAACTTGAAGGGCAAGATGAAAATTATTTTTAGAAATCCCATTATTTTTCTTGCGAAATATGCAAATTTACTTCAAAATACAAATCCAACTTGGACCACCATCTGTAGATTCACAATAATTCATAAGTCGATGATCGTGTACATTATCGTGTCAAAATCTTGAGAATCAACTATTTAGTGAATAAACCTTTCATAAATAGACTTAACAAGGACAGAACAATATGTATTCAAGTCATCTCCTTCAAAAACTTCCAGGCCAAATTTGATGAAACGTAATGACAATCATGCCTTGGTGAAGGGCTTTCTGGTTTGCACAAATAAGGGAGTTATGTCCCCTTTGGGTCCTATAAGGGAAATAGTAAAAATCTTCCCCTCTAAAGATACAAGAGATAACTTAGATATTCCATGTGAAGCATACTTAGGACATGAAGTAATCGTAGATGTGGGGGGCTCAAAATGGTAAAATGACGAGGTTCTTGAAGGGGAAACTACTATATTTTTCAGTGCATGATCTGGAAAACTATCAACTTTTAGTATAGGCAGAATGTTGAAGTTATCAGCCTTAAGGTCATTTTGATACATATTAGAAAATGAACGGCAATGATTTCATTTGCATATCCGCCATGACAGTCCGCTATGAATAATGTCTTACATGAAGGTAAAAAAAGCGAAAGAAAACAAAAGTTTTTTTTTTAAAAAAAAAGTCAAAAATTAGAAACTTTCACTAAACACATACATGATACCCGTAATGTTTATTTGTTAGTTTCATATTAAAATACAGGTTCCTCGGCGTGTTTAAATTTCGAAGCGTAAAGTGTGGTTGTCCTCTATATTTTCTCTTACTAAGCCAAAAATTTCATAAGTTTTAATCTCGCCATTCTAAAAACACAATCGGAAAACCAAAAGTGTCGAGGGTGCATTCGATTCAATGATTTTCAACCGTTCAAGATATGGAGTATTTGTTTCTTAACATTTATATGCTTGGTTCCCAGATAATTTGAAAATCTCGTATTTTCAGTAAATTCCACAAAGAGGGCTTGAACTTATTTTTAAAATTATAATAATAAAAAATTCCCCTTTAAAATTGCGTGGTATTTTCTTTGTTTAGGGAGCATTTTCTTGTTACACCGTAATTAACGTCATTTAAAAAAGGGGGATAATTTTTATCACAGATAATCAGGGCCTTCGCGATTAAGAACGTCTGATACGACGTCACTATATATCTGTCTGAAAAATCCAAACTGTTTGTATAAGTATGGCATTGGCGTTAATTACAATGATGAAGTTCATTGGATCAAAGGTCAAGGTCATAGATGTGTAAGAATACTGAAAGGTCTTAGTTTTTGCCTTTGTACTTTTTACTAGCTGTCCATATATTTATTGTAGCTAGACCTTAAATATTAAGAAGTATACGGTAGCATTTTAGGATAAGTAATAATAAATTTGGAAATATCCTTACATTAGGTCCTAACTCTTGAAATTTAAAACAGTCCTTGTAATTTATGTTATTGTCCTTTGACTTTCTACACAAGATATGACATATCCTGAGGTGAGCGTTAAGGTCTTTGGTCCCCTGTTTATTTATCTAATCGGCTATTTTATTTTATTTTTGTCGATTGATGTAAAAAGAAAAAATGATTTATAGGTTCTGCTACTACCAACAACACGCTCTTTTTAATATATACAATAGTTCAGTTGGTAATGCGCTTGGTGTAGGAGGTCGTGGGTTCGGAATCCGACCTGGGTCTGACCAAGTCTTAACAATAGGTAGTTAATATTCCATGTACTCGGCATGTAGAAATGAAAGTCGCAGATTCCTTCGAAAAAGACCTTAAATCCGTTCCTTCATCTCATAGCAGGCGTGGCACCGTAAAGAACTACCTACACATTGTCCTTAGCACACTGCATAGGTCAAATTTTTATGGCTTCACATATAGCTGGCGACGTCTCCATATAAGTGAAATATTATTAACTTTGACGTAAAACCGCATCCAATCAATTAATCTATTCATAAATAAAATGTATATTAAATGGCACCATATAGCATAAAGTTGTGAAGGGTTTTCTTAACCCATTATCTAAGAAAAAATGTGAAAAATGGCAATAAATTGTACAATTTTCTGTACAGCTAGGCGTGCATATTTTTCCACTAAAATCCCAACTAGGCGTTCATGTTTTCATCAGCTAGGCGTGCACTATCTGGAATCACCAGCGTGAAATTAAATCAGAATTTCTTCTAAACTGTCGCGTTTTGGTATAAAGGGATACGTCACCTTTAATCTAAACACTTGGTTTCTTAAATCAAATGCATTAAATGTGGTATTTATCATATCTTTATGCTCGGGAAATATAATTTATTTCACTTCTTTGAAAATATCATTGATAAGTTGAATGATTAACAATCATTTTCTTCAAACTGAAACAATAAATGTTACCGACTGTATTCAAAACTAACTCCGCTGTTATCCGCGTTCAGTTTGAGTGTAATTGTTGCAGTGAAAGTATACAAGAAAACTTACTAGCAGCCAATATACTGTCACATGACGACAGTGGAACCAGTACTGTTGGCTTTTTCTTCGCTTCGACGATCCCAGCTTCCAGAAGACGTACACCGGAGTTTACATACTGTGGTATAGCTAAATAAATGCTAATGTGACGTAACATTACAGCCAATTTCAATCAGGCACATTTATGCGTGTCCGACATTCATTGTGAAACTTTTTATTGAATTATAATCAAAATCGAACATACCAACCCGTGTCCAAATCACAATGACATACTTAATAACTTTGTTACATTCTCATTAATGAATTAATTAGGATAATTCAGCGACAGTATTCTCTCAAAATTTAACAGGGGTATGCATAATTTCTGCTTCATGCGAATGAAGAAACAAATCAGCAAGCAATGCCACACATTTTGTGTCCATTGGTATACTGATTGTTTGTGGGAATAGTATATAACCAAACAGCAGGTATGACATGTATTTATTATTTTTATTTTAAACATTATCTGTTTATATCCTTTGGATTTTTGTTACATAACGGTTTACCTGCCGGATTGTTAACCCATCCATCGATGTCGGCATATAATCCCCGGTGATCGTCTGCTTTGTGTAAAAGTTTACAAAAACTACAAATTCCTCGTGTTCGAATATGAAATACTCTGTAATAATGTTTCCAATTAAAATAACTGATATATTCCGTTTCGTTGAATTGTAATTTTCTCAAATATTTTCCTAATTGTGTTGCTGATTCGAAAATTTTCGTATCAATGTAAGATCCAGGTGGAAGAAACTGCTCTGCCGTAGGTTCTCCGCGTACAACTGGTATAATGTTACTACCAGCAAGTAAATGAAGAACTTTTTCAGTTATATAATCTTTACATAAGGAGTTTTCAAATGCTAAATAAAACTTATATATTTCTCCAATCAAATGTTTATCTCTTTTCTCAGTTTTATATGAATCCGAACATTTTCCATAAACATCGATATCAATATATTTTTTTAATATTTTCACAAAATCTTCTCGCTTCCCTTCAGTTTTACAGTGACTTACATACCAAAATGCTGTTCTATTTTTCTTTTTGAATATCTCCGAGAAATTTGTTTTTAAAGGCTTTCTATTCGCTTCAACTTGTCCATAAGGATCGTATATGTCGGAATCTCTGCGATTGGTCCAAGTCCAATTAAACATATTTTTCCACTTTGTATATACAGTAAATACCTCTGATGGTGGTTCCTGTGACATGTAAACCCAAATTTGTCCTTTTGGCTTAGGTGGCAAGTCGCTTAACTCTAGATTAACCCTGGGAGCATGAAACAATATGGCATCACTGATAAAATAATCTTTTCTATCATCCGAAAATTCACACTGGTTAAATTCACATTTGTCAAAAGTATGGTGCCAATCAGATGGCCTGTTGAAATACAGTATTAGTTTTTTCCCCGAAATATCATTCCTTTCCATGTTATAAACAGTTGGCAAACCTAGATATAGGACTTGATATAATGTTTTTAACAAAGGTTGTGCAATAAATGCATAGCTTAAGATCCCAAGAAGCGACCCTGCGACAAGTTTCAGAAAAAATGAACGCTGCCTGTAACAAAAAAGTAATTAACTGTAATAATTGACAACGTTAGTTCATCTACTGTTGCCATTGTGTTTGCCCGTATTTTGACATTTCCATACCTAATTTGTCAGCTTCAAAATTTTTACTTTGCTTTGGGATTTTTGGTTTGGACATGAATACGTATGTGGTTTAGGCTGTACACGAGTACGAAGAAAGTTGCTGTAAGGTTATCCTAAGGAATATTGCATTTTTTAACATTCCGATCTCTTGCCAATAAATGTTAATTTCTTTTTTAAAAGGGTTATTGTTTTTTTTTTTTTTTTTTTTTTTTTTTTTTTTTTTTTAATGTATGTTTTTATTGTCCCAGACATTGAATAGGGAAGGTCAAGTGCCAGGGTTGGGACCACTGGGTTCACTTTACTGGGCTATTGTATTCTTTGTTTTTGAACAACTGGTAGTTAAAACATAATTTCATTCATCAGTGTCAGGGTTTTCGTTTCAATGAAGAAAATTGTCATCATCGTCATCATCATTTATTGTTATCCTCATTACACGAGATACAGTTATATAAATTAACTATATAAGAAAACGTGTAAACTAACATTGCATAACTAAGAACAAAAACAATTAAAGTGTGACACATGGTAACTTAATAACTATATACAGTATATATATATATATACCTGTTATAGCCTGTCTACTATAGCAAGTCGGAAGTTATGGGTTTTAGAGTATCCATCAAGAGTCCAGTAGCCTTTGAACATCCTTGTACTCATTCAACTCTATTCCATTTAAGAATCCGTCGATGAATTTTTCCCCATCATTTATTTTTAATTGTTACTTTTGGTATATCATATTGCAGTTTGAATCTTCGCCAAATTAAATGAATGACGAAAAGATCTTACAATGCTGATTAACTTCTATTCATAAGCAAGTAAATCAATGCTTACATGTTTATATTCAATGCATTTGTATTAAATTGTCAACTGATATTATAAATCGATATACATGTACTTTTATTGGAGCTTAAAGTTTAGGAAATTCTAACACAGAAATGTATACCATTTCTTTTGTAATATTGGAAGGTTTTACTTAATTAGTCAATGTTATAATAAAGGTACAATAATTATATTAGTAAATATATAGTTTTGATAATTTACCTAGTGAAACAAATACGGGTTTTTTTGCTTTAAAATTGTGTGTGCGATATGCATGTTATCCCAGATTAGGGTATTATTGAAAATTCTCTTGTTATTAATGCAACAGAACGAAAACCGTGACTTGTCTATGGTTAAAGGCCGGGGCTCAACTATAAAAGGAAACCAATCAGAAAAACATGGTAGAATTCAAATTTCTTGGCCACATTCAAAGTTGGGAAGGTTTTTTGAAAATATCTAAATATTTAATGATTGTTTTAGTTTGAAATTTGGCACCAAAGTTAGATTACCATCATAGACTTTGTAGGGCAAACATAAAGTTGAACAAAAATGTTTTTATTGAGTAATTTTATAAAATAAAACTTGAAGTGGACAATGTTTTGGGGAAGATTGACAGGTAAATAGGCGGAGTTTGATGTTTGATAAAGGTAAAGTTCAATAAGTTATACCAAGCACATGGTTGCTAAAATGTAAACAAAATAAATGAAGCCTCTTACCTGTTTTTATCATTTTCCAAATTAAATAATCCATGATATTTATATTGCATCCTTTTTAATCATAACATTCCAATTCTAGTTTCATGTATAAATAAATTTAGATAGGCCCACTAATAATTAGTAAGTTATATTTTCCTTATTCCATACCACCACACCCCCCCCCCTTTGAAAAGTCATGCTAGGTAGTAGGGTAGTAGCCTAGTAGCCATATTTAAAATGACTTTTGTCCGATACATTTTAGTTAAAATTTAATTTGTATTTTCAAAATATGTCCGATTAACATAATTAAACTGTCAACTATTTTTTGTCTTCAATTTTTCTTCTTGATTTTCCATATTGTATTGGCACATTGTCTTTTAATGACACTGCTAATATTTCCATTTTTCCAAGTTTTAAACACATAAGTCCAATAATTAGGTATAATTAACATTTTTCTGTCCAGCTCAATAAACTTTTCAAATATTTCATTAACATCACTCAAAAAAAATCAGTTTGCTAATAAGAAAAGCATTGCATCTTTATGTCCTTGCTAGGTTCAATGACTTTACAGCAAACATAAAATGTCCAAAATCCGCCATTTTCTCGCATTTAGATTGTTAAAAAAATAATAGGGTCAGATATACCCCAAGTCATCTGAGGCAAAATAAGGAAAATATCTATATAGAACTACAGACATGCATGTTTATTAATAATGAAGTTAACAAACCAAATACATGTAGTCACTTCATAAAAATATTTATTAAATACTTAGTAAGACTAAGCATATTAATAACTATTCTAATGCCAAATTTTATAAACAAGAGATACAAATCCCTGCTATACCTCTTTTACATAAGGATGGTCATTCTGCATTTGGCGGGAGAAAATCTCATTGACTAACATAACAACCTGATAACTAAGTCAAGGATGAGTTTTTTTCAATAGAACTGTTTACTTTTATTGTATTTATTATACATTGATAAAAGACTTTATTTTGTGGTGAATGGGAGTAGATCTAATGGCTATTAAAATTGAAAACAAACATCTACAGATGACTGTTATTCTACATCAACCTTGAATACAACCATGTGGATTTATTTATAAATTTATTTTTAACATGAGGTCAGCTAAGACACACCTTTTTGACCATATAAGAGATAATTGCCATCCGTACGGATATTTAAATAGGTCACCCCCGGCCTTTAAGAACCATCCGGGATTCCCTCTCAATAAAGTGTCAGTACATGGTTAATTAAAAACATGAAGCGATAAATTTTCATAATGAAAATAGTATTACCTTGATCTCATAGTATCTAAATAATCCTCATAAAATATTACCGCATAGATTTAAGTCTGTATACAGTACAACTAACGACGCCGCCATGAACACGACACAATACACAATGGTTACAACCAGGAGACACTAAAAGCCAATAGCCTTGACCTTGGCATAATAAAAAACTGTTTAGTTCTATAATTGGTGATCCCGCCATTTTTCAAACACCGATGGTGAATTGAAGGATATTGTTATCGCAATAAATAAATAAATAAATAAATAAATAAATAAATAAATAAATAAATAAATAATTGAATAGATAAATATTGAATAGATAGATAGATAAATATAACAATTAGTTAATTAAAGTCCACAGAAAGCATTACATGTACATGCGTAATATATTAATCTACGAGTATTTTCTAGGGGAAATAATCAATTTAATATGTCTTCAACTAAGCAGTCAAAATGTAAATTTTAATTTATCATCGGAAAATTTCATCAATGTACGAACTGATTTACAACTGTTGCCGAAAACCCTTCAAAGTGCACATTTGAAGCAAAAATATGTGCAAGCCGCATACATTGAAAATCCAATGCACTATTTCTAATCATCAGATAATGAGAAGTGGACAAAAGTGTTGTGTTCTGATATCACGTGGCATATGATAATGAAAGAAAAAAAGATTCAGTATTAACCCCTATATTAAAACTAGTTACAGCATAATAAAGGTTTAATATTAATGTATTTAGTTTAGATTAAACAGTAGTTTATTTAGTTCATAAATACATAGGTAAATAAATAAATAAACATATACACATCTAGAAATTGGATTCGGAAACAAGCCAGGTGCTTATATTAAACCCTTCTCCATATCTGAAAGTTACAATTTTGGACCGATATATATATGATTTATTTATATAAAAAGCAATTTTTCAACATCAAAATATAATAGAATAATTAAAGTTTAAAGGAATAAATTATTGAATTATAAATTACAAAATATTGCACCAAAAAATCAAGTTTGCTGAAAAAGACTCCAGCAAAAACTTTCAAGGTAAAGTCTTAAATGTTTATTTAACAATGTTGGCTAAGTGGGAATAGCAAATTTTCAACTGTTTGGAAGTCATGTACTCATCAAGGTACATGGTTAGTGTTCGCATTATGGAGACAAAATAAACACCTGTGCTCCCTATACATGGATGTACTTGGTCCGTGATATATCACGAGCTTTAACAAATGATAAACGCATCATGAATATTTACAATGGGCGCGTTTCACGTACGTGTTCTAAGTTCGTTCCTAAGTTCATTCCTAAGTCAAGTTGAACTTAGAAAAGAGTTAGAATATGCGTAAGTTTAAACGCTTGCGTTTCAAAAAACGTGTCTTATGCCTTTCCTAAGTTACGAAAAAACTTATCAAAAATGACCAGAACACCTCGTGTATTTATATACATATTCCAATGGGTATATAATCAAAAACAAACATACTTATCCATTTCCGAATCACAATCCAGAAGCAAAGTAAAAACTTTGGAACTGACAAGTTAGGTTAGACACGTGAACTTCCACCAGGGAAGTGAGGCCGGGTGCTCCGGAAGGGTAAGCACCTCCTGTTTAGCTAGCTACACCCGTCACGTGTGTAATCAAAATTGTGTGAAAGGAACATGGAACTATGAGACGTCAAATATATCCAAGGCAATCCTGGACACAGAGACATCAAACTTATCAACAATACTGTGATGACGGCCATAAAACTTTTTGAGGGCCTTGATAAGCCTAGGCTTGCAATATCCCTGAGTCAACAATTTATTTGCAAGCAGCCTACTTCGTTGTACAAAGTCCCCGTAGTGGGAACAAGCTCTACCATAGCGTATTAATTGGGAAACAAATACACCATAAGCAGGAGAAGCAGGTATATTGCTGCATAAAAAAGGAAAGTTGACAATAGAAAAATTGAAGTCATCACGTTTGTCATAAAGTTTCAAATGTAGCCTTTCTTGTGCGTCATAATTCAGGTATAAGTCTAAATATGAAGCAGAACTTGAGGAATCAGTCGTGTCTTTACATTATATATTTTTAAATCAAGTACTATTGTTTAAGACAGATTTACCGATAAAAACATTCTTGTTCAGTTAGGCGTGCAAACATCAAGGTTAACGTTGATCTAAATCGGGCGCCTGCTAAGTTAATGCATTGATTTTCACACGGAATTGCAATGAACAATGAAATACATTGTTGAATTTGAGAATATATTTCATAATAACGAACCACTGCGGTAGCTCAGTCAGTTGGTAGAATGCTCGCTCCGTAAGTGGGAGGTCGTGGGTTCGATCCCCGGCCGAGTCTGAACCAAGACTTGAAAGTGGGTAGTGACTGTTCTTTCGCCAAGCACTCGGCATTACGAAATGAAAGTCAAGTTATTTCGGATGGGAACTTAAAAAAGGAAAATACATGTAAGCGAGGTCCCGTGTCACGGTGGGCTTGGCACGCTTAAGAACCCTGCTGTATAATGCCATCAGCGCAACGCACAGGCAAAATTTCTACACCTTCGTCTATAGCTGGCGACGTCTCAAAATAAATAAAATATTCTTGACTGGGACGTTAAACACCATTACTCACGCATTCACTCATAATAACGTATTCCGTTTCTGCAAGCAAAACGTTTTGGATATTCTGCAAGTGTTATGGTCTTAATGAATGAATGGTTGTGCGTCCGCCTCGCGAACAGAAGATTGTGGTTCGAACCCAGGTCGGACATATATTAATACTACTATTTTAGACCCTTCTGAGTATCGACAGTTGAACTGGTGCAAGTATATATAATGTGACCGGCGGAGTGGCATTGTTTGCAGCTGTGAGCTAGCACCTTAAAGTCGCCATAATTGCGTGCTAGTACAAAGAAACTACATAAAAACATGAACACTTCCATACCCAATTTTTCATAGATTAATAATGACTTAAACGTTCTCGGTCGCGTATAGCTAAATAAATGCTAATGTAACGTAACATTACAGCCAACTTCAATTAGACACATTTATGCGTGTCCGACATTCATTATGAATCTTTTACTGATAGACATTATCAAAATCGAACATACCAACCCGTGTCCAAATCACAATGACATACTTAATAACTCTGTTACATAATCATTAATTAATTAGAATAATTTAGCGGCAGTATTCTCTCAAAATTTAACAGGGGTATGCATAATTTCTGCTTCGTGCGAATGAAGAAACAAATCAGCAAGCAATGCCACACATTTTGTGTCCATTGGTATGCCGATTGTTTGTGGGAATAGTATATAACCAAACAGCAGGTATGACATGTATTTATTATTTTTATTTTAAACATTATCTGTTTATATCCTTTGGATTTTTGTTACATAACGGTTTACCTGCCGGATTGTTAACCCATCCATCGATGTCGGCATATAATCCCCGGTGATCGTCTGCTTTGTGTAAAAGTTTACAAAAACTGCAAATTCCTCGTGTTTGAATCTGAAATGCTCTGTAATAATTTTTCCAATTAAAATAACTGATATATTCCGTTTCGTTGAATTGTAATTTTCTCAAATATTTCCCTAGTTGTGTTGCTGATTCGAAAGTTTTCGTATCAATGTAAGATCCAGGTGGAAGAAACTGCTCTGCCGTAGGTTCTCCGCGTACAACTGGTATAATGTTACTACCAGCAAGTAAATGAAGAACTTTTTCAGTTATATAATCTTTACATAAGGAGTTTTCAAATGCTAAATAAAACTTATATATTTCTCCAATCAAATGTTTATCTCTTTTCTCAGTTTTATATGAATCCGAACATTTTCCATAAACGTCGATGTCAATATATTTTTTTAATATTTTCACAAAATCTTCTCGCTTCCCTTCAGTTTTACAGTGACTTACATACCAAAATGCTGTTTTATTTTTCTTTTTGAATATCTCCGAGAAATTTGTTTTTAAAGGCTTTCTATTCGCTTCAACTTGTCCATAAGGATCGTATATGTCGGAATCTCTGCGATTGGTCCAAGTCCAATTAAACATATTTTTCCACTTTGTATATACAGTAAATACCTCTGATGGTGGTTCCTGTGACATGTAAACCCAAATTTGTCCTTTTGGCTTAGGTGGCAAGTCGCTTAACTCTAGATTAACCCTGGGAGCATGAAACAATATGGCATCACTGATAAAATAATCTTTTTTATCATCCGAAAATTCACACTGGTTAAATTCACATTTGTCAAAAGTATGGTGCCAATCAGATGGCCTGTTGAAATACAGTATTAGTTTTTTCCCCGAAATATCATTCCTTTCCATGTTATAAACAGCTGGCAAACCTAGAAAGACGACTTGATATAATGTTTTTAACAAAGGTTGTGCAATAAATGCATAGCTTAAGATCCCAAGAAGCGACCCTGCGACAAGTTTCAGAAAAAATGAACGCTGCCTGTAACAAAAAAGTAATTAACTGTAATAATTGACAACGTTAGTTCATCTACTGTTGCCATTATGTTTGCCCGTATTTTGACATTTCCATACCTAATTTGTCAGCTTCAAAATTTTTACTTTGCTTTGGGATTTTTGGTTTGGACATGAATACGTATGTGGTTTAGGCTGTACACGAGTACGAAGAAAGTTGCTGTAAGGTTATCCTAAGGAATATTGCATTTTTTAACATTCCGATCTCTTGCCAATAAATGTTAATTTTTTTTTAAAAGGGTTATTGTTTTTTTTTTTTTTTTTTTTTTTTTTTTTTTTGTAATGTATGTTTTTATTGTCCCAGACATTGAATAGGGAAGGTCAAGTGCCAGGGTTGGGACCACTGGGTTCACTTTACTGGGCTATTGTATTCTTTGTTTTTGAACAACTGGTAGTTAAAACATAATTTCATTCATCAGTGTCAGGGTTTTCGTTCAATGAAGAAAATTGTCATCATCGTCATCATCATTTATTGTTATCCTCATTACACGAGATACAGTTATATAAATTAAACGTGTAAACTAACATTGCATAACTAAGAACAAAAACAATTAAAGTGTGACACATGGTAACTTAATAACTATATACAGTATATATATATACCTGTTATAGTTATTGTCTACTATAGCAAGTCGGAAGTTATGGGTTTTAGAGTATCCATCAAGAGTCCAGTACCCTTTGAACATCCTTGTACTCATTCAACTCTATTCCATTTAAGAATCCGTCGATGAATTTTTCCCCATCATTTATTTTTAATTGTTACTTTTGGTATATCATATTGCAGTTTGAATCTTCGCCAAATTAAATGAATGACGAAAAGATCTTACAATGCTGATTAACTTCTATTCATAAGCAAGTAAATCAATGCTTACATGTTTATATTCAATGCATTTGTATTAAATTGTCAACTGATATTATAAATCGATATACATGTACTTTTATTGGAGCTTAAAGTTTACGAAAATTCTAACACAGAAATGTATACCATTTCTTTTGTAATATTGGAAGGTTTTACTTAATTAGTCAATGTTATAATAGAGGTACAATAATTATATTAGTAAATATATAGTTTTGATAATTTACCTAGTGAAACAAATACGGGTTTTTTTGCTTTAAAATTGTGTGTGCGATATGCATGTTATCCCAGATTAGGATATTATTGAAAATTCTCTTGTTATTAATGCAACAGAACGAAAACCGTGACTTGTCTATGGTTAAGAACCATCCGGGATTCCCTCTCAATTAAGTGTCAGTACATGGTTAATTAAAAACATCAAGCGATAAATTTTCATAATGAAAATAGTATTATCTTGATCTCATAGTATCTAAATAATCCTCATAAAATATTACCGCATAGATTTAAGTCTGTATACAGTACAACTAACGACGCCGCCATGAACACGACACAATACACAATGGTTACAACCAGGAGACACTAAAAGCCAATAGCCTTGACCTTGGCATAATAAAAAACTGTTTAGTTCTATAATTGGTGATCCCGCCATTTTTCAAACACCGATGGTGAATTGAAGGATATTGTTATCGCAATAAATAAATAAATAAATAAATAAATAAATAAATAAATAAATAATTGAATAGATAAATAATTGAATAGATAGATAGATAAATATAACAATTAGTTAATTAAAGTCCACAGAAAGCATTACATGTACATGCGTAATATATTAATCTACGAGTATTTTCTAGGGGAAATAATCAATTTAATATGTCTTTAACTAAGCAGTCAAAATGTAAATTTTAATTTATCATCGGAAAATTTCATCAATGTACGAACTGATTTACAACTGTTGCCGAAAACCCTTCAAAGTGCACATTTGAAGCAAAAATATGTGCAAGCCGCATACATTGAAAATCCAATGCACTATTTCTAATCATCAGATAATGAGAAGTGGACAAAAGTGTTGTGTTCTGATATCACGTGGCATATGATAATGAAAGAAAAAAAGATTCAGTATTAACCCCTATATTAAAACTAGTTACAGCATAATAAAGGTTTAATATTAATGTATTTAGTTTAGATTAAACAGTAGTTTATTTAGTTCATAAATACATAGGTAAATAAATAAATAAACATATACACATCTAGAAAATTGGATTCGGAAACAAGCCAGGTGCTTATATTAAACCCTTCTCCATATCTGAAAGTTACAATTTTGGACCGATATATATATTGATTTATTTATATAAAAAGCAATTTTTCAACATCAAAATATAATAGAATAATTAAAGTTTAAAGGAATAAATTATTGAATTATAAATTACAAAATATTGCACCAAAAAATCAAATTTGCTGAAAAAGACTCCAGCAAAATCTTTCAAGGTAAAGTCTTAAATGTTTATTTAACAATGTTGGCTAAGTGGGAATAGCAAATTTTCAACTGTTTGGAAGTCATGTACTCATCAAGGTACATGGTTAGTGTTCGCATTATGGAGACAAAATAAACACCTGTGCTCCCTATACATGGATGTACTTGGTCCGTGATATATCACGAGCTTTAACAAATGATAAACGCATCATGAATATTTACAATGGGCGCGTTTCACGTACGTGTTCTAAGTTCGTTCCTAAGTTCATTCCTAAGTCAAGTTGAACTTAGAAAAGAGTTAGAATATGCGTAAGTTTAAACGCTTGCGTTTCAAAAACGTGTCTTATGCCTTTCCTAAGTTACGAAAAAACTTATCAAAAATGACCAGAACACCTCGTGTATTTATATACATATTCCAATGGGTATATAACCTACATTATATATTTTTAAATCAAGTACTATTGTTTAAGACAGATTTACCGATAAAACATTCTTGTTCAGTTAGGCGTGCAAACATCAAGGTTAACGTTGATCTAAATCGGGCGCCTGCTAAGTTAATGCATTGATTTTCACACGGAATTGCAATGAACAATGAATTACATTGTTGAATTTGAGAATATATTTCATAATAACGAACCACTGCGGTAGCTCAGTCAGTTGGTAGAATGCTCGCTCCGTAAGTGGGAGGTCGTGGGTTCGATCCCCGGCCGAGTCTGAACCAAGACTTGAAAGTGGGTAGTGACTGTTCTTTCGCCAAGCACTCGGCATTACGAAATGAAAGTCAAGTTATTTCGGATGGGAACTTAAAAAAGGAAAATACATGTAAGCGAGGTCCCGTGTCACGGTGGGCTTGGCACGCTTAAGAACCCTGCTGTATAATGCCATCAGCGCAACGCACAGGCAAAATTTCTACACCTTCGTCTATAGCTGGCGACGTCTCAAAATAAATAAAATATTCTTGACTGGGACGTTAAACACCATTACTCACGCATTCACTCATAATAACGTATTCCGTTTCTGCAAGCAAAACGTTTTGGATATTCTGCAAGTGTTATGGTCTTAATGAATGAATGGTTGTGCGTCCGCCTCGCGAACAGAAGATTGTGGTTCGAAATTAGGTCGGACATATATTAATACTACTATTTTAGACCCTTCTGAGTATCGACAGTTGAACTGGTGCAAGTATATATAATGTGACCGGCGGAGTGGCATCCTTGTTTGCAGCTGTGAGCTAGCACCTTAAAGTCGCCATAATTGCGTGCTAGTACAAAGAAACTACATAAAAACATGAACACTTCCATACCCAATTTTTCATAGATTAATAATGACTTAAACGTTCTCGGTCGCGTATAGCTAAATAAATGCTAATGTAACGTAACATTACAGCCAACTTCAATTAGACACATTTATGCGTGTCCGACATTCATTATGAATCTTTTTACTGATAGACATTATCAAAATCGAACATACCAACCCGTGTCCAAATCACAATGACATACTTAATAACTCTGTTACATAATCATTAATTAATTAGAATAATTTAGCGGCAGTATTCTCTCAAAATTTAACAGGGGTATGCATAATTTCTGCTTCGTGCGAATGAAGAAACAAATCAGCAAGCAATGCCACACATTTTGTGTCCATTGGTATGCCGATTGTTTGTGGGAATAGTATATAACCAAACAGCAGGTATGACATGTATTTATTATTTTTATTTTAAACATTATCTGTTTATATCCTTTGGATTTTTGTTACATAACGGTTTACCTGCCGGATTGTTAACCCATCCATCGATGTCGGCATATAATCCCCGGTGATCGTCTGCTTTGTGTAAAAGTTTACAAAAACTGCAAATTCCTCGTGTTTGAATCTGAAATGCTCTGTAATAATTTTTCCAATTAAAATAACTGATATATTCCGTTTCGTTGAATTGTAATTTTCTCAAATATTTCCCTAGTTGTGTTGCTGATTCGAAAGTTTTCGTATCAATGTAAGATCCAGGTGGAAGAAACTGCTCTGCCGTAGGTTCTCCGCGTACAACTGGTATAATGTTACTACCAGCAAGTAAATGAAGAACTTTTTCAGTTATATAATCTTTACATAAGGAGTTTTCAAATGCTAAATAAAACTTATATATTTCTCCAATCAAATGTTATCTCTTTTCTCAGTTTTATATGAATCCGAACATTTTCCATAAACGTCGATGTCAATATATTTTTTTAATATTTTCACAAAATCTTCTCGCTTCCCTTCAGTTTTACAGTGACTTACATACCAAAATGCTGTTTTATTTTTCTTTTTGAATATCTCCGAGAAATTTGTTTTTAAAGGCTTTCTATTCGCTTCAACTTGTCCATAAGGATCGTATATGTCGGAATCTCTCCGATTGGTCCAAGTCCAATTAAACATATTTTTCCACTTTGAATATACAGTAAATACCTCTGATGGTGGTTCCTGTGACATGTAAACCCAAATTTGTCCTTTTGGCTTAGGTGGCAAGTCGCTTAACTTTAGATAAACACTAGGAGCGTGAAACAATATGGCGTCACTGATAAAATAATCTTTTTTATCATCCGAAAATTCACATTGGTTAAATTCACATTTTTCAAATGTATGATGCCAATCAGATGGCCTGTTGAAATACAGTATTAGTTTTTTCCCTGAAATGTTATTCCTTTCCATGTTATAAACAGTTGGAATAACTTTACTATGGACTTGATATATTCTTTTTAGCAAAGATTGTGCAATAAAAGCATAACTTAAGATCCCAAAAAAAGACACTGCAAAAAGTTTAAGACAAAATAAAACCCCTCCTACAAAAAAAAGAAAGAATTTTTCTTTATATATATATTTGTCTCAAAATATATATTCCAAACGTTCAGGGTTCGGAGCACACGCTAGCGTCGTGTTTTTACAGTAGTACTTGTACTTTTCACGTTTTATGCACTTTGTATTTTATAAAGGAAAATTGTGCATTTATTTTGGGTTTATTTAATTGAATATATATTTTTATTATATTTTTTTTCTTAAGTGTATGCACTTCTCTTTCGAAAGAACTAGCAGTATTACAAATGATGTTTCTAGCATCATCGGCCATTTAGATATTAATTGAGTATTCTGTCGGACACGTTTCTAATCATTAGAATTTTATACTAACTGGAAAAGAGAGAGAATGATGCACGGATAACACGCGTGAAAGAGACGCAAGTAAATTTAACCAAAAATTGGGAAGAAAAAAAATATCAGATTTAGCACGATTTGAACCGTTGACCCTGTAGCCAGCTTAACAATTATATAGATAACACACTAACACGCTTGGCTACCCTGGATGTTGACTTTGAACGTGATTGCAAAAGATAAAACCCATGAATAGTTTTGTTTCTTATTTAAACGTTATCGATACACGTATTTTTTAAAATATTTTTCTCAATTCATTTTATATATATATATACCGTGGATTTTAAAAAAAGACTTAGTATATTTCCGTTCTTTGAAAAAAAAGAGTTCAAAAGCAAACGTCTTATTTTTAATCAAGTATACTCTGTACTTCATAATCGATCATTCCTAATAAATATTAAATTAAAGGTTAAGCGACAGGGTCAAACTTGACGAGCTATACCTATTTATTGTGTTGCTTTTGTCATATCGCCTTGTTCCAATGGCTACCACTCGCTACGTTTGTGTCTATATTTCAAAAGTAAGCACTACTGGTTCATTGTGTTAGTGTATGTAGAACAATTTTCATAGAACATTTAATGAATTTTGGTATTTTTACATAACTTGAACCTAGTAATAATAGAATACAAGAATATGACTATCTAAATACATTAGAATATAAATATTGTCATTTAGTCATTCTTGATACTTATATTTAAAGGTCACCGGTCACCAAAAACCGAATTTTTTTTAGTGCTATTTTCCGAAAGATTACATAATAAAGAGTCGATTTCGCCACAAATAATATTTTTTAATCATTTCTGTCATTGATTACAGCGTAAAATAAGGTCCTAAAACTGTTAAAAACAGTGTTATCTCCCTTTGGTAGTAAAAAGGCCATAAAACCGGAAGTGACGCAGAAGGTGTTATACCAGCTATTTAGTAACTGAAGCTTGTATAGTGAACTGTATTTATTACCCAGATTTATCAATAGTAACTTCTCATTTTTAACATATATTTGTTTCTTTTTAGCATTGGTTATATCAATTTCCTTCAGCAAAAAAAACCCAACAAATATAAAAAAAACATAATAATATAAAAAAGAAAGAAAGAAAGAACTGTGAAGTATGATAAACTTTTACTACTACTTTTACAAAACATAATTTTACATTTATTTATTTATTTTCATCATTTCTTTTGAAATTTATTAATTTATTTTTTTTTCAATGATTATTTTATTTTTATCTAGTTATCACAATAAAATAATAAAAAGAACACAAATTTTTTGTTTTTTTTTATTTAAAATATTATTCATATTAATTTGGAGTTATTTATGCATTCTCATAATTTCTTTTGAAATTTATTTATTTATTTATTTATATCTATTTACCAAAAAGAATTAATAAAAAGAACAACACAAATTTTCGTTTTTTATTTAAAATATCATTTATATTAATTTTCATCAGAGACATATAAAACCCTGTTTTCAATAATATTTAATATCATTTTAATTATTTTAATATCTCTTTTTGTTGTTTTGTTTTTGTTTTATTTATTTTGGGGAACTAAAAATAAAAGGGCAGAGAGAGAGAGAGAGAGAGAGAGAGAGAGAGAGAGAGAGAGAGAGAGATTCTAACAGGAAAGAATATGCACTTAAATTTTTGTATAACAAGCAATTTTCGAGTTCTTTATACCGGAGTTTGTAGGTTTTTTTCATCTTTTCTCTAACAACAGCTATATTATGACCTTAAATTGTCCGAGACCTGTAGTTTTTTGGTACAACGAAATATCAAAATACGGGTTAAAAATAACTTCTCATTGTCTCTCATATCAAATATTTCATTCCAGGATAAACGTTTATAAACAATTTCCGATTTATAATAATAATAATAATAATAATAATGAAAGTTGAAGTTTATGTCAGTGCGTAATTAAAAAAAAAAGTCTTTATGTTTGATTCTGTTTAAATTTATTTCAGTGTTTCCATGATAAAATTAATAAAAAAAAAACTATTTTAAAAATTGTCATCATAATAACAATAATACTAATAAAAATAACAATACGCCTAATTATAACTCGGATCGAAACGTGATACCAGTGGGATTATGCTTAATAAATAACGTCTAAACCAAAACACGAGTGAAACTTTCTTTCATTTATTCACAATAAATTAATATCGTTTAAAGTGTGATTTACACCCCGTCACATACCAGTAATTAAAAGATATCAATATGCTACATTGGGAAACATTCTGTTTAGAAGTAGACATCTACCTGTAATCAACAGAGTTCCAATATGCAACATTAATTGACACGTGTGTACATCTTTATGATATACCCGGTAAATGTATGTTATCTGTCATTTTTGATAGATTTGAAAATCGAATAAAATAAAGTTAGATCAGATTGGTTGATTTGAACAAGAGGCATACAAGTCTCTGTTTGAACGTATGAACTGGTGAAATGATTGAATTGCGAAATTAAATTAATTTTAAAAATTAAAATTGATTAAAATCGATGATTTTTTTTATTTGACAAAATTCATTCATAATAATTGGAATAGTCTCAAATGATTATATCACTCTTATTTCCCTGACTTGTCTCGTAATATTGAATCTGAATACATTCAAAACTGCATGCAGGTCTTGTCTAAATCTGGCTTTAATTTGTTTTGAAATTTGTGAAAAAAAATTTTATCGTTTATTGTGGTATTATTATATCCAAACTTCACAAAATATATCATTTTGACTTGAAATCAAACTTTAAAACCCTTCAAAATGCCACACAAACCCCCATTTAACATATAGATACATATATAGGTAATGTGTCTTTCCTCAGCAGCTTAACACCACGTACGTCATCAATTAGATCGCCGGAAAGTTACGAGCGGTGTCGGAAACTACCGAGTATTAGCAGTTCGTTCAGGTAAGGTTTTAGTGTATTACAGGTAACTGTAAGGTGTGGGAAACCGCCAGACACATCAATATTGACTATTTTACCCATAGGGATGAAAAATGCAAAATTGATAAATTTGGTGACTAGTGACCTTTAAATATATATCTAAGCAATGTTGGACTATCAGGAACTATGTAATATCAAATGTTGGACTAACAGGAATACACCTACAAAACACTTAATCAAAGTACTTAATAATAAAAGCCACCTTTACCTGTGTTTGTACGTCATTGGTGTGAACAAACAAACTTAGAATTACTTAATATCTCAGTAAATTAAAGAATATAGTGATAAAGGTCAACGGACTGTCTATACACCGTTTATGAATCATTTTTATTTCATTTTACACTCTCGTGAAATATAATAAGTAATGAACACCAATGTGTTGAAATACTTATTCAACTGATGATAAAATAGAAACAATAAATTACAGTCAATTAGGATCCCCTGCCAGCAGGGCCTTCATTTTGTGATTTATACTTATGTTCAAGGCAATAACTACCAGGAAAATGAGCAAACCAACTCGGGTTAACGATAGGCGCATCTTCTATCAATGTTGATTATTTGTCTCTTGAAAGATTCGTTAAAAATTGTGTCATAGTTTTGGAAAATTTGCGCAGATAAAAATTTCGGATGGACGAACAAAACCCAAATGTAATATCCCCGCTTCTTCGAAAGGCGGAGATGAAAATGAGACAACTGTACAGGCAAAAAATTGAGGTGCATTTCTGTATAAAAATTCAAAATCCTCTATATTTAGGTTGTATGTTTGTCACCGGTTTGATTGATATGTCGGATGGTCATCTATAAAACAACGGACCAGTCAGACTATCAGTAAACCAGCATTTGTATTTGTTCAGGAAGACTGTTCAATATATTCACCTTTAATGGCAGCTACTTTTGTATAATAAGGCACAGTGTTAACTTGTTTTAAATCAATGCACATACGTCGGGTGTTTTAGGTCCCGTTAGCAATTATTAAAAAATGGTTGTCAAAGCTGGGACTTGTGCCGTTTTCTGGATTGTTTTTAGTATTCAAATTAACAAATACCCACCATATATACCGCGTTTTTCTTTCGGTGCTACCTCTTTTTTTCAAAATAAGAGAAGTCAAAATCAACCCATGCTTAGGAAACTCGAAAAGTAATTAAGGGAACAAAAATTAACTGTAATCCTTACTAGAACGATTTAAATCCAACATAAAACCTCTCTCAATGGCGAAAAAACACATTGTAACCACAATAGCCTCAAATACGTTTGACAGAGTATATATAGAGTAAAATGAAGGACTTTACCTTGAATACACGTTTGACAGAGTATATTGAGAGTAAAATGAAGAACTTTACCTTGAATTCATAATGTCCAATGTGGAATCCTTCAGAAATCCTACAACCAAGTGAATACAGGCCTACTAGTCAGTGCAGACTTATATTTTTATTTGAACAGATAACGTGACGTTTTGTCACAAGACTTTTATCGCTAAGTAGAAAAACAAACATATCATTACAGAATGTACATAGAGTCAAAGTACAATGCAGCGAGGCCGTCGTTTGTTGTGAAATGTACATGTAATGTACGGTCAGACATTTAAATACACTCATTATTTTTAACATATTTAATTTTGTGTGATAAGTTTGTTAACCACTTAAAAATGAAAGGCTTGTTTAATCAGCATACCATAAAAGAGTGGAATGAGTGGAGTACAAATGTTTTAAAACAGAGAGTCAGACACATAAATAACAAAAACCCCACAAACGATTTGATGTTTTAATTGGAGAAATGTAAATATTCTGTCACAATGAAAACATATTAAGCAAATAGACGCCTTGTAAGCTTAAGTTTACCGCATTTTAAAGCTTTTTTGAGCACCGACTTTTATAAGATTGTAATAGGAATAATTAACATCCATAGCAGTTGCAATACGCTAACAGCAGCTATATAGAATCAAAGTACGTTTTAATCAGATGCAATACGATAACAATACTTATATAGTCCGTGAACGTTTAAAGCTAACGAAATGATATAGGTCCAATTATACGCACACAGTATGTGAAATATATGTAAGTTCTAAGCAGGAAAAATGCGCAAACACCGCTTATATAGGTCCAAATTTACGTTCAAAGTATGTGAAATATGTAAGAAATGCCATAACACCGCTTATATAGGTACAAATATACGCACACAGTAGTTCAAAGCAGAAAAAATGTGCTAACACAGCTTATATAGGTCAAAATTTACGTTCAAAGTATGTGAAATATGCAAGTTCAAAGCAAAAGAAATGCCATAACACCGTTAAATATAGGTCCAAATATACGCTCACAGTAGTTCAGAGCAGAAAAAATGCGCTAACACAGCTTATATAGGTCTATATATGCGCACACAGTAGTTCAAAGCAAAAAAATATGCGCTGACACAGCTTATATAGGTCCAAATTTACGTTCAAAGTATGTGAAATATGCAAGTTCAAAGCAAAAGAAATGCCATAACACCGTTAAATATAGGTCCAAATATACGCTCACAGTAGTTCAAAGCAGAAAAACTGCGCTAACACAGCTTATATAGGTCCAAATTTAACGGTTCAAAGTATGTGAAATATGCAAGTTCAAAGCAAAAGAAATGCCATAACACCGTTAAATATAGGTCCAAATATACGCTCACAGTAGTTCAAAGCAGAAAAAAATGCGGTAACACAGCTTATATAGGTCTAAATATACCCTCAAAGTATGTTGAATACACTTACTTTACAATATATGTCCAAATGTAAGTTCAAACCGTAAGAAATGCGCTGACGCAACTTTTATAGGCCCAAATACAGGCTAAAACCAGATGAGATACGCTAACACCAGCTGAATATATAGGTCAAAATGATAAAAAACATAAAATGCGCTAACTTCAGTTATATAGGCCTAAATGTACGTTTAAAACAGGTGAAATAGGCTACAATTGGAGTTACAAGACCAAGCGTACGTTTAAGTCACGTGGAATACACCACCATTCGATATAAAGGACAAAGTATACATTTAAAGCAGATGCAATATGCCGACACCGGTTGTATACGTTAAAACAAATGAACTTCGGTACCATTGGTTGTATAGGATCAAACGTACGTTATAAAGCTTGATGAAATACGCAAACACTGGTTTTATACGTGACCAACGGTTGTGTATAATCTACTGTACGTTATGCGGCAGAATGAAATACGCAAACACTGGTTGTATGCGTTACCAATGGTTGAATAGAATCTAACGTACGTTATAAAACAGGATGAAATACACAAACACCGGATGTATGCGTTACAAACGATTCTATCGAACCTAACATACGTTATAAAGAAGGATGAAATACGCAAACACCGGTTGTATACGTTACTATCAATTGTATAGAACCTAACATACGTTATAAAGTCGGATGCAATACGCAAACAACGGTTGTATACGTGACCATCGGTTGTATAGGATCTAGCGTACGTTATATGGCAGGATCAAATACGCAAACACCGGCTGTATACGTTACCATCGGTTGTATAGGATCTAGCATACGTTTTAAGGCAGGATGAAATATGCAAACACAGATTGTATACGTGCCCATCGGTTGTATAGGAGCAAACGTACATTACAAAGTCGGATGGAATACGCAAACACGGTTGTATGCGTACCATCGATTGTTTTGGATCAAACGTACATTACAAAGTCGGATGAAATACGCAAACACCGGTTGTATGCGTTACCATCGGTTGTATAGGATCAAACGAACATTACAAAGTCGGATGAAATACGCAAACACCGGTTGTATGCGTTACCATCGGTTGTATAGGATCAAACGTACATTAAAAGTCGGATGAAATATGCAAACACCGGTTTGTATGCGTTACCATTGGTTGTTTTGGATCAAACGTACATTACAAAGTCGGATGAAATACGCAAACACCGGTTGTATGCGTTACCATTGGTTGTATAGGATCAAACGTACATTACAAAGTCGGATGAAATACGCAAACACTGGTTGTATGTGTTACCATCGGTTGTATAGGATCAAACGTACATTACAAAGTCGGATGAAATACGCAAACACCGATTGTATACGTTAACATCGGTTGTTTAGGATAAAACGTACGTTATCAGGCAGGATGAAATACGCAAAGACCGGTTGTATGCGTTACCATCGGTTGTATAGGATCAAACGTACATTACAAAGTCGGATGAAATACGCAAACACTGGTTGCATGCGTTACCGTCGGTTGTATAGGATCAAACGTACTTACAAAGTCGGATGAAATAAGCAAGCACTGGTTGTATACGTGACCATCGGTTGTATAAGATCTAACGTACGTTATAATGGAGGATCAAATACGCAAACACCGGTTGTATACGCTACTATCAGTTGTATAGGATCAAACGTACGTATTAAAGCAGGATGAAATACGCAAACACTGGTTGTATGCGTTACAAACGGTTGTGTATAACCTAACGTAGGTTATCCGGCAGGATGGAATACGCAAACACAGATTGTATACGTTACTATCGGTTGAATAGGATCAAACGTACGTTATAAAGCCGGATGAAATACGCAAACACTGGTTGTATACGTTAACATCGGTTGTTTAGGATCAAACGTACGTTATCAGGCAGGAGGAAATATGCAAACACCGGTTGTATGCGTTACCATCGGTTGTATAGGAGCAAACGTACATTACAAAGTCGGATGAAATACGCAAACACCGATTGTATACGTTAACATCGGTTGTTAAGGATAAAACGTACGTTATCAGGCAGGATGAAATATGCAAACCACGGTTGTATGCGTTACCATTGGTTGTTTTGGATCAAACGTACATTACAAAGTCGGATGAAATACGCAAACACCGGTTGTATGCGTTACCATTGGTTGTATAGAATCAAACGTACATAACAAAGTCGGATGAAATACGCAAACACTGGTTGTATGTGTTACCATCGGTTGTATAGGATCAAACGTACATTACAAAGTCGGATGAAATACGCAAACACCGATTGTATACGTTAACATCGGTTGTTTAGGATAAAACGTACGTTATCAGGCAGAATGAAATGCGCAAAGACCGGTTGTATGCGTTACCATCGGTTGTATAGGATCAAACGTACATTACAAAGTCGGATGAAATACGCAAACACTGGTTGCATGCGTTACCGTCGGTTGTATAGGATCAAACGTACATTACAAAGTCGGATGAAATACGCAAACACTGGTTGTATACGTGACCATCGGTTGTATAAGATCTAACGTACGTTATAATGCAGGATCAAATACGCAAACACCGGCTGTATACGCTACTATCAGTTGTATAGGATCAAACGTACGTATTAAAGCAGGATGAAATACGCAAACACTGGTTGTATGCGTTACAAACAGTTGTGTATAACCTAACGTAGGTTATCCGGCAGGATGGAATACGCAAACACAGATTGTAAACGTTACTATCGGTTGTATAGGATCAAACGTACGTTATAAAGCCGGATGAAATACGCAAACACTGGTTGTATACGTTAACATCGGTTGTTTAGGATCAAACGTACGTTATCAGGCAGGAGGAAATATGCAAACACCGGCTGTATACGTTACCATCGGTTGTATAGGATCTAGCATACGTTTTAAGGCAGGATGAAATATGCAAACACAGATTGTATACGTGTCCATCGGTTGTATAGGAGCAAACGTACATTACAAAGTCGGATGGAATACGCAAACACCGGTTGTATGCGTTACCATCGATTGTTTTGGATCAAACGTACATTACAAAGTCGGATGAAATACGCAAACACCGGTTGTATGCGTTACCATCGGTTGTATAGGATCAAACGAACATTACAAAGTCGGATGAAAGACGCAAACACCGGTTGTATGCGTTACCATCGGTTGTATAGGATCAAACGTACATTAAAAAGTCGGATGAAATATGCAAACACCGGTTGTATGCGTTACCATTGGTTGTTTTGGATCAAACGTACATTACAAAGTCGGATGAAATACGCAAACACCGGTTGTATGCGTTACCATTGGTTGTATAGGATCAAACGTACATTACAAAGTCGGATGAAATACGCAAACACTGGTTGTATGTGTTACCATCGGTTGTATAGGATCAAACGTACATTATAAAGTCGGATGAAATACGCAAACACCGATTGTATACGTTAACATCGGTTGTTTAGGATAAAACGTACGTTATCAGGCAGGATGAAATACGCAAAGACCGGTTGTATGCGTTACCATCGGTTGTATAGGATCAAACGTACATTACAAAGTCGGATGAAATACGCAAACACTGGTTGTATACGTGACCATCGGTTGTATAAGATCTAACGTACGTTATAATGCAGGATCAAATACGCAAACACCGGTTGTATACGCTACTATCAGTTGTATAGGATCAAACGTACGTATTAAAGCAGGATGAAATACGCAAACACTGGTTGTATGCGTTACAAACGGTTGTTTATAACCTAACGTAGGTTATCCGGCAGGATGGAATACGCAAACACAGATTGTATACGTTACTATCGGTTGTATAGGATCAAACGTACGTTATAAAGCCGGATGAAATACGCAAACACTGGTTGTATACGTTAACATCGGTTGTTTAGGATCAAACGTACGTTATCAGGCAGGAGGAAATATGCAAACACCGGTTGTATGCGTTACCATCGGTTGTATAGGAGCAAACGTACATTACAAAGTCGGATGGAATACGCAAACACCGGTTGTATAGGATCAAACGTACATTACAAAGTCGGATGAAATACGCAAACACCGGTTGTATGCGTTACCATCGGTTGTATAGGATCAAACGTACATTACAAAGTCGGATGAAATACGCAAACACCGGTTGCATGCGTTACCATCGGTTGTATAGGATCAAACGTACATTACAAAGTCGGATGAAATACGCAAACACTGGTTGTATACGCTACCATTGGTTGTATAGGATCAAACGTACGTCATAAAGTCGGATGAAATACGCAAACACTGGTTGTATGCGTTACCATTGGTTGTATAGGATCAAACGTACGTCATAAAGTCGGATGAAATATGCAAACACTGGTTGTATGCGTTACCATCGGTTGCATAGGATCAAATGTACGTGATAAAGCAGGATGAAAAACGCAAACACCGGTTGTATGCGTTACCATCGGTTGTATAGGAGCAAACGTAGATTACAAAGTTGGATGAAATACGCAAACACCGGTTGTATACGCTACTGTCTGTTGCATAGGATCAAATGTAAATTATAATGCTGGATTAAATACGTAAACACTGGTGAGATACGCTACGACCGGTTGTACAGGTCTACATGTAAGTTTAAATTAAGTGGAATACGCTAGCACTGGTTAAAAGTTAAAATTAAGCGGAATACGCTTATACTGGTTATATAGGCCCAAATGTAAGTTCAAATAAGATGAAATACACTAACATCGGTTATAAGTTCAAATCAGATGAAATACGCTAACACTGATTATAAAGGTCCAAATGTACGTTCTAATTAAGTGTAAAACACCGATTACATAAGTCCGAATGCAAGCTTAATTTGACAAAGCAGATGAAATGCGCTAACTCCGGTTATAGGTCCAAATGCCTGATTTCTCCAACTAGTGCAGTATTGTCTTACGGAAAACACAACAGTTACTATTATGATAATAAATTCACCAGCGCACCCTTAACGTGAAACGATTTCGAAAACATTTATGCCTAAAATTCCCGGAATAACGTAATTTTTTACGGAAAATGTGAACTGAAGCAATACCATCTAAAATGGAATTAATTATTCTGTAGAAACGTTATAGGGTATCACATGATACACTGGCGAACCGCATTAAAATAGTGATATTTTTCATATTACTGCTATCTAAATTACAAATTTCTTTATGAATATTTTCTTATTAGTACGAGATGACGACAACAGATATTGTAGAAGGGAACCAAACCCCTTCTCAACGATTTCATACTGTGTCAATTCTATTCCGTCACACCCTGTAACGCCCCAACACTTTCCTACACTTTAACACCCCGCCCTTCCATACCCTGGGGTTCTCTGCATATAATGTGTCTTTTTATTACACGAAGTTTTGTATACCACTGACTATCGCAATTACCTATGTTAAAGTACAAAGTAATCAAAAACAATCAAATGAGGACGACATGCTATTGCACGACTCAAAGTTACCAAGTACACCACAAAACAAGACGCAATATGCTTTTTTAGGAAGGCGCCATATATCTGGACAGGGCTGAAAGTAACCAAGCTTAAGGACAAAACAAGACCACATATGTCATTATAGGGTTCAAAGTGACCAATGTCACGAAAACGGAAGGCGTCATATATCTGGACAGGGCTGACAGCAACCAAGGACAAAGCAATACGACATATGCCAGTGACCAAAAACACGACAAAACCAGACGATATATTCCTTTAAGAAGGCTCAAGATAACGAAGAATACGTAAAAGAGGACTTCGTCATAAGCCTTTACAGGGCTTAAAGTGACAATTGACATGGCAAAACAAGGCGAACTATGCCTTTATAGAGCTCAAAATGAAAAAAGGACAAAAGAACACGAAACATGCCTTTTCAAGGCTCAAAGTTACCAACGACATAACAAAGCAAGATGGCATGTGTCTTTACAGGGTCAAAGTAACGAAGGACACAACAAGACGACATATGCCTTTACAGAACTCAAAGTAATCAAGGAGACAAAAAACAAGAAGACTATATGTCATGTGCCTTTACAGGGCTCAAAGTAACAAAGGATGCGACAAACAAGAAAACTATGTCATGTGCCATTACAGGGCTCAAAGTAACTGAGGATACGACATACAAGAAGAAGACTATGTGATATGCCTTTACAGGGCTCAAAGAAATCAATGATACGACAAAGAAGAAGACTATTTCATGTGCCTTTACAGGGCTCAAAGTAACCGAGGACACGAAAAACAAGAAGACTATATATCATGTGATTTTTCAGGGTTCAAAGTAACAAAGGATGCGACAAACAGAAAACTATGCCATGTGCCATTACAGGACTCAAAGTAACCAAGGATACGACAAAGAGGACGACATATTCCTTTGTGGGTCTTAAAGTTACCAAGGGCACCACAAAAAGCGGGCTCAAAATAACCAAGAATACCACAAGACAAGACAAAATATGGCTTTACAGAGCTCTTTCCGCCCAGTTTACTCCATGACCAGTCAAACACTAACATTTAAAACAGCATGTTCAGGTAATGACCTGATAAACATGATAAAAGGTCTCCGGTACCCATTCAACCCACTGTAAATTATCATTTTTGACACGCATTTAACATTGTATTAAAACTTCAAATGTCCTTAAATCTGCAGCCAGTTATAACCTATGACCTGTTTTCATATATTAATAATAAAAATGAGTCAGAGAAGATTTAACACGGCCTTTACGCGTTGTATTTAGAAATTGATTAATGTCGAGTTAACTAGGATATTTCTGTATAGGGTTTGTCTCGGGTGTTCATTTTAATTTTGTGTATGTAAAGACTTCATTTAACTATGAATTGATTTTATTTTGAGCCTGTATCCATGAAACTCTGTAGGGGTAGTAATTTAAGGTATCGATTACAATTCAACGGATTGTCTTATTGGATGTTTTAAACCATACATTTTATTCATGATTAAAGAAGATAAGTGTCAAGCTTATCTGATACCACTCCAGATCTGACGTTCGCTTTAAATACAGAATGAACCTATTTTTAAAAACACATTGTTTAATTTCGTGATTATAACGCACTTAACATTTCAAAAATTAGTTAAAGGAAATCACGTATATTTTTGTTATTTCAGTAAACAGTACGTAATTTATATTTAAAAAGTCAAGAAATAAAAAATTGAAATAGCTTAAAACAAATAAAAAGGTAAAGATGCAGGTGTTTTAGATAATGGTTATAATAATGAAACAATGTTCAAAGCAAACATACCGATTATTGTGACTAAATAATCACCTGTTACAAGCAATTTAATGACGTTTTCCACACTTTTTAACAATGACAGCATTGACTTTTTCACATCTGATTATAGATTGTTGGAGATTTTTGGAAACAATCAAAGGGAGAGAATGAAATGAGAGAGTGAAATGCGCTAACTCCGGTTATAGGTCCAAATGCCTGATTTCTCCAACTAGTGCAGTATTGTCTTACGGAAAACACAACAGTTACTATTATGATAATAAATTCACCAGCGCACCCTTAACGTGGAACGATTTCGAAAACATTTATGCCTAAAATTCCCGGAATAACGTAATTTTTTACGGAAAATGTGAACTGAAGCAATACCATCTAAAATGGAATTAATTATTCTGTAGAAACGTTATAGGGTATCACATGATACACTGGCGAACCGCATTAAAATAGTGATATTTTTCATATTACTGCTATCTAAATTACAAATTTCTTTATGAATATTTTCTTATTAGTACGAGATGACGACAACAGATATTGTAGAAGGGAACCAAACCCCTTCTCAACGATTTCATACTGTGTCAATTCTATTCCCTCACACCCTGTAACGCCCCAACACTTTCCTACACTTTAACACCCCGCCCTTCCATACCCTGGGGTTCTCTGCATATAATGTGTCTTTTTATTACACGAAGTTTTGTATACCACTGACTATCGCAATCACCTATGTTAAAGTACAAAGTAATCAAAAACAATCAAATGAGGACGACATGCTATTGCATGACTCAAAGTTACCAAGTACACCACAAAACAAGACGCAATATGCTTTTTTAGGAAGGCGCCATATATCTGGACAGGGCTAAAAGTAACCAAGCTTAAGGACAAAACAAGACCACATATGTCATTATAGGGTTCAAAGTGACCAATGTCACGAAAACGGAAGGCGTCATATATCTGGACAGGGCTGACAGCAACCAAGGACAAAGCAATACGACATATGCCAGTGACCAAAAACACGACAAAACCAGACGATATATTCCTTTAAGAAGGCTCAAGATAACGAAGAATACGTAAAAGAGGACTTCGTCATAAGCCTTTACAGGGCTTAAAGTGACAATTGACATGGCAAAACAAGGCGAACTATGCCTTTATAGAGCTCAAAATGAAAAAAGGACAAAAGAACACGAAACATGCCTTTTCAAGGCTCAAAGTTACCAACGACATAACAAAGCAAGATGGCATGTGTCTTTACAGGGTCAAAGTAACGAAGGACACAACAAGACGACATATGCCTTTACAGAACTCAAAGTAATCAAGGAGACAAAAAACAAGAAGACTATATGTCATGTGCCTTTACAGGGCTCAAAGTAACAAAGGATGCGACAAACAAGAAAACTATGTCATGTGCCATTACAGGGCTCAAAGTAACTGAGGATACGACATACAAGAAGAAGACTATGTGATATGCCTTTACAGGGCTCAAAGAAATCAATGATACGACAAAGAAGAAGACTATTTCATGTGCCTTTACAGGGCTCAAAGTAACCGAGGACACGAAAAACAAGAAGACTATATATCATGTGATTTTTCAGGGTTCAAAGTAACAAAGGATGCGACAAACAGAAAACTATGCCATGTGCCATTACAGGACTCAAAGTAACCAAGGATACGACAAAGAGGACGACATATTCCTTTGTGGGTCTTAAAGTTACCAAGGGCACCACAAAAAAGCGGGCTCAAAATAACCAAGAATACCACAAGACAAGACAAAATATGGCTTTACAGAGCTCTTTCCGCCCAGTTTACTCCATGACCAGTCAAACACTAACATTTAAAACAGCATGTTCAGGTAATGACCTGATAAACATGATAAAAGGTCTCCGGTACCCATTCAACCCACTGTAAATTATCATTTTTGACACGCATTTAACATTGTATTAAAACTTCAAATGTCCTTAAATCTGCAGCCAGTTATAACCTATGACCTGTTTTCATATATTAATAATAAAAATGAGTCAGAGAAGATTTAACACGGCCTTTACGCGTTGTATTTAGAAATTGATTAATGTCGAGTTAACTAGGATATTTCTGTATAGGGTTTGTCTCGGGTGTTCATTTTAATTTTGTGTATGTAAAGACTTCATTTAACTATGAATTGATTTTATTTTGAGCCTGTATCCATGAAACTCTGTAGGGGTAGTAATTTAAGGTATCGATTACAATTCAACGGATTGTCTTATTGGATGTTTTAAACCATACATTTTATTCATGATTAAAGAAGATAAGTGTCAAGCTTATCTGATACCACTCCAGATCTGACGTTCGCTTTAAATAGAATGAACCTATTTTTAAAAACACATTGTTTAATTTCGTGATTATAACGCACTTAACATTTCAAAAATTAGTTAAAGGAAATCACGTATATTTTTGTTATTTCAGTAAACAGTACGTAATTTATATTTAAAAAGTCAAGAAATAAAAAATTGAAATAGCTTAAAACAAATAAAAAGGTAAAGATGCAGGTGTTTTAGATAATGGTTATAATAATGAAACAAAGTTCAAAGCAAACATACCGATTATTGTGACTAAATAATCACCTGTTACAAGCAATTTAATGACGTTTTCCACACTTTTTAACAATGACAGCATTGACTTTTTCACATCTGATTATAGATTGTTGGAGATTTTTGGAAACAATCAAAGGGAGAGAATGAAATGAGAGAGTGAAATGCGCTAACTCCGGTTATAGGTCCAAATGCCTGATTTCTCCAACTAGTGCAGTATTGTCTTACGGAAAACACAACAGTTACTATTTGATAATAAATTCACCAGCGCACCCTTAACGTGAAACGATTTCGAAAACATTTATGCCTAAAATTCCCGGAATAACGTAATTTTTTACGGAAAATGTGAACTGAAGCAATACCATCTAAAATGGAATTAATTATTCTGTAGAAACGTTATAGGGTATCACATGATACACTGGCGAACCGCATTAAAATAGTGATATTTTTCATATTACTGCTATCTAAATTACAAATTTCTTTATGAATATTTTCTTATTAGTACGAGATGACGACAACAGATATTGTAGAAGGGAACCAAACCCCTTCTCAACGATTTCATACTGTGTCAATTCTATTCCGTCACACCCTGTAACGCCCCAACACTTTCCTACACTTTAACACCCCGCCTTCCATACCCTGGGGTTCTCTGCATATAATGTGTCTTTTTATTACACGAAGTTTTGTATACCACTGACTATCGCAATCACCTATGTTAAAGTACAAAGTAATCAAAAACACATCAAATGAGGACGACATGCTACTGCATGGCTCAAAGTTACCAAGTACACCACAAAACAAGACGCAATATGCTTTTTTAAGAAGGCGCCATATATCTGGACAGGGCTGAAAGTAACCAAGCTTAAGGACAAAACAAGACCACATATGTCATTATAGGGTTCAAAGTGCCAATGTCACGAAAACGGAAGGCGTCATATATCTGGACAGGGCTGACAGCAACCAAGGACAAAGCAATACGACATATGCCAGTGACCAAAAACACGACAAAACCAGACGATATATTCCTTTAAGAAGGCTCAAGATAACGAAGAATTACGTAAAAGAGGACTTCGTCATAAGCCTTTACAGGGCTTAAAGTGACAATTGACATGGCAAAACAAGGCGAACTATGCCTTTATAGAGCTCAAAATGAAAAAAGGACAAAAGAACACGAAACATGCCTTTTCAAGGCTCAAAGTTACCAACGACATAACAAAGCAAGATGGCATGTGTCTTTACAGGGTCAAAGTAACGAAGGACACAACAAGACGACATATGCCTTTACAGAACTCAAAGTAATCAAGGAGACAAAAAAACAAAAGACTATATGTCATGTGCCTTTACAGGGCTCAAAGTAACAAAGGATGCGACAAACAAGAAAACTATGTCATGTGCCATTACAGGGCTCAAAGTAACTGAGGATACGACATACAAGAAGAAGACTATGTGATATGCCTTTACAGGGCTCAAAGAAATCAATGATACGACAAAGAAAAAGACTATTTCATGTGCCTTTACAGGGCTCAAAGTAACCGAGGACACGAAAAACAAGAAAACTATATATCATGTGATTTTTCAGGGTTCAAAGTAACAAAGGATGCGACAAACAGAAAACTATGCCATGTGCCATTACAGGACTCAAAGTAACGAAGGATACGACAAAGAGGACGACATATTCCTTTGTGGGTCTTAAAGTTACCAAGGGCACCACAAAAAAGCGGGCTCAAAATAACCAAGAATACCACAAGACAAGACAAAATATGGCTTTACAGAGCTCTTTCCGCCCAGTTTACTCCATGACCAGTCAAACACTAACATTTAAAACAGCATGTTCAGGTAATGACCTGATAAACATGATAAAAGGTCTCCGGTACCCATTCAACCCACTGTAAATTATCATTTTTGACACGCATTTAACATTGTATTAAAACTTCAAATGTCCTTAAATCTGCAGCCAGTTATAACCTATGACCTGTTTTCATATATTAATAATAAAAATGAGTCAGAGAAGATTTAACACGGCCTTTACGCGTTGTATTTAGAAATTGATTAATGTCGAGTTAACTAGGATATTTCTGTATAGGGTTTGTCTCGGGTGTTCATTTTAATTTTGTGTATGTAAAGACTTCATTTAACTATGAATTGATTTTATTTTGAGCCTGTATCCATGAAACTCTGTAGGGGTAGTAATTTAAGGTATCGATTACAATTCAACGGATTGTCTTATTGGATGTTTTAAACCATACATTTTATTCATGATTAAAGAAGATAAGTGTCAAGCTTATCTGATACCACTCCAGATCTGACGTTCGCTTTAAATATAGAATGAACCTATTTTTAAAAACACATTGTTTAATTTCGTGATTATAACGCACTTAACATTTCAAAAATTAGTTAAAGGAAATCACGTATATTTTTGTTATTTCAGTAAACAGTACGTAATTTATATTTAAAAAGTCAAGAAATAAAAAATTGAAATAGCTTAAAACAAATAAAAAGGTAAAGATGCAGGTGTTTTAGATAATGGTTATAATAATGAAACAATGTTCAAAGCAAACATACCGATTATTGTGACTAAATAATCACGTGTTACAAGCAATTTAATGACGTTTTCCACACTTTTTAACAATGACAGCATTGACTTTTTCACATCTGATTATAGATTGTTGGAGATTTTTGGAAACAATCAAAGGGAGGGAGAGAATCAGTGCTTTCAGTTAAACAAGGATTAAGAAAAGAAAAGACATAGAGACGAAAGTTGGCAAAGAAAATTAAGAAATACACGAGTATTATTTAGTGTCTATGCAATATACATTCTTACATAAAGATAAAAGTAGTGTTAAGTTACTCAAATTATATATATATATATATATATATATATATATATATATATATATATATATATATATATATATATAAACAATTAAAATCTTTTATTCTAAACATGAGTTTCTTACTTTTCCGGAGCACCCGGCCTCACTTCCGTTGTGGAAGTTCACGTGTCTAACCTTACTTGTCAGTTCCAAAGTTTTCACTTTGCTTCTTGATTGTGGTTCGGACATGGATTAATTTGTTTTTTATTTGACTATTCTTAAAACTGTATAATTGCAACGTAGAGAATTTTTATACACATTTACATTTGCATGTATGATCTGATATTATTATATTAATTTATATAATTAGTCTGGATGACTGACTGTTTTAAACATTATTTTAATAAGATTATTTTATTTAATTACAGTATTGTTGATTAGTTTGATGTCTGTGTCCAGGATTGGCCTGGATATATTTGACGTTCCATAGTTCCATGTTCCTTTCACACAATTTTGATTACACTCGTGACTGGCTAGCTAAACAGGAGTTGCTTACCCTTCCGAAGCACCCGACCTCACTTCCATGATGGAAGTTTACATGTCTTATCTAACTTGTCAGTTTCAAAGTTTTTACTTTGCTGCTGGAATGTGATTTGGCCATGGAGTAATAGTTAATTAATAATTTTTGATTAATAGTGACATTTTGTTTGCAGTAAACAATAAGATATTTGCTGTAAAACAAGGGTGCACTTTTTTTCATCAAAAGCCTTGCATTCTTATACGTAATGGTACTCTTGACCGGTGTTTAATCAAGCTTTTTGTTCTTTTACCTGGTCATCAAATGACGAAACTTACATATTGTTTGTATAAATAAATCAAAAAGAAAAAGTTTGTCCAAATGTTTATCTCGAACGCATTAATATTTCGAAAGTAAAAAAATCTCGGTGCAATTCTGAGTAATCGACGTTTTGTCCTCCAATTTACCAATAAATAACAAATTTTGAACGTACAAGAGATATAAAGAAAAACAAAGAAAAAGTGTCAATTTTACAACTATAATACAAATATGGTAAATCGTTACAATTTGAATAAACGAAACATCATCATTACAATATACAAGTACTGCTTAAAAATGACTGACATTTATTATTGAAAATGATAAACAGTCATACAACTAATTAATCAACGGTTATATTTTGTATGACATACCTTATACACTTTGTCATTTAATCACTTATAAAAAACCTTAATTTGTTTAACTATCAAAATATAATCTGATTATACCTTCTGACATAAGCGTATTGCCATTCATAAAATAGAAAAGTTTTACCATCATTATTTCTTGAAATTGTCTTTTAACACATTGACTATGCTTTTGTCGTGATGCTGTGTCCGAGCAACAAGAAGGGTACCATTTACTTCCCAAAAGATAGCTATCTCCACAAAAGACAATAAATCTAATGCATCGCGTGACTATGGTACCATAGAATATCGCTATACAAACCTGATGGTTATTAAAATAGCAACGACTTTACTTGCCAATGTCACTGTATGGATGTCAACATTAGATGTTGGAAATATACAAAAAATATTAGAACATTAAACAGTTATGTTATCATATATTAATGAGATACAAAAACATTTGTAACTAGCTGAACATGAGAAATCTATAAATTTCAAGTACTAACAATTTATATGTTTAAGGGGTTCACATATACAGATCAAAGGAAAAGGACAAGCAAATATATCATAATATCCATGTGTAGCGTTTAGCGGGCACAGTTGTTTTAAAGTGTGCTATCTGGCGATGTGCTTGTATAGAGTGTAGTCGCAATACAAAGAGAGATTACTCCTATCATACCCATCTGTATTGTTTTCAGTGTAAATACACTAAACACCGATTTTGTTGATTATAAGTAAGTGGATAAAGTCGGGTATAAAATCATAAACAGTAATTGTGACTGTTTATTTGTTATATTATATGGGTTTGGGCTCTATACTATAACTACAACACTGGATATCATTTAATATTAAAATCCAGTACACGATCAAACTCAGGATTTAACGGTCAGTGACATTTTTGTATTGTATACCTCTCTAAAGCATTAAAGTATAAACAGAAATTGATTACACTCAGTTATTTGTCTATAAAAAATTATAACTGATTTTTTTCTTGATAAAATGTATTTATAATCAACCAGCCTAATATACACTTTAGGTTTCCATAATGTATATTTTGCAATAATCCATTTTACTGAGAAAAAATTGGCAATTTCTGCAATGATGGAAAATGAACAAAGTCTATTTACTCCACCCCTTTTACCATGTAAGGCACAATGATATGCCATGACTTTTTTATACATATAACCTGTTTACTATGCAAGGAAGGCTAATGAACATGTACTGTGTCCTGTATAAAGGCAAAACCAAATCATGTTCTGTTTAATGTTATTCTACCACAATGACTTCTGAAAGTATTTGTGATAGAATTCAGATTGTCTCACATGAGTGGGTGGCTTTAAGTATGTATCTGTACATTTTCATTAATTTTTAGAAATATTTACAGATGTATTACATATTTATTCTCAAACCTAACATTGGTACTACTCGTAGCTTAATTGAGCAATGGATGAACAAATGTCAGTGATATGCTTGTGTTCTTAAGTTAACTATGCAAACAAAACATTCAAAAAAATAAACATGTATAAATTGGATTCACTTCAAATGCAAGAAATTTTGCAATTTACTTGACAGTTGTTGGATATATTTTACTCTCTCTATAATCATATACACAGGTGTTTATATTCCGTTGGCCTTATTGTGTTGTCATCAAACTGTTGTCCACTCTTAAAGTATATCATCTGTGACACCTTTTAAACTTTGAATGGAACCCATAGTTAAAGGGGTTAGGTTTGTCCAAAAAGGTAGAGTCTAAAACTTAGATTTTTTTAAGGTTGAACATTTTTGACAAAAATTTATACTATACAGAGGAAAAACTCAAAGCGATGAAAAACTCACTCAAACCTTGATGATATATTAGGCTAACTTATGTTATATGGCCAAATTTCTGTTTTCATCTGCAACTGGTTCTTGAGAAAAATCCATAAAACTAAGTGTAATCCATTTCTGATTATACTTTAATGGGTTTTGTGTTTCAGGTTGCATTGGTTACTGCAAGTACGATGTTCTTCAGACTATGGATTGTTCGACAAATAAGGTTAAAAATGCACGCTGATCACACCACCAGATAGATCATTTTACATTTTGATAAAATAGTTGTCAATATTGTCGGTAAAATGCTCAACCAATGTTCTACTTCACAGCTATGTATGAAATACGGAATTCTGAGTAATACTGTTATCTGTTTTGAAATAAGTAAAAACTAGAATGACACTATCACAACATTCAATTTCGCATACAGTTACTTTATTGTGATTTGGACATATTTTGATATGTAGGTATTTGATTTATCCTTAACTGATTCCAAAAGAAATATCAATCCAAAATAAACAAACAAATACATGTCCAAAATCAAACAGCGTACTTATACTCAAGTTAAACAAGTAAACATTACGTGAACTTCCACCAGGAAAGTGAGGCCTGATGCTCTGGAAATGTAAGCACGTCCTGTTAATTTAGTTACAACCGCCACGTGGGTAATCAAAATTTAGAATAAAAGAAGCATGGAGCTATGGTACGTCAAATGTATCCAGGATAATTCTGGACAGAGACATCAGACTTATCAATGATATTGTGTTGTAGACTTAACATTGGAATGACTAAAAGTTAAAAATTAAAAAAGAAATTTGAAATTGAAACACACGCACTTGACATTAGATAATTCAACCAGGGCATACGACACCTAAAACAATTGTAACAATACTAAATTATAGAAGCAGTTTAACAAGGCAATACAGGGCATAAGAGTCTCATATTTGGACCACTAAAATACTAAATAAAACAAAATTACAAAGATACATATATATAGTATGTCATTTGTAACATCGTCAAACTTTATATACATATCTGTAATAAACATAAACGTTAATATCGTGTATTCGGAAGCATACATATTATGCATGTACATATATACCTGCTTAAAGACCAAAGTACTTTATCTGTACAAGTTGCAGTGTACTCACACTAACCGCCAAGATAATGACATCCGGAGTTTTGTTTTTTTAATATTCCATCTTTTTAAATATTTTTTTCCAAAGTATAATCATTTATACAATATACCATTTTGTATCAGTGATTATATATATATATATATATATATATATAAACAAACTTAAAAATGAAAAGGCACGTGTAATATCAAATATCATGGAACACGTTCATTCTTGTACTCACAGAATTAATCAAAAAGTTATATTAATGGGTACAACCACTCCCTTTAAAAAAAACAAAAAACAAAAAAACAATCCAATCTTAGTCATGTTTCAAGATATTGCACTTTGTAAAACATACTAGTATCATGAGCACAATCATTATTATTAAACTTGGCTGGCTCAAATTCTTATATTATCACGCACCCTTTTTTAAACAGGATAAATACAAAAATGAAAAACATATCGAATTAAAACGTGAATAAACAAATTAACACGTAAAAACCAACAAAATCAAATATACAAATTCATGTCCAAATAACAATCCCAAACCAAAGTAAAACTGTGAAACTAGCAAAGTTTGTTAAACACATGAACTTTAACGAGGGAAGTGCTTCTTGTTTAGTTACCTACATCAGCCAAGTGTGTAATAAAAGTTAACATTTAAAAAAAGGAATTTGAAACTACTGAAATACATGCACTTGACATTAGATAATGCAACAAGGAATACGACACCTGAAACAATTGTAGCAAGACTAAATTATAGTAACAGCTAAACAAGGCAATACAGAGCATAAGAAACTCATATTTGGACCACTAAAAATACTAAATAAAAACAAAATTACAAAGATACATATATAGTATATCATTTGTAACATCGTCAAACTTTATATACTTATCTAGAAGAAGCATAAACGTTAATATCGTGTATTCGGAAGCATACATATTTTATGCATGTACATATATACCTGCTTAAAGACCAAAGTACTATATCTGTACAAGTTGCAGTGTACACACACTAACCGCAATGATAATGGCATGCGGAGTTTTGTTTTTCTAATATTCTATCTTTTTTCAATAATTTTCCAAAGTATAATCATTTATACAATATACCATTTTGTATCGGTGATTTTCATTTTAAAGACATGAAAAATATAATTATTATTATATAATTCATACTATCGAGTTAATATACAAAATAAAGTGAAAATGAAAGCCAATTTGTTCGTTCTATAAAGTCTTATACAATAATACCTGAACATGTGATATTTTAAGATTTTGTTATTTTGAAACAATGAATACTCACTTCTATTTTAAATTGAACATATTTACCAATACCAAAATACGTATAAAAGTAAAGTATAACATTTATTTGGCAATAGCCAGAACAAACACAAAATACAAAAACATGTTTGATAGAGTCAGACATAAACATAAACAGAAACGACTGGTTGTAAAACTCCAGACTTCTGTCATTGTAACTTCTACAAATATAAACATGAGATCTTTAATTTCGTAAAAATAAGTTACACGTGGCGGGTGTAGCTAGCTAGACAGGAGGTACCTACCCTTCTGGACGCCCAGCCTCACTTCCCTGGTGGAAGTTCATGTGTGTAACCTAACTTGTCATTTCTAAAGTTTTTACTTTGCTTCTGGATTGTGATTCGGATATGGATAAGTATGTTTGTTTTTTTATTATAAATAAACGGGCGGGATTATTGATAAATTAGTAGCTTCTTTGATTTATAATGTTTCTTTTTTTTGAATGAATTCGTAAATCAATATCAACTAAAAAATGATAAGGCACCATGCAATATCAAATGTCATAAAAGACGTTGATTCTTGCACTCGCAGAATTGATATCAAAAAGTTATATGAATAGTACAACCACTCCCATCCAAAAAAGACAACCCAATCTTAGTCATGTTTCAAGATATTGCACTTTGTAAAACATATCATGAGCATATTCATTATTATTACACTTGGCTATCTCAAATTATTTTATTATGACATACCATTTTTTTTTTTTTTTTTTAAACAGGATAAATTCAAAAATGAAAAATATCAAAATAAAAACGAGAATATACAAATTTACACGTAAAAACCAACAAAACCAAATATACAAATTCATGCCCAAATAACTCTCAAACCAAAGTAAAACTTTTGAAACTAGCAAATTTTGTTAAACACATGAACTTTAACGAGGGAAGTGCTTCTTGTTTAGTTACCTACATCAGCCAAGTGTGTAATAAAAATGAGAGTTAAAGGAAAATGGAACCATGGCACGTCAAATATATACAGGATAATCCTGGACAGAACATTAGACTTATCAATAATATTGTGTTGTAGACTTAACATTGGAATGACTAAAAGTTAACATTTAAAAAAAGGAATTTGAAACTACTGAAATACATGCACTTGACATTAGATAATGCAACAAGGAATACGACACCTGAAACAATTGTAGCAAGACTAAATTATAGTAACAGCTAAACAAGGCAATACAGAGCATGAGGAACTCATATTTGGACCACTCACATACTAAATAAAACAAAATTACAAAGATACATATATAGTATATCATTTGTAACATCCTAAAACTTTATATACATATCAGGAAGAAAATAAACATTAATACCATGTATTAAGAAGCATACATTTTATATATGTACATATATACCTGCTTAAAGACCAAAGTACTATATCTGTACAAGTTGCAGTGTACACACACTAACCGCAATGATAATGACATGCGGATTTTTGTTTTTCTAATATTCTATCTTTTTTTCAATATTTTTCCAAAGTATAATCATTAATACAATATACCTTTTTGCATCAGTGATTTCCGATTTTAAGACATGAAGAATATAATTATCATTATTACATAATTCATACTATCGAGTTAATATACAAAATAAAGTGAAAATGAAAGCCATTTTGTCCGTTGTATAAAGTCTTTTTTAATAGTAACTAAACCTGTGCCATTTTTAGATTTTGTTAATTTGAAACAATAAAAACTCACTTCTATTTTAAATTAAACATATTTACCAATACCAAAATACGTATAAAAGTAAAGAATACCATATATTTGGCAATAGCCAGAACACACACAAAAACATGTTTGATAGAGTCAGAGATAAACATACATAGAGACGACTGGTTGTTAAACTCCAGACTTCTGTCATTGTAACTTCTATAAATATATACTTCAGATCTTTAGTTTCTTAAAAATAAGTTGTAATGGATAAGTATGTTTGTTTTTGATTGAAAATTAACGGGTGGGATTAATGAAAATGTACTAGCTTCTTTGATTTATAATAAATATCTTTTTGAATGAAATCGTTAATCAATATAAACAAACTAAAAAATGAAAAGGCACGTGCAATATCAAATATCATGGAAGACGTGGATTTTTGTACTCCCAGAATTAATATCAAAAGTTATATGAACCCCCACCTTATCCAAAAAAGACAAACCCAATTTTAGTCATGTTTCAAGATATTGCACTTTGAAAAACATATCATGAGCATATTCATTAATATTACACTTGGTTAGCTCAGATTCTTATACTATCCTGTACCCTTATTTAAACAGGATAAATACAAAAAAACTGACAAATATCAAAATAAAAACGTGAATAAACTGCTTTTATTCACATATATAATTTTAACCTATTTGTTTTCTCTTGCAAGTTCACAGCAAGCACATGTACTTGACGATAATTAATAACAAGAATATACAAAATTACGATGTTTCTCTACATAGGATAAGTAAATAACTTTATATGAGTGTGAGTAAACAAGGCATGGATTTATGATTGGAACCCAGAAAATAAAAGAGAAGTCCATGCATCAGAAGCAACTGGCTCACCCCCGAACTAAAACCCCAATCATCAGCCGACAAAGGTAGGGGTACTGTGTTTTGGGATTCAAGGAGTGCTTTGTTGATCAATCTCTATAAAGGACTTACTATGCATATCAAATGGAGGTGGATGTTCCATTGCATTGCACAGCAATTTTACCGTCTATATGTCAAGAATTGTATAAGCTGATAGTCTAGAAAGTAAGTTTGAGTAACTAAATCATTCATCCTACAGTCATCACAATCCGGACCAATTGAAATCCTATTTGCGGGAAATAAGAAATAAGTCTGTCACAGAGGAAATCCAAATTCTATATTCTTGATAATTCATTGCGCAGACCTTTATTGCATGTAGGTGAACGATTAAAACTATCTTTTGGTAACACGAAATAATCTCAACGATAACATAGTTTTAGTTATTGTAACTAATGCTAATATATAACTTCACAATCCGAGACATATTATGTTTAGCATTTAAGCTTTTCAGTTCTCATCTGCCGTCACGGTCTTGGTCGTTTCTGAAAATGTTATCAATATCAAATCCAATCTCGGATAACATCTCTAACGCCGTTTTCCCTCTCTCATTCTGAATATTTACGTCGGCTCCTTTTCTGGCTAGCATTGTGCATATTTCGCGGTGACCATACTTTGCTGCTACATGTATCGGAGTTTCACCGTGATCTTTATCCAGTTGATTCAATTTGGCATCATTAACTATCAAAAGTCTGACAAGTTCCAGATTACCTTTTTCTGAAGCTATATGCAGCGGTGTTTTGCCATGATCTTTCTCACATTTGTTGACATCGGCCCCATGGTTAATTAGTAATTTAGCAATCTCTAAATATTCCTTCTCGCATGATACACAGAGAGGTGTTGAATTGGTCAGTTTATTGACATGCGCGCCTTTATCAATCAACATTTCCACTATTCGTAATTGTCCTTCACTGGTAGCCACAAACAATGGTGTCCTACTACATCGCCGATTAGCCCTATTTACATCTGCTTCTTTCTCTAATAAAAGTGTAACTATGTTTTCATAGCCCTTTCTCGATGAGGCAATCAGCGGAGTCTCACCGTAGCGTGCACGCTTGTTTATATCAGCGCCATTCTCAAGAAGCAATTTTACGATGTCATAGTGCCCACCGGCTGATGCTACGTACAAAGGTGTAGCTCCTTTGTAGTCGTTTCTGTCGGAGGTAACATCAACCTTATTCTCAATGAGTGCCTCGACAACTCGAAAGTGTCCTACTTCAGATGCAAGAAAAAGGGGCATTTTCCCGTCTTTATCTGTAATATACATATCGGCATTACGTGCTGTAAGAAGTCTCACTACTTCTTCATGACCATATTTAGATGCAGCATATAAGGGCGTTTTGTCGTTCCATATCTCCGAAATATTGACATTAGCATCATATTTAAGAAGAACCCTGACAACATCAGGAAAACCAAATTTTGAAGCAGTGTACAGAGACGTTTCTCCATATGCCCCGCGTTTATTCACGTCTGCTCCTTTTCTCAGTAGTAAATCGGCTATGTGACTGTGTCCATGCATGCAGGCGACAAATAAGGGCGATAGGCCGTAAAAGTTATTGTTCTGATTCAAGTCTACGCCTTCAGTGAACCGTGTTACGAATTCGATATCACCACAAATGCAAGACAAGGATAGAAGGTTTAATTTTGAATTCAAACTGCTAATTTGATCATCTCTTAAATGAGACAATACAGCTGAAGTGGCACATTTAAGTCCTCTCAATATTATCCAGTGTAAAGGTCTACATTCTTGGGTCTCGTTAAGGTTGTTTGTTAACTCTTTCATTGCATTCATTTCCGCAGATTTCTCGAAATGAATGTGTTTTCCTTTTTCGCTCCTATGACATTGACACATTATAAACGTAACATCTTTTGAGTCCATTCTACGTATAGTTTCGGTAAGGATGGTATCGCCTTCCTTTGATACAATGTACTCATTACTAAGCACATCATACCAATCCCCATCCTTCAGGTCCCTTATCACTCGACGACCCCATTGCCTTTCCAGGCCTCTTGGTAATATAATGAACGGTTGGTTTGTTTTTTCATGAGGATGGAATGCTTCTAATCGAATTCGGTTCTTTACGAACTTTGAAGAACAATTTTCCAAAACCATTGGGTATAACCTGACATCTATGCTTGCGATAACAGCATCATGAACTATATCGTGAATGAATCTATACACTTTGCCTTCTTTGATTAGGTAGGTTCCCAATAAATGATTCAACTGTTCCATGATTTCCATCCTTGACTGGCCGCTAGATAAACCGCATAATTCTGAAAACTTTTTACGCAGTTTTTTGTCTCTTTCACTGTTGTTTGAAATGTCAAAAACGGACTCATCCAAACTATTGTCGTACATAACACACATCACAAGACAAAAGTATTTCAGGTGATCATGACATTTTAGTTTTGTTATTTCATCCTTGAACACCGACTGCGAAAAAAAATCCGTCGGGGATAATCCAGGTCGTTTAGTTGCCACAAACAACCTACAGAGAAGGGGAAAACAGTAAATTTCAATCTCCTGAATTTCCTCTGCCATTTGCAATAAATCATCTCTTTTGTTAAAAGTGACATGTGACTGGTAAATACTTCTCCGTTCGTCAACCGAAAGATCACATTGCTCATCGTTGATTTGTATTTTCATTGGTTGAATTACTTCCAGCAAATCTCTGACCGAGGGCTCGTTTTCATATGTTGATCGGACTGTTATCAGTATTTTCATCTCGCTGAGGCTAAAACATACTTTTAAGTCATTGAAATCAGACTTCCACTGACTACATTTACCCTTGTTTAGATAATGATAACCAAAAGCATCATCAACCACAAATAGTTGCTTAATGTCTTTTTTCCAACATTCTTTAATCTCGCTGGTGTTGGAAACAGATAAAACTCGATAACCTCGTTTAACAAATTGCAAAGCCACATTATGAACTGAAGCAGATTTACCTGATCCTGGCGGTCCGGTAACCATAGTAATGCTGTGCCTTTCGACTAAAGACATTATCTTGTTAGTCGCGCGTGTAGGTACAAATGTCTTATCGTCTTCTTCCCATAGTTCTAGTATTTCCTCCTGGAAATCTAAAAACGAATTTACAACTGCACATGTTAGAAATATGAATTATGCGTATAAAACATAGAATTTAAATTTGCATGGTTTTATGGCTCACTGGTTTATATGGAAAGTATGAGCCAAATCCTCAAAGAATAAAAAAATCAAATATAAATATACCGGCAATTGTCCGAATCTTAATTTCCAAAACACCAACAAATCAAAATCCCAAAGCATAAACAAATCGAATACAAACATACCGATCAATGTCAAAATCTTAATCCTTAAGAAAACCATCAAATCACAATTCCAAAAGCATAAACAAATTAGTCTCAAAAGCATAAACAAATCCCATAAGCATAAGGTCTATGTTTAAATCTCAATCCCAAAAACACCAACAAATCAAATTTTTGAAATCAAACAGAAATATGCTGATCCATTTTTTCAAAACCATCTTTTAAATTATTCAAAACCAGTCCATGCCCATATTTCAAACCCAAATTCAAAGTAATAACTTTGAAAACTGGCAATAAAATACATAAAAAAACAAATATACTAATGTATCTGTTAGAATTGTTCACAACTAAGGAATGTTTAATGAAGACGCCAGTGCAATATACAGAAAACAACTGGACTCATACACTGTAATATGTGAGTTATAAATTGAAAAATCAATACATTTAGAACAATAATTATAGATATGCATACATTTAGTGTTATCCTGGTTTATCAGATTGAGCACCATCTCCATACACATATCACATCTAGACTTATCCAAAATATCAGTGTATAATCTATTGATTTGTTGTTGGCAGCATTCTTCATTCCCAGGAGCAGCCACATTAACCACAACCTTATTATTGAAAAGAAAATATAACACATATTAATAACAAACCAGATTAGTTCTCAAACTGTCCTCATTTTTATTTGATGAAGGTAAGGGTTAAGACTCACATGAACAAAAATAACAGTTTGGTCGCCATTTTTATCACTGAGCCACATGGTATTTTAATGTTTAAGTATTTAATTCTAGGACAATGAAATCCCAGAACTACGGATTTATTAGAGGCGTATAACCTGAATATAAATGAATGTTCGAATCCCTAGTTTTTAATGATTATCATATGACCATTTTGATATCACACCTCTTATCAGTCCGAGAGTCCAGATATCAGCAAGTCGGCTGATATTGGGACTCGAGGGCTGATTAGAGGCGTGCTATCAAAATGGCGATATTATAAACTTTTTATCATAAGTTGTCCCAGTTGACACCTGGGATCTCCACTCTTCAAATAACTCTTCTCTTTGTTAAAAACTTGCAAACTCAACCGACTTTTGAGGCACACTTCACTGTGCCCCTTACACGCCTAAGTAAATAGAAAATTCCTCATTACGTCATCCAAAAAGCACCACCATTTTGTCATTTTTTTATCATTGTAAACAACCACCAAATACATTTTGGTGCATTAAAACAAGTTTCATTGAAATAACGATTTTTAGCTAAGACCCGGCTCATGTAAGTAAATAAATTATAGATTTATACACATCCCATTTTAAATCCACAAAAAATACGTAATGCATGGTATCATATTATTCTGTAAACTCCGGTTTGCACTGTCAAGCACTATAATTAAATGCTTGGGCAAAAAGAGGGTTGTCATTTTTGCTTTTAGTTAGAAGCGGGCAGCAATAAGTTGAAACGATGAATTAAAATCCGCCATTAACCGGAAATTTGGGAAGGGGTGTGATATCACTTTGCTAGATGTGTGATATCACTTTTAGGGGTGTGATATGGCCTAAGCTGTTATCAACTTGTATCATATTAAGACGTATCACATATACAAATATGATGTTATCACAAGTAAACATATGGTAAATGAGTTTATATGACATTTAAGGTAATTTCGATATTAACAAGAAGCTATACCATCGACGCATTTACGTTCAAATAGTTCCTCAAGAGATAATTTATTAAGTTTTATTTTTTATACAGTGATAGTTTTGGTATATATGGCTAATTCTAACACCAGTTGTTGCATGTTGTTTAATTATACTTCAATATTATACTAGTATGTGGATAAATAAAATTACAAATATTTCCTAAAAGGTATCTTTTTCCTGATATTGGTAGAAAGCAAACTCCGAAATTAAAACATTATAAATATACTTGAGCTTTGTTCACTCATAATGCGTGTTTCTAGTTTCTGTTTAACATCGAAGCAAGAGTTAAAAAATAAGCAAATGTTATACCTTGCTGATATCTGTCCAGAGTTTTGCAAACTCGCTGTTGGTAAAAGAACAGCTTGATTTGTGAACAACCGTATTTCTATACCACTGTAATCTACTGACATCAGCTCCAATGCTAGTATCATTGTCCGGGGGTAAATCTGTCCAGTTTGTAGATGTTTTTCCATGTGCTGTCAAGTTTCTGAAGACCACCATCAGCAGCGTTAAATCAAAATTTTTAGATGATGGCGGTGGCTTCGTATCTGAAAGTTAACGAACATGATTATATTAAATCACAACAATATCGATCAAATCATAATCCCGAATGCAAAGTTAAAAGTTGCAAATGAAATAAAATACGTCAATTTTATAATGGAAGTTAAACCGGATGATTTTAAAAGGGTAAGTATCTCCAGTGTGCCTAACTAGCCACATCGGCTATTATGAAATCAAAATTGAAAATAAAACGAACATGACACAATTATTCGCCAAATAGATACAAGATAATTTTGATTACATAGATTTCAAACTTATCATCAATATTGTGATGACGGCTATGAAACTTTTTAAGGTCCTTGATAAAATTAAATAAAATGACATTCTTATATTAATTATAACCACCCCTTTGTGATCTTATATAACTTACAAATATGATAAGCAGTTAATTCTACTGCAAGGTTCATTACTTACTACCGGTTCAACAATCATTAAAACCGTACAGTTATTTTGGCAATATTCTTAGATTATGCAATGGACTTACTTGAGGGATAAAGTAGGTACCACTGGCTCTTGTTAATTGTCCCTTTCTTAAACAATTCCTTCATATCATTCTTGTTGTTTGCAAGGGCATTCACTAACTGCTTTGGTGGTACAAGGCTGTCAAAATGTTGTTTCAATGCTTGTTTTCCCACACATAATATAAGCATTACCAATTTCAGGAAATTTGTTTGTTCTGGTGAAATTTCCTCAATAGGTGTACATGCTGATGTCTCTGATGTTGTTCTGTTACGCGCCACTGCAGACTGTATGTCTAATTTTAGTTTAGTAGTAGCCTGTGGTTCTTGTATTGGAACTGTTTGGATGCTGGTACTCGGTTGTTCCTCACTTGGCTCTTCCGAAGTTTGGGTTGTTTTTCCTGACATTTTTGTCAAATTATCTAAAATAAATAAATAAATGAATAAATAACTGATTATAAATAAAGAAATAAATATTTGATGGTCCAGAATTAAGAGTTATATATATATATATATATATATATATATATATATATATATTATATATATATATATATTTATAGTATAGCAAACACGAAATATCATACTTGGACATAATTGTAATATAAATTCATAATACAATATATACAATATACAGGTTTCCTGCATGGTTATTCAACACATAAGTTCTTTTTTCTGTATATTCAAAGAAAATTGATAATGAAGGGAATAAAAGCAATCTAGAAGTTATATATATATGTTATGACTCAGAATAAAATTGATTTAAACATGTATTCTACGATTTCAAATTATTAACACATTAAGCTAAGCTATTTTTAAACTTCTAATATGCTTGAATTTCCCTATGCATACGTATATATAGTGAAAAAAATAATTTAGAACACTGTAAATATATTTCCAAAACCTGTCAATAATTTCCAATTTTCTCAAATTGCCCAGAATTAATAGTTAATTATCTAAACCAAATGCTACACTGTCTTATCTGATTGGAGATGTTAAATTGACCATTAACAGTCCGTTTATACACATGTCACAGGTAGTTATTTATATAATTATAAATTACTCTTAAGTTATAATTAAGTCATTAGTTAAGGTTATATATATATTCCAAAATGCCAGGAGCCATTTTCCCTAGCAGGGTAGAATGTCACAGGTAGTTATTTATATATTACTATAAATTACTCTTAAGTTATAATTAAGCCATTGTTAAGTTTTAGCTTAAGTTATATTTCACTTTTATTTACTTTATTATATATTACATTACTTTGGGGGTAGGTATTAATTAGGTATGTATTTTCCTAACACGCCGTTCTACTTACTAACTTTATGTTTAGTGAGCATGCTTAATACGCAATTTCACAGGTCACTGCATTTTGGCGCGTATTCTTGACTGACCATTGCATTCCCTACGACACCGTCTAAGTGTCAAGACGTATTTATATACATTCATTAACACATGCATCTGTAGGTTTAACCTTCACGGATACAGTCGTATTTCATAGAAATTTAAAATTAGTTATGTTAATTTTACTTCTTCTAGTTCCTTATATATTTTTATTATTTAAAGTCATTAATTCATGGGTGAGATTTATTGTTAACATTATCGTCGATACCCGTAATATATCGAGTACTTGTTTATACTCATTAACGGTGACCTGATTATAACTCTACAGTTATGTAAACATATATTGAAAGATAGAGAGAATGTTTAACAGAGAATTTGTTCTAAATATGTTTAAGTGCGTTATAGTGCGTGATTTTGCTTTTGTGTAAATCGTGTGTGTGTGTGTGTGTGTGTGTGTGTGTGTTGTGTGTGTGTGTGATTTCATGTATGAATATGTATTAAAATTGTTCTATTTATTCTGTACTTGCAGGACATTTTTATTGTTTTTGTACCCAAATTCGTCAAAGTCAATAAATGAATATTACCTTGTAAACATGACTTGTCATTAGTACGAACCACTTGTGACACACATACAAGTGAAAATACAAGCTGCATTCCATATCAAGCGATAAGATGACAGGAATGGAATAGTAACAATAAATAAAAAATAAATGTATACTTCCTGAAGGTGTTTACCACTTCTGTTACATAAATCGCAAACGACAGAAAAGCAACTCGATAGATGATCAATTGAAGTTAAATGATAACTTCATCAGTTTTAAACAAATTATGAAATATTTTAGGAATGATAGAGCACACAGGACAGAAACGCTACAAAAAGAAGTATGCTTGCAATTGAAATAATGGTAATTACATTAATTCCTATATTTCACTCTTCCGGAGCACCCGGCCTCACTTCATCAGTAGAAGTTCACGTGTTTAACCCAATTTGTTTCAAAGTTTTTACTGTTTTAGGATTGTGATTTGGACATGGATTAGTATTGTCATATACCATTTTTTTATAATTTAATCATATAATACTTTAAAAAATGGTATAAAAATTATATATGACAATATGTTTGTTTTATATTCACACTAATCTACAATATGCTTTGGGGTTGTGATTTAGACATGGATTGTTGGGTTTATTTTGATGACCAGTCCAACAAGTCTAAATATCATACCTCATTAACTTTAGTTTTTACTGAAAATCATTGTAACGACTCCGGGTCATATAATCGTATATAAGCCCGGAGCTCTGGGCCGAACGTTATATAAATTATCTCCCCTGATGAGACGTTGTTCCCAGTGAACCTCAATGACATTGCGTAATGGCGGCGCCCATAGATGACGATTCGGTTTTTCAGTTGGAAAAAATTGTAAGGAATGTAGTCACTAACAAACTTTCCGGCCGTGAAAACACGTTTCGTTTCCTTACCCGTTTCATCAAAGGCATTGTTACCTCAAATTACCTGTCCTTCCTCCGAATCTAGATTTACAGAGAAGAACAAAATGGACGAAACTGAGACTGAGTAGAGTAATCCCCAAGACGTGAATATTGATGTTTTGTTTTCGGAATTTAGTGCACCAGTCGACGTTGCAATATTTTTTAATAAAAGCAAAACAACACGACGTATTACTGTTTTATTAATGACCCCAACACGTCACTGCTGAAGAAAACAATCAACTTTTTAAAACTTCACATTGAAAGCTTCATGTTCTGACATTTTAGTGACGTCATAATTAGTAGAGGCACTGGACAGAGATTTTTTTAACGCGCGTAATTAAGTAATATTCACGTAATGATTGAAAAATTATGTTGATAAAAATAGGGTTTTTACGTAGCAGCGACTGTTTTCAGCTTATGTCGACTTTATTTATCCATTCATTGTATTTATTTATTTATTTATTTATTTATTATTTATTTATTTATTTATCTATTTTATTAGAAGTTTAAAAAACATTATGAGGTATTAAATATTGAGTTTTGGAGATTCAGTATAATAGAACAATATGCCAGGGGACTCGGCGGCCAATTTTTATTATAACGTTTTAATAGTACTAGTATATCATATGTAATTAATTTAGTTTTATTCATGGAACATTGTTTATAGTAAAAGAAATAGGACCTTGTTCATGTCAACAGCGAACGCAATCAAAATACAAGTTAATTTATAAAAGGTCTAAACAAGGACAGGATCAAGGTATTGAAACAATTCAGTAACAATCTTGTCGTTGAATGGAACTGAATAGATGTTAACGATGTTTGATGTTATAAACGTATTTGCTTTTACTACCGATGGAGTGATATTTTTTTTTCATTTTGAAACGTTTTGTTAAAGGTTTATTTGCAAGGTTTTAAAGTCACAAGTGAACATTCAATCACAAAGCAATTTTTACTTTATTTGGTTGGAAATGTTATGAAAAAGATGTGACGATGACGACTTACCTTATCTTGATAATAATGATATGCGTATTGACCAGATCTTAGGATTGTAAAATGAATTGTGTCATTTTTGCAGAAATACTGTTTGTATTTTTTTCTGTCACTTATCCATTTATACACCTCTTCAACTCATCCTCAGTACTATTTTGTTCATCTGTATCTGCAAGTATATAGGTAAAACTTTTTAAATGACATATATACATAAAAAAAACACACTAATCAATGTCCGAATCACAATCCAAAGCAAACTAAAAATCGGGCAAGAAGTTAAATTAATATCATACTATTTTGTTCAGAATACAATTGCTCATTGTGAAACCAAACTTTAATGTAACAAATAAAAAGATGATAATGTGTTACCGTAAACAGAAAATCATTACAGTGATTTTATTGTAATTATAGAAACACGTCATTAATTGACTCATTATCTATAAATAGAGACTATGTCATAATGCCTTCTGTTAATAACAGTCTATCAAGAGACTGTAAATATAAATGCGGTAAATCATTGAATGTGTAATATAAACTGAAAATGCTGCGCTTGCAATAAACTGCCAATACAATTAAAATACTAACCTTTGTTTCAAATGCATCACTGGAAATGTTTATATAACATGGTACTGTGCTCTTACGGAATTTTGTTGGTAATATTACATTCAACACTTTTGAGCTTAATATGTGACAGAAGGCATATTCTCGTTGTAAATCTCGTTTGGAAATTCTTAAATCTAAATATAAATATTTAGGGGCATGCTAAGGGATATCTTTATTTGCATAAAATCCTGATCTATTTATAAGTACACGTCTTTTGTATTTTTAATCATTAGAATTAGGTTTCTTGATTTGTCCTAGTAGAAATTGGAATTCCTATTTTTACTGGATTTTAGTCGGTAAATTTCTACTAGTGTGATTTGCATCCTACTGTATCCATACTGGATCATGTCAGTATAAGTCATTGTTATATAACCGTCGATTAGATCCTCACTTAAGTTAGTAACTGTAAATTAAAATATGTCAAGGCTATTCCAGTCTACTACTTATAGATTAGAATCTAACATAATTTTTTAATGAGATCATGTTTATTTCAACTACAACGTTTTATTTAACAAGAAACCCTACAATAACATGACATATAATTTCTGTCATGCTCACCTGCGACGTCGTCAATAAATATTATAGTAACTAGTATCATGAATCTTGGACGTTTGCAAACATGTGTTTCAGAAATGATTTTCCAAGAATTATCTTAAATAGCTATATCCAGGAAACCCATTTTTAGATGGAATATATTCCTCACTGTTCATTCTAAAAGGAGCAATGCGTCCATTTTTGCCAATAACCACATTGTAAAGGGCTTAGGTGGTCATATCAAACACAATATGAGGGCGGCAATATATTGGTGTTTTGGGGTTTTAGACGAGAGTATTTTAAATAGTCCCCTCTCTGAAAAAATCTTAGATTGGCCACTTATTTCTTTATTTTAAATTTGAACAAAATGTGTTGAGTATTGAATCCACTTCATACAATAAAGTTATGATTGCCATAATTTTTTATGGTTTTAGCCTAGGCATGCAATATACCTGCGTCAACAATTGATTTTAAGCACAAATGCGGTACCTTAGTCGGTAGATTCCTCGCTCCATAAGTAGGTGGTCGTGGGTTCGAACACCGACTGGGTCTGACCAAAGACTTGAAAGTGGATAGTGGCCGTTCGTTCGCCAAGCACTCGGCATTACAATATAAAATTCACGGTTCTTTCGGATGGGAACTTAAAATAAACGATCCCGTGTCACGGTAGGCGCTGGCACGATAAAGAACTCTGCTATATTATGCCTTCAGCGCAACTCACAGGCAAAATTTCTGCACCTATTTCGCTTATAGCTGGCGACGTCTCGATATAAGTGAAAATTTCTTGACTGGGGCGTTAAACACCATTACGTAACTCATCTAAATGATTTTAAGCAAATTGCTTCGGTGTATAAAGTCCCCAAGCTTTACAATAATTAAGGCAATCAATTGTGAAACAACTACCCCATAGTCAGGAAAAGCAGGTAAATTACTGCATAGAAAAGGAAAGTTGACTAGAAAATCGAAGTCATACAGCTTTAAAGGTAGGAAGCAGAACTTAAGGGATCGGTACATATTGTATTTTATTTCAAGCTCATTAAGATAGATGACATAGTCCCCAACTTTAGGATTATTAAGAGATATATTTACCTTTATGTGGAGTTGAATTATTTAGCGACAGTCTTTTCAAGATTTTAAAAGTCTCTGTATAAATTATGCTTCATACGAATAAAGAAACAAATCCCCAAGCAATGGTGCACAATGTGTGCCACTTGAAAACGATTTTATTAACCACAACAAATATGTTGTCTATCAATAAGGCATTTTGTTGATGGTACCTTCAGTGTTTTGGTTAAAGTTCGTATGTTGTTTGATAAAATTACTATTATCCCTGTTTAGAACTAGATATTTGTATCTTAGCTTACCATTTTTATAAAAGAATGACATATTAATAATCTGTACTGTCTTTTAATCTAGAATGATGGATAGATGGTGTAACGTGATACGTACGCTCTTTCGATCTAGAATGAGGGATAGATGGTGTAACGTTAAAATGTACGCTCTTCCAATCTAGAATTAGGAATAGATGATGTAACGTGATACGTACGCTCTTTCAATCTAGAATGAGGGATAGGTGGTGTAACGTGATACGTACGTTCTTTTAATCTAGAATGAGGGATAGATGATGTAACGTGATACGAATGGTGCTCAATCTAGAATAAGGGATAGTGATGTAACGTGTAGAGAAATCAAAAGTTTTTATAGTGTATATTTTTTACGTGAGATAAAGCATAAGAAGAAAAAATCCCAAGTAATTCTTTCGAAATTTTTACAAACCATATTTGGCTGATGCCAGATGACGAATTTACTTTGATCAAAAACAAACATACAAATCCATGTCATAATTACAATCCAGAAGCAAAGTAAATACTGACAATGTTAGACACGTGAACTTTCACCATGGAAGTGAGGCCTGGTGCTCTGGAAGGTTAAGCACCTTCTGTTTTTCTAGCTACACCTGTCACGCATTAATCAAAATTATGAGAAACGAACACGGAACTATGATGAGACTCTTTACTAGGTTAACAACTTATACAATTTTCTCATTGTATACTTATGGTTTAACAATGCTTAGCTCTTTTTTTCTCTTAATTCCATTGATAATTTGAAATAATATAGTTTTTATAGCCCATTTGCCTGATTTATTATTTACATTTATGAGAGAACCATAAACTAATCAATTTATATTTTCAAGTTGATTCTAGAAAAAACAACTTATAAGTTTTCTTTCGTGGAAGAAATAAATAAGATTTAAGTCAAGGTTAGAGAAACTTTTATACTTGTCGCGTTTAAGTTAGTGATTATTTATGAAGATATGTGACTATAGGTCGCGCACGATAAATTGGCACATCCGGGTTTTTGCAGCTCATCCAGTAAATGTTTTGTTATGATCCAAAGTTCATTACCAGGATGGAGGTTGCGAGTTCGATGCTGCTTTATTACATATATTTTTTTCTTCCAAAAAATAGTTTCAAATGCATTTGATGACGACCTCATTTGAAATAAATAATCAAATATTTATTAATTTTACTTTTTTTAAAATCTATTTATATCATACCATGAAACGAATGCTGAAAATGTTAAATAGCTATGCAAGAATTATAATTTTATCTATTTTTGATAATTGTATTTATTTATTATTTTGCTTAAATTATTTTATAGTCAAAATTCATAGTTTTCAAGTTACGGGTAGGTTGGTTACAGTAAAAATTTCATCAGCTGCATCCGTGGTCGCTTCTTCTGTCATAGTTGTTTCTTCATCAGCTGTTACTGTCGATGATTCTTCTTCGTCTTCTTCTTCTTCTTTGTCGGTTTCATCATTACTTGAATCTGTATCTTCCAAGTTTATAACAATTTTTTCGATCTCTTCGTCGACGGCAATGTCATTTTTCCAATATTCCAGTTCTATTTTATGCACATTTTCCACACATTTTTTCCATTTCTCAGTTGATATTTCTTTCAGGTGTTTTTCCATAAGCTGCTGTACTTCAGATAATTCAAATTTAAAATTTTTGGAACCAACATATGATTTTAGATCAGCCCAAATTAATTTAATAGGATTTAAATCTGCATGATAGGGTGGTAATCTTAATATTTTATGTCCATGTTCTTTTAATATCTGATCAATTTTGTAAGATGGTGGAACAATTTGCTGTTTGCATATCGTAAGCAGCCATGGGCTTACCATGTCTTCTGTAAATTGTACGTTGTGTTTCCTGGGCCATTCTTGGAGGTATTTTTTTCTTCAATGATGTTGTTGGGTTTTTTTCTTCTTGAACGTTATGATATGATGCGTTGTCAACCACAAGTACAGAATTTGGTTCTAGATTTGGAATTATTTTTTCGCAAATCCATTTGGTGAAGTTTTCAGCATTCATTCCATGGTGATAATCCCTAGTTGATGACTTATCTTTATATATGTGGCTAGCAATGGGAACAAATCCCTTTTCTGAACTTTTATAATACGCCTTATCGTTTTCTGTAATTACATGTATTAACTTAACAATTCAATGATTTCGACATTACTAAATCTGCCAGTAATTACATGTAATTACTGACTCTCTTACTAAATAAACGTAATTACTGGTTACAACGGTATAGCATCTGTATGTGTAGTTCTATATTTGTCTAAATTTTCTGTAAGTTAAAATTTGAAATTTCTCAAAAACTAAGGTATATTCCCTCATGCAAAGTATTTCCTTAGCTTAATTTGGTAAAATATATATTTGGTCCTTTGGATAGCTTTTCAACATCTTTAAAATAATTTTGGTTTCATAACTTTGGTCCAAGCACTACTGATGAGGAATTGTATTCCGAAACGGCCGTCTAGTGTTGTAAAATTCAAACTGGTATAATATGTAATTGCAACAGTCCTTTCTCCAGATTTTACAAAAACAAGGTTCTTTATAAATTCTGCTTTATACGAATAAGGAAAAAATACGCAAGCAATTATGCACAGTTTGTATCCACTGGTATACTGATTGTTTGCTGGGAAATTATAATATTAACCACAACAAATATGTTATCTATCAAATACTGGCATTTTGTTGATTGTACCTACAGTGTTTTGCTTGAAGTTTGTATGTTGCTTAATAAAATAACTACAGTCTCTGTTTAGCACCAGATATTTGTATCTTGGCTTACTATTTTTGTAAAAGAATGATATCTTGATATTTTTTTATTGTTTTAGACGTATGTTTTTATATCTAGAATAGGGGGGGGGGTAGTGGTGTACCGTATAGTGAAAACAAAAGTTTTTGTATTGGATATTTTTAATGAAATAAAGCATAAGAAGGAAAAAGTCGAAGTAATTCTTTCGAATTTTTAGCAAACCATATTTAGTTGATGTCAAATGAAGAATTAAACTTGTCTGATCAAAAACAAACATACAAATCCATGTCATAATAACAATTCAGAAGCAAAGTAAAAAAACTTTTGAACTGCCAAGGTTAGACACGTGAACTTACATCAGGGAAGTGAGGCTTGGTGCTCCGGAAGGGTAAGCACCTGTTTAGCTAGCTACTCTTGTCATGTATATACACAAAATTGTGTGAAAGGAACACAGAACTATAATTAAGACTGTTTACTAGATTAACTACTTATACAATGTTCTTATTGTATCCTTATGGTTAAATACTGCTTAGCTCTTTTATTCCCTTGATTTCATTGCTAATTTGAAGTAATATAGTTTCTACAGCCCATCTATCTGATTTATTATTTACATGTATGAGAAGACCATAAACTAATCAATTTATATTTAAAAGTTGATTCTAGAAAAAACAACTTATCGGTTATCTTTCGTGGAAGTAATAAACAAGATTTAAGTCAAGGTTAAAACAGCTTTTTATATCTGTCGTGTTTGTTTAATTTTAAGTTAGTGATTATTTATAAAGATATGTGACTAGTACTACAAATTAAAGCAAGTTTAGTAATAATAACAGTTACTGATCTAGTATCTGGTCTGATGGACCAAGTATCTCCGAGGATACCTTTAACCCAATAGACAATACATTGTATTGTAAAATAAACATTTTTTATAAAAATTATCTGCGTCTTAAATTTTCTTTAAATTTCTCAAAAAAAAACTAAACATTGCTTAATCGTTCAAAGTATTGTTTTTGGGTGAATTTTTGGTAAAATAAATTTTAGCCCTTTTAATTATAATTTCAGCGTCTAGTGCTGCAAAAGTTTTATACAAATGTTCAAACAAAGCTGGTCATAATTTTAAAAATGAGTAAAAACTAACTGAAATGTTCTACGGTGGCACAGAAGTGACAAGAAATATTGTTGATAGATGCGATGTCTCTGCATCCAAAATTACCCCTGATTTATCATAATTTGGTGTCTCATGTTCCTTTCATTTCCAATTTTGATTACACACGTAGCAGGTGAAGCTAGCTAAACGGAAGGCGCTTAGCCTTCTGGAGCACCCGTCCTCAATTCCCTGATGGAAACTTACGTATTTGAATTAATGTTCCTGTGTCTTGCCCACGTAATATAAAAAATGTTTGTTACTTTTGTGCCACCATAGTATCATTGCATGTTTCAGTATAGAATTACACCTTTATATGTCATTATATTTTACATTGATAAAAAGCAAATGCGCATACCTTACATGCGTGTTTACATAAAGTTAGCAAAGACATGATGCTCTATTATATTTTTCTATCAAGAGTATAGTACATGATCTTAATTAAATGAATATAATACATACCATATCCAAGCATTACATACCGGTGAATATCCTTCCGTCTGAAGTGTGCAACAAACATGAATAATACTGGGATAAAAAAGTTTGTTTTTCATTCTCTAGAAATTTCGTTCGGAAATCCACAGTTTAAAAATAAACAGGGGGCACAATAAGGGACTATCAAAATACGAGAAAAATTGTTGGTTTAATTTCATTTTCTTTTTTAATTTTTAATCTTTTTCTGATTATTGTCATGAATATATATACATGTATTACAAATTTCTAATGTCAAGTGTCCACGTAGCTACCAAACAAATATGTTAAACTCTATTTACTTAAAAAGCAATTTTAGTAATGCACATTTTTGTAGTGTTAATTCAACCAGCATACATGACTCTATATTCCATTTTGCTGAAATGTCAAAAGCATGTGTGGACAAACATTGGTATGTTTGTTTTTAATAAAAGCTTTGCCTCTTTTCACTCTCAATTTTGATAATAGACGTGAATGGTGTTGCTATCTAAACATTAGCTTTAACACATTCCCTTTCCGGAGTACCCGGTCTCACTTACCTGGTGGAAATTTACGTGTTCAACGTAATTTGACAGTTTTAAATTTGCTTTTGGATTGTGATTTGGAGATGGCTTGGAAATATATTTTTGATTACATTTACATCTATGCCTACAGAGCAATTCAATCTAGTTTTATGTTGTTAAATCCCCGTCTTGAAGCTCTACATAGATGGATATGTCTTTATTACTACGCCTTCTGTGTATCGGTCAGTCATTCTTAACTATCGACATTGAAGAAAAGTACATCTTATTGGGTATACTATCCAACGTATATATTGCCCTGGTTACCCAAAATGTTTTATCAGTAAAGTACGCCATGTTATTGAAATAAATCAAAACACTTGAATACATGGTAATAGCTATTTCTTGCATTGCCATTGCTAAACTCTCTCAACTACCTTGTTTAGCATTTATCAGATATAATCAAAAACAAACATACTAATCCATGTCCGAATCACAATCCAGAAGCAAAGTAAAAACTTTGGAACTGACAAGTTAGGTTAGACACGTGAACTTCCACCAGGTAAGTGAGGCCGGTGCTCCGGAAGGGTAAGCGCCTCCTGTCTAGCTAGCTACACCCGCCACGTGTGTAATCAAAATTGTGAAAAGAACATGGAACTATGAGACGTCAAATATATTCAGGACAATCCTGGACACAGAAACATCAAACTTATCAACAATAGTGTGATGACGGCCATAAAACTTTTTGAGGGCCTTGATAAGCCTAGGCTTGCAGTATCCAATTTTAATAATAAGCATAATAAAACGCTTGTAAAGAACTAAACATTTTATTTAAATGTTAATATATTAATAAATATTGTTACTGACAGATCTTAAAACATAAAATTACATTTGGATTCCTGTATGTCTATGTATATACAAATTACAGATAAATCTTACATTAAACAGTTAGTAAAATAAGTTGTAAATGAAAGGAACAGAATTAATATTTATATGATTATAATTAGATATTTGAGTGATTTTGTAATTTTAAGTTTATATTCTGTAAATCTAACTTTAACAACAATACCTTTGTGTAGTATTACTTGAGTGCCAGATAGAACATAACAATAAAATACAAGAATTTACTTACTTTGACATTAAGTGAAATCAAATAAGAGGGATCTATGTTTTACACATAAATTTTTTTATTGAATCTTTTTTTTTTTTTTTCATTTGTTGGGCAACGATTTTTCCAAAAGATAAGTAGAATGGGTTCCCCAGTGTACCACGTGATACCCCATAACGTTTCTGTGAAACTATTTTTCCCATTAGAGATGAAATCACTTGAATTCACGTTTTCCTGTAACAATGGCATTACTATGGGAAATTTTGATGTACATGTTTTCCAAAACATTCCGAGCAAACATTAAGGGGTATTGATCACGTGGTACCCTGGCGAACAACGTTGATTACCAAATTTAAAATCATGAATACATAATGAAATATGTTAATGATAGTAATGTTAGTTTATTTTATGATCACTTTTGTCAAATTAGATATATTTTTAACCTTTCCAATATCAAATAAAACTCTGTTTTTGTACCCTAATGACATTTTGTATTTACTGAGGTAGTTTATAAGAATTTTCTATATAGATCTTTATATCCAAAGATCTGAGGTCCAATAAAATGCCTGCCAATTTCTAATTATTTTCACCTTGGCCTGTGACTCATTCATGTTATGCAAGGACATCATGTTCGGTTTGAAGATGGATCATTTGGTTATAAATTCAAACATCGGTTAAAACAAATTACATTTGTCGTGTCAATTTCTTGACTCGATTGTCAAAGCTGTCCATTTTATATCATGTTTAAACACAGCTTCTGAAGTATGTACATGTAATTATAACATCCGTTTTGAAAACTGAATTTGTAAATTGTTTTCTTAATCAATTAAACAAAACAGAAACCAAACAACCCATAATTTTAGCTTACACACGAAAACTAATATTGTCACTTACAGACAAAATATACCAAATTGGATAAAAATATTACTTTTACTTATATTGACAACCATTCAAAGCCTTCTTCCTGTTCCTACTTTTAATCTGTTTATGTATACACCATGTTTATACAGCTTTAAAAAACAATTTTATATACATACATGCTTATTACATGTATAAGAATATACACACTTACTAAAATTCACCTTTAACAGATGTACCTATGAAATCAACATATAATAACTATACAATACCAACTGCAAGATATATATTTTGCAGAATTTCAAATTTGACAAAAAATTATAAATTAAGTTTAAATCTGAATATGTCGAAAGTTAAGTTTTATAAGTGTTAGTTTAGTTTCAAATTTAACAAGAATTTATTTTCTAATGTAAGTTTAGTTTCAAATTTGACAAAAAAAATGTTTTATAAATGTAAATTTAGTTCCAAATTTGGAAAGAATTTGTTTTATAAATTTAAGTTTAGTTCCAAATTTGAAAAAAAAATCCCTTTAAAAATTTAAGTTTAGATTCAAAATTGACAAGAATTCGCTTTATAAATGTAAGTTTAGTTTCAATGTAACATTTAAACCACAAATTTAATTTCTGTGTTACATTAAAATTACAAAATTTACCCTTAATTAATATTTTCATTTCTATTTAAAATTTAACAGATACAAAATAACACACAGGCCAAAAAACAACAAATTGAACACTCAATTCAACACTACAAATAAACAAAAAACACAGTTTTTTTTATTTTTGAAATGCTCATTTAAGTATTTAGTATATTTATGCATTACTAGAAAGACATATTTGGTAAACTGGGACTAAGGAACAGAACACTGTTATCATCAGACTTACAAAACCAATCCTTGTATTTTAATCCAAATCTAATGAAAATCAATATTCTACACAAGTTTTACACCTTTATTTAATAGGTAGAAATTTGAACATGTAAATACATGTATCTATAGACATCTTGCTACAATTTATAAAATTATTTGTTAAAAATCTCTTGGTTTGTCAAAAACAACAAAAATAACAATAACATTAATTGTGAGTAAATAAAATTCAAATAAGCTGAATTTGAAATTAAGATGATACCAATAGTTACCAGTATTCACAATTTCCGTGTCATGGAATCTTACACAGACTCCTCTATCTTGATAAATTGTATGTTACAGAATACAAATTGTAATTGAACCCTTAATAGACATTTTTAAACCCACAAACAATTAAGATTTGTATATTTTGGAATTGGTGTGTCTTGTAGAAAAATAACAACCCTGCTTTATGTGATACCTTGATAATTGCAATAAAGTAATAATCATATGACCTGCTTTAAAATTAGCTGAAAAAAATCTACTTGTTAATAAATGCAACAATAACCAAAAAAACATGACACAGCATACAAAGGAATAAGTAACCAAAAATAAACAAGACACACAGTAAGTCACCTTGATAAATAAAGAAACGTTTCTAATTAGTATATAAAAAGTAAAATATTGCCAATATATAATATCTAAAAATTATTAATTAGAAACGATATTGATGAAATCCTAGTAAAATGATAGGTTTGTAGCTTCTAGGAAAACCAATATTCTAAAAATATTCCATGTAATGTTACTTCATTTGCATAAATATTTATATGGGACTTTTAATACATCTGATGTTTTAGGAAGGCATCAACTTTGTACAGTTACAGCATACTTGTGTATATAATATCATTCTTATATAGGTATATAAATTGTAAAGATTTTCAAAAATATGGTTTCAACAATTTTAAATTAAGATCACATATAAAAGTGGGGTCAAATATAATTAAAAAGAATTAAGAATTATTTTTGTGAAAAAAAAACATCAATTGCCATAAAAAATAAAAAAGCATGTCTTTTTTAAAGACAACTTAAATAGTATGAGAACTGAAAATTGTCAAACATGGAAATGTGCCAGTCCTTTCACATGAAACACAAACATACTATACTGGTCCATCTAAGTAACAAATTCATTTGGTAGATGTATAGAAATAACTGCATTCAAAAGAATGTACACATGCGATAACTTGACCATGCAGTATAAAAAAATATTTTCCGTGTCACCTCTTTGCTGCCATACCTATGGCCTTGGTGGTGAAATAAAAACCTTTTTTTTTTTAAATCTAATGCTGAACTACTAGGTTAATTTTCAGCTTTCTACGCAAACATTCTGAAAATATATTATCTAATATTAACTCCATTTCTTGTAGAAAGGCACAAATTCTGTTAAAAGTTCAGCAGTTTATTGAAAGAAAATATCCCAGAACCACTCAAAATTTTTACCACTTTCATTCTGTGCCACACTCAAAGCAAACTTTGATCATTCCAAAAACCTTAAAATATTTGTCCAATACAAATAACATATCCTGTATATAACTTAACAAAATAACTCAACCTCAAACAATCATAAGCATGCTTCATAGATTCTAAAAGCTATGGAACATAAGAAACACCCTGTGTATGTCCTGTGATACAGGTGTTTTTCGTGGCTATATAAGGTTTGTTGTATATTATCACAGCTTTCTATACAAAATCACCTGTAGTAACAGATCTATAACAAATTACTGGAAAGACATGATATCATATCACACTGATAGGGACATATAACTGAACAACCTGTATAACCTTAAAAAATACCACTTCTTCGTATCATAATTTTAAAAGTCAACATTTCTCTAAATGTTATAGAACAAGTTTTAGAATGCTTCTATGAAAATAATTTAATTTACAAATCACTGAGAAAAAAACCCAGCTACATCTGCTCAACTTAAACAATTCTGCACAATTTAGATAATTGGACCTAAAGCTGTACCCCAAACAGCTTTTGTTTTAGAAAATTTCATACTAAACTCATTAAAGAAATTTGTTATTGAAGAACATCTCTTTAGCCAATACAACCAAGAACATCACACAATACACAAGTAAAAGTTTATGACATGTCAACAAATTACATATTGCATCCACCGATATTAAAACTCTGACTGGATGGACACTGGAGTAAGGGTCCAGTGGTGTGGTTAAAACTTTTATTGGAGGACCCTAACCACCTCACTTAAATAAGAACATAATGTTTAGACCATGCTTTACCTAATTAATGTGATCTTGTAGATATTTTTGTTGTAATTCATTATTTTGTAATAAATAGATGCATAGTTCTAAGAAACCTACAATATTTCTATTACATGTACTTGTTCAGGAAATATTTTTTGTAGATATATAACAAACATGTAATAAAGATGAAAATATAAAACTAAAAAGAGTAACATATATAATACATGAAATGGGTAATAATATAATTATTTGCACAAACAAGTAATCTATGAGCTACTGCTCAATTAGTATACCCCTGCTTTCAACATGTTAATATAGAAAAAAAAGTGAAGTAGATGTCCAGCAGAGTTGAAATCAGTACCTGCTTTATGGGACCTCATACTGAAGTCACATACAAAAATTTCAAGTGGCTACGATTATCAGTTGCTGAAAAGACTGTTACAAAAAATTTCAACTATTGAACATAAATATTGAAAAATAAACTAAGTCAAGAAACAGGAAGTAGTTGTCTAGCAAACTTGAAATAGGTACCTGCAGAATGGAACCATATACTGAAGCATGTGTAATATATTAAATATACTATATATTGGTCTGACAACAAAATTAATCTTGTAGACAATCTATAACAGGATATGATGAAATGTAGATGTAAATAACAAAATAAAGAAATTGCTGTTAAACATAAATATGGAAATCTAGAATATGACAATAATTATTAAAACTAAATGATAGGAAAGTAAATTTCTAATATAAAAATATCAAACTCAAGACATGAATGTAAACGATAAATTTTTAAAAATAAAAAATCTGGTCCTTTTCTATAGGTGGGATAAACTAAAACAAGTGTAGATAATGATGTGTACCATTTATGATACCCCATAACATTTGTGGGGAACTATTATTTCTGCTGAATATGAAATAACATAATAGTTCCTGCTGAATATGAAATAAGATCAACAGTTCCTGCTGGATATGAAATTAGATACAATAGTTCCTGCTGAATATGAAATAACATACATGTAAATTTATTTGTTCCTGTAAAAATGGTGTTGTTTCCGAGACTTTAAACGTTTTACATAAGGGTCCTCACAACTGTTATGGAGTAATGATCATGTGGTATTCTGGCAAACCCTAATTTTGATATATAAAGTTTACATATTGGTTTTTATACTAATTTAATAATAAAAAATGATAACAAAATAGTAATTGGTCAATAAATCAAGTATATATGATTATGAAATAAAGATTAACAATAAAAAAATAACTATTTAGTATGTAGCAATTTATCAGATATAAACATGATTTAATTGAATAACTGACAAACTGTTAACTAAGAATGGCACAGGTTATTAATGATAGACACAAGTAGGGAATCATTGAGCAATAGAATCAGGGAAATAATAAAAGTATCTAGAATTTATCACTTTTTACAATCGATAGAAAAATGGGAACTATAAAATATATAAAAGAAGCTTATAATAAAATACCATTTCTAAATTATATTGTTCAGCTAAAGTTGATAATAGTTTTACATAAAAATATGAAAGCCATTTTTCCATGTGACCATGCTTTTACAGTAATGGGTAAAATCTGTTTGTGCCATTTTAGCGTCCTTTTCAGCTAAAACCTATTTGTGCCAGTATATCATTATGTCACCAACTTTTCAAAAATCCTTAGTCCTTTTGTGCCAATATGGTACCCAACTGTCTCACTTTATTGAGAGTACGATGGAGATACGAACAATGATTTTGAATTCCCTTCTCCTTTATCTGGGCTGGGGACAAATGTTTGTGTTCTTCAATTATGATTATTGGTTTTCGTGTTAGATTCCAACTTTTTAATTTCCAGATCCATGCTATACGACTGATTTCATAACAAAACCATTTATATTTCATTGTATAGAGTACTTATTAATTAACATGTACCTTGCTCTATCATTTGACTAAACTTACTTATTTTCTTTTTGTTTTGTAATTTTTATTTTGAACATATCTCCAGATCACTAATAACCATAAATATTTGAAACACCTATAAACATGTATAACATGAATTGCCTGTACATGTAGACTGGTGCAAAAGACCTCCAGATTCTGGCAGAATTGAAACACCAAAAATTTTATTAGTGGCGGAAATGATACCCATAAAAATATGTAATTGGCACAAAAAGGACGCTTACCACAGTAATCAGGTAGACAACAAGCACTTTTAATTTCACTGAAATTAAATGCATATCAAGTGAAAGTCTTTAATAAAAAAGAAAACCTTTATACCCTAGGATTTAGTACATATATATTTTCTTCACCCTCTTTTTACATTTTAATGAAACGAATTTCAACACCTACATAGAATATGTAGCAGTCATCCTGCAATAACGCAGAATAAGAAACAATAATACTTATGTAAAGCAGGAGAATATACTCTACATATATTACATAAATATTTCACAAAGACAGAGATAAATACATGAGGTAACACTATATAAATATATCAATATATATAAAAAACGTTTATAATAAAAATATCAAATACACATACATTGTTTACAAGGCTACCATTAATCACTTAAAAATCATTTTAAATAAATGTACTTAATTTTGATATTTATACCCTATAGATTTGTTTAAATGGTAACATAGTGTAATTATTTAAGACTGTTATAACACAAAGTAAATACAATTACAACCTGAAGCTACATGGAAATCAACAAAATCCATGAAAGCCATCTATATCCATAAATATGCCCGATACAAAGTCATGGTTACTTTAAAGCATTGTATTGCTGAGAAACTAGAAATAGTTTGACAAGTTAAATCTGTTTATATGACCTTCATTTTGTATTAAATAACAAGATTTCAGCATGACTGGTTGCTATGGAAACAACCTGGTATAACCAATATAATATGTAATATAGAAAACAACCAAAGTGTGGCAAATGTACCACAATATACTGTAAAGGGGGGAATTTTCGTGTGGGTAAAATATTTGCTTTTTGCGCTAAAGAAATTACGGCAAAAATTTTACCAATGGGAGAATGTCTACCATACACAGGTTAATATATCACATATATATACAATATACACTCACTTATATTGGTAAAATGAAAATTACACCCACGCGAAATGCGAGATTTCAGAAACCACGAAATTCTCACCCCACGAAAATAATCCTCCTTACAGTATATGAAGCTCACCAGTATAAATGTATCATCACTTTATAGAGGCTGCCACTTCAACTAAACATTGTTTGCTGATGCAGACACTGTGGGTAAGACAAATTCTTTTTTGCATTTTGTCCAGGTGAGCTAAAAAATAAGTTTTTTATATCAAATTCCTCTAATTCTTCAGAATCTTTTTAATAGTATTAACTTTTCCTAACTTAATAAGAATAAATAGAGTTGAGCTGATAGGTAGCCATGGTAACAAACATAAAACAAAGTAAAATCTCTATGTTCCTTCTGTATCTTGAAAATCTCCTCCTCAAATCTGATATTCTGATTCTGTAACAATGCCTTCATCATGCTCTCCATACGACTACTAGTAGCTCGTAACTCCTTCACATGGAGTCGTAATTTATTGACATCTTTTTGAAGTTGTTCTTGTGCTTCCTGTACCTTCTCTATCTCATCCTTTAATAATAAAAGAATTAAGTATTAAAGTATTACAAATATCTAGTTGGTCTTTAAACACTGATGGTAATTACTACAAAGTGCATTATAATAAACTCATATAATTGTAGAACTTTAATTCGTCTAAATCGTACCACGTGGTCTACAATATATATCGTACTGACTTGAAGTGTGTGCAAAATAAACATATTGACTTGAAGCGTGTGACAGTGCTCCAGACGTTAGAGGAAATCAAAGATCTACAGACTGTATGTTATTTTCACAACATCCTGTTTGGCTGCTTTGCGACGGCTGAAGATCGTAGATTTGCGACCCTGTTAGAGAAATCAAAGGGCTTAATTTTAGATTCAGTGGATTCCGAAAATACTAAGAGAGCTTCTAATACAAACAGTCAAGGCGTTCTGGGAATATTTGTTTGAAAAGCAGTTGCCATCAGATTTTGAAACATTTGATAAACAGCAACTCGATGAACATCTTAGAAATTTTTATACTAAATAAAATGTTGAGCTGTTAACTAATCCTTTTTTTCTCTTGTTTTACATGTTTTACTCGCAGTATTACACAACTATACAAAAGACAAGTAAAGAAATGAAAATTCCTTTGTGATGGAGAAAATCACAGATTACAAATTTGCCCATAAAAGTTAAATGTGTATTGATATGACCATTATGGGAGATTTATATATTTTTACCTCATTTGGTTTATAATCAAACAATATTTATTGTAGCATGATATTTTGGTTAATATGTGTTTTATCGACTCAATGACAGCAATAATGACCTCGGACTTCGCCCTAGGTCGATATTGCTGTCACTGAGCCAATAAAACACATATCGACCCAAATGCCATGCAATAATTGTATATTATTTCCTGAAACAAAATAAAAAGTAAATTCCCAGATTGCCATAGTAAAACTAATCAGGAGACAAGTCTGAACATTGTGTACACCAACAAAAGCCAGTAGTATGGATACTTTCTATTGGCAATACACTGAAAGAATAATGGTAATAAACTTTTTTTTTTAAATTTCTAGTCACTTAAAACTCCTTGACATGGGTGGCTCAGTGGCTGGTAGTCTATAGGAAGTATTTGCAGCTCACAGTACTTCTTACAGCCTAGGTTTGAATCCTACTCGTGACAGAACTTGGTGTAAACTAGAAAAACTGTGAGCCACAAGCTCACAAAATACCCCCTGCTCCCAAAAATCCATCGATCAAATTTTTAAATAGAAGGTGCAAATTAGAAGGTGCATATCTACATTATATCACAAAGATTGTGTCAAAGTTTCATGAAAATCCATTGAAGGGTTTAGGAGGAGTTGTGGATAAGAGATAGGTACCCTAAGGTGTAACGGAAGGACACATGGACAGACACCCCTATCACTATATACCCCCACTTTTTAAGTGGGGGGTATAAAAAAGTTTGTCAGTTCGCTTGCTTTAAGGTTGGTGCTTTTTCTTCAGGAACTCCAATTTCATCTACCAAGCATAGACTGACTGCCTTGATATAAGAGAAATACTAGTAATCTTGACTAGGAGCTTAAAATTCTATTACCCTCTACCGTAAATCGGGAAATTTTGGCTTCGGGATAATTTGGCGGTTTTCTCCCAAAATGAGGATGTTTAATTTTGGTGTGTTTAAATTTGGCACTTCACTGAATAAGGCGTTTTATTTTGGCACTTCGCTGAATAAGATGTTCACAAACAGCCACAAGACGAACGGATTATGCTGATTGAAAACCGAAGTGTTTTAATTTGTAAATAGAAAATGAAATGGAATGCACTATTAAGCCTTCCGGGTTTCATAAAATAACGATAATAACGATAATACAAATTGAAATACCGATATATACTATAGATGCAAGTTAAAGACAAAAGTACTGTATAAGGGGGCAGTTCATTAATATTGAAACAATTACGAAGCGCGTAGTAGTTAACACCCTGCGTGGAACCTCTGTAATAACAAACCTCACCCTTGACCGACACTCGTTATGGCTTCCGTAATCAACACATTTTACAATTAAACAAACACACGTTTACAGAAAGTTATGATGATTCTGACTGGGAAACAAAAGAAATAGACACGCGACTACTTAAGTCCATAGGTATTTACTGATTAATAAACAATCACCTGATTAGATGACAGGTAAACACGCGGTAAGGACAATATCGTAGAAGTCGGTAGGGTTTTATAAAAGACCAGCAGACAGACTAGTGCTAGTTTACTTTTGTCGGACCGAAAACTGATTTGTCCATTTATATTCCAGTTGTAAAATTGAAAATGTCCGAAAACAAAAAATATCCGACTGGTGATTTTTCACGTCGGTCAAAATAAATTTTTATCGGACAAGTCCGGCAAATATGACCTTTTTCCGGCAAGTTAAGATAAAAGTGCTCTATTACGGAACATCGATTTTCAGGTAAATATTGGCATTTCTTTTTTTAGAATATGTATTTTTTTGGTGTTTAATTTTGGCACTTTTAAGTTGGGTGCCAAATAAACCAAAATTAAACCACAGCCAAAATTTCCCGATTTACGGTACTCTCCTTACTACATGGAGTTGTAATTTAATTACATGTTTTTGTAGTAGTTTTTTGTGCTAATTTTGTACCTTATCAATTTCCTTCTGCAATAAAAACATCATCATGGTTTATAATACATGTACATGTATATATGATATACTTACAAGTTCAGGATCTAAAGCTTTAGCAATAGCAGCTGAAGACAGAGCTCCTGATTCAATGTTTACCAGTTTCTTTAATGGATTCCTGGAACCTTCGTTTGGTCTTACAGTTTCACATTTCCTAACAAATCTCCTTCTGATTATTTCGGGGACAACTCTTTCTACATCTAAAGCTAGCTCGACCTGTAGGATACACAATTAATGTCAACAAACATACTTAATTTTTTTATCAATGTTCAATATATAATTGTATTCAAATTAAAACTAAAGCATTACTGCTATTATATGTATTAAAGCACACTGTTATTTTATACAGTGGTTATTTAACATCAGGAGTTTTATAATTAGTGGTCTTAATATGTTTAGGTCTCAACATGTGTAGGTTCCAATGTGTATTGTGAATGTCTCAACATGTTTGGGTCTCAATGACCTGTGTCTCAATGTGTTGGACTAAATGTGTGTGGGTCTCAATGTACGTCCGTGTGTGTGGGTCTCAATGGCTTGGTCTAGATGCATGTGGATCTCACTCAATGGGTTAGTCTTAATGTATGTGGATCTCAATGTGTTAGTCACAATATATGAAGATTAAATGTATTGGTGGTCTAATATGGGTAGGTCTCAATGTGTTAGTCTTAACAATGTTCCAATATGTATTGTGTATGTCTCAATATGTTGGTCTAAATATGTGTTTCAATGTGTTAAGCTCAATGGGCATTGATCTAAATGTGTGCGAGTCTCGTTGTGTTGGTGTGTTGGTTTAACAATAAATATGTGCGAGTCTCGATGTGTTGGTTTAACAATAAATGTGTGCGAGTCTCGATGTGTTGGTCTCAATATGCATGGGTCTCAAGTAGTTTGTCTCAACATTCGTGGGTTTTAATGTGTTTGACTCAAGATGTGTAGGTCTAATTGATTACATTGCATTAAATTGTTAAAGTGTCAGAACACTATATCACAGGGATGATAATTAAGATAAAGTTATATTCTGACTGGGAAAAATTCGAACAAACTGATCAACCAGTCACTCAATCAATCAAAACTGTATAAATATCTATTTATAAATTTTGTCCGACTTATCAATAGTGTACCTGCATAGCCATTCTCTTCAGAGCAGCCTGGTCTTGTACTAACTTAATGTCATCTACAGCCAAACCCACCTAATTAACATGAATCATAAATAAATATGTGTGACATAAATTATAAATATACATGTATAAATAACATGCACATTTGTACTGAAAAAATATCTAATGGCAGATAAATCGAAATTCAAATAATCAAAATTTATACCCAGTATGTTGTTTTGATACCAATACCTGTATGTACATGTATATCTGCAAGTATCAATTAACCAAGACACCATTAATTAAAAACTAGCTTATTAAATGAAAGAAAATTAATTTTAAGTTGGTTTTCAGAAATAGAAGTCAATTCACTAAAAATGTGATATTAATGCACTTTTAATTTAAAAAGACAATTCATTTATACATGACTATAATATTTCACTGTACAAAAATCCAAGCGTATGTAACAATACCAAAAAAGATTTCTTCAAAAGGGAAATCAAACACTTTTATAGCAATGTTTTGAAAAATCTTCCATTCAATTGACAAAAAATGATATGTGAACACCAGTATAAGGATATTTGTTCTGTTCATCCAGATCTTACATCCATGACCTTGACATTGAGCCTTATACATGTCCTTGACCTTAAACATACAAATTCCCTTGACCTTATATCTCACATGACCTTGACAATCTGTCACATGACCTTGGTACATTGCATAAAAATGTCTATGTAACATTTAACATAATTCAATGAGATTCATTTCAATAAACATAAAATATAGACAAATAAGTAATCTGTAAGGTTATACAAAGTCATAAAATTTTGAGTTGACTAATATATGACATGAAAAATGTCACTCTGTTAAATCTAGTTGTTGAAATGTGTTAATTTTAGTGCAAGTTAAAAAAAGAAATGTGTATTAGTCTCCATAATTTGTGTGTTAAAGAGTGCCAAGTAATGTTCTACTTGATAAATCTTGATAATCAAAGAGAATAAGTAACAGTGTGCTTAACAATTTAAAACTGATTTTTAAGACATTTAGACAAATACACCTAGAATAGAGGGATTAGAGGGAATACTGGCAATAAGTATTAAAGACATGTTACTTCTATAAAATATGAATAGATCTAAGTGTGTTTTATTTCTTGTGAAATGCAATGGTTTTTGTGATATAAAAAACTGGTGAAAGAAATACTAGTAGTTTTTGTTTGTGATTTAGTAAAACGTTTCAAGATAATGTTAGGTGTCAAGAATTAAGAAAAATATCAATGGTAAAATGGTCAGATTGCAAAGAATTAAACATCTTAAATTTCACAGACATACTGGGGAAGGGGGTGGTTCTATTTCTAATGTCAATCATTATTATATTATTAGTAGTCAGAGCACCAAGTTTAATGTTCACTCATTGTCAGTACAATAAATTTTGTAATCTAATTAAGCAACCCAGTAAAGCAAGAACGGAGTGATAATTAGTGATAATTTATGTTATAACATAAAGTAACCATGGAAACATGTCATTTAAAATCTCAATATATTTTCTTCTTGGAATAATAACTTTAGAATGCACTTAAATATATTGAAGATTTCATATTGACTGTTTAGATGAACATCTCCAATTAAACCAGAGATTTTGAACTACTTAGTTTAATTACCAGCTATGGTTGTGATCATAAACTTTTTTCTCAATAATTAACACAGAAATAGATTGATAAGAGTGGTAACAATTTAGTAAACAAAAATAACAAACATAACAACAGAAACCATCTGGGTTTCTTTAAAAATATCTTGAAAAGGGTTCTTGGCATAAATTTCAGAAGAAACAAAATGTTTGTTTTAAGGGGAAAATTGTAAGAAATTCAAATTTGACCTCAACAAAATTATGCATCTAGTATAAAAACAGTTAAGATCAAATGTAAGTTATTCATCAATGTTGCAAAGATTATATACTTTAGCAAATTCCCTACAGAAAGAAGCGTAGCAGTAAAATAAAGTTTGAATTTGATGAGAGTAGGTTATAATTCAATGTGACAAACAAAATCATTTGGAATTTTGTATTTATATAACAATGGTAAAATCAACAGATAATTTATGTTGTTATATATACTATTTAAATAAACTGTGTCCCACTAAATCTTTGTCAACCTATATACAAATAAACTAAACATAATATGGACACAACAGTCATGGTCACAATATCTGATGCATTGATCACAGTGATGCGGCCATATAAAACATAAAAGCTTGGACTATTGCAGTCATATCACTATCATATAGTCCTATATTCACTGTAAGCAACTTATAACAGTTCAGTTTCAAATTGAAAACAACAGGTGCTTGTAATCCTTCATTAAATACGCCATAAAAACACCACACCATATTCAATAAAAGTAAACTTTAACCACAGCCATAACAGACAGGGAAACTGTGATTGAGATAAAAATCTGTGGAGTTATCTGCCTTTACTCCTTTCTGACTGGGAGACCATCTGCATACAGGTTTCAGCTGTATCATACACTTTGTATAACAGAACATCTCCCATCTTTTATAAAGGATGCTAATACCTCTACAGAAGTCTTAATACTGAGTTGGATGCATGCATGCTTTGCATGTATACATAATTATAACTCTGCCCATGCACATTCACTGTTCACACACACACACACACACACACACACACACACACTGGAAATTAATGCACAAGGACAAAATCAAATTCCTTTGCAACCTTTGACCTGAAATACCAATCATATGAAGAAAATAAAGAGAAGCAAAGAAAATATTCATGACAACATGCAAAAATTATACATGTAAAGAGTGTCATATGGTTGTAGGTAGTACAAAGCAGTTTGTTATGTATCAAGCAGGGTGATACCTAAAGCCCTTCAAATCACTCAACTATGTATACTGATGCCAAAATAAAACAACAGCAACTAGAAAATGCCAAAATATTCTCAGATTTGTAATTCTACTTTCTATAAATACCTTAAAATTGTTAGATTTTCATATTTCCCTCATTCAGAGAGAATAAATTATTATAATTTAATAAAAATAAATATCAACATTTTTCAATCACAACAAGTCAAATTTGGCTTGTCTTCAAATCTCACTCATTTAGGGGCAATGAATTGTTTATTAGGGAATCAAATCAGTAATCTCACCTTATCTTTTATTTGTTGGGTAGTTAAAACACTCCACGCCATCCATGTTGTTGTCCGAGAACAAAAACACTTCCTGAGATCAAGGGGATCCCTGAAGGGTGGTGAAGGGGTAGGAGGTTGACTTGTTATATGATTAATATATTTTTTTTTATACTGGCACATCACAAATTTTGATTCATATATACTCCTAAAATGTACCCATTTTGTATCTGTTTGACAATTTTTGTGTTTAAGTGTGACTATTTCATATGTCTTTGCAAGCTGCCATCATCACAAAAACTTATATGTTTAAAGTTAATACCAGGCCACAAATATACATGGAAATTCAAAAGACATAATGTTCAGACCAGCCATTGTCAAACTTTGTGGACATGGACCCCAGAGGGATGAAGGAAAATGGGGATCCCAAATACAACATGGTTGTGTACAGCAGAAATAGACAGAATAGAAACTGATTGGTGGTAACATGAAAGAACAGCAGCAGATCACTATGTCAAATTTTGATGTTTTTATCGAGGCCCAAAGTGACGTTATACACATAGAGGACAAATAACGATAAATATGATAGAATATGCTCTCAAACCCAAGAGTTATCAATTCTATATTAATAAGATTAAGCTTAGTATTACTCGCTGAATAAAAAAACATAAAGTCTATCGGTATGTATTCACACACATGCAATGTAAACCACACAGCAATGTTCATACTCATGCTCTTTCTTGTTTGTAGGACACATTCTCATTAGGGTTGAATTCCTTTTGGTAAAATTTAGACAAGTTTTTGGATTTTAAGGGAATGACCGATCGAAATGACTCTGTAAATAAACCAAGCTTTACTATCAGTAGAATATTTGAAACAGAAGGATCTAACAAGCAAAAGGAATGTTCAGAAGTCATTTTGGGCCCATTTTTACCTCAATTAAATTAGATTAAAACATTGAATATTGTTGCAAGTAATTTATCAGTAGTAAATTGGTACATTTTTCGTCAAATGTAATGAGTGAAAAATATGTAAAAATTTATTTTGGTTAGTATGAAAAGTTTGATTTTTATAAAATTGAAAAACTTGAATAAAACTAACTAAAACATTGAAATTAGACAATAAAGCATAATGATTTAGTTGAAATGTAGCAAAATTACAAATCTGAGGATTGTGACATTTTCGGGCTGCCATACAAGATTGATCTCTTACCAATAAGTTCATGATAAGAATTGACATGATGATCATAAATACAACATATATTATGTATGTAATTTCCTGGTTGTTTACAACATTATCCGGATCATTAAATATGGCATCGTATTCAAACTCTCCAATCATCATGACTGACGTCTTTATTAACGACTGCCAAACTGAGTTAAATGGTGTCTAAAATAAATAAATATCATTGCTATGACAACATGTAACCATGACAACAAAGACAACACCTAACTCACCAGTAAGTTCATGATGATGATAGACATTAAGATCATAAAGATGACAAATAAGATGTAAGTTATTTCCGTCTGGGGTATATACAAGCCTGCGTTGAAGAGATCATCGTATTCAAATTCACCAATCATCATGACCGATGTCTTGATTAGCGCCTGCCAAACGGTTTCAAACGGTGGCTACATCGTGGAAAAAAGAAGCAGTAAATAACATAGTTATCAATTAGAACAAAAATCAGATGTTGCAACAAAAAATCTTGAAAATGAACAAATAGAACAATTCTTAAAGATGTCTGTTGCTGTAAAATTGAAAAGAATTAAAATGTATATATAAAAAATCATACCACATGCTACATCAGGAAATTGAAATTGAATATTTCATAAAACAGTTTTAAGATGCATTCTTATGCAGGCAAATAAATATTATTAATTTTGATATAGAATTCTTATTTCATTTACATGTATTTCTTTATTTATTTATTATTTATTGTTTAATTTTACTTTGAAATGATATATTACTATAATCATGATAAATATACAATTTAAAATAAAATAAACTTTTCAAACAAAAACTAAACTTATAATGTATACGACTACTCCAAGATACCAATGATCTGTTTCTGAATCAAACTTTGAGTGCTCTTTTTTAATAATAAAAAAAAATAATAGAAATGTCTTCTTCATATCCTCCTATTCTAATCCTGTAGTTACAGAATTATCATAATACAGATATCTCTGGAACATTGTATCATGGAAGGTCAAATCTTAATAAATTAAATTCATAATAAAATTAATTAATATATCTATATACCGGTAAGCATTATATAAACATGCCTTCAAATATTATAGCAATTTTCAAATAAATCAAAATTTTTAAAAAAGAAAAAATCAACATCTTTACATACCAATCTGCCAAAAAAGGAAATGATTTGTAAAATTCAGGAAATGACTTGTAAAGTTCAGGAAGTGACTTGTAAAGTTCAGAAAATGACTTGTAAAGTTCATATTCAAATAAAAAAAGATAGGATTTATTTTTTTCTGTCCAAGACTGATCAATTTTTACGTACTGCAATTTACTCTTTAAACAAAAGCTGTCATATGAAAGGCCTAACACCCCTGCATTTCTGGACTATCAAAACACCTTGAGTCGAGTTGAATTATGGTGTTTAACGTCCCAGTCAAGAATATTTTACTTATATCAAGATGTGGCCAGCTATAGGTGAAGGTGCAGAAATTTTGTTTGTGTGTTGCATTGATGGCATTATACAGCAGGGTTCTTTATCATGCCAAGTCTATCATGACACGTTCTCATCCGAAAGAGCCGTGACTTACATTTCGTAATGCCGAGTACTTGGTGAAAGAACAGTCACTACCCACTTTCAAGTCCTGGGTCAGACCTGGTCGGGGTTCAAACACATGACTTCAACCTACAGAGTGAGCAGTCTACCAGCTCAACTACCGCAGTGGACAAAACACCTTGACAAAAAACTTTAACATTTAACCCATAAGAATCTTTAACAAAATCATAAACAGTGGACACTAATGAAAGCACTTAATTAAGGAATGTTGCATTATCTGTCATCTTACAGGAGAGCTGAAAATGTACATTTTCTAAAAATCATGTTTATGTTGTAAAGCTCTTAAGTATTTCATGGACACTTCAATGACTGACTATATAGTTATCATCTTCCAATAAAATGGAGACTTTTAAATGGAATTTTACTCCATGCTAAGTCCATTTTACCAATATAAAACATTGTAGGTTAAACAAAACAAGACTGTCTATCTGACTGAACCTGAAGATCATTCACGAAACCAAAAACCAAGCCCCATATTTTTTTTAAATTTGAGTTTGAGTCTTAAGAATTCACATTTCAATTAAAAATCTAATGAACAGATTATGAATCTTAACCACTACAAGAAATGACATATTAATAACAATTTTACATAAACAAACTTTAATTTGCATTCTCATTTACAAAATTTGTAAATAACCTCTTCAATTATTTAAGTTTTACCATAAAAAGTTGAGTTGAGTTGAGTAATGGTGTTTAACGTCCCAGCCAAGAATATTTCACTTATATAGAGACGTCGCTAGCTATAGGCGAGGTTGCAGAAATTTTGCCTGTGCATTGCGCTGATGGCATTATACAGCAGGGTTCTTTATCTTGCCAAGCCCACCGTGACTTGGTACCTCATTTATTTTAAGTTCCCATCCAAAAGAACCTTGATTTTCATTTTGTAATGCCAAGTACTTGGTGAAAGAACAGTCACTACCCACTTTCAAGTCTTGGATCAAACCCGGTCGGGGTTCAAACCCACAACCTCCCACTTACGGAGCAAGCACTCTACCAACTGAGCTACCGCAGTGGTTTTACCATACAAAGGGTGAATATAATAAACAAGAGGCCCATGGGCCTGATACGCTCACCTGATAACTAATGGCTAGCTGATAGATTTAAAGAAAACATAAATACTAAACCCCAATGACTTTTTTCTTTACATCATGATAACCATTGTATCAATACCTACAATATTCTAATATACATGCCTCTACAAAAAGTTTATAGTTTTCGAGATAATTAACCATTTCAGTATTGTTTCACATCTGTGACCTTGACCTTTGAACCCATGACCTTTTTCTATACATCAAAATGATCGTTGTATCGATACCTACAACATTCTAATATACTTGCCTATACAAAAAGTTTATAGTTTTCGAGATAATAAAACATTTCGGTATTGTTTCGCATATGTGACCTTGACCTTTAAACCAATAACCTTTTTCTATACATCAAAATGATTGTTGTATCAATACCTAAAACATTTTAATATACATGCCTATACAAAAAGTTTATAGTTTTCGAGATAATTAACCATTTCGGTATTGTTTTGCATCTGTGACCTTGACCTTTAAACCCATGACCTATTTCTATACATCAAAATGATCGTTGTATCAATACCTACAACATTCTAATATACAAGCCTATACAAAAAGTTTATAGTTTTTGAGATAATTAACCATTTCGGTATTGTTTCACATCTGTGACCTTGACCTTTGAACCCATGACCTTTTTCTATACATCAAAATGATCGTTGTATCGATACCTACAACATTCTAATATAAATGCCTATACAAAAAGTTTATAGTTTTAGAGATAATTAACCATTTCAGTATTGTTTCACATCTGTGACCTTGACCTTTGAACCCATGACCTATTTCTATACATCAAAATGATCGTTGTATCAATACCTACAATATTCTAATATACATGCCTATACAAAAAGTTTATAGTTTTCGAGATAATTAACCATTTCAGTATTGTTTCACATCTGTGACCTTGACCTTTGAACCCATGACCTTTTTCTATACATCAAAATGATCGTTGTATCAATACCTACAACATTCTAATATATAAGCCTATACAAAATGTTTATAGTTTTCATGATAATTAACCATTTCGGTATTGTTTCGCATATGTGACCTTGACCTTTGAACCCATGACCTTTTTCTATACATCAAAATGATCATTGTATCGATACCTACAACATTCTAATATACATGCTAATACAAAAAGTTTATAGTTTTCGAGATAATAGTTATAATCAGAGGTAAAAAAATTAGGTCACGACCTTCACAATTGACCTTGACCTCATTTTGAAGATACTAACAAGAAGATGTCAAAACTGAAAACCCCATGTCATTATCTGGTCAAATAGTCAAGTTATAACAATTTGAAGCTATTTTACGATTTTTTAAAAATTAAACGCAAAAACGCGTAACCTATTTTTTATCCGAATTTCACAAAATGAACAAACTAAGGCTTAAGACCCTAGAGAAGCCAAATATCACATCAGATTTTTTCTCCAATCAGTACTTTCGGAGAAGAAGATTTTTTAAGATTTTTGAACCCCTAGGTCACCTTGACCTAGTTATGGTAGCCATAGCAACGCCACGAACAAATCTGAATTGCACTAGCCCATATATACTTCTGACAAAGTTTCATTAAAAACTGTCCACTAGTTTCAGAGGAGAAGTCGAAAATAGGTGTTAACGACGCACACACGCACGCACACACGCACGCACACACGCACGCACATACACACGCTGCGCTATGCCATAAGCTCACATGACCTTCGGTCAGGTGAGCTAAAAAGCAATGACCAAATCTACTGTATCTTATTTTAATCATTATTGTATTGTATACTTTTCTCAAAGAGCATTGGATTCTAAATTCTGATTTTTTAAATCTAAAATATATGAAATTTTGCCATCATTATTTCAACATCTAGTCCAACCAGCCTTAAAGGTCACCTCTATATAAGGGACACCTGCTTATAAAAGCCAGTAAAAATGTATTCCAATTCTTCTTTATTCATATTATTTAAACCTGTATATAAAGCCCACCTGCCCGGTTTCCTTGGGTGGCCTTTATAGACAGATTTGACTGTATTTCACAAGTTTTTATTTTAAACCTTAAAATATTTGAAAAGTTATTAGTGAAAAGTTAATAAATGTATAGTATGTAATAATACACTACCTGATTCTGTAGGAGTGTGTAGAATCCAAGACCAAAGGCCACGATAAAGAAGAAGAAAACGATGAAGAACTGGAGGAAGGTGTTAAGGATGTCCTTAAACATGACAACGTAGATCCCAAACCGAGGGAACTTCTGAAAAAATAACACCAGGTCTATCCAAGCTAAAAATATAGCTACAGCTCCTAGTGACCATTGCCATGACTACAATATAATAATAATAATAATAATTAATAATATTATATTTTATTAAAGGACTGTAAAAATTTCTGTAATCTCATTCCTTGCTTTGTGATCACATGATGGCATAGAAAAGCAATACATTTCATGAAATATGCTAAAATAGTGTTTTCCAAAGTGCCTAATGAGCCTGGATAAATGTTAGGTCTGTATAACCACAACATAAATCCTTGGCAGATTTTTTGTCAGGTCCCTATAACAACATATACATACCTTATCAAAAGGCCATAGCTTTATATACTTTTTTGTACACCAACATTGGCTGGGTACATATTACTTAAGGTCATAACATTAAGTTTTTAAGCTATTTACAACAGATTACAATGCCTCTCACTGGCTAGGTACATATCCAACTCAGGACAGATCTTAATATGAGAAAGTAGGTCAGTTGGCCGACCAAAGGTCAGGGTTTTCTCCAGGTGCTCTTGTTACCTCCAACATTCATGAACATACCACTTCAATATAAGTGAAAGAATCTTGACTGAGGCATAAAACTCTATTACTCTACTAAACTTCACTCTTTGTAACAATGTTCTTTACAACAACAAATAAAAGTCCTTGCTCCATCAGGGGAGAAAATTCTGTATTTCTTTATAACAGACATGGCTTTATAGAGACAAAATCACAAAATCACTTGGTTCTTTTAACGAGGGTTTTCTGATCTGCTGTGTACTTGTATTCTATCATAAGGTTAGGTTCAAATGGGTTCATTTGTTTGACAAATTTTGGTTAAACACTTAATGAGGATGACATATTAGATTATAACCCCTTAATGCTTTGAAATGATTTAATTTTATTTTAATGAACAAACTTAAAATGTAGATATTATACAGAAAGTTCTGTATACTTCTGTGGCTTAAATATTTCCACATTATCCACAAGAATACTAAATTTGACTTACATATCTGAACCCTGTACCTCTCTGACACACATCAAAGTCGATGACCAATAACAGAGCACATATATAGGTCACCCATTCAATCAGGTTCTCAAATCCCAGGTACTGGAGTTTAGCTTGATAGATTTGTAATAACTGAAATTAAGAATAAAAAATATTAGATCTATAAATATGATATGTACATGGTTACATATGACACTGTTACAGGAGAGAGGAAACACCTGAAAAAATCCACTTCCTCAACAAGTGCCCCAGCTCGGGATTGCACCCATCCCTCCCAGACGAAAAGCAAGGATTCTTCCACAAGGCTAAAAGATTCAGACCAGAAAGTCTGGCAGTAAATCACTCTATCATATCTATTACATAAAACATTACAATACCATGACTAGTTCAACCCCTCTACACTGTCTCTGCATTGTCTTACCTCTGGCAAATAATCTAAACTATACTGCCACTCATGTTTAAAACTGGCTCTATCATAACAGACTCAAAACAAAATTAAATTGTCGAAAACATCATTATGCTAAAGCTGAATGTTCTTCAGCTAAAATAGTTTTTTTTTATCTTGAAAAATGTAATTTTCTAATATTTTTCATTATCCCCCAAAATTTCAGAAAATTCCAAGAAAATTGATTTTCAAGAAAAACAACTTAATTACATACATTTAGATCCTAAAGTTAAGATATCACTTTCAAATACAGGAAAAAGTACAATATTTCAATTCTATGAGCAAAATTAGATATGATAGTTATAATGTAAACCTATAGCAAATATACATTTGTAAAGTTATTTACGAAGGGCATTGTATATACTTGTACTGACTACATGTGAGATATCAGTATTTTCTTTAATACATTATTTATCAAAGAAATAGGTACATTTTCTATATATATTAATTGCTTCATGGGTGATTTTTCTTTTTTCCTATATATTACAAAGCATTCAAAGTTGTTGATGTCACATAAAGTACAAGTTTGTATAACACTGATTTATACACAGAATTTTTGTAAACAAACCAAAATACACATAGTATAGTCTGTTAGGGATATTTTGGCAGTGTTTATATATACGGGAGAAACTATAAAATGTAAATAGGGTGAACCCAAATCATATTGACAAATGAATGTTTGAAGTTGTGAATATAAGTACATACAATAACACAGTATTTATATACCCATTTGTGTAGATTAGATTGACCAGTGTTTATAAACACTGCCAAAATATTGTTAAGGGACTTTACAAATTACAATTTTCAAAAGACTCAAAACAAAATCATTAATTCAAATTAAAACTATGGATGAGGTTAAAAATTTGCAAGATAACTCTTCTGCATTTGAAGAGCTTTGACCCTAAAACATGGATTTTACTGTCACAAATTGGGATCTACCCACCAACGCTTTCAGAGCGATATTTATTCCCATCTGATAACAGTAGTTTTTTTACCTCTCGTAGTAAATTCCAAGCTGCCAGTGCCATAATGACGTATTTTCCTATCCTGCCCATTATATGTTGTTCAAACGTACCACTGGCACTAGCTTTTTCACATAAAGTTGATCCAGGGTATGTAGATAGTCCAGTTGAGTTGCTAAAATTAAAATCAAAATCAATGAAGGAAATTCTAAACTTAAAAGATCCTGAGTTGGAGGATGTGTGAACTGGCTAGGTTGTCATAATTAATAACTATCAAAACTAAAACAAAACTGAAACAGTCTATTGACAGACAAATGCCCCTCATCCTCAACATAGCTTGCAGGGGCCAAATCTCAGAATTGTAAGCCAATGACCTTTACCTTTGACCTAAACACCCCTAAATTTGGTATGCAACACTTCGTCACAAGCTGGTTCACATTTGTAGGAAGTATAATTAAAATCTATCTATTGATGTGAAAGTAAAGGAGCAATCATTATTAACAGACAGATAGAGGGACAATCAGATATTCAGATGGACAGATCAATTCCCATACAGCCCTCTTAACTATTAGCTATGATTGTGGAGGGTATAAATCCAATGCCACTGGACATTATGCAAAGAAAGAACTGTGTTGAGATCTCTGTGGTGTCATACTTAAGCCTGTAGCATTCATTATTACTGTAATTAATATTTACATTATTATTCAAAGTGCTAGCTCCTCTTGATAACATTGATAGTGATGATGATAGACTTGTTATCATTTCTTCAATTCAAATACATTGAAACAAAATCTGTAAATGTACTTTATTTCATAGGTTTATTGTTTTTTGTGGTTTTGTACTTTTCGACTTTTTTGCAGATTGCAATATTCAGATTTCTGAAACTGACTATAAGGTCAAGATATAAATTATTTTACGCATGGTACTAATTTTCGTGGAAATTTTTTTGACCTAGAAATAAGTGAAAATCAATACACAGGAATAAAACTACATCTACAGTACTTTTCTAATGTTTTTGATAACACCAAACCAGGAATCAAACCCACGACCTTCCACAAACCATGCCAAACTAGTTGTACAACATTTTAACTTACTATTCATATGGTGCCTTTGATGTGACAATATAAGCTAGTTATACAACTTAAGCTGATCAAATATATTGAAACAATTACTTTTCTAATGCTTTTGATATCACCAAACCAGGAATCAAACCCACAACCCTCTGTAAACCATGCCAAACTAGTTATACAAAATTTAACTTACTATTCATATGGTGCCTTTGATGTGACTATATAACCAGTAAGAAACGTCAGAAATACAGCATAAATCAGAAAGTTGATGTAGTAAAAAACTCTCCCAAAACTGTTCCACTTGTGACGTAACAGAGATGTAACCAATGGATGGGCCAGTAAATCTTCACGACCTGAAGTCACCTGAAACATATATCAAATGTACAAATCAAATTGTGTGTGTGTGTGTGTGTTAGTGTGTGTGTTCATTTAGTATAGTAGAAAAGCAAGTTTTTAAATTCAGTATTAACCTTTTACAAATGAAATTTTAGTTTCAGGATCACTTATTTAGGAGGCATGTTAAGTATTTATAGATTTTTAGAATGGAGCTTTAGCTAAGTGGTGTTATATGTCCATGAGAAAAAAAATTAATTTCACACTGTCCAATACAAAAAGCTGCTAAATACCAATGGTAGCAGTAGTAAATCTCATCACTTGGAAATCAAGTCTTGTATCTTCAGCCTATTTATGTCACTTAGGATCCCAATGGGAGCAATAGTAAACCTGAAATTTCATCATTGAGGAATGGAGTCTTGTATCATTAGGCTCTTTATGTCACCTAGGACACCAATGGGAGCAATAGTAAACCTGGAATTTCATCATTGAGGAATGGAGTCTTGTATCTTTAGACTCTTTATGTCACCTAGGACACCAATGGGAGCAATAGTAAACCTGGAATTTCATCATTGAGGAATGGAGTCTTGTATCTTTAGACTCTTTATGTCACCTAGGACACCAATGGGAGCAATAGTAAACCTGGAATTTCATCATTGAGGAATGGAGTCTTGTATCTTTAGACTCTCTATGTCACCTAGGACACCAATGGGAGCAATAGTAAACCTGGAATTTCATCATTGAGGAATGGAGTCTTGTATCATTAGACTCTTTATGTCACCTAGGACACCAATGGGAGCAATAGTAAACCTGGAATTTCATCATTGAGGAATGGAGTCTTGTATCATTAGACTCTTTATGTCACCTAGGACACCAATGGGAGCAATAGTAAACCTGGAATTTCATCATTGAGGAATGGGGTCTTTTATCTTCAGACTCTTTATGTCACCTAGGATACCAATGGTAGCAGTAGTAGACCTCATCACTTGGGGAATGGGGTCTTTTATCTTCAGACTCTTTATGTTACCTAGGATACCAATGAGAGCAGTAGTAGACCTCATCACTTGGAGAATGGGGTCTTTTATCTTCAAACTCTTCATGTCACCTAGGATACCAATGAGAGCAGTAGCAGACCTCATCACTTGGAGAATGGGGTCTTTTATCTTCAGACTCTTTATGTCACCTAGGATACCAATGAGAGCAGTAGTAGACCTCATCACTTGGAGAATGGGGTCTTTTATCTTCAGACTCTTTATGTCACCTAGGATACCAATGAGAGCAGTAGTAGACCTCATCACTTGAAGAATGGGGTCTTTTATCTTCAGACTCTTTATGTCACCTAGGATACCAATGAGAGCAGTAGTAGACCTCATCACTTGGAGAATGGGGTCTTTTATCTTCAGACTCTTCATGTTACCTAGGATACCAATGAGAGCAGTAGTAGACCTCATCACTTGGAGAATGGGGTCTTTTATCTTCAGACTCTTCATGTTACCTAGGATACCAATGAGAGTAATGAGAGTAAACCTGGAATCTCATCAATAAGTCTTGTACCTTCAACCTTTTTTATATCCCCTTTAGGATATACGCCAACCTGCAGGATCAGAACTCAACCTTAAGCATTCTATACTTACCATTATCATGAGTGGATGGTTTTTCTTCATTTCACTTGAGTCTGTGGTGTAGGGTTTAGCTGATTTAGATAGTGTGAAATCTTCATCATATACACTTCCTGTAAATGTTCAAAAGTTAAATAATTAATATTGCTTACAAAATATCACAAAAAATCTTAAAATGTTACGGTCAATGTAATTAAAAATTTAGGTCACATCCACCATCAAGTGAAACATTTTAAAATTAATGTTAGTATATGTCTTTGTTTCATTAACAATACTAAAACATTTTATAAATCCTAATTCTCTTTTGTTTCAAACATTTAACATTCTGATTGGTCAGACCTTTTCTATTTTACTTTCTTAGTGCATGTGGTCATAGATGACATTCATTTTGTATTTCTATGCCATACAATGTAATTTTAATTTTATCATTAAAGAAATAAATATATTCATTCTGGTAGTTTGTTATTTAAATATTTAGAAATTAACTAGTTTTTAATTAAATATCACTTAAACTTTGTAATAAAGCCAAGCCTGTCATGTACCTCAGTAGTACATAAGCTTACAATAACAAATAGAACAGTTTACCTGATGAAGAGCCCACTTCACTAGCTCCCTTCTCCGCCCATGTAGAGTAAACATCATCCAAGAATTCATAATTAAACACAACCTCATACTCCGGATGTTCAGGATTTTTTCCGTTACTTGTCATACATCTGTTAAACAGATTCTCAGCAACCACTAATTAATACAAAATTACAAAGATACATTAAATTTTTAATTTAAGAATACATGTAAATGTTTATACAACAAACCTTCAGCAGCTCTTCAATAGCATAGGACTTCAATATTGACTTCAAGAGTTATGATATTCCAAAGGAAAAAATAACGACTTCAAGCAAACCATAATTCTTTTAATATACTGTAAAGTGACAAATGTCCCGGGGGATTAAATTTCAGTACTTACTCAGGTAGTGAATACTATGAAATTCAATGTAAACAACGATTTTTAACTACTACGACTCCAAAAGAAATTTCTATTCACAATTTACTTTGAACTTCATTAAATATGCATTATTTTTATGCTCTTCAGGACTTCATGAAAATAAATAAGTCAAAAAGTTCTAAAAATGTTTTATGGACCAAAACTAAAGATAACAATTAAATTCAGTGATTTAAGATGCTCCATCAGCAGGTTCCTTTTTTTGTGATTTGTACATATGTTCAAAGGGCAATAACTCCCAAGAAAAATGAGCAAACCAACTCAGTTAATTATATGTGCATCTCCTATCAATGTTGATGCTTTGCACCAAGTTTCGCGAAAGAGTGCTTTATAGTTTTGAAGAGTTTGCGCAGACAAGAATTTAGGGCAGAAGGAAGGATGGACAAACAGAAACTTGAATATAATATCTAATATATATATGTACCAGAAGATCTAGGCAATGTTTAAAATTTTTCAAAACAAAAATATTAATATTTACGTGGTAATTTCTTTATGAGTTTTCTCATTGGAGTTGATCTTAATCCTGTAGCAATATCCAATGTGTCATTTCTAAGTGCGTCTTCCCAAACTTTGGACTGTATGATAACATTGGCAACATCCCTACACATAAATTTATACATGTATATGTATTAATACATTTCTAGTATATGAATCACTAATCAAATTAATTAAATTAAATTAAAATAAAATAAAAAAATTAATTAAAATAAAGTGCTGATTAAATTTCACAGCATATTTATCTTCCCAATTCACAGATTACCCTAAAAACCATATACAGTTACAGCCAGCAGCTGTGTTTTTTCTGAAAATTGTATACTTTAACAGCCAGCAACTGGTTTCTTTTATATCTATATCTACATATTCGCCTGAAGATTGCTACCATAAGCATGAAAGTACTATAGAAATATCATTTTTGATTTATTTCTGAAGGTAATTTTTTGTGATTAAGATTTTTGTTCAAAGGACAATAACTCCTAGGAAAACGACCAAACCAACTCAGGTTAATGATATGTCATCTCCTATCAATGTTGGTTCTTTGCACAAAGTTTCATGAAATAGTGCTTAATAGTTTTGAAGAATTTGTGTAAACAAGAATTTCGGACAGAAGGCTGGATGGACGGAAACTATAATTTAATATCCCCCTTTTTCTTCAAATGGTGGGGTATAATGAGTCAGTACTACTTACGGCTTGTTATTATCAATAGCCAGATCCATACAGTTATTTCCATCAGAATCTCTCTGTTTAACGCTAGCTCCTTTCTGAATCAGAAACTCTACAACATTAGCATGTCCATTTACAGAGGCTAAATGTAATGGTGTTGTCTACAAATAAACAAAAAATAAACATGAACTTTACTATTGTCTGTAGTAGGTCTGACGGAATGCATCCAAAACATGAAAAAATAGAACCAAGACAACAAATTACAGTTGAATTTTGTCATCTTGAACACTAATATCTCAAATTTTTAGAAAAGTCAAATGGTTTTTAAAATTCCAGTTTGACTTCTGCATGTTGTTTACCAGGTAACAAAATAGTTTGCATTAAAAGATTTTAGTCAACTCAAATAAAATTTTTCTCCATGGAATAAATAGGATAAATTACAAAGCATTTTTATAAATACATTATGGTTGTTACGTCCGCATATTTTTATCATAAATGCAAGCTTGCATTTAGGATTGATGAATTCAGAGATATGGTCCCATAGTTTTAAAAAAAATTGGGAAAAAAAATTGTCATATCAAATTATGATTGAAAGTCTGAATGTTGTACAAAACCTAATTAATTACATATTTTTATAAATTTCACATTAGTTAACATCCACAAACCTTAGCCTTGTCCATAGGGTCAATAGGAGCATCAGAATCAATGAGGATTCTGACAGATTTAATGAATCCCTTGGCTGCTGCACAATCAAGTGGTGTCCATAACACAGAATTTCTACAAATATACCATCAACACATGTGTAAGTTAAAAAAGAAACAAAGTACAGTCAAACCTGTTTATAAAGGCCACCCAAGAGAACCAGTAAAAGTGGTGGCCTTTAGGGAAAGGTGCCTTTATATACAGGTTCAAATAATATGAATAAAGAACAATTAGGATACAATTCTACTGGCCTTTATAAGCTGTTGGGCCTTATGTAGAGGTGGTTGTTAAGACAGGTTGGACTGTACTGTTATTGTGATCATCAAAAGAGTCCTTCAATGTTTGTCCTGGGCTGTAGGTATCAACATGTGACCATCATAACGGACTGTAAGTCCTAAACTGTATGTTCTGAGCTGTAACATGTGTAATCTCATCATGTGACCATTTACTGTGACAATCAAAAGTCCTTAAGTTCTAAACTACTGTAAATCTCAATCAGTGTAAAATTGCAATTTCAAATAAGAAGAGTACTTGTCAGGATATAAAATCATGTCAAATGATATCATGAAGCCACTGGCTAATGACCATTTGATGAAAATGATATCAATGTTTGTTTTCGGACATCAAATTGTAGGAACTATTTTCACAATGGGGTAAAAAAAATCAAGAACTTACAGACCCATGTAGCACTTCCCTTTGCGTAACAACAAAATTGCTTGACTAATTGGCTAAATATTGCTTCCATGTTTTACTGTATAGCCTGAAACCAGACCTCATGACACTGAGAAAAAGTGGTTTTAACATTCATGATTTCTACAGATCAGATGTTAGTAACATGATTTTAAGACATAGGTGAACTGTATAATACAGATATATGATATCTCGAATACCCAATATAACACAAAGTCATCTGCCGGTCCCGACCATTTTCCAGTTAAATCATATATAAATAAACCTTGATGGCTCAAACTCCGAAAGCTTGATTACCCTGACTCACTTAAACAATAAATTTTGTCAAAGGTGTAAATGTGATGTAAAATTCAGCGTCTTTTGCTTGAATCCAATTTTTGTCAGAATAACAAGTGGGACCCTGAACCTTGGACCTCACTTGATGTTTGATCGCTCAAGCTATTGAAGTTCTATTGTACATTGGTGAGTTGTATAATACTGACCTTGCAGCTACATCAGCACCAGCTGTTAACAGTATGTCCACTACTTTACCATGTCCGTGTAAAGCTGCTAAGTGTAATGCTGTGTTAGAGTTCTCGTCTTCATCATTTACACATGTTTTATCACGATTCACCAACTCTCTTACAGTGCTAAAATATCAAAATCATACAGTAAGTCTACTTTATTACATCTATACAATCATCATATAATGGAGCAAAACAGTAAGTGGGCTAACACAGTTCACCAGGGTACCACGTGATCAATACCTCTTAACATTTCTGTGGAACGTTTTGGAAAACCTTTACGTCATAATTTCCTGGAATAAAGTCATTTTTATGGGAAAATGTGAACTGAACAGATTCTTTCTTAAATGGAAATAATTGTTCTGCAGAAATGTTATGGGGTCTCACGTGGTACACTGTCAAACCCCATTGTGCTTACAATCCTGTCCAGATTCATTCATTTATATTTATCAAGGTTTATTCTTGGATGGCAGAGAAAACAGAGTACACAGAGAATTATATGAAGAAATTATATCCAAAAAACAAGAAATTTAAACAGATGGATAACACAACAGATAGATTCAATGGTGACAAGTGAGGCAAAAAATAACAAGAAGAAACTATTGACATGAACATTTCTTTTGCTTGGTCTCAATGACAAAAATATGACCAAGTGATTGTTCATGTTGTGATGACATCATTGTTGACATCATCAACAATGAAAAACAAGATACCCCAGATCCAGACAAATATGACATTGTTCGCCTTTTCTTCTTTTTTTTTTTTTTGAATTTATGGATAGCTAATATTTTACTAGTTTCTTATACCATCAAATAAGATTTTAAGTAAGTAGCAAGATGCTTTCTACACCACAATTTTTTTTACTTACATATTTTGGTAAAATTTAAAATGAGAAAGTGAAAGAATGACAAGAAGAACACCAAGTGGAATGAACATTTTTATCTGAAAATTAAGTAATGAGAGCAAAGATATAGCTTCATCAATTGTAAGCTATTAAGTTAAAAACAGAATTGCTAAAAATATAATATACAGGTCATATAAATGAAATAATGAAAAAACATTGAAATATAGGAATAATATATTAATATAAAATTCAAATTTCAAAATATTTTAAAAGCTATGAAATTTCTTGAATAAGTATGATCTATACATAAAAATACCAGTTTCTGCATGCTACATTCTCATTTTTTTAAATGAATATTGTATGTGATTTTAACCAGAAACATTAAAAAATATATTTATCTCCACATATATCCACATGCAAACAAATTCAAACATAACTTTCACAAAAACTTACAATAAGCTTAAAGCTGAAAATGTAACAAAATTAAAATTTATAATCAACTGCAATTCAAAACAACCTCGTTCTCTAAAATTCATCCCTTCAGTTCTTTAACATGAGTATGAGTAGAGTAATACTTTTATGCTTCAGTCAAGATTTTTTTCTAATTTACATTGAGGTGGTCAGTTCTATGTAAATGGAGGATTGCCTAGAAAACACCACAGACCTTTGGCAAGCAAAGTGACAAACTTTTCCACACTAGGATCTGCCCAAGTATGTTAACAAGAGGCCCATGGGCCTAATACGCTCACCTGATAACTAATGGCTAGCTGACAGATTTAAAGATAAATACTAAACCCCAATGACTTTTTTTTTACATCATGATAACCGTTGTATTAATACCTACAACATTCTAGTATACATGCCTACACAAAAAGTTAATAGTTTTCAAGATAATTAACAATTTCAGTATTGTTTCACATCTGTGACCTTGACCTTTGAACCCATGACCTTTTTCTATACATCAAAATGATCGTTGTATCGATACCTACAACATTCTAATATACATGCCTATACAAAATGTTTATAGTTTTCGAGATAATTAAACATTTCGGTATTGTTTCGCATATGTGACCTTGACCTTTAAACCCATAACCTTTTTCTATACATCAAAATGATTGTTGTATCAATATCTACAACATTCTAATATACATGCCTATACAAAAAGTTTATAGTTTTCGAGATAATTAACCATTTCGGTATTGTTTTGCATCTGTGGCCTTGACCTTTGAACCCATGACCTTTTTCTATACATCAGAATGATCATTGTATCAATACCTACAACATTCTAATATACAAGCCTATACAAAAAGTTTATAGATTTTGAGATAATTAACCATTTCAATATTGTTTCACATCTGTGACCTTGACCTTTGAACCCATGACCTTTTTCTATACATCAAAATGATCATTATATCAATACCTACAACATTCTAATATACATGCCTATACAAAAAGTTTATAGTTTTCGAGATAATTAACCATTTCAGTATTGTTTCGCATCTGTGACCTTGACCTTTGAACCCATGACCTTTTTCTATACATCAAAATGATCATTGTATCAATACCTACAACATTCTAATATACATGCCTATACAAAAAGTTTATAGTTTTCGAGATAATTAACCATTTCGGTATTGTTTCACATCTGTGACCTTGACCTTTAAACTCATGATCTTTTTCCATACATCAAAATGGTCATTGTATCAATACCTACAACATTCTAATATACATGCCTATACAAAATGTTTATAATTTTCGAAATAATTAACCATTTCGGTATTGTTTCGCGTCTGTGACCTTGACCTTTGAACCCATGACCTTTTTCTATACATCAAAATGATCGTTGTATCAATACTTACAACATTCTAATATACATGCCTATACAAAAAGTTTATAGATTTTGAGATAATTAACCATTTCAGTATTGTTTCACATCTGTGACCTTGACCTTTGAACCCATGACCTTTTTCTATACATCAAAATGATCGTTGTATCAATACCTACAACATTCTAATATACATGCCTATACAAAAAGTTTATAGTTTTCGAGATAATTAACAATTTCAGTATTGTTTCACATCTGTGACCTTGACCTTTGAACCCATGACCTTTTTCTATACATCAAAATGATCGTTGTATTGATACCTACAACATTCTAATATACATGCCTATACAAAAAGTTTATAGTTTTCGAGATAATTAACAATTTCGGTATTGTTTCGCATCTGTGACCTTGACCTTTGAACCCATGACCTTTTTCTTTACATCAAAATGATCGTTGTATCAATACCTACAACATTCTAATATACATGCCTATACAAAAAGTTTATAGTTTTCGAGATAATAATTATAATCAGAGGTAAAAAAAATTAGGTCACGACCTTCACATATGACCTTGACCTCATTTTGAAGATACTAACAAGAAGATGTCAAAACTGAAAACCCCATGTCATTATCTGGTCAAATAGTCAAGTTATAACAATTTGAAGCTATTTTACGATTTTTTCAAAATTAAACGCAAAAACGCGTAACCTTTTTTATCCGATTTTTACAAAATGAACAAACTATAGGCTTAAGACCCTAGAGAAGCCAAATATCACATCAGATTTTTTCTCCAATCAGTACTTTCGGAGAAGAAGATTTTTTAAGATTTTTGCACCCCTAGGTCACCTTGACCTAGTTATGGTAGCCATGGCAACGCCACGAACAAATCTGAATTGCACCGGCCCATATATACTTCTGATAAAGTTTCATTAAAAACTGTCCAGTAGTTTCAGAGGAGAAGTCGAAAATAGGTGTTAACGACGCACACACGCACACACGCACATACACACGCTGCGCTATGCCATAAGCTCACATGACCTTCGGTCAGGTGAGCTAAAAATCAGGCATTGAGAGTCACTATGATCTGTAAAACACCTGTTAGACCACCCACCTGCCAAGGTCCTGTCTTTAATATGACCAAAGGTGTTTAGACTAGAACTATCTCTTGAGAGCTAAATTCCCCCAACATCTAGAAGGGTTTAATGTTTTCGCACGACCTTGACCTTTCCAATATGGCCTTGTTTCAAGGTCATGACACACCATTTGGACTATGAAGATTGTTCATGTGAAGTTTTATGAGCCGCAAAAAGCAATTTTAAGATATAGCCCAGACCTGATTTTACAGGACAGACAGATGGACGGATAGACTGACAGGCAGGATTATTCTTATATACTCCTTCTCAAACTAGTTTGTGGGGGTATAATATTGGAAGATAAGATGTAATTAACCATGCTCCTAGCTGGTATCCATGTAAAGCATGTCTTAATTCAAGAAAAAGGTTTCCAAATAAAAACTTTTTGTTAACAATAAAAAGGTCCTATAAAAATTAAACTAGTGAGGTTTTTACAGAGTCCTTGACTAGGAGAGTCAGTGGCATACCAGTTGGTCATTACTATCCCAATCTCACACATCTCACCATTTAAATGACATAACCATGTTCTTATTTCTAAAATGTATGACTAATCCTAACCATAATACTTGCTTATCTTAAAATTTTTACTGGGATGATTAAAATATGTAAAAAATAAACTTAAAAGATCCAACTTTCTACTCTACTTAAAATAATGTAAAATTCCACCAGGGAAGTGAGGTAGGTTGCTCAGGAAGGGTAAGTGCCTCCTGTTTAGCTAGCTTCTAATCAAAATTGTGTGAAAAGAACATGGAACTATGGGACGACAAATATATCCAGGGCAATCCTGGACACAGAGACATCAAACTTATCAACAATACCGTGATGACGGCCATTAAACTTTTTGAGGGCCTTGATAAGCTTAGGTTTGCAATATCCCTGAGTCAACAATTTATTTGCAAGCAGCCTGCTTTGTTGTACAAGGTCCTCATAGTGAGAACAAGTTCTACCATAGCATATTAATTGGGAAACAAATACACCATAAGCAGGACAAGCAGGTATATTGCTGCATAGAAAAGGAAAGATGACAATAGAAAAATAGAAGTCATCACATTTGTCATAAAGTTTCAAATGTAGCCTTTGGTGGGTGTCATAATTCAGGTTTGAGTCTAAACAAGTTTGACCTACTTTGTTCTTCCCATCTTTGCTGCCAGATGTACTGGTGTTTGTTCTTCTTCATTCTTACTATCAGCATCTGCTCCATTGTCAAGTAAACACTGCAATATCAATATATAGTTTATTATGCATTATTTTATTGACAAAATAATACAATAATACAATATATATACTAGGATTTGTCCCGAGTGAGATTCAAACCTAGGGGGTAGAAGACGCATTGATCTGCGTTTGCTTTAGACTTTCAGACCACCCCAGTCACCAAGGCCCCTAAAACAGAGTTAAACTTTCTCTAAAGAAATATCACATTTGAGAAAAACTTCACATGTAGATATTAAGAGTGACAAGCCAACAGTTTTTTTACCACAGAGTGGTAAGATATAAACTTTCAAAGGAGAACTGTCAGATATCATAAACACATGCAGAGGTCTCCCTCCAAAATGTGAGGCCGTGGTGGCCTAATGGACAAGACATCAGTCTACAAATCCCCAAAATGTGAGACCGTGTTGGCCTAATGGATAAGACGTCAGTCTACAAATCCAGGGTCTCTCACCGCTGTGAGTTCGAGTTCTGCTCATGCCTCATGTGGGAAAGAGAATTTTCCTTGCCAAAGTCCTTGACTGGTTCACCTGGTATCAGTAAAATGGACCGGGGGAGTGGTACGCTTGTTTTCCGCGTACTGACTCAGTGAGCTAGCATCTTAAAGGCATCCTGAGTGCATGCTGGTACAAGGCAGCCAATAAAACACACTCACACTTCACATGTATACACAAAATTGTTAATAGATTAATCCATAGAGATTTATAAAACAGTTATCGTTGCAAATAGCTGAAAAATTGCTGATGCAATGTTAAGCAACATTCAACCAACCAACCAACCATCGAAAATGTCCTTTAGTGGACTCTAGTGGTAACTGAAAAGGCCAAAGATGGTGACAAAAATTTGTACTAAGAAGATCATTATAGCAAGTTAAGAAAGATCAGCTTAGTCTAGGTTGCCTTTCATAATAAAGCCCAAACTAAACATGATGGACCAGGGATTCGGAAACTTCGGTCTGATACAAGCAAAACAAGAGGCCCATGGGCCTTAACGCTCACCCGAGGAAGAGTACATATCTTATGCAGAGGTTCAATAATATGCAAGTATTTTTGCAAATTAATTATAATAATTATTATATATAAGTATGCTATATATAACATATCTAAAGTCTAGCTCCAATATATTATTTATAAACAGCTAAAACATCTGTATATTAAAATGTGCATTAGGCCAATACCTACAATATTCCAATATACATGCCTATACAAAGAGTTTATAGTTTTTGAGATAATTAACCATTTAAGTATTCGTTTGCATCTATGACCTTGACCTTTGAACCTATGACCTTCATTCATATATCAAAATGATTGTTGTGCAAATGCCTACAATATTCCAATATACATGCCTATACAAAAAGTTTATAGTTTTTGAGATAATAAACCATTTAAGTATTCATTCGCGTTTATGACCTTGACCTTTGAACCTATGACCTTCATTCATTTATCAAAATGATCGTTAGGCCAATACGTACCTTATTCCAATATACATGACTATACAAAAAATTTACAGTTTTTGAGATAATTAACCATTTAAGTATTAATTTGCATCTATGACCTTGACCTTTGAACCTATGACCTTCATTCATATATCAAAATGATTGTTAGGCCAATACCTACAATATTCCAATATACATGCCTATACCAAAAGTTTATAGTTTCTGAGATAATTAACCATTTAAGTATTAGTTTGCATCTATGACCTTGACCTTTGAACCTATGAACTTCATTCATATATCAAAATGATCGTTTTGCAAATGCCTACAATATTCTAATATACATGCCTATACAAAATTTTTATAGTTTTTGAGATAATTAACCATTTAAATATTCGTTCACAGCTATGACCTTGACCTTTGAACCTATGACCTTCACTCATATATCAAAATGATCATTAGGTAAATACCTACAATATTCCAATATACATGCCTATACAAAAAGTTTATAGTTTTTGAGATAATTAACCATTTAAGTATTCATTCGCGTCTATGACCTTGACCTTTGGACCTATGACCTTCATTCATATATCAAAATGATCTTAGGCCAATACCTACAATATTCCAATATACATGCCTATACAAAAAGTTTATAGTTTTTGAGATAATTAACCATTTCAGTACTTGTTTACATCTGTGACCTATGACCTTCATTCATATATCAAAATGATCGTTAGGCCAATACCTACAATATTCCAATATACATGCCTATACAAAAAGTTTATAGTTTTTGAGATAATTAACCATTTCAGTACTTGTTTACATCTGTGACCTTGACCTTTGAACCCATGACCTTTATTCATATATCAAAATGACCATTGTGCAATTACCTACAATATTCTGATATACATGCCTATACAAAAAATTCATAGTTTTGCAGATAATTAAATATTTTGGTATTCTTGGACATCTGTGACCTTGACCTTTGAACCCATGACCCTGATCTATGTATCAAAATGATCGTCATGTCAATACCTACAAATAACTAAAAATCCTACGCCATTATCACAAGAAATGTTGAAAAAATAGCATTTTTTATCAAAGGTCAAAAACTGGGACATGACCTTGACCTTCGACCTTGACATCAATTGGAAGAAAATTGCAAGACAAGATCAACAGTGAAAACTCCATACAATTATCTTCAGCCGTTATGAAGTTATAACAATAAATGTCTCATTTTAACAATTACGTAATTTTACGCAAAAAACGCGTAACCTATTTTTCATCTGATTTTTATGAAAAACACAATTTTAATGTTCCCAGGTATGCTGAATCCAAATATCCAATCAAAATTTGCCTGCACCTTTTGATTTCAGAGAAGAAGATTTTTTTGTCTTTTTGCTATTTTTAGTAACAGCGGCCATCTTGTTGGGCGTGGCCAAACCCCGAACACAATTTTGAAAGGCTGTTACCCAGGCATGATAATCACCAAGTTTCATCAAATTTGGCACAGTAGTCTTGAAGGAGAAGATTAAAATGTAAAGTTTACGCACGACGGACGACGGGCGGTGATAGATTGCAATAGCTCATCTGAGCCTTTGGCTCAGGTGAGCTAAAAAAAAACTACTTAAGTCCACAGGTATTTACTGATTAATAAACAATCACCTGATTATTAGATCTAAATACTTTCGTATATATAGTTGACAAGTGAAGTCAGGTAGAGTTTAAAAAACCGACAGAAAGACTAGCAGTAGTTTACTTTTGTCGGACCGAAAACTGATTTGTCCGTTTAATATTCCTGTTGTAAAATTGAAAATGTCTGAAAACAAAAAATGCCCGAATGGTGATTTTTCACGTCGGTCAAAATAAATTTTTGACGGACATGTCCGGCAAATATGACCATTTCCGGACCTCTGTGATGGACAGGGGTCTAAATGGAAGGGTTGTCATAAAACTCCAGATTTACTACATGTGTATTGTAACGTACCTTTACAACTGAATTAAAACCATTCTCAGCTGCAATATGAAGTGGGTCATTGTCATTACGGTCACTCTCATTGACCAGTCTTCTTACTTCAGGATAGGACAACAATACCTGTTATAAAATCAATAATATCATTGAGGTAATGTACAACATAATCTGGTAATAACATCCTTTTGGTTCAGCTACATGTATCTTCAATGATCTTACTTATCACCCGATTTCAAAACTGTATTTTGTTCCTTTTATTTATTAGATAAGATTACCTTTCATGAATCTCTCTTGATACCTAAATATACAGGCATTGCTTAAATTCTTAATAACATTAAAATTTGACTAAAGTGATAGTAGTCGGGGATTAAAATAAGCAGGGGCCCAGTAGCCTAAAAATGAGTCTGGGCCCCTAAAGTTTACACATTTGAGCTATTTATTACTATTACAACTTCTTTTCTGAAGTGAGCCCGGCCCCAAACTCAAAATAGTTTAGCTTCATCTCTGAGTAGCAATATCCACTACTTTCAAATATAGATTTTAAAAAAAATTCTACAATACTATCAGCTTATTCTGCTGTTTGCTGTTGACTTATTCAATAAAACTTCTCAGAAGTAGCCTGTAGCTTACCTACATATCTGGTCTATCAAAAGTCCTTACACAATTTTTAACACTGAAACCAATGTTAACATACCTACATGCAAATAGTGAATTTGCCACTTCTATGTGGATGTTCTAGAACACACGGCATGAATAGAAACCAGTTTAATTTATATGACGTAACAATTAACTATTTGATGTAACCATCAGAAAAACTTGTTATCTGCATCAAATTGCAGGTAATGTTTAAATATATATTACATACTTTCACATTAGGCACACAAATGCATGTAATATATTTACAATTGCAATATCTTTGGTTCAATAAAGTATTTGACATTGACTATACTTTGCAATTCATAGAGACATGAGTTGACCCATTTTCATGAAAAGGTGAACCAACAGTGCATTTCAAATTCACATGGTCAATGTGAGACAGCAATAAAATTAATATTTATAAACGTTGTTAATATAAGAAATAAGGTAATTTTACAATGTCTTTATGAACATGCAAAGTATAATGGGATGTCTCAAAATTTGGCACAAACGGCTTTGGCGTTTATGCAATTTGAGACAGTCCATTATACTTTGCAAGTTCATAAAGACATTGAAAAATTACCTTATTTCTTAAGTATCTGTGTGCCTAATGCTTAATAAGAAGAGAACTGTGACAAAACCATACATACTTTGAGAGCGTCTAAATTATCTTCCTCGGCACACATGTAGATAGCAGTTCTCTCCCTTTTATCCACGGCTCCATAGTCGGCGCCTTTCTTCAATAATAAATCTACACTTTCAGCATGACCATATGAAGCAGCCATTAATAATGGAGTAAAGTTATCTTTTTCTTTACGATTTATCTGTGCACCTCTGATAAAAAACAAATACAATACATCAATTACGTGTGTTTCAGATTCCAGAAAACAAAATTGAAGGATGTGATTGAAGGACTGAGTGAAGAACTGGGCGAGTTGAGTAATGATTCTTTCAGTTATATTGAGGCAGTCAGTTTAGGGACGGTGGAGGAAACCAAACCACCAACATCGGAAATGGAACAGACAAACTTTCTCATACTGGGATCTGCCAAAACTGGATTTGAACCATAGGCAGTGAAGAAAACCAAGAGGCAAACAGAATGAAGTATGGACAATGTTATAAGGTTTAAGATTCTAATCTCACATTCTTGTATGCATGGTCCTATTAATAAGAATAAACAGGTTAGCAGGCATGAAAAATTCAGTTCATTGTAGTAGATACTTTTTCTACTTGCAGAAACTAATAATTTTGTTTTAACATTAGAAAACATTTTTGAATGAATAAATTTTTTAACAAATCCAAGAATTTTTGAATGAATGAATGGTATTTGGTGACTGAATGAATGAATGTTTTTTGTGGATGAATGAATGAATGTACTTGGTGACTGACTAAATATCACAAATATCAGAATGACATCAATCCACTTACCTGTCAATCAAGAATTCTAGGACTTCACAATGATTGTAGGCTGCAGCAATATGTAATGGAGTCTGTTGTTCTTCATTCAGGGCATCAATCCTGGCATTGTTGTCTACCAGTAACCTGACAATTCTGACGTCTCCTGCCTTGGCTGCCAGATGGATAGGATTCATATGATTGTTACATGGTGTATTTACATCTGCTCGTTTTGCAATACACAACTTTACCACATCATAATGTCCGTTTTCCACGGCAACATGTAAACATGTACTGGAATCACAATCTCTATCTGTCACCATCTAATAAAGAAGATAAAATTACTCAGTCTTATAACAATAAGAAATATATTATCATGTTCTATAAAGGGATATCAATATAAACATAAAATTTGAACTGTTGAGATTTTATACAATTATAGCATTTCAGTGAGTGCGATATTATTAGTTACACAGTCTGTTGGTGACCTAATATGGTTTATACAGGGTCAGTAAATTCCATATCTGGGCTCGGGCGAACCTACCGATCACCCTGAAGACCCACGGTGGATACCTTTAAACAAACATACAGTACACGAATACGGAGACCGGAGAGAAGTTCAGGATGAGACACTGCTGTATGTTTTAGTAACCTATAGCTCCAAACAAACCCTTTATATATCATATTATGTCACTAAAACACTGTGTAACTATGATATCATACCGATCATATCAATAAATTATTTACAAAACCAATTTGAATGTATCCACACAGCGATATGTGAATGGTGACTGAGTTAGAAATACTATCGTTTGACATTTTGTCTGACAAAATATTGAAAATAATAATGAATTTGACTTACTAGCAGCTTCTGTCAAAGAAATCAATTGCACTGTTATCCTTGGACATCAAATATTTTGTTTCAATATCACAACACCTTTACTAGTGTCTGTATTTGCCGTAAATACTTGTGATAAATATGACATGTTTACTACGAGGCGGGCGCCACTGACGTTGGTCAGGGGAAATAACTCTCATACTGACATGATATGAACAGACCTCACCCGATATGGATTATATTAGGTCACCACGTGACCAGCATCGTCGAATGAAATTCACAGAAACTAGTGAGAGGTAGGATATGATGTTTTATCTGCAAAGAAAAGCAATATTGGCCAAGGCCGTAGGCCGAGGTCAATATTACTTTTCTTTGGCGATAAAACATCATATTGCACTCACTGAGATGCTATAATTGTTAATTACATGTAAATATCTTAAAATGAGAAGACAAGTGTTATATTTTACTAATAAATCTTTTGCATTTTGTTCCGCCATTACAGTACGAGTGCAGCGTCACGGCAACTAATGACGTACTAATGTCTGTGACGTCATTAAATGGCGCAATTCATTCTTTTATGTGTTCAATTCCAGTTTCGAACGATGGATTTGATTGGCTTAGTGCAATATCGTGATTTATCATGTTCCAGAGTGCAATATGATGAAAAACAGCGTTGTGCGTGCAAGTAGTTTAACCAATCAAAACAAAGGTCTCAGAGTAAAATCATATCATAATGTAATAAATATAATTATTGTCTTTGTATACATGTATGTGTGTGTATGGTAACTGGTCAAAGTTACCCTCAACAGTTCAATGTTTAAATAATCATGGTTTTGTTATATCAGAGTACTTGTTTTTGCTTTTTTGTTTGTTTTTTCACATTAATTCTAAAATTTTTAAGAATTTCATCATAATAAATTTCTGAATAAAATATGACATTTTTAAGAAAGAAGATATTTTCCTTGCAGATTCATTTTTTCAAAATGTCAACTTGTTCTATCTACTTACATTATTAATAGTGACCCATCCATCTAACTGTGCTCCAGCTTCAAACAGTAATTTAACAATGTCTAAGTTTCCTTCAGCTGCTGAGCAATGAAGCGGTGTAAGTTCTTCATTATCCTGACATCTTAACTTAGCTCCAGCCTCAATCAACATACGAGCTATCTCTACTGTGTTATGTGTAGATGACATATGTAATGCTGTCATTCCTTGTTTATCTGCAGCCTAAAAATTATATATTACAACACAAGTCAAAGGTCAAACAGGAGCCATCAGAAAAAATCACTTGCAAAAAACTAATTTTGGCAGACAACTCTAAGGGCCAAAGCTTCTGTGTATGTGTGGCTTACACACACACACACACACACACACACACACACACACACACACAGAGAGAGAGAGAGAGAGAGAGAGAGAGAGAGAGGAGAGAGAGAGAGAGAGAGAGAGAGAGAGAGAGAGAGAGAGAGAGAGAGAGAGAGAGAGTGTGTGTGTGTGTGTGTGTGTGTGTGTGTGTGTGTGCTGTAAATCTTTAAATATTTTCTGTTTAGCTTCATTAACATGCATATGTGTACACATAAATATACTACTACCATTGCAAATACAAACATCTCTCTAGTTCAAAAGATGTTTTAATTGGTAGCATAATTTTTAGGGCCATAACAAAACTATCAGCTGTTCATAAGACGGCACAATTTTTTTTATTTTTGAAGACAATCTATAAACAAGTTTATGGTGTATTAGATTATACATGTGTTTCATTGCTGTTTTTAAGTAGAGGACACATATGGTGAACTTTAAATCGCCAACATACTGGTCAACAAAATCACAGATTAACATATCAAACCACAAAGTCCATCATACTGATGCCAAGCCAACATCAACAAGATCAAAGGTCTATTAAAAGAAGAATTCCTTTTCTAGCAAAGGCCGAAAAAAAGAAAAAGAAAACTTACATACTGCCAACAAAGGTTTGAGCCCAATGAGTTGAGACTCTTTTGAGTTTGAAGGTCAATGTCCTAACCACTCATCCACCAAAAACACAAACACCTCTTGTTGATTTCATAAACTTACCTCTATATTTATTTCTTTGAATGATAACAAATTAGAAGCAGCGATTTCATTGCCTCTCATAGCAGCGTAATGTAACGGAGTGAGTCCATACTTATCCTCTATGTTGATTTTAGCTCCACTTTTAACGAGGTAGGCAACTGTGCTGTTGTGTGCTGATAACTCATCTGTAGATTCACTTGGCGGTATACCATTAGCATTCAGCTGTTAAATAAAAATCTGTATGTTAAACCCACTCAAGTAATAAGACTTAAGTAACTCTCATCAGAAATGAATATGTTGTAAATTATCTAGTTATCCTAGTGATACTGAAATTGTAACAGAATGGAGTAATGATATTTTCACCAAAGTCAAGATTCTTTCACTTGTATTGAAACAGTCATTTCATGAATGTTGGAGAAACACCACCATCCCACCTCCAGTTATTGTAGACTACAATTCTTCCAAGATAGCACTGGACTTAAAAGATGGTGTTTTACCATTTTTATTCATTTTTTTCACTTATATTGAGACAGTCAGTTTTGGGATGGTTGAGGAAACTGGAGTACCAATAGAATACTGACCTTTTATATGCAAAATGACAAACTTTCTCGCACTAGAATCTGTCAGAATGGTTTTAAAACCTAGGTGTTGAGAGTTCAGTAATGGTGTTTAACATCCCAGTCAAGAATATTTCACTTATATCGAGACATGGTGATAGATGATGTGTTCACTTAGCCAGCATTTTAGATTAGTCACTCACTGGTGCCCCTCTTTTCTACATATGAATTTGATATTTAATAAATGGAAGCTAATCAAAGTAATTTAACATTAAAGTCTACATTGCAATTCCACATTCATAAACACCAACATCTCAATATAAGTATATTATGAGACATCAAACCCAATTCATTGAATCAATCATAAACACACAGTAATGAATTGTTCTTTTTCAAGTTTTTCAACGTCTCCTGCTCCTTTATTTTGCAATACATTGAGCTCAAATTTGGTGGACTTGTAGTTCTGAACATCCTCAAGGAATGGGGTTTGCAGCTGTACCACATAATCAATACTTCTTAATGTTTGTGCAGAACCTTTTAGAAAATGTCATCACAGATTTCCAGAATGATGTCATTTTCGCGGGAAAATGTCATTTCATGCGATTCCATATCCATTTGAAATAAGTGTTCTGCACAAACGTTAGAAGGTATCAAGTGGTACAGTGGCAAACCCCATTGCATGCTTCAGAATTTTTAGTCATAACATGAAAATTGAAATATTGGAAAAGAATTTCATAAATTCCTATTGCAACTCACAGTTGTATCTTCATACTTACAGTTCCATCTTCATTTGCACTAAGGTCAGGTTTGTTACGTTTTTCTCGGTGGTATCTTGAAGCATAATGAAGAGGTGTCAAATTCTCATCATCAACAGAGTTTGGATCTGAAATAGAAATACTCATGTTATAAACATCAATTATTAACAGAATGGTTCTCTGTCATCAATAACATTGAATTTTTTACAGCAATACAATTTTTATAGCCAATATTATGTCAAAATGAAACAACTGTTCAGAGGAATAAATCCATACACCATAACACCTCTTTTATTAATGCCAAAACATTGAGAAAAATTATATTGAATTGAAATATTATTGAGTAATTACCCTCTACTTTAAAACCTAGAAATGCTGAACAGAATGGTGAAAAAGAAATCAAAATTGGTATTATTTTTTATACCTAAAGCATGGATGAAGCTTAACTACTTTGAGTTAGGTGCTCAGCTCACTTTTGAAGAGAAGTTGCAATATTAATACACAAAAACCTTAAAACTTTGGGGCATGGGCTACTGGGCCCCTGTTAATCTTAATCCATGCTCTAAATCTAACATATACATAAGTAAAACTCTAAATATGTATTCTATTTATAGGGGTGAATCTTGTTTTATGTAGATTCATTAATTTTAACTTCAATCTCCACCTACCTGCTCCGTTTTCAATCAATAACTGTACAACTTCTAAATGATTGTATCGTGCCGCATAATGAAGGGGAGTTAAGTCATCCTCGTCTTTCAGATTTATTTTCTTTTTCACGTTACCACCCATGGTTTGTAATAAAATTCTTGTACTTCTAACGTCTCCATTTCTAGCAGACTACATTAAAAATATCAATACAAAATAATGAATTTCGTAATACTTGTGTTGTTTTTTTTTTTAGTGAACTTATTCAATTTTCAGTGTTAAATTGTCATCATTGACTATATTGGTTAACTGGAAAACAAAAATGTGTTGGTTTTTTTTAAATAGAAAATGTTATAATATAAATATGATGGTGGTGTTTTAAGTGAAATGCATAAAGGTACATGTAATAGTATACATTTGTACTTCAAAGAATACAACATTTCAGAGTTAAATCCATGCTCACATGCTTTAAAACAAACTAGTGTTGCTTTAAAGTGAAGAAGAGAAGAAAATTCCTTGTGTGACCTACAGTAACATATCAGATGAACAACTCCAATTATTATGATACAAGGCCTGATATGTAATATGTATATAATTACATATGGGTTTACTTTAAGAAGGAACTATACAAGATGTCTGTGACCAATGATGTTTTTTATTCATTACTTCTATAATACATATATATGATCCTTACCTGATGCAGTGTCAAATTCAACAACTCTGAACTTTCTACCCTTTTCATCGCTGGTGCCGGAACCTCCCCTGGGGGTTCGAGTGGAGGTGGGGCGTCTCCACCCTCATTTATAAGATTTGACATTTCCATATCTCTTTTATTGTTGCCTTCTCCTCCAGATACATCCAACAACGTCCTAAAATGTCCTTCAGAACCTTCCATCACCGGATATGGTGCTACTGATGTCAGTTTGTTGTTTTAGCTAAAAAAACAAATTTTATAGATAATGGACCAAATGTACAAGATTACAATTCTACTGTATTTCCATAAAATGGAATGCACATGGTTTTTATTATATATTTCTTTTAATTGAAAATCTTTCCATTAAACTATCAATAAAATGCATTGACCTAACCAAAATTATATTTTTAAATGAAAACATTGTTATTCAGTTCTCCTGTACATAGAAAATTTTTAGAAATTAAAACTGAAGTTTATACATCAATTGGGCCTCATTCAAAGGTACATCAAGGTATTTAGGGTAAGGTAGGTCATTGTTGTTTGGGGTTGGGTGGGGGTGGGGTTCCAGGTGTGATCATCATGAATATTCCAATTATGACATCTTACTTTAAGTTGTGCTGAGTAAGAAGGTACAGAAGGTATAACTTTGACATAGTTATTTGATATTTGTTGTTTGTTAAAAACTTCAAAATGGCTCTATATACAGAAATGAATTCACTATTGGATGAAAGAAAAATATTATTTCCTATTAAGTCAGTAGATTTTTTTTCTTCAAGTTTTGACATTTTTTTATGTTTGTTGAAAGTATGCCTTTATTCTTGCATTTTCCATATGATTTGCACTCCATTTGTAGATATACAGTAGTTGTAATGACACTGGCAATTGGTTTTGAAGAAATTCTGTCGTACAACAAACGCTTAGTATATCTCACCATGTTGAATTTATATTGTACCAGAAATAAGTCTTAGTTGGGTTGCTGCAGTTTTCCCATTTAATGACCTAGACCTTTTGTCTCACAAGATGACATTGTATGTTCAATAATCAATCCAAGTTGGTTGGTTCATTCTGTTAGTATTGAAAAGGTCGCAGTCAAGAACATACATTTCTGCTTGGTTTTTGGGATCTCTAAATTTTGAAAATGGCCATCAAATAAGATATAGCCTGAGGTATAGAACCTGCATGGTAGTTTGGACTACTGTTGGAATCACTCTGTTTGTGACAGTGGGATACTCTTTGTTTCCATAGAAAATCAAATGAATTTGAATATAGATTGATATATTTCACTTACTAACAGGAAATCTGTATGCGTATCCGAAATTGTCATAAAGTACTGCTGTAGAAAGGAAAATGTTGGCGCTATGGGGATTTTACATGGCGAAAATGGCGGTGTTTACACTGGAAGTGATGTCCTTGGTGACGTTTTACGTCATGTGCGCAAGAGAATCCGCCATTTGCCTGGTTTTCACCATGTTAAATCCCCATAGCTCCAACATTTTACCCTGTGTAGAAATATTCTAGGCTAATCACTACTGTGCATAAAGGCTATTTTGAACATGGAATATTGTATATTACATTTTAATAAAGAATTGCTTGGACAAATTAACAGTGCATATTTATTCATTATTCAGAGACCTAACTAAAAATTATTTTTTTGTCAATGCTGCATGTTTTGGTTAACGTCTGTATATAGAAAAAATCACATTTGTGACAGAAAATATGTATTCCAGCTATCCATTTGGGCCCTAAATTACAAATGAATGTACCCTTTACCTGCGTGATTGAATCAAGACAATTCACACCTGGACGACCTACATATAACCAATGAGGTACCTAATAGGAGTATTTATACTTAACCATTTTGATTTCATTGAAAAAGAGACAAAATTTATGGTATGCACACACTCACATAAACTGATTTAAAAGAAAACATATTTTTTTCCACTTAGGTCTCCCTTTTCTGTGTTGAAATATAATTAAAATGTTAACAAAAAATAGAAATAAAATTTTAATCGCAATATATGCATGTCCAAAATAGCCTTTATGCACAGTAGTACGGATACAAATTTCCTGTTACGACTAGGTACAAGTAAGTAAAAATATCAATCTTTATTAAAATTTATTTGATTTTCTATGGATAAGAATATTTCACTGTTAAAGTGATTCCTACAGTAGTTACTGTAGGAACCACTGTGATTGTGACAGTGAAATTCTCTTTATATCCATAGAAAATCAAATAAATTTGAATAAATTTTGATATTTTTCACTTACTTGTACCTACTGTTTAATTCATGTCCGACAGAGCACATGTTTTTCAAGCTTTTAGATATGAAAATCAATAAATTTTCTTTCATGTCATATACCGTTGTTAAGTATGCATTTTGTCGTAATAAATGAGCACCAAGGTACATACCATCTCATTCAGAAAATAAAACGCAAAACTTTTTAAAATCCTTGCGGGGATCTACACTATGCATTGGAGCCATACAGACGACAGGAAGTATAAAACATATGGCTCATAAGAATTGAACTGCGCATGTACGACGATTCCATTTTTTAACACCGGAAAGATCGTCTGACTAAAGGGAGACTACCCAAAGAAAACAGTAGCTGTAAACAACGAAATTGTAGGAGTTGTTTCCCCTTGTTATGCGATCGTACCCACGATGAATAGGCAAATCCAGGATAAACTTGAAATTGCCCGGATGATTGCAACTTCCGTTCGTCTGTTCCAAAAGTAAACAATAACAAATTCCCCGCAAGGATTTTAAAAAGTTTTGCGTTTTATTTTCTGAATGAGATGGTATGTACCTTGGTGCTCATTTATTCATTATCATTTGCATACTTAACAACGGAATATGACATTATAGAAAATTTATTGATTTTCATATCTAAAAGCTTGAAAAACATGTGCTCTGCCGGACATGAATTAAACAGTAGTCGTAATAGGAAATCTGTATGCGCATCCGCGATTGTCATAAAGTATGTCTGTAGGAAGGAAAATGTTGGCGGTATGGGGATTTTTCACATGCGAAAATGATGATGTTTACACCGGAAGTGATGTCCTTGGTGACGTTTTACGTCATATGCGCGACAGAATCTGCCATTTGCATGGTTTTTCAACATGTTAAATCCCCATAGCACGAACGTTTTACCCAATGAAGATGTATTTTGGGCTAATCGCGGATGCGCATACAGATTTTCTGTTATGACTAGTACAAGTAAGTGAAAAATATCGATCTTTATTCAAATTTATTTGATTTTCTATGAATATAAAGAGAATTTCACTGTCACAGTCACAGTGGTTCCTACAGTAATTAAATAGGTATCTGGTCAACTCGTTCCAATTCCAACTCGTTCCAACTGATTTCGCCAACTCGTTCCAACTTTTTTACCAACTCGTTCCACTGTTTTATGCAGAGTTTTTACACCTCTGTTTTATTACCAATTCGTTCCAACTTTTTAACCAACTCGTTCCAACTTTTTTTACCAACTCGTTCCAACTTTTTTACCAACTCGTTCCAACTTTTTCAACAACTCATTCCAAATTTAAGAATTTTAATTGAATGATTTTAGCCGTTACCAACTAGTTCCAACTTTTATATAATTACAGTTTATTTGCAAAACTAAAATTCCTTTAAAAAATAAAGGATGCGCTGCTAATGCACTGTCTTGTGAACCGGACAAACTCTCTGTTTGTCTGTTTATGGTGTCGATCTACTTAATAGTTCCGACAGGCGTGATAAACAAAGATATAGCAATTAATTGTGATCACCATATATATATTACAGGGCTCAAAATAAGGGCGAAGTTGGGCGATATCTTCGCCCTGTTTCAAAAAACTTCGCCCTAAACTGTCTCAAAAGCGAAGTTCTAGTCGCCCTAAGTTTTGACAAGTTTATTTAACCCCTCAAGGCGCCTCTGTATATCAATGCATACAAAGGTAAACACAGGTAACTCCCGATATCTACAGGTGTTTTAATCCGATAATTAGCTTAACTTGAGATCATCCATGCATGTCATGGATTCATCAACCTGTTGACTGATGTAATTGAATGCCATCTTGATGAAGAACCTCAAATATTTGCTATAAAAACTTCTATATCGATGTGTATGTAGGAGTATGGAAACGGGGGGGGGGATGTATTGAACAAAATAGTGGATCGTTTTTTGTATGAAAATTTAATAAAATAACAGACCTTCTCACAATGTTGCCTCCTCACAAAGGAATCCATAAATAAAAGCATTTTCCGATTGAATGATTGAAAATGAGTTAAATCATCTCTAGAAATTTGGAGTCAGGCTGATTGACATGTACATGTGCTTTTACACAAGGGGGATAACTCAATCAGAAAATAAAAGTGCACATGTATAGAGGGCCTAGATTTTTTTTTTTTTGATTTTTTTTATGTTTATATTCATTGTATTTTTAAAATTAATTATTACAAGAAATTGTACATGTACTTCACATTTACATTGTAATATTTAGACAGTGTTAGTGATGTGACAACTTATAAGGACAAGTTTATATGGCTTTAATAAAAGAGCCTTTAAATTACAATAAACATAAGAACAATATTTTTTGTTAAATTATTATCAGTATGGCGACACTGGCCTTGTACATATATAATTCTACACATTGCCAAAAAAAAAAAAAAAATTAATTAGAAGAATTTTACATCTTAGTTTATTCTAATTAAATATATAATTATATAACATTTATGTAATATGCAAGTCCTAAATAGGGATACTCCCATTTATAAAGACAAACAGCTTGGAACATGCGTCGCCGCGTATTATCTTTCGCGGCGGAAAAACTTCTCCCTGTTTTGAAAAACTTCTCCCTAATCTTGGCTGAGGGAGAAGTCACTTCTCCCTGTTTCAAAATCTAATTTGAGCCCTGCCATATATGACATTATTTATCTGTTATATTATAAAAACGCATATAGATCTAATCAATTTAATTGAGAAATCTGGTACGAGTTGGTAGTTGGAACGAGTTCATACCTGTCAAGTCTCACGCATTGCGCGTGAGAGTCACGCATTTTGATATTTAATCACGCTCACACGCACACCACTCACTTTCTCACGCATATTTGTAAAATACCATTTTGTTCAAAATTTCATACAAATTATTAACGATAACTGCTGATATATTGATTATTATTCAAACTTTTTTTTTTAACTTTTAACTGATCTTTCAAAAAATGTAGAAGAATCACGACTTCCTATTTGACGATTTCCGGACCTTCGGTAATCCGATTTCTTTTCTGTATTTTACCTTTCACAAGTTTTTTTCTGTTTGTTAAATATGGATAAACGGAAGGCTGCTAGCGGTGACGAATCACCAAGTCACAAGAAAACAAAGAAATTTACTGGTGCTGCCATTTATAAAACTAAATTTGACACTGAATGGATGCGTAAATATCCAGTTTATTTAAAAGTCTAAATCCAAAAATTGTATTTGATCATGTTGTGAGTACATATTTTATGAAAAATTTCTGAGGTTTTAAATGTTTAGTTTTGTTCTTAGAACGCAGGAAATTGCATATTCTTACTTTGATTACTAGGACCCCCCTAGAGTGGATGGCAGATTTCTCTCACTCTTTTCTTCAAATCACCCTTGACAGCTATGCGAGTTGGCAGAAAATTTGAAACGAGTTGGTAATTCAGTTGGAACGAGTTGGTAGTCAAAAGTGGAACGAGTTGGCAAAAATCAGTTGGAACGAGTTGGAATTGGAACGAGTTGACTAGTATTCATTAAATAAAAAAGAAGGGATGTGGTGGACTGAACATGATGGGTATGAACATAAATCAGGTAGTGTCTCATTATTATACAGCAGATTTTTTTAATTAAAGTTTAATTCTATTATTGTCATCTTTTGATTTTAATACTTGAAATCATCAACAGGTAAAAACAGATAAATGGGTGTGGTAAGGTGAGGCTGACAACACACCAAACTTAATCACCAGGTATTTTATTTTGTGTATTCGCTTGCAAAAGTGTACAAATAAAATTAACAAGTAAAGGCATTTCTAGGTGTCATTTTGCATGAATTCAGCCATTAACTAATTCAACACTTGCACGGTTCCATAACCCAGACAAACACCGAAAAAAGATTTCTCCTTACAAAACATGTTTGTTTCCACTTTTAATTACACAACCCGATTCAATGGTTGATATTTACATGTAAGATATCAAAACAAGTTTCTATTTTGTGATAAATATACTTACTTCATCCAACCGGTCATTGTCGGAACAAATGTGAAGAAATAGTTCGTTCTCCCTGTGTCTGTTTTCGCAATATCCACAAATGAAACCGGGTCAACCATGTCAATAAACAAGTCAGGAACGACAACTCTATAAAAAATCAAGTCACGTGAGACTCATACAAAAAAATAAAAACTTGCTGAACAACTTCAAAAAGTATGAAGATAGTTTGTTTATTTTTACGAGATCGACAAGAAAAATTGTAATACATTTTAATTAAATAAATAAATAAATAATCACAAATAATTAACAAATTATTTTGCTTTGACTGAGTTTATTTATCCTCCATAATTCAGTACACATTGAGATCTTAATTATAGGATTCTAAATCACCTGATATCTTACAAAAATATTTAGATTTAACTTAAAATTTGACATATTGAAGTTAAGAAAATCTCAGTTAAAGAACGATATAAAACTCTGGGGAAGCCAGGGTCAAGTGAGGGATAAACAGATAATTTATAAATTATTGAAACTCAACAGAAACTAGAATGTTATCAGATGTAGATTAATTATGTTCTAGCCGTCCCTGCTGAAAATTCTCATTCCACCGTGATTGTACATGAAACTGGAATTATTCTGTAATTTTTGCCATCAGCGACCCTAAACCGAAAATTATGAGTGGACACCCGTGATTTAGGACTCTGGTCGTCACCGTGATTCACGGTGAAACTGAGGACAGTATGGACCTCTATATGTATATAAAGATCATGTTATGTCCAATACTTTTTCATTTCTGATTTATAATTTAGCATCCGATGCGTTTTATAATAAATGGTTATATGTCGTATACAACTTTACCTCATATATTATATTTCCTCTGGTTTTACAGTATGTGTTTTTGGATACTCTAGTTATTGTTATCGCATGTTCTTGAAGACTCTGGCACATATTCATGGAAACACTGTCTATTGTCAAGTTCTGCTTCATATATATATTTACACTTATGGATACATCAGTGGCGGATTTAAGGGGGTTGCAACACCCCCCCTTTTAAAAATTTAAGAGAACGAGCCAGAGAGGGCGCGCTATTGACTGATGTAACCCCCATATGTTAATATAACAACCAATTTCTGTATACGTGTCCTAGACCCCTCGTCTCTGGAAGCTTGTGCCTTTGGCGCTCGCACCTAGCATTGATATAATTCTCCACCCCCTTTCATAAAATCCTGGATCCGCCCCTGTGCATCAATTATGATGGCAACTAAAGGCTACATTTGAAACTGTATGGCAAACGTGCCAGATGACTTTAACTGTTCTATTGTCAACTTTTCTTTTCTATGCAGCAATATACCTGCTTCTCCTGCTTATGATGTATTTGTTTCACAATCAGTAATACGCTATGGTAGAGTTTGTTTCCACTACGGGGACTTTATACAACGAAGCAAGCTGCTTACAAATAAATTGATGACGCAAAGATATTGCAGATCTAACTTTATCAAGGCCCTCGAAATTTTTTTATAGCCGTCGTCACAATATTGTTGATCCGTCTGTATCCAAAATTACCCTGAATATATTTGACATCTCATAGTTCCAAGTTCCTTTCATTCCAAATTTTAATTACGGATGTGAGGGGTGTAGCTAGCTAAATAAGAGTTGCTTACCCCTTCTGGAGCACCCGGTCTCACTTTTCTGGTGGATATTCAGGTGTTTAGCCTGATTTGCCAGGTTCATGTTTATTTTTTAATTTGCTTTGGGATTTTGGTTTGGACATTGAATGGTAATATCATGTACATGTTCTTGGCGACACTGGTTATTGTCGTGTACATGTTCTTGGTGACACTGGTTATTGTTGTATACATGTTCTTGGTGACACTGGTTATTGTCGTGTACATGTTCTTGGTGACACTGGTTATTGTTGTGTACATGTTCTTGGTGACACTGGTTATTGTTGTATAGATGTTCTTGGTGACACTGGTTATTGTTGTGTACATGTTCTTGGTGACACTGGTTATTGTTGTATACATGTTCTTGGTGACACTGGTTATTGTTGTATACATGTTCTTGGTGACACTGGTTATTGTCGTGTACATGTTCTTGGTGACACTGGTTATTGTCGTGTACATGTTCTTGGTGACACTGGTTATTGTTGTGTACATGTTCTTGGTGACACTGGTTATTGTCGTATACATGTTCTTGGTGACACTGGTTATTGTCGTGTACATGTTCTTGGTGACACTGGTTATTGTTGTATACATGTTCTTGGTGACACTGGTTATTGTCGTATACATGTTCTTGGTGACACTGGTTATTGTTGTATACATGTTCTTGGTGACACTGGTTATTGTTGTATACATGTTCTTGGTGACAGTTATTGTCGTGTACATGTTCTTGGTGACACTGGTTATTGTCGTGTACATGTTCTTGGTGACACTGGTTATTGTTGTGTACATGTTCTTGGTGACACTGGTTATTGTTGTATACATGTTCTTGGTGACACTGGTTATTGTCGTGTACATGTTCTTGGTGACACTGGTTATTGTTGTGTACATGTTCTTGGTGACACTGGTTATTGTTGTATACATGTTCTTGGTGACACTGGTTATTGTTGTGTACATGTTCTTGGTGACACTGGTTATTGTCGTGTACATGTTCTTGGTGACACTGGTTATTGTTGTATACATGTTCTTGGTGACACTGGTTATTGTTGTATACATGTTCTTGGTGACACTGGTTATTGTTGTATACATGTTCTTGGTGACACTGGTTATTGTCGTGTACATGTTCTTGGTGACACTGGTTATTGTTGTATACATGTTCTTGGTGACACTGGTTATTGTCGTGTACATGTTCTTGGTGACACTGGTTATTGTTGTATACATGTTCTTGGTGACACTGGTTATTGTCGTGTACATGTTCTTGGTGACACTGGTTATTGTTGTATACATGTTCTTGGTGACACTGGTTATTGTTGTATACATGTTCTTGGTGACACTGGTTATTGTTGTATACATGTTCTTGGTGACACTGGTTATTGTCGTGTACATGTTCTTGCTGACACTGGTTATTGTTGTATACATGTTCTTGGTGACACTGGTTATTGTCGTGTACATGTTCTTGGTGACACTGGTTATTGTTGTGTACATGTTCTTGGTGACACTGGTTATTGTCCTATACATGTTCTTGGTGACACTGGTTATTGTCGTGTACATGTTCTTGGTGACACTGGTTATTGTCGTGTACATGTACTTGGTGACACTGGTTATTGTCGTGTACATGTTCTTGGTGACACTGGTTATTGTCGTGTACATGTACTTGGTGACACTGGTTATTGTCACATACATGTATATAAAGATTATTCTACATCTGGTATAAACGAAATGATCTTGCTTCCAATACTTTATTCTGTGTAAAAAGAATAAAAAACCTTTGATTTCTCTACACATTGCACCACTATCCCTCATCAAAATTAAAAGAACATCTAAAACGAATTCATATCATATTCTTTCACAAAAATCTTAAGCCAAGATACACATATCTTGAACTGAAAAGGGGTTCTGGTTGATTTACCAAACATCATACAGATTCCAAATTAAACTAGAATTGTCTCTTGAGAGCCAAATACTCCCTGCCCCAACATTTACAAAGGTTTAATGTTTTCCTGCAGCCTTGGTAATTCTGACCTTGGTTCAAGGTCATGACACACCTTTGGTGCATGTGAAGGTTTATGATAGTAGTCCAGAGAAATGATATTGCCAACACACGATTTTACATGGACAGACAGACAGACATGGTGAATTCTATAGACTCAATAAACTATCAACAAAATGTCGAGTTTTTGACAGACAGTACCGGTATATTTGTTGCGTTTGGTAATATAATTTTCCATCAAGCAATCGGTATACCAATGGGCACACACTGCACCATTGCTTGCTGATTTGTTTCTTTATTCCTATGAAGCAGAATTTACACAGGGCCTAGTTAAATCTAGAGTAGACTGATGCTTAATCATTCAACTCCACATACATTTGTATAGATGACATTCTTCCTTTAAATAATCCTATATGTGGAGATAATGTGAATACCATTCTTCTTAATGAGTGAAATAAAACATACAGCTGATTCTTTAGTTCTGCTTCATATCAATACTTATACCTGAATTATGATTTCAACTAAAGGCTAAATTTGAAGCTGTATGACAAATGTGATAACTTGAATTTTCTATTGTCAACTTTCCTTTTTTATGCAGCAATACACATGTGCATGCTTCTGCTTAAAGTGTATTTGTTTCATAATTAATATGCTATGGTAGAGCTTGTTCCCACTATGGGAACTTTATACAATGAAGAAAGCTTCAACGTACAAATTGATTGCTGATGAGGATATTGCAAGCATAGGCTTATCAATGCTCTCAAGTTTTATGGTGGTCATCACAATATTATTGATAAATATGATGCCTCTGTATCCAAATTACTCTGGATATATTTGAGGTCCCATAGTTACATATTCCTTTCATTCCCAATTTGAATACACACATGGCAGATGTAGCTAGTTTCAACAGAAGTTGTTTACCCTTTCATAGCACCTGGCCGCACTTCTCTGATGAAAGTTCATGTTTAACCCAATTTACCAGCTTCAGAGTTTTTCTTTGCTTTGGGATTGCTATTTGGACATGGATTGATATGCTTGTTTTTGATATGTTAGTAGATTTGAACAAATAGTGCAACTTGTGATTCAAATCTGGTCAGTACAAGGCACTGTGATCCATAAGCACATAGACCACTTGGCCATCGAGGACCACAACAAACATGGTTGGTTGGTTGGTTGAATGTTGCTTAACGTCGCATCAGCAATTTTTCAGCTATTCGCGACGACAACTATTTAATTAATCTCAATTGATTAATCTATGAACAATTTTGTGTATGCATGTGAAGTGCGAGTGTGTTGTATGGTCTGCCTTGTACTAGCGCGCACTCAGGGTGACTTTACCGTGCTAGCTCACAGAGTCAGTATGCAGCAGACAAGCATACCACTCTCCCAGTCCATTATACTGATACCAGGTGAATCAGTAAAGGCCAACGGTAAGGAAGATTCACTTTCCCACATGTGGTCAGAGCGGGACTCGAACTCACAGCGGTGAGAGACCCTGCACAACAAACATGGGTGAAATAACAGTAAACAGAACACAAGTTAAACATCTCTTTATCATAATCATGATACAACAACATACAATAATAAATCATATAACACATAACATAATCTTCATCCAGTACAGCATATCTCTTCTCTTGTCTTAATGCCATGATTTAATAAATACATATACATGTAAATCCTTTCATTCATATCAAGATTCAAAACGTTCAAAAACAAGATTCATAACTTTTAAAAATATATGTTTATTTTGACAAGTTCAAGCCTATTCAAATGATTAATTTAAATGTCATTTTTTTTTTAGATTTGAAGATTATTTTTGCAGTAATATGGTACATATTACACAGGACAATTACGTGCATTTCATTAATTTTACTCAAAACATGTGATACAAATGTCTGCAAAATGCACCAATAAATGAAAACAATATTGGCACAGTTATATGTAGAGTACCAGCATAGTAAGATGGTCAAAATAAATAGCAAAGACAACAACACACACATCATTGTAACACTTGCTAGAGATGTTATAGTTTAGGATTTTGTTTTTGAGTTTATTTTTTTTTTTAAATTTGTTTACCTCATTCACCAAATTTCCAATACAAGAGTTATGGCCTCGGCTTCACTATCATTCCTAAGCTAAGATTTTCCCTAACTAAACTTTTGCAAAATTACAAATCTTTATAATTTGTTTATTTTCAAGATATTCAGGAATTTAAGGTGTCATTTTCAACATCACTTCTAGATTCAAACATTTGCATTTAGTTTTGAAAAAATATTTATCAGTACTTTCAAAAAGAGATTACCAAAATTTGCTAAATTTCAGATAAAGAAGATCTTAGCTAAGGAATAATTGTGAAACCAGGACATGGTACATTAAACCTTAAGCCAGCAATTTCTGTTAATTGTTATTTTCTCAACACAAAATGGCACAATTCAATAACAACATGACTCATTTGATTACACTTTGCATAAAACCAGGTCCAATAACACCATTTCAATTTCACATCTGCTTACAAATCTTCAAGCTTCAACCAACAACTAAAAAGGTCAAGGTCACTGACACTGAAATTAATCATCGCCAAAGTCAAGGTCATTTAATTCAGCTACTAGTTCAGTATTGACCTGTGACTCTATACTGGCAGGTATCACATCCAGACATATATCATACTGCTGATCCAGTCCAATATAACAGTCGCTCATCAGATATAAAGTGTAGATAACTCTTCCTGGAGTTTCTGGTGTGTATATCGCCACCTGCTGTGAACTTCTGTTACGAACGAAACCGACTCGCTTCAGAGCAACTAATTCACGATTTTCAATGTCACCAATTACTATGAACCATCCTTCATCTTTTGGTTTTGGAAACCTTGGTGAATGTGCTTTTGTGTCTGTTCTCTGAAAATACAAAAATATGAAGTATGTAGTTTTATAATCAAGTAAATCAATAAGTACACTACAGCCTCTGTGTTGCCAGGTAGAGATTAGTTGAGATGTGTACACAATTAAGAAATACAATTCCATAATGACTGTAAAGCCTAACAAATCTAGCACATTTATCAAATTATCTAGTTATCTATATATAAAATACTTGTCTTGCAGTTTGAAAATGAACATGTGAAACATTTCAAGTGTAAGACATGTTTGTGGTTAGCAGTTTCAGATAGAAATTTACTGTCACATGGCTCTAGTTCATCTAGCTAATAAAATAACTGTTGATGGTAAAAATGCTGGTTGGGTGGATAATAACAGACTGACAATGACTTGGTGATAGTAGAAATGTATTAATGCTGGTGGGGTGGGTAACCTTGTAGCAGACCGACAATGACTGGGTCTTATGAAGTGAGAGTCATGTATTCTCATCCAGATCAAACTATTAAACCAACCCCAGTCATATACTATAAGAAGGGACACACCATGCAAGGGTTCAAAGTTAAGTTTTGAAATAAAAGGTTCAGGACCATTTGCCTTAATTTTTGGAAGGTCCTACATCAACATTGAAAGGTCCATGTGCAATTATGTTATCATATGGAAAGTTATATTATCCAGGGCAAACAGGCAGGTCCAACAGACTTAAGCAGTTTAAATGTCAAAGGTCCCAATGTAAAATCAATAGGCCTCAGACCTCCGGCCCAGGGAATTTGAACCCCTGTACTTAAATCACATTATAACATCATTTGTGTATCCCTTAATAAGAAAGGCATGTAAAATGGAAGTAATTCTACCAAATTGTTTAAAAAAAGCTTAAGCAAATAATAATCTCTGAAAACATTACTAAATTTAACTTATATTTATCACATCCCTAATTGGGTGTGCAAGGCAACACATACAAGCGTATGAGCACACACACACATACACACTGTAGACATGATATTTACTTTTAGTTTATTCAGCCTGTGTAGATCAACTTGTATGACATATTCTTGATCAGCATGTACTTGTATCCAATCAGAGTCTGGTCTTTTTCCAAATCCTGAAACACAAAATAACATGTATATACAAGTATTTTGACACACTTGACATGTTCGACATGTTCATGAAGTGATACACATGTTATTATCATCATACATAAATATAAACAACCATGTATATAATATATATCAGGTGGAAAAAAGCTAGGTTTAATGAAAATATTTAACTAAATTAAGGTGTTCTGTAGGACAAATTACCTACCAAAAAACCAACCAATAGCTCACTTGCAAATCTATCAATACAAATAAAGCATTTCCAATAAAACAGAGACCCATTGGCCTTTTTTGCTGACATGGGGACATATCCAATATCTCGTGTATTAGTTTAATACTGGTACACAATTTCAATGTATTCAATTAAATTACCACTTCAGTTTTTCATTTCGATAAATAATATGACAATGTCAAACTGCAAGAAGAATCGATCATCACAGGTGAATCATGTGATTGCTGGTTTCACTAACCATAGTATCTACTGTATAGAGCTTTATATTTCTGGGGGATTTATTTTCGCTATATTCGCAATCAAATACAATTCCGTGAAAATAAATTCATCGCGAAAATTTTGATCAACAAAACTTTTTTAACATTTCGACAACATACTTCTACTTTTTCACCTTACATGCAAATATAGGTCAAACTTCTCACCACAAAAAGAGTTCGCTCTGTGGTAAAAGTAGAGTAATTTGAAACAAATACTGTTTTATTAGCATAATTGAAACAAAGAAATAACACGACTGAACTAATTTCTATAATAACATTGAAAATAGTAAACCACTATATACATGTATCTAACATTGGCTTAAAATGTGCCAAAGAAGAATAAACAATGAGAACTATAAATATTCATACATATTGTATATGGTAGTCAAGAAAATGAAGCTGGAAAATATCATAGGGGTTAAACAGTAACATGTGGTTTGTCAACCAATTCTCACTTATGTGCACAATGTGTATCATGTTTGACTGAGTGTATGGTTGTATATTTACCTTGTATGGAGGATTTGATTGGTCGTTTTTCTTTTTGTCCTGATCCTCCTTCCCACCATCCATCAATACAAAGCCTTACGTCTATTTGTGGTAGCTTACAGATCACTTGATATAGCTAATAATAGAAATAAATTTTGTATAATACAAATAAATATAACAAGAGGTTCATGGACCTTACACAGCTTAATTTTGTTCACGTGAAATTAACCTGAATTCCAATTGAAAAATTTCACATGAAATTCATATGAATTTCAAGTGAATTTCACATGAAATGAGATTCATGTGATATTCATATGAACAAAATTTGGCTGTGTAAATCACTCACCTAAGGAAATCTGTATTATAAAAACATTATGATCTCAAAAAGCTTGGGTAGTAGCATTTGAAAGTCAAGGTCCACCATTTCCTCATAAAGCTACTTCATACTATAAATGAAGGTGGCTAGGTTTTGACTGCCTAGGTTCTAAATGTGTTAATGATGTTAAGAGTTTGTAATTGTACATTCATCATCCGGAAACCACTTTGACGACACCTGAATGCCAGCAATTGGTAATCTAAGAACTAGGTTTCTATGAAAATCTCATCAAAAATATTTAGCATAAAATTGATAATTATTTGATTAAGCCATATAATTTACAATCAACTCTTCAGGACATAAATGATTTCAAAATATTTAAATTGTATTCAAACTTATTATTTTTTTTTTTTTGAGCAAGTCAGTTTTAAACCCACAAGATATTTGTGACAAGCGAGTTTTAAACCTGCTTTGTGGCAAATGAGCTTGCTTTAAACCTGCAGTTATTTCATATTTGCGGCAAATGAACGAGTTTTAAACCTGCAGTTATTTCATATTTGTGGCAAATGAGCTTGCTTTAAACCTGCAGTTATTTCATATTTCTGTGAATGAGCTAGTTTTAAACATGCAGTTATTTTATATTTGTGGCAAATGAGCTAGTTTTAAACCAGTAGTTATTTCATATTTGTGTTGGATGAGTTTTAAACCTGCACTTATTTCATATTTGTGGCGATTGAGCTTGTTTTAAATCTGTAGCTAATTGAAGCTATAATTTAATGGTCAAAAGCTTTTATCATATTTTGTCTCTTATGTAATTAACATACATTCATATGGTATTAGAAATTAAATGTTAAAGATAATAAAAATCAATGTAAAATGAACTGATGATCAATAACTCTATTGATATAACATCATCTCGTAGAGTTTATAATGTCAGTGTCTGTGTGTATAACAATTGTCATCTATTATGATTATAAAATGGACAAATGTAAATAAACTGGTGTAGACAAACAACATTGACCTGTCTGTTTGACCTTTCATTAGAAATATTCATATAGGAGGGTCCACCCAATACATGGGTAGCGTTAGGATTCAGTTAATACATACTATAAAGGGGATTATTTTCACAGGGTGAAAATTTCGCGATTTCTGAAATCTGGCATTTCGCGTGGGTGTAATTTTTGCGTAACCAATATAAGTGAGTGTATATGCTATATATTTGATATATTAACCTGTATTGTAGATATTTTCGTGTGGATAAAATTTTTCGCAGTAATTTCTTTCGCTCGAAATAAGCGAAAATTTTATTCATGCAAAAGTTTCACGTTTTACACTATACACATTGCCAATAATTAGTGTTCACATCATATAGATGAAACATACACACCTTATCCCTATTACTTAAATTTACTTGTCCATAATGAATATTTAAATCAAAGGTCAAGCAGACAGGTCAATGTGGTTTGCCTATATACCATTGTCTGTGTATAGTTTATAATGTCAGTGTCTGTGTGTATAACAACTGTCATCTATTATGATTATAAAATGGACAAATGGACAGATTCCATATCAATATATACTGGTGCAGACAAACAACATTGACCTGTCCATTTGACCTATCATTAGGATTATTCATATAAGAGGATCTATCCTGGATGACTACATGGGTAGTGTTAGGATTTGTTGTTTATACATAAACCATGTATTTTCCCATGATGAAGACAAAATAAAAACATGTGTTCCCTATACATGAATGGTCCATAGTAAATATTTAAATCAAAGGTCAAGCGAACAGGTTAATGTTGTTTGCCTATACATGGTTACAACAAGTATTGTCTTTTTACCACAACAAACACTACTGTCTCTATAATTACTGTACAAACACAACTACAACTCCTGGCATTCATTGATATAGTAAAGTTTATTTTGCTTCATCTAAATCCAAACAGCTTCTAGAGAGGACCATGAGGGCCTGGGGCTCATCTGAGAAAAAATTGTATTTGGATTGATTGTAAAATCATGTAACCTCCAGAAAGATAACAGAGTATAATAGTTTCACATAATGACCTCTTTTTTTTATCAAACATGCCATAGAGTGTTACATAGATTTCCTATGATTTGACCTAGTGACCTATTTATTAACCCAACATAACCCATATTCAAACTTGAACTAGATTCTGTCTAGAGGAAACATGGTGGAAAATTTGAAAGTTTATTGAGTTTTTGACTTTGAATTTAATTATCATAATAGTTCCAGGTATCAAATTCCTAAGGATGACCAAAAAAAAATCTCTTGAGTTCAATAAAAGTTAAAGTCTGTCCCAAGCCATTAGGCCCATCAGGCCGGAGCTTATCCCGGTTTCGGTGGCGTTAAGCGACTGAGAGTACAAGACTCTCCCCTGAATGGGACGCCAGTCCGTCGCAGGGTTAACCCCCAGCATTTTGCTGGTATTCATTTATTTTTCAGCTGAGTGAACTGGAACAACGTGAAATTAAGTGTCTTGCTCAAGGACACATCGCCCGGTCCAGGAATCGAACCCACAACCTTCGAATCATGAGTCCAACGCCTTAACCACTAGGCCACATGCTTCCACTTCTTGAGTTCAATAACAACCTCAAATTTATCTAAGGCTTTTAAGAACTATATATATGTGGTCTACACGAAAAGAAAGCATTAATTAACTATAGGTAGATATTGATTTTATATATGTTGGTACACAGTAATTGATAAAAACAGGCACTATATATATACACATATAAACATGTAATTTAATAATTGGCAATTAAATGGATGAGATGGAGTTAATTATTAAAACAAAAAGCTATAATATCTTCATATCATCCAACAGTGAAATTACATACTTAAAAATACTATTAAGGTTATGGTTTGTGTAAACTGACCCACTTACAAAGAGACTATTACCGCTACTACATAATTATCAATAATTAATAGATTGGATTAATTATATTACCAAATTACTATTGTTTTTACAGGATGTACTTGTATGTACTACATGTAATGCAGATATAACACCAAATGTGAGTACAACTCTGTGGGAAGAATTAACTTGAATATCTAAACTTCAAATTCAGAATGAATAAATTTAAGATTGAAACATGTTCCTTGTAAAAATCATTAAAAACAATTACATTTTTTATTCCTTTTACTTGTGAGACTTGCTGGATTGATGACAAACATATTGATTGATATCATCATAGACATGAATTTATATCTAACCAATTTATGGCTTTTTGGTGCATGTTTTCTAAAGTTAATTGACATGGTAAATGTGTGGTACACATGACAGCCAACTTAATACTTTGAAGAAATGTTGAAACTCCTACTTGGTGATGTTATGAATATCAGACCTAAGGACCGCTATGCTTGGATGCCCTGGTCCCTGACAGTTCTGCTGATTGCTGATATCGTTTGACGCCCAAAGAAAGACTACATTTGATGCTTTATGACAAACGTGATAACTTCAGTTATTATATTGCCAATTTTCCTTTTCTGTGCAGCAATATATCTCTGCTTCTCCTGCTTTTTGTGTACTTTTTCCACAGTAAATATGATAAAGTAGAGGATTTTTCTACCACAAAGACTTTTATAATACAATGAAGCAAGCTGCTTTCAAACAAATTGTTGACACAAGGACACTGCAAGTCTACACTTGTCAAGGACCTCAAAAAGTTGTATAGCCGTCATAACAATATTGTTGATAAGTATGATGTCTTTGTGTCCAAAATATTTCTGTATATATTTGATGTCCAATAGTTTCATGTTCTTTTCATTCTCAATTTTGATTTTACATGTATCAAACTAGACAGGAGGTATTTACCTTTCCTGAGCTCCTGGCCTTACCTCTCTGGTGGAAGTTTAAGTGTTTTACTCCAGTGTTCAAAATTTTGCTTTGTGATTTTGATTTGGACATGGGCTGGTATGTTTGTTTTTAACATGTATAGTAACAAAATAAACAGGTATAAAATTTTAGCCCTATTAACTTGTAAGTAAAGTTGTAAATTTAATGTAGCTTGCTTGTCTATTGGTACACAGACCTTTGTATTCAGGTCTACTGGAACAATGTCTTAGTTTGAAAGACATGCAACTTAAAAAGAAAAATCCTTTACTTTCTGTTGCTGAATGTTCAGCTAATATCATATGTTTATTTGGCAAGATACCAGTAAATACAGTGATGTGGAATTGTGTTCTTAAACAACTGTCTAATGGTGTAACATTAAAACTGGTATAATAGGTAATTCTTAACATATGAACTCGCTATTATCTTTTTCTATGTTAAAATGTATCCAAACATAAACATAAATACTACCTGGCACTGTACTTATATTACTTGTGAATTAAGATAACAATAAAAAATACTACACTACAGACCTATAACATGATTCTACCACTATCAGTTTATCCAGGGTACCATCAATAAGAGTTATTGTTTTAAGCTACATCGGCGTTATTGCGGCTATTTGAAGCTATTCTGGGTATGTAAAACATTAATTATTAATCTGATGGAGTTGTGCCAGTTAATGTGGATACCACATATTATTGTTGTACTATCTCTCCATAAAGGGAAGTTTATTTACAAAACATTCATGTTTAGACACATGTTATTCATGTTGTAAATTGAAAGCAGAATTTGAAAAAAAACTTAGATTTTAACTATCATTTAAAGGGAGACAACTGTTGCTAAAATGTAGTTTAATTTTTAAATATAAATGTGATGTTTACCCATGTTCTCTTATGGATTTTTTTCACAATTTTGGATTTACGAATATCTAAAACCAGTAATAGAAACTAAAGATGGGATAAGATTTTAAACACAGACATTCAGATTTATCTGCTGGACATAATCATTAAGATAAAAGTAAGTACATGTATAAGTTTTATATGTGACATTGGCAGAACAGTATACACCAACATTATACATCCATAGGCAGAACAGTATACACCAACATTATACATCCATAGGTTACTGATATTTTGCCAGCCATGCCTTTTATGTTCAGACATTGACCGCCACCACAGTACCAAAGCAGCATCATGGCAACTAATGATGCACTAGTGTCAGTGATGTCATTAAATGACACAATTTAAAATTTTTATTCTTTTTGCATTTAAATCAAACATGCCGTCCCATTGTCGGTACATTGTGGACATGGCCAGCAATCCATCAATTCATGTTCTGTTGCGGGTGTAACTGAATTACATAAACAGGTAACAACAGTGTGTAAATGTATGTATATATTCACACCTCTGCACACTTAAATAATTATTGGAAGCAACACAGGTATTAAAACAGACTTGTTGTTTTCATTGTCACATCAGATTGTGAATGACCTATACAACTAATCACTCATTTTGATTCATTTTAAGATTTCAATTTCCTCAGAAATATGATATTCATCAAACCATTGAATTTGTTGTTTCAGAGGTTAATAATATATAAATATTGTCTTTAGTTGAGGCAAATATGGAGGATTGTCTCCCCTTGAAAACTTTTAAGATGTTCCCTCAGGGAGACAATCCTCGATATTACCCTCAACCAAGGGCACTACTTAACTTTACTATAAGGAAAAGGTCTAAAAAAGGTTTAAAATACGTTAAACTGCATAAAAAAGTTTAGGTTTCCCTAATCATAAAGGAGGGATATATGGACAGAAGTGTGCTTACTGGGTAGTTTCCCCGATTTTCCATGCCTAGTGGTGAACATTGCAATATTCTATGACAATGTTGACCACTGGTTCAAACAATGTAAATGTTAAATACCACATGATTAGAAATCAACCAATGATAGTTTAAGAATTTTTGATGAGGTATTATAAATCTATATGTCTAATGTCATTTGTCACTGTAGGCTTGCTAACACTGCTGATTTGTACATAAAACAAAGATACAATTTTTTACAACTTTATCCATGGCTTGTGAAAATCTCAAAATAAGTTTAAATAAAGTTAACTTGAAATTCCTCAAAAACTAAGGTATGCTAAGTATTTCCTTAGCTAAATTTGGTAAAATATATGTTGGTCCTTTGGGTATCTTTTCAACGTCTTGAATACAATTTTGGTTTCATAATTTTGGTCCAAGCAAAACTGATGAGGAATTGTATTCCGAAATGGCCTTCTAGTGCTATAAAATTAAAACTGGTATAATATGTAATTCATTAGTTAAATAATTCTGTGGTATGGATATTACCTGATCCAGCTGTTGTCTGTTCATTTCTTCACCAAGCATGGCTTGTAGAACTTCAAATCGTCCATCACATAAACTTAACATTTGAGGAAGACAGTCAATAGGGGCTTTGATGTCAGGGAATCCCTTCTTCTTAGCACCTTGGTCAGTTTTTGGTCTGAAATGTTTGAATAGTTATTTTGATTATTTCACAAGAAAATTGTCTATTTCATACAGAAAGTCAGGTTAGTCACTCCAGTAAGTACATTTGTACTGGTTAAGTTATTAATGAAAAATGTTAATTCAATATCAAGTGAACTTACAGTCAATTATCTAGAACTTGCATTCAGGGATATTGCAAACCCTAGCTTATCAGGAAGACCACTGCGGTAGCTCAATTGGTAGAGTGCTCACTCCATGAGTGGGAGGTCATGGGTTTGAACTCTGGCTGGGTCTAACCAAGACTTAAAAGTGGGTAGCGACTGTTCTTTCGCCAAGCACTCGGTATCATGAAATGAAAGTCACAGTTCTTTCGAATGGGAACTTAAAATAAATGAGGTCTCGTGTCTTTGTAGGCTTGGTAGGATAAAGAACCCTGCTGTATAATGCCATCAGCCCAATGCACAGGCGAAATTTCTGCAACTTCATCTATACCTGGCGATGTCTCGATATAAGTAAAATATTCTTGAAATAGACGTTAAACACCATTACTCATCGTCTCTACAGTATTGTTAATAATTATGATGTTTCTGTGTCCAGGATTGTTCTGGATATATTTGACGTCCCATAGTTCCATGCTCCTTTCATACACAGTTTTGATAACACACATTGTAGTTGTAGCTAGCTAAACTTGAGATGCTTACCCTTCCATAGCATCCAGCCTCGCTTTACTGGTGAAAGTTCACATGTTTAACCTAATTTGTCAGTTTCAAAGTTTTTACTTTGCTTTGGGATTGTGATTTGTACATGGATTAGTTTGTTCTTTTTTTTTTATAACTCTCTATTACACAATAACTTGTTTATAAATTTATCACATAACAAAATATTTTATTAATAATGGATAGCCAAGTAAAATTAACAAACCTGATATTTGAGTTGCGATTGTCTCCCTTTCACTGTTAACATGTTAATTCAAAAACCCAATTTAATTTGATTAAAGAATCTTATACTGTATAGTTGTTTTTATTCACTGAGGTTTTAATTTCGCTATATTCTTTGTTTGACTGAATAGCTCGAAATTAAATACAAAGTGAATATTTTCATGTAGCATTTATTAAACTATGACTTAAATAGCCATACAGAAAATTGTTAACGCTGACCACTGCACCATGAAATTTTATACCTGTGAATAAGTTGCAGCCTCTAAACCTAGAAATTTTATCCCGGCAGAATTAAACAACAATACAGTACTGCTATATGTGAGAAATAGATTTTTTAACAAGTGTGTTGACAAAATTATTCCAGATGAGTGCTCAGAAAAATATTAATAGCAAACTAAAGTTGGTTTTTTTTCCTCCCAACTTTCATGTAAAAAAACATAGCTATCTCTGGAAGTGAAAAAATGCAAATCAAACTCAAAAGTAGGTAAATTCTTACCTCAAACAGTAAAGGTGATAAGGTTGTATATTTGGCAGAGTTAGAAGACTGTTGTCATGGTTCCAGCGACCTTGAACCACCATCTGTATGACCTGTGTGATACGTAATGCTGTCACCAGCCATCCATTGTCAGCTGATACATCTAACATTGCCTGTAATATATACATATATATTGTCCAAAAAATGATTTCAAGCACAGAAAATATAAACAATATCCTCCTGAAGAGTGCTGAAAGCATGAAAGCGCTAGAGCAAAATGAAAGTTTTTTCTGTCGTTTTCTTTTTAAACAAGAACTTTATATTATATACACTGTAATTATATGGATAATTCGTCTCAATATTGTGTTTGGAGCTTGCATTTTGATGGAGGCCTCAGAAGCTAAGTGATCTCAAAGCCTGGTTTACAAATCACAATTCCTCTCCATCTTAGGTTCTAATCCCACTCAGGCAGATCATAATTATGCAAGGTTTTTTAGTTCCCCAGCCTAAGGTTGGTTGTCTTCTCTGGCCATTCCGCTTTCCTAATCCATCACTTAAAATTAGTGAAATACTCTTGATGGGGATAAAGTAATTACATCACTCTACTCTCCTTAATGCTAGTTGAAAGATACCAGTGTATTCCAAAAATAACTTCATTATCACTCATATCCTTCTAGAAATGAATGTTAGAAAGTTTAAACCTACCAATATACCAAAAGTTTGACTAAGGCATTAACACAAGTGTCCAAATTACTACATCTGTCACTTTTACAAGTTGTTGAAATGAAAACCTGTGTGAATATTTTCAATGTTAGCAAATAATTTTGTACAAGTGAAGTGGACACTCAGTTGAGTGGAGTGGAGTGGAGTGGACACACTCAGTGGAGTGGAGTGGAGTGGAATGGACACACTCAGTGGAGTGGAGTGGAGTGGCGTGGAGTGGAGTGGACACACTCAGTGGAGTGGAGTGGAGTGGAGTGGATACACTCAGTGGAGTGGAGTGGACATACTCAGTGGAGTGGAGTGGAGTGGATACACTCAGTGGAGTGGAGTGGAGTGGACACACTCAGTGGAGTGGAGTGGAGTGGACACACTCAGTGGAGTGGAGTGGAGTGGAGTGGACACACTCAGTGGAGTGGAGTGGAGTGGACACACTCAGTGAAGTGGAGTGGAGTTGAGTGGACACACTCAGTGAAGTGGAGTGGAGTGGAGTGGACACACTCAGTGGAATGGAGTGGAGTGGACACACTCAGTGGAATGGAGTGGAGTGGAGTGGACACACTCAGTGGAGTGGAGTGGAGTGGAGTGGACACACTCAGTGGAGTGGAGTGGAGTGGAGTGGACACACTCAGTGGAATGGAGTGGAGTGGAGTGGACACACTCAGTGGAGTGGAGTGGAGTGGACACACTCAGTGAAGTGGAGTGGAGTGGAGTGGACACACTCAGTGGAGTGGAGTGGAGTGGACACACTCAGTGGAATGGAGTGGAGTGGAGTGGACACACTCAGTGGAGTGGAGTGGAGTGGAGTGGAGTGGACACACTCAGTGGAGTGGAGTGGACACACTCAGTGGAATGGAGTGGAGTGGAGTGGACACACTCAGTGGAATGGAGTGGAGTGGAGTGGACACACTCAGTGGAATGGAGTGGAGTGGAGTGGACACACTTAGTGGAGTGGAGTGGAGTGGAGTGGACACACTCAGTGGAGTGGAGTGGAGTGGAGTGGACACACTCAGTGGAGTGGAGTGGAGTGGAGTGGACACACTCAGTGGAATGGAGTGGAGTGGAGTGGACACACTCAGTGGAATGGAGTGGAGTGGAGTGGACACACTCAGTGGAATGGAGTGGAGTGGACACACTCAGTGGAATGGAGTGGAGTGGAGTGGACACACTCAGTGGAGTGGAGTGGAGTGGAGTGGACACACTCAGTGGAGTGGAGTGGAGTGGAGTGGACACACTCAGTGGAATGGAGTGGAGTGGAGTGGACACACTCAGTGGAGTGGAGTGGAGTGGACACACTCAGTGAAGTGGAGTGGAGTGGAGTGGACACACTCAGTGGAGTGGAGTGGAGTGGACACACTCAGTGGAATGGAGTGGAGTGGAGTGGACACACTCAGTGGAGTGGAGTGGAGTGGAGTGGACACACTCAGTGGAGTGGAGTGGAGTGGAGTGGACACACTCAGTGGAATGGAGTGGAGTGGAGTGGACACACTCAGTGGAATGGAGTGGAGTGGAGTGGACACACTCAGTGGAGTGGAGTGGAGTGGAGTGGACACACTCAGTGGAGTGGAGTGGAGTGGAGTGGACACACTCAGTGGAATGGAGTGGAGTGGAGTGGACACACTCAGTGGAGTGGAGTGGAGTGGAGTGGACACACTCAGTGAAGTGGAGTGGAGTGGAGTGGACACACTCAGTGGAGTGGAGTGGAGTGGACACACTCAGTGGAATGGAGTGGAGTGGAGTGGACACACTTAGTGGAGTGGAGTGGAGTGGACACACTCAGTGGAGTGGAGTGGAGTGGAGTGGACACACTCAGTGGAGTGGAGTGGACACACTCAGTGGAGTGGAGTGGAGTGGACACACTCAGTGGAGTGGAGTGGAGTGGACACACTCAGTGGAATGGAGTGGAGTGGAGTGGACACACTCAGTGGAATGGAGTGGAGTGGAGTGGACACACTCAGTGGAGTGGAGTGGACACACTCAGTGGAGTGGAGTGGAGTGGACACACTCAGTGGAGTGGAGTGGAGTGGACACACTCAGTGGAGTGGAGTGGAGTGGACACACTCAGTGGAGTGGAGTGGACACACTCAGTGGAGTGGAGTGGAGTGGACACACTCAGTGGAGTGGAGTGGACACACTCAGTGGAGTGGAGTGGAGTGGACACACTCAGTGGAGTGGAGTGGAGTGGACACACTCAGTGAAGTGGAGTGGAGTAGAGTGGACACACTCAGTGAAGTGGAGTGGAGTGGAATGGACACACTCAGTGGAGTGGAGTGGAGTGGAGTGGACACACTAAGTGGAATGGAGTGGAGTGGAGTGGACACACTCAGTGGAATGGAGTGGAGTGGAGTGGACACACTCAGTGGAGTGGAGTGGAGTGGAGTGGACACACTCAGTGGAATGGAGTGGAGTGGAGTGGACACACTCAGTGGAGTGGAGTGGAGTGGAGTGGACACACTCAGTGGAGTGGAGTGGAGTGGACACACTCAGTGGAGTGGAGTGGAGTGGACACACTCAGTGAAGTGGAGTGGAGTGGAGTGGACACACTCAGTGGAATGGAGTGGAGTGGAGTGGACACACTCAGTGGAGTGGAGTGGAGTGGAGTGGACACACTCAGTGGAATGGAGTGGAGTGGAGTGGACACACTCAGTGGAGTGGAGTGGAGTGGACACACTCAGTGGAGTGGAGTGGAGTGGACACACTCAGTGGAGTGGAGTGGAGTGGACACACTCAGTGGAGTGGAGTGGAGTGGACACACTCAGTGGAGTGGAGTGGAGTGGACACACTCAGTGGAATGGAGTGGAGTGGAGTGGACACACTCAGTGGAGTGGAGTGGAGTGGACACACTCAGTGGAGTGGAGTGGAGTGGACACACTCAGTGGAGTGGAGTGGAGTGGACACACTCAGTGGAGTGGAGTGGAGTGGACACACTCAGTGGAGTGGAGTGGAGTGGAGTGGACACACTCAGTGGAGTGGAGTGGAGTGGAGTGGACACACTCAGTGGAGTGGAGTGGAGTGGACACACTCAGGGGAGTGGAGTGGAGTGGACACACTCAGTGGAGTGGAGTGGAGTGGACACACTCAGTGGAGTGGAGTGGAGTGGAATAATAGTGTATTAGGCCCTAGTCAAGATTCTTCTTCTTATGTCGAGGTAGTCCGATCTGGGATGGTGGATGCAAAACAATCAACTTTGGCAAGTGATATGAACAACTTTCTCACATTAAGATATAGCCTATATGGAATTTGAACCTAGGAGTTGAGTGAGTTGAGTAATGGTGTTTAACGTCCCAGTCAAGAATATTTCACTTATATCCAGACATCACCAGCTATAGGCGAAAGTGCAGAAATTTTTCCTGTGCGTTGCGCTTATGGCATTGTACAGCAGGGTTCTTTAGCGTGCCAAGCCCACCGTGACACGGGACCTTGTTTATTTTAAGTTCCCATCCGAAAGAACCGTGACTTTCATTTCGTAATGCCGAGTGCTTGGCGAAGGAACAGTCACTACCCACTTTCAAGTCTTGGGTCAGACCCGGCTGGGGTTTGAACCCATGACCTCCCACTTCCGGAGCGAGCACTCTACCAACTGAGCTACCGCAGTGGTTTTAAACCTAGGTGGTGAGAGGCAATGTGATCCATAAGCATGCACTTTAGACCACTTGGCTGCAAAGGCCCCTCTACTTTGTATAAGTAATGAAATAGTAAATTTGCTACTTGCTGATGTTAGAAGTATTTAGCATTGGGAATAGAATTTGATATTGGTAAATACTTGCATTTATACTGTTACATCAATCCTAATATAAGATTTGTGATTCTAAGACCCAAGTTGAGAACCACTATTTCTGGATACTGTTTTGTCATTATGTCACAATACATGTCCAATGTCGGTAGTATCCATGTTGAGAGTAAATGAACCACACCACTGGATACTGTTTTGTCATTATGTCCCAATGCCTGTCCAAAGTTGGTAGTATTCAAGTAGTGATCCAAATGCTTCTCTTGTGTCTTGTTTTTTATTCTGTCTATTCCATTGTGGGTATTATGTGTTGCTATGACTACAGGTCTACATTAGTACATGCCTACTCTATAGTTCACTCCTTATAACATTACCTGTAGGATACGAATTGACTGGTCTAAGACTGACTTGGTATCAGTATTGTAGTCTGTAGATGGTAACTGCATCTGACTGAAATGGGCCTGTAGCAGGATAAAAGTCTTAGTGTTGGAGGAATCCATAGTGTGTGGATTGACCTCTAATGGCACTTTCTTAGCTAGTTCACTGAAATAGTGATAAAACATTATCACACAGTAAAATCTTTTGACAGTGGTATTTATTGAAAGGACTGATATGAAATTTTATATAGCAGTGATGATTATTTCACTTACATTGAGATATCACCAGCTATAGATTTTAAAAATTTTATACCTTTGCGTTGCACCAATTAGGCAATGTGTAGTAAAAGTTTTTTTTTCATACCCTGGTGTTTGAACCAGAAACCCTGGATTTAGAAAGCTTCTGATAATAACACTTGGCAATAAATCCCTATAAGACTCTAAGAAAGATAATTAGTGCACCTGTTTACATAAGGGCCCATTTAGGAGAAGCTCCCTTCTTTTGGGGGCCACTGTAAAATCAACAGTGACTTTCCATAAAAACCTGACTGGGATTATCTCGGACAATCAGCTGTTCTAGAAGTATTTCTTGTCTTGACTGCCACTTACAAACATTATAGACTGTTCAATAAAATGTTGTGAACGGATAATTGACAAATCCAGTATTGGCACACACAATTTCTTAAGATGTGATATGTCCTTTAATTACAGGCTCATCAAATCTACTGGAAATGTGATGTCATTCACAGACAGGTGCCCTTCATAATAAAATGAGAGACCTTATCTTAATTTGCTCAGTTTGTTTCAATGGCTTCTAGTTGTAAGTGTCAAAGGTGGCCTACTGTTTTAACTCTACAGAGGTGTCTTTAGCATGCACCAAGACACAGGATCTTGGTTTTGAGTCTCATCTGAAAGACTTACTACTTCAAAAGCTTGTTACAGAACTAGTATGGGCAGGTGATGAAACTTGTCTCATAATATTTCCAAGTCCCGGGTGAGGTTAGAAACCCACAACCCTTGACTTTGAAAGCCAGTGACAATACCACTCAGCCACCATAGATGAATAGTGTGTTATCATAACAGGTGTTGTTTTCTTTAAAGTCAATGACTTATTTAATGTATTTATTGTCTGTAAATATAAATACATTTTTCTCACCTGTTAATCTGATCTTCATTGTGTCTCACAGGTAAATCTGAATATTCATGGGCATTCTAAATAAGAAATAGAACAAGAAGTGTTCACAATTTTATGTCTTGCTGTCCCATTAATGACAATAAGGTAAAGAAGTATCGGTAAGTATGTTAGTATCATAAAGACACTCAAAACTTTAAACTAAAGCAATCAATTTTCAATGTAAAGGTACTAAAGGCAAAATATAGAATAAAGTGACAGAAGATAAGTAATAATGATTTAAGTTTGAGCTGAAATACCTAGGACCAATGATATAAGTTTGAGCTGAGATACCAAGACCACCTGGAAAATTGTTTGTGCTTTAGAGTTACCTCCCTTTGGATATGGCAGCAGTCACAGATTGATCAATCATAGGCAAATAGAACTTATTTTGTAACTTGTTTTGCATCTATTAATCTATACTCCTGTACAATAGATCACTATATGTGTCTTATACAGAAAAATGTATTGTAAAATAAAGCATGCTACATATATGATGTCTTAATGTCTTCTACTATTTGTCAAGAAATCCCATACCATAGCCATTTTTATAGAGTATTTTTGTCATTAGAAATATTGTGCAACCTCTGACTTCAATCCTATTATATTTCTAGTAATTAAATTGTTTAGTTATTACAGTTTGTCTGCACTTAATATATCTGAATTAACAATAGTGTCTATTCCTGAAGTAAAAAAAATCAGTAGCCCCCCTCCCCCCTCCTTTCTTCAAAGAGGGGGTATAATGGTAAAACAGTGAGTTAAGACAAACTGTATATACTTACAGACATGATCAGTGTAAGGTCAGGTATGGTACATTCTGACTTCAGCTCATCTCTGAACATACGGACTGTAGCATGGTTCAAGTAGTAATAGGAGGATATTCTACCCAAGGTCTGTGGTGATATACCCCTATTGTCCTGTAATATAAACAATTAAATGTCATATTGTAACCATGACAACATATGGACTGTAGCATGGTTCAAGTAGTAATAGAATGATATTCTACCCAAGGTCTGTGGTGATATACCCCTATTGTCCTGTAATATAAAAAATAAAATGCCATGTTGTAAGTTGTAACTATGGCAACCCAAAAGATTATATACTCAATAAAATTTATATCCCTAAGGAGTGGGCCTCGGTGGCCAAGTGATCTGAAGCATGTGCTTACGGGTTACAGATCATACATAGCATCTCTCATCACCTAGATTGAAATACAATGGAGTCGGTGCCTACTATGAGAAAGTTTGTCATATATGTTTCATTCAAGAAGAAGTAGTTTTAATGGTAAAGTTTTGGCATTTAGAAATGTAAGTCACAGGGACCCTTGAAAAAAAAACCCTTAAAAACCAATGCGCTAAGTGCACTACAAAGATAATTTCTGCCACTTCACCTATAGCTGGTGACATTCTCAATATAAGTGAAATATTCTAGACTGGGACGTATAACCCCATTCAAACAATCAAAACCACATACATGGTGACCATTCTTTAATTTTTGAGAATGAAACAAATAAATTCTATAAACTTACATCATCAATTTCTATACAATATGAAGACTCCAGTTCAAATAACGCTTTCTCCACCAACTTAGACAGGAATACATTGATACTGTTGTGATCTGTACTGTCTAAATCATAGTAACTGTAAATAAATAAATAAATAAATAAATAAATAAATAAATAAATAAATAAATAAATAAATAAATAAATTCAAATCATGAATAAATAAATAAATAAATTCAAATCATATAGATAAAGATATAAAAATCAATCAATCAATCAATCAATCAATCAATCAATCAATCAATCAATCGACCCCAATCATGTAACAAACCCCAAGTAAACTGTAGACTTGTCTGAACCAAACCCAGTGCAGACTAAAACACCTGTCTAATCTGACCCTGAATAAGCTGGATACCTTTCTAATCAACACAAAATACAAGTTTTTGGTCTGGTAGGTGTTTGTTTTAGACAGGTTACACTGTATAAGTAAAAATACAGACATCAAAATATAACACGTTTTATAACCAGACAATGTGTATATACTAAAACTACCATGATGGATTAAACTTAGAGACTTCCACATTCATAATACAGAGATATGTAAAATAAAACTCTACTAAATCTGTCTATCGGTAGTCTATACATTATAAATACATTTAATTCCATGGAAGTGGGAAGTCTTTGTAGCTCTAAAGCATTGAAATATATCTCTCATCCCCTATATTCAATCAATCCTAATCTATCGGATCCTCGTGCGAGAAACTTTGTCTGCTCCATTGCTCCAGCTACTCTGGTTTTCTCCACTATCCAAAACTCATGATCTTTTCAATATAAGAATCTTAATCTGTTATGTCCAGTAACACCATTACTCCAATCCATGTCACTCCATATACATTGTTAGTAGTTGATTTTTTCACAAATAATGTACATCAAAATGTAATATTATTAATAAGAAAGTTTTACACCCAAGTCAAAAGTCTTTCACTTATATAGAGATGCTCAGTTCTTGAATGATGCAGAAATTTGTCATCAGTTACAGACGAGGATATAAAAATTTGAAAATTTTCCCATTGGATCATGGCAATGAACTGTAAGGATTCATTTTATACCATTTCTTCTTCTTTGACAAAACATATTATTATTTTTTTAAGTTGAACATTTAAAAGGCACTAAATGTAGAAAATTAGTCACTACACAGTTTCGTGTCTTGTTTCGTAATTTGACCCATCAGGGGACTGAACACCATGCAGTCTCCCACCCACTGATCAAAAATAATTTAATGTAACATATGGATATTGATATTTGTTACAAATTATTTATTTAATATATAAATTATATCAATAATGATGAAATAATGACTAAGAATTAACTGTCATTAAAACACAAACACTCAGCCAGAGAAAATTAATAACCAGTATAGACAAACAACATTGACCTGTCTGCTTGACCTTCAATTTAAATATTTATTGTGGACAAATGCATTAATGTATAGGAAACACTTTGTTAATTTTGTTTACACAATGGGAAACACTAGTTGTGTATGTATAAACTGTGAATCCTAACACTACCCATGTATTGGGTGGATCCATCTACATGAATATTCTCAATGAAAGGTGAAGCTGACAGGTCAATGTTGTTTGACTACAAGATCATTGGTTGACAAAATATTATAAATGTCATTTATTTATTCAGGCACAAAAATGCCTTTTTTCTAAGAACAGCAATTTTGTAAAATTTGAGAGTTTGTCACAGAAAATCTATCGGTGACATGTAAGTAAAAGATATTTTCTGTTGTTAGTAATTTATATATCTGTGTAATACATGTTCTCATTCATCATTATCAAGTTGTTCACATGTATCCTCTGACCCCAGTTTCACAATGATTTCTTAGCTAAGACTTTACTTGGCAAAACTTCAAATCTTTATACATTTCATTTTGTTAACAGGAGTCATTTTTTAATATTACTTCTAGATTAATATGTTTTCATTCAGTTTTGACAAAAATCTTCATCCCTAGTTCCAAACAAAGATTACAAAAATAGGAAATCTTAGCTAATGAATGATTATAAAACCTGAGGGCCTGGACCTCTCTCTATGTGTTTGAGTGATTATCCAATAGATGTTGTCACAACGAGAGATTAAAAACTGTTGCTAAGGCTAAAATATTCATCTATATCAAATAAGTCTATTTGTAAAATAAAACTTTATAGCCCATAAAATCAGAACTTTATTTCAAACTCATCTAAGTATAAAATGAACAATAGTCAGAGTACAACATCTTAATCTGTAACAAAAAGAATCTGCCATGTTCAATAGAAAATAAAGAGGACAGAGATTTGTCATACACTTATAGAGTGAGGGGATTTATAGAATCTCTAAGTGTCTTATATTTGGAAAACAAACTGTCTCTGGTAGGACTATCATTTACTTTTTCTTGAAAAATAGAACACCTCACAAAATATCTGGAAAACAAACTGTCTCAGGTAGGTATCACTTAATTAGTTTTAAATTAGTTTTTTTTTTTAAACTAGAAAACTTCACAAAATCTGAATAACTCTTTTTAATTAAATCTAATGTTTTGATTTAAAAAAAACCTATAAAAATATAACTACAAATTTTCATAAAAATAGCTCAAGTTTTTATAAAAATTAATTTTCTTACTGGTAAATTTTTGTTTGTTGAGATATATACAGAAAATTTTACAGAAACAAAGTTCTACCACAATTGCTAGCTTCTATTTTAACATAGATCTTTTATGTTGCATAATTTTATGGTACTATGACCAAAAATAACACATGCTTCAGAGCTTTCTGTTAAAAAACTGTGGAACTATTCCAAGGACCACAACTATTCAAAATACTACCAGACAGGAACAAAATCCAACTCGACCTGTAGATTGTGTCATAGTAACTATACTGAATAACAAACTGATATCTTCAAAAATGACAGGAAAAACTGTGGAAAACTGATTATTTGCAGAAATTTGTGAGTGCAAGGACCATATACCTCTGCCAAAAAAAAAAATCATCAAAAAAAATTGAACTTGATCCATAACTTGTCATAGTAGCACTATATACCAAATAATGGCAAATGTATGTATGTATCAAACTCATATCTTAAGCATGATAATGAATTCTAGAAAACTGTTTTACCAGACAGATGGATGAACAAATTGCAAACAATTAAATTTTTTGGGCTTAAAATGATATTGTGGTTGAGGGTTCATATTTAGACAAGTGTCATGTGTTCAGTAACAGCTTGGGTTACATGGTATGTATTTGAACAGGGCAATGATAAATAAACTAGAACTGTCTCTTCATAGCTAAATACTCCCGTCCCACCTTCTAAAAAGGTTAAATGTTTTTCCGCAACTTTGACCTTTCTGATTTGACTTAGTTCAAGGTCATGACACACCTTTGGACCAAAGATTATCCATGTGAAGTTTTATGACAATCGTCCAAAGCAACTATGAGATATGGCCCAGACAAGTTTTTACATGGACAGACAGACGGACAGAAATGGTGATTCCTATTTACCCTCCTAAAACTAGTTTGGGGTATAACTAGCTGAAGACAGAGAAATGAGACATTCAAGATGAAATTGTCGGCTTTCCTTCATCTCCATATTTTGGCATTATAATCTGGATGAGAATCAGAGTTTTAAGCCCATGGAATTAAGATCAAAAGTCTTTAAATTAAAACTTAATATTATATTGATCAATCAATCAATTGGAAAAACAAGGTCATAAAAACCAAGAAAATATATAATTGGAGATAAAAATTAAACTGAAAAAAAACTTACATGTATGTGACCATCTGTTACCATCTTGATTTACACAAAAAATCATTAACGAAAAATATTGATTGAAAATATTTTCGACACACAAAAGACGGACAATATAAACTTGTATTTAGACGTAGACATCATCCATGTTTAAATATATATCAATAAAATATGTGACAGATTTTCTACAATTATATTACAAACTGGACGCTTAATATTAGTAATAATTCTGACAAAGTTACCACGGTGATTAATCATGATACACACCCATAAATGATTGGATTTACAACGAAAAACAACGGGTAAGGATATAATTTGGTTATGAAGTTTGTATGTCTGTGTATGAAAGATAGAGATGTAAAAAACAAGGTTTTTTTCTTTACAAAAAAACTTGCATGCAGCACAACGAGAGTATGTGGAGAGAAAGAGAGACAGTTAATAAAATCAAACATTTTATCTGTTTTCAAAGTTTGTATCTATATATATATCTATTTAGACAAAATATTTGTAGTAATTAACTTGTTTAGTTATTACGGTTTGTACAAGAAAATTTATTTAACCCTTTTAACCTTTTTGTACAAGCGGTTCACCACTATTTGTACTAGCGGTTCACCACGTTTTTACAAACATGTAGTTGCTGGTTTACAGCACAATGTTTGTACAAGCGGTTCACCACTATTTGTACTAGCGGTTCACCACGTTTTTACAAACAAGTTGTTGCTGGTTTACAGCACAATGTTTGTACAAGCGGTTCACCACTATTTGTACTAGCGGTTCACCACGTTTTTACAAACATGTAGTTGCTGGTTTACAGCACAATGTTTGTACTAGCGGTTCACCACTAATTGTGCTAGCGGTTCACCACGTTTTTACAAACATGTTGTTGCTGGTTTACAGCACAATGTTTGTACTAGCGGTTCACCACTATTTGTGCTAGCGGTTCACCACGTTTTTACAAACATGTAGTTGCTGGTTTACAGCACAATGTTTGTACTAGCGGTTCACCACTATTTGTACTAGCGGTTCACCACGTTTTTACAAACATGTAGTTGCTGGTTTACAGCACAATGTTTGTACTAGCGGTTCACCACTATTTGTACTAGCGGTTCACCACGTTTTTACAAACATGTAGTTGCTGGTTTACAGCACAATGTTTGTACTAGCGGTTCACCACTATTTGTACTAGCGGTTCACCACGTTTTTACAAACATGTAGTTGCTGGTTTACAGCACAATGTTTGTACTAGCGGTTCACCATGTTTTTACCACCATGTAGTTGCTGGTTTACAGCATAATGTTTAATCTATGAGCAACAGTTCAGAAGTTAAACAGAGCCTTGTCAGGTCACGCCTTCTTCCGTTTCACAGAGAGACTCAAACTACAATACTCTCCCTTGGATGGACAGTCATCAGTCACATGTTTCTCATTGTAAAGTTTACCTCTTGCGTATTTGCTCATGTCTATTCATTTCAGCCTAGTGGACTGGAGTCATGTGAAATTTAATGTCTTACTCAGAAGGCTTAGTGGCTATTATAAGCTTGTTTGGTATGAAGTGCAGTGACTGGTTTCAAATTTCATTAATCTTTCATCAATGGCAATAATAAGGTTTGAATGAATGAATGAATGAATGATCAAATTTTATCTAAAATAATAAATTCAATATAAGAATCTTTTTTATTTGAGATCCCATAATTCAATGTTCCTTTCATTATACTTTTCAATTTTACATGTGATAAATGTAGCTAGCTAAACAGGAGGTGATTATCCTTCCTGAGCACCAAGCCTCACTTCCCCCGAGGAGTTTACATGTTAAACCTAATTTGCCAGCTTCATAGTTTTAACTCTGTTGTAGGATTGTGATTCTGACATGAATAGGTATGTTTGTTTTGATTATTAAAATATCCAAATGCCTCTCATCTTTGTTTAGGTAATTAAGGCTTTATACAATGTTCTACTAATTCAAGTGCATTGATAATTCTAACATTTTGATATCTTTTTCACATATTGCATGAATCAATATTAGCATAAAACACACGAAAACAACAGAAAATATCTTTCAGAGTCCATTACCTGAGTTTTGGGACAGACACTACAGTTTACAGTTAGAAACTTAAATTATCAAGAAGCATGTTTACCACAATATGATGGCTGTGTCAAAGTAATTGTGTTTATTTCTTGCGTTTCAGATTTGAAAACAATGTTACAGCAGTAAAGGGAGATAACTCTTACAGTCAGTAATACATGTACTACCAGAGTATGTCCATTTACTGCCTCTCTATGTTACAATAAAAGTTATGTGGAAAAAAGAAGAAATATCTTTATTGTCATTGATGATCATCATATCTATAAAAACAGGTAAATAAATTTATTTTATCATAGACTGAGAATTAATTGTGCAAAAATTCAACTTAAATCTAGCATTAAATGCCAAGAATAAGATCACGTTAGCTTACAACGTCTATGATACAAATGAACACATATAATTATGAGTTGAGTTGATTTGAGTAATTATGTTTTAACATCACGGTCAGGAATATTTCACTTATACAGATGTCGCCAGCTATAGCTTAAGGCACAGAAAATTTGCCTGTGCATTATACTGATGGTATTCTATAACAGGTTTCTTTACAGTGCCACACCTACCATGACAGGGGCACCTCATTTATTTTAAGTTACCATCCAAAAGAACTGTGACTTTCATTTCTAAATGCTGAGTGCTTGGCGAAAGAACATTCACTACCCACTTTCAAATATTGGGTCAGATCCAGTCGGGGTTCGAACCTACAACTTCCCCCTTACAGAGCAAGCACTCTACCATCTGAGCTACCACAGTGGTTATATATGAGTTTTGACAATGATAACACATTTCTAACTAAGATACAAAATGTCTGACTAGGGTATAATATCCAATGTACTACAGTCAAACCTGTCTATAAAGGTCACCTAAGGGAACCAGTGAAAGTTGCCTTAAAGGGCAGGTGGCATTTATATACAGGTTCAAATAATATGAATAAAGAACAATTGAGATACAATTCAAATTACCTGTATAAGCATGTGTCCCTTATTTAGAGGTGTCCTTTAAGGCAGTTTGAACTGTATTCTCATTTACTCATAAAATAATAAACTCCTAACACATCAACACACAATCCAATCTTATCTGAAAATTGTGAGACTTAGCAGTAGTGTAATAATTTCATACTGTTTTTTTTTTTGTCCGATTCTTTTACAAAATAACATGTAGAAGAATTTTGTAAATCAGAGGCTAAAGTATTTAAGCTGCTATTACAATGTATTTTCTGGTCAATGGGATTTGCCAGCACAGTGTGACCAATACCTTTTAACATTTGTGTGGAACAATATGGAAATTGTTGCAATGTCCTGGAAAAACTTTGTCTTTACAGGAAATATTAACCTGTGGATTTTAATATCTAGTAGAAACAATTATGTTTGTGTAAATGTTATGAAGTATGCTGGCGAAACCTAGCGTTTTCTCTATAGATTTACTGATTTATATATTACAGCAAGACTTCTGTCAATATCTCAATGTGCAGGAAGTAGGATTAACATATCCTGTGGTGACTCTGATTGGTTGGTCAACATTTTCTGCGAAACATATGCTTTTGTTACCAATGCTACGACCTGCAGATCAAACTTTTATGAATGCAGTGATACAGAGTTTATGAATTCAGAAAGTTCTCGGGAATGTACAGGGCAGTCAAATTGTTCTTTTATTGTGCCATCGGACAGATTCCTGACATCTTGTCTACGCAATGCATCTTTGTTAACAGTACATTATGATTGTATTCCAAGTAAGTATATTAACAGGAAGTGTGAGTGTGACTGAGTGGTAGGTTAATGGGTAGAATGTTGTTTTATAAAAATTTGTTCACTTATGTCAAAGCAATCAATTCTGAAATGATAAAGGAACTGGAGTACCATAAGCAGAGAAAAATCACCTACCTTCAGCAAGCTTACTGGGAAACTCTCTCATGTGTTGACCTTCAGCAAGCTTACTGGGAAACTCTCTCATGTGTTGACCTTCAGCAAGCTTACTGGGAAACTCTCTCATGTGTTGACCTTGAGCAAGCAAACTGACAAACTCTCTCATGTGTTGACCTTGAGCAAGCAAACTGACAAACTCTCTCATGTGTTGACCTTGAGCAAGCAAACTGACAAACTCTCTCATGTGTTGACCTTGAGCAAGTAAACTGACAAACTCTCTCATGTGTTGACCTTGGGCAAGCATACTGGCAAACTCTCTCATGTGTTGACCTTGAGCAAGTAAACTGACAAACTCTCTCATGTGTTGACCTTGAGCAAGCATACTGGCACAAACTCTCTCATGTGTTGACCTTCAGCAAGCATACTGTGAAACTCTCTTCTGTGTTGACCTTCAGCAAGCTTACTGGGAAACTCTCTCATGTGTTGACCTTCAGCAAGCTTACTGGGAAACTCTCTCATGTGTTGACCTTCAGCAAGCTTACTGGGAAACTCTCTCATGTGTTGACCTTCAGCAAGCTTACTGACAAACTGTCTCATGTGTTGACCTTCAGCAAGTATACTGGCACAAACTCTCTCATGTGTTGACCTTGAGCAAGCAAACTGACAAACTCTCTCATGTTTGACCTTCAGCAAACATACTGGCAAACTCTCTCATGTGTTGACCTTCAGCAAACATACTGGCAAACTCTCTCATGTGTTGACCTTCAGCAAGCATACTGGCACAAACTCTCTCATGTGTTGACCTTGAGCAAGCAAACTGACAAACTCTCTCATGTGTTGACCTTCAGCAAACATACTGGCAAACTCTCTCATGTGTTGACCTTCAGCAAACATACTGGCAAACTCTCTCATGTGTTGACCTTCAGCAAGCAAACTGACAAACTCTCTCATGTGTTGACCTTCAGCAAGCATACTGGCACAAACTCTCTCATGTGTTGACCTTCAGCAAGCATACTGGCAAACTCTCTCATGTGTTGACCTTCAGCAAGCATACTGGCAAACTCTCTCATGTGTTGACCTTCAGCAAGCATACTGGCAAACTCTCTCATGTGTTGACCTTCAGCAAGCATACTGGCAAACTCTCTCATGTGTTGACCTTCAGCAAGCATACTGGCAAACTCTCTCATGTGTTGACCTTCAGCAAGCAAACTGACAAACTCTCTCATGTGTTGACCTTCAGCAAGCATACTGGCAAACTCTCTCATGTGTTGACCTTGAGCAAGTAAACTGACAAACTCTCTCATGTGTTGACCTTCAGCAAGCATACTGGCAAACTCTCTCATGTGTTGACCTTCAGCAAGCATACTGGCAAACTCTCTCATGTGTTGACCTTCAGCAAGCATACTGGCAAACTCTCTCATGTGTTGACCTTCAGCAAGCATACTGGCAAACTCTCTCATGTGTTGACCTTCAGCAAGCATACTGGCAAACTCTCTCATGTGTTGACCTTCAGCAAGCAAACTGACAAACTCTCTCATGTGTTGACCTTCAGCAAGCATACTGGCAAACTCTCTCATGTGTTGACCTTGAGCAAGTAAACTGACAAACTCTCTCATGTGTTGACCTTCAGCAAGCATACTGGCAAACTCTCTCATGTGTTGACCTTCAGCAAGCATACTGGCAAACTGTCTCATGTGTTGACCTTCAGCAAGCAAACTGACAAACTCTCTCATGTGTTGACCTTCAGCAAGCAAACTGACAAACTCTCTCATGTGTTGACCTTCAGCAAGCATACTGGCAAACTCTCTCATGTGTTGACCTTCAGCAAGCAAACTGACAAACTCTCTCATGTGTTGACCTTCAGCAAGCATACTGGCAAACTCTCTCATGTGTTGACCTTCAGCAAGCAAACTGACAAACTCTCTCATGTGTTGACCTTCAGCAAGCATACTGGCAAACTGTCTCATGTGTTGACCTTCAGCAAGCAAACTGACAAACTCTCTCATGTGTTGACCTTCAGCAAGCATACTGGCACAAACTCTCTCATGTGTTGACCTTCAGCAAGCATACTGGCAAACTCTCTCATGTGTTGACCTTCAGCAAGCATACTGGCAAACTCTCTCATGTGTTGACCTTCAGCAAGCATACTGGCAAACTCTCTCATGTGTTGACCTTCAGCAAGTATACTGGCAAACTGTCTAATGTGTTGACCTTCAGCAAGCATACTGGCAAACTGTCTCATGTGTTGACCTTCAGCAAGCAAACTGACAAACTCTCTCATGTGTTGACCTTCAGCAAGCATACTGGCAAACTCTCTCATGTGTTGACCTTCAGCAAGCATACTGGCAAACTCTCTCATGTGTTGACCTTCAGCAAGTATACTGGCAAACTGTCTAATGTGTTGACCTTCAGCAAGTATACTGGCAAACTGTCTAATGTGTTGACCTTCAGCAAGCATACTGGCAAACTGTCTCATGTGTTGACCTTCAGCAAGCATACTGACAAACTCTCTCATGTGTTGACCTTCAGCAAGTATACTGGCAAACTGTCTAATGTGTTGACCTTCAGCAAGTATACTGGCAAACTGTCTAATGTGTTGACCTTCAGCAAGCATACTGGCAAACTGTCTCATGTGTTGACCTTCAGCAAGCATACTGGCAAACTCTCTCATGTGTTGACCTTCAGCAAGTATACTGGCAAACTGTCTAATGTGTTGACCTTCAGCAAGTATACTGGCAAACTGTCTAATGTGTTGACCTTCAGCAAGCATACTGGCAAACTGTCTCATGTGTTGACCTTCAGCAAGCATACTGACAAACTCTCTCATGTGTTGACCTTCAGCAAGTATACTGGCAAACTGTCTAATGTGTTGACCTTCAGCAAGTATACTGGCAAACTGTCTAATGTGTTGACCTTCAGCAAGCATACTGGCAAACTGTCTCATGTGTTGACCTTCAGCAAGCATACTGACAAACTCTCTCATGTGTTGACCTTCAGCAAGCATACTGGCAAACTCTCTCATGTGTTGACCTTCAGCAAACATACTGGCAAACTCTCTCATGTGTTGACCTTCAGCAAGCATACTGGCAAACTCTCTCATGTGTTGACCTTCAGCAAGCATACTGGCAAACTCTCTCATGTGTTGACCTTGAGCAAGCAAACTGACAAACTCTCTCATGTGTTGACCTTCAGCAAGCATACTGGCAAACTTTCTCATGTGTTGACCTTCAGCAAGCATACTGGCAAACTCTCTCATGTGTTGACCTTCAGCAAGCATACTGGCAAACTCTCTCATGTGTTGACCTTCAGCAAGCTTACTGGCAAACTGTCTCATGTGTTGACCTTCAGCAAGCATACTGGCAAACTCTCTCATGTGTTGACCTTCAGCAAGCTTACTGGCAAACTCTCTCATGTGTTGACCTTCAGCAAGCATACTGGCAAACTCTCTCATGTGTTGACCTTCAGCAAACATACTGGCAAACTCTCTCATGTGTTGACCTTCAGCAAGCATACTGGCAAACTCTCTCATGTGTTGACCTTCAGCAAGCATACTGGCAAACTCTCTCATGTGTTGACCTTCAGCAAGTATACTGGCAAACTGTCTCATGTGTTGACCTTCAGCAAGCATACTGGCAAACTGTCTCATGTGTTGACCTTCAGCAAGCATACTGGCAAACTGTCTCATGTGTTACTGATATTAACCATAAAGAGCTGATAGACAATTAAATCTATATTGTACATGTACATATTACTTAGAGAGATAGAGAGAGAGAGAGAGAGAGAGAGAGAATGTGTGTGTGTTTATAATATATTATTCACTTATAACATCTTAATCGACAGTTTATACTGATTCTTTTAATTTACATTTCAGAGGTTCAGATCTTTAATATGTGTACAAACTTTACACATCGTCATGGAAACTCTGTTTATTTGATGTCACCTGGTTACCCTGGAAACCGATTACCAGTAACGAATTGTGAATGTGTGATTTCCGGGAAGGGTATAAATGGTACCATTCTGGACCATGTAAAGGATGGGAACAGTCCGGTCATCATGTTGATAATTACACAGAGTTTTACTTATCATATCAACAGTGTGAAGTTGTTAAATACAGCCACATTTTACAATGCTTCAAAAGTCATTGTTATAGTACATAACCGTCACTCAGAACAAACATTCAAATTATGGATGGGTTTTAAGGGCAATGGTAGGTAATATATATCTTTAATTAGTTGAGAATAAGTTCTAATAACATGTAACAATCTTTATATAATCCATGTATTAAATTAAGGTAACAGCAATTTAGTTATCCAGTAATTACAAAAATGATATCATAATTGTTTAAATATTATATCAACTGAATTCGATTTTGATCTTTAAAATAAATGTATTACTAGTAGTTTATTTTACATTAGCATGTACATAAATGAATATATACAGTAAAACCTCGTTATAATGCTCCTCCATAACTTTGCCACCTCACTTATGGCCACACTATTTTGAAGTCCCAAAATCCATTTTGTTTATGTTTTTCTTTATGAGCCTCCCTCATTTTATCGCCAAACCCCTTTAAAATGCCAAAATATGACTGAACAAATGGTGGCGATGAATCAAGGTTTTACTGTATAAATGTTTCAAAAAAATCACAAGGCCAGATTTTTCTGTATTTGAAAGTATAATTACTACCTTTATTTGGTGTGATATAAAAATGTGCCAACTCTTGATGAATATAACTAACAAGCATGATATGTATACGATAAAGTTACAAACAATATAAAATCACTGTCTTATTGTCGTTTAAGTCACCAGTTTTTATGACAGTCAAAATATATTTTAATTTTAATATTTGCAGGTATGACTGTGATATGTGGATCAGGTGATCCAATCAAACCAACGACAGTATTGCCGACAGCATTACAGACTGTAGATATGACATCATCAGTATTACTTCCGAGTAATGATTTTACACAGATTACAACCACTAGCCAATCAAAAACCCAAACAGTGCCACTTAGTGCAACTTCCAAGGAACAGACTATAATCAAATCTGTGGAAATTCCAACAAAATCAAAAATCTCTTCCAACATCATCATTCCCAGTACATCATTATCATCGCCGCCATCGACATCCATGTCATCAATCATAATATCACTCAATAAAACACATGGTGGGAAAAATAACATCCCAGTTACAGCAGATTACACAGGTAATATGTTTTAACTCAGAATACTGTGACTGATAATTCCAACATATAGAAACAGTTTACTACGAAATGCTTCATAGACCGATTAAAAAGTATTTCTGATTCAAAAATTTAAACTGTACAAAAAAGAATTTCCAAAAAAAAAGAAGAGAAAATATGTTATGACATAAGACATAAATTTTTTTCAACCCTATATAAATTGGAAGGGGTTTGGTCAAAGAACATCAATGTAAAGTTGATGCTCATTTGTTCTGTATAAGGATTTGAAACTATATATCAAAGATTTTTTAATGTTTACAACACATGGCCAAGGTGAAAGGGAGAGAATGGTCAATGTTCCAACTATGGCCAAGGTGACAGTGAGGGAATGGACAGTGTGCCACTATGGCCAAGGTGAAAATGAGAGAATGGTCAGTATGCCAACTACGGCTTAGGTGAAAGGGAGAGATAATGATATGCTGGCAATAAATAGCTAGGATACATTGCAAACAAATTATATTGTGACAATAAATGAATTCTTTTAGAGGTGACAAGATAAGACTTATTATTTTACCTCATTAGAAAAATATGATGCTATCTGTAATTTGATTGGATCGTTGGATCATGTGATCAGGGTGGAGAAAACATCGTGTATCCCTCTGAAAACATCATATCCCACCTGTTCAGAACACACCATGACTTCATAATGATATGACGTCATCGATGGAGAATCGGTCCCAACGTTCTAGCGTTTGCTTCCGATGAGTTCCGATAGGAGAAAAAGCAATGAAACGGAGAAGGACTGTGGTTTTCAGACTGTCTTTTTTCAAAATTTTTTCTTTCTTTCTGTCTTTATTATTACCATGGTTATCTTTCAGTATAATAAAGAATTGTTATTTTGGGGATTTGAGTGGTAAAATGGGAAAATTTAAGTCATTTTTTCTAAGGGGAAACTTCTGTATTCTGTAGTAATTTTAGTCTTGTTTGATATCTATATTTTCAGATCTATACTTAGCTATTGGAGTAGGTTGTTTATTACTGCTGTTACTGATAATTATCATCATAATGGCTGTGTTGATAGTCAGGTAAGTTATATAATATAGTCTGACTGTACATCTATGTCTAGATTATATTGAGATGTCGCCAGCTATAAGTGCCTAGTTATTGGAGTAGGTTGTTTATTACTGTTGTTACTGATAATTATCATCATAATGGCTGTGTTGATAGTCAGGTAAGTAATATAATATAGTCTGACTGTACATCTATGTCTAGATTATATTGAGATGTCGCCAGCTATAAGTGCCTAGTTATTGGAGTAGGTTGTTTATTACTGTTGTTACTGATAATTATCATCATAATGGCTGTGTTGATAGTCAGGTAAGTAATATAATATAGTCTGACTGTACATCTATGTCTAGATTATATTGAGATGTCACCAGCTATAAGTGCCTAGTTATTGGAGTAGGTTGTTTATTACTGTTGTTACTGATAATTATCATCATAATGGCTGTGTTGATAGTCAGGTAAGTTATATAATATAGTCAATAGTCTGACTGTACATCTATGTCTAGATTATATTGAGATGTCGCCAGCTATAAGTGCCTAGTTATTGGAGTAGGTTGTTTATTACTGTTGTTACTGATAATTATCATTATAATGGCTGTGTTGATAGTCAGGTAAGTAATATAATATAGTCTGACTGTACATCTATGTCTAGATTATATTGAGATGTCGCCAGCTATAAGTGCCTAGTTATTGGAGTAGGTTGTTTATTACTGCTGTTACTGATAATTATCATCATAATGGCTGTGTTGATAGTCAGGTAATATAATATAGTCTGACTGTACATCTATGTCTAGATTATATTGAGATGTCACCAGCTATAAGTGCCTAGTTATTGGAATAGGTTGTTTATTACTGCTGTTACTGATAATTATCATCATAATGGCTGTGTTGATAGTCAGGTAATATAATATAGTCTGACTGTACATCTATGTCTAGATTATATTGAGATGTCGCCAGCTATAAGTGCCTAGTTATTGGAGTAGGTTGTTTATTACTGTTGTTACTGATAATTATCATCATAATGGCTGTGTTGATAGTCAGGTAAGTAATATAATATAGTCTGACTGTACATCTATGTCTAGATTATATTAAGATGTCACCAGCTATAAGTGCCTAGTTATTGGAGTAGGTTGTTTATTACTGCTGTTACTGATAATTATCACCATAATGGCTGTGTTGATAGTCAGGTAAGTAATATAATATAGTCTGACTGTACATCTATGTCTGGATTATATTGAGATGTCACCAGCTATAAGTGCCTAGTTATTGGAGTAGGTTGTTTATTACTGTTGTTACTGATAATTATCATCATAATGGCTGTGTTGATAGTCAGGTAAGTAATATAATATAGTCAATAGTCTGACTGTACAGTCCAACCTGCCTTAAAGGCCACCTCTATATAAGGACCACCTGCTTATAAACACCAGTAGAATTGTATCCAAATTGTTCTTTATTCATATTATTTGAACCTGTATATAAAAGTCACCTGTCCAGAAAGGCCATTTTTACTGGTTCCCTTGGGTGGCCTTTATAGACTGGTTTGACTGTACATCTATGTCTTAGATTTTATTGAGATGTCACCAGCTATTAGTGAAGCTGTAAAAATTGATAGCTTTGCAATACCCATCTGAAGGCAATGTGCAATAGTTCTTTCATGTCAATCTATGACCTCATTCATAAGTATATGTAAGAAATCTTCCAGAAAGTACATATTTGATTAAGAACTTAAATAAAATATAAATAAATCACAACTGTTATTTTGCCCAAGGTGTTTTAATATTGATATTGTTATAATCAACGGATTACTGATGTGATGTTAAACACCAAGTAACTATCACTGAGATAGACAGCGATGATGTCACAATTAACAGTGATGATGTCACAATTAATGACAGTGATGATGTCACAATTAACAGTGATGATGTCACAATTAATGACAGTGATGATGTCACAATTAACAGTGATAATGTCACAATTAATGACAGTGATTATGTTACAATTAACAGTGATGATGTTACAATTAAGTGATGATGTCACAATTAATGACAGTGATGATGTCACAATTAACACTTATGGTTTTACAACTAATGACAGTGATGATGTCACAATTAACAGTGATGATTTTACAATTAATGACAGTAATGATGCCATAATTAACAGTAATGATTTTAGAATTAATGACAGTAATGATGCCGTAATTAACAGTGATAATGTCACAATTAATGACAGTGTCGATGCAATAATTAATAGTGATAATGTCACAATTTATGAGTGATGATGTCACAATTAACTGATTATTTTACAATTAATGACGGTAATGATGCCACAGTTAAACAGTGATAATGTCACAATTAATTATCACTAAGATAGTTATGATGTCACAATTAATGACAGTATTGATGCCACAATTAATTATCACTAAGATAGCAATTATTGACAGTGATATGTCACAGTTAATTAATTAATTACTTGATGTTGATTTTGTAGAAAAGAGAGAGCTAAACATCGTTATGACCAATACAGTTTAGAAGGAAATGATAACGTCATATTTGCATATGGATCTTTTACGAACTCAGGAAGTAATGAGGAAGATGATATATCATAACAAGGAGAAATCACAACAAACAGGATATTTATATTACAAAAAAATACTGTTATAAATCAGCATATATATAGAGAGAAGTGTGCCCTAGTAGCTACTGCTGCACATTTGTATTTCTGAAGGTCATTGGTTTTAACCCTACCAAGGTTGCATGGCATGTCCTTCAAAAAGACAAAATAATTATAGGGCCCCCAAAGTTAAACTGGCACTAAACTGGCACTGTATCCTAAAGGGAGTCCTGTACTCTCAGTCTGTCACTTCAGGTCCAGGCAATGGAAGCAGACATTAGCACCAATCTGATGAGATATAGACTCTGAACAGAACTTTATAACAACACACTTTTATCAAATTTTGTATATAAAAATCAAAATTTACTTTGTTTTATTAATTTATCTTTTGATGTAATTATTTATTTTATAAATTTAATATTCCTCATTTCAATCAATTTTTAATTCTTTTTTGTTTTTGTTTTTTCCCCATAAATGTTATTTGCATTAGCAATTTTGCAGTGTTTTAGATTCTCATATTTATATATTCATGAGTTGTAGTCTATCTCATATTATTTACATATTCATAAGCAGTAGTTTTTCTCATATTAATATATTCATAAGCAATAGTTTTTCTAATATCAACATATTCATAAGCAGTGGTTTTTCTCATATTTACATATTCATAAACAGTAGTTTTTCTGATATTCACATATTCATGAACAGTAGTTTTTCTCATATTTACATATTCATAAGCAATAGTTTTTCTCATATTTGCATATTCATTAGCATGCATGTCAATAATTACACTACATTTACAGAAATATAATTTTTAGTTTATTTTATAGATTCAATAATAATAAATTTTTTTTGTAAAAGATTTTAAAATATTTCTACTAAATGTATCTAATTTTAGTTTTAATTTTGTAATAAAAAATGTATTTATGTGTGTATTTATACATAACTTAAAATAAAATTTATTTCATAATACCATTTTTGTGTCTCTATGGACATGATGTATAAAGTTTGACCAGTCATCAGACCAACAGATTTAACAGCAACACTAACTGTCTGATTTGAGTCATGATTTTTTTCGCATTTCCACCTGTGTAGAAGATAACAAAGGCTTTTTCTGAGCTAGAGGAACTCCATGAATTTCATTTTAAAATGGTATAACAGGTGAGGTGGTGAAACAGCCCATTCTTCACTGAGAACTGAACCTAGTTCTTTTGGATAAAATCCCAATGCCCTACCACAAAACTGAACAAGAGCATCACCAACAGTACAATATACATTCAGGGCCTGGCCCCAGTTTCACAATCATTCCTTATCTAAGATTTCCCTTAACTTAAATTTAGTAAATTTTGGTTATCACTTTTTGGAAATACTGATGATTTTTTTTGTAAAAACTGAATTCAAATGTTTAATTTAGAAGTGACCTTAAAAATTACACCTTAATTTCTTGAAAATTAACAAAATTATAAAGTTTTGAAATCTGCAAGATTTAAGTGAATGAAAATCTTAGCTAACCGGGGTCTGCCCTTAAAAACAAACTGGCATATAAAATCAATGCACAAAGTAGGTTTGTATTCTAATAAAACATGCCAATATAAAAAGTTTATAGTTTTCTAGATAATTAACCATATCACGATTCGTTTGCATCTGCAACCTTAAACTTGACATTTGACCAAATGACTTTCATCCATGATCAGAATGTTTGTTATCCCTATACCTATTCTAATATAAATGCCTATACAAAACGTTTATATTTTTCTAGATAATTAACCATTTCAGAGTTTGTTTGCATCCTTGGCCTTGACCTTTGAATTCAATACCTACATTAATATATCAAGAACCTTGCCAATTCCCCATTTTGGACCCTACAGCTACGATTTGTGCAAATCTGAAAACTGGTGTCCTAAGTATGCTTTTCATGAAATATCTAAGCTATATCTTGTTTGTTCAGAGGAGATGGTTTTTATTTAGAGGACATATTGGTAATCCCTTCATTTTTGCAAATGTGAAAGGCATCATTAATGTCATTAATACCATCAAATTTGACCCAATAGCTTTTTGGAAATTAAAAAGTTTACACATGTTGGACTACACAGGACACAATGGCAGACAGTGCCAGATTGCTATTGCTCTTCTGAGCCTGCGGCTCAATTTCACCAAAAAAATGTCCCATCCCACGTAGATGAGGATCATACAGATCATATACATATGGGATATAAAACTTTCATTTTATCACTGGATATAACACTTTCATATTATCACTAAGTTCAGTCAGTTCTGGGATGGTGGGAAAAACTGGAGTTACTTGAATATGATAAATATTCAAACTATTTATTTCCTCTATATAAGAGCTGGTTATGTAAGAGTGAAGTCCTGGTTATGGTACCGTATTTTATCAGTGGATATAACACTTTCATATTATCACTAAGTTCAGTCAGTTCTGGGATGGTGGGGGAATCTGGAGTTACTTGAATATGATAAATATTCAAACTATTTATTTCCTCTATATAAGAGCTGGTTATGTAAGAGTGAAGTCCTGGTTATGGTACCGTATTTTATCAGTGGATATAACACTTTCATTTTATCACTAAGTTCAGTCAGTTCTGGGATGGTGGGGGAAACTGGAGTTACTTGAATGTGATAAATATTCAGACTCTTTATTTCCTCTATATAAGAGCTGGTTATGCAAGAGTGGAGTCCTGGTTATAATACCACATTTTATCACTGGATATAACACTTTCATTTAATCACTAAGTGTATAAACAATCTTATCTGATCTCATCTTGTAAAGGATAAAGTATATAAGTACAAATATATATATATAGTCACCAGGAAGCTAAATGATCTCTTCCAATAATATTATGTGTATTTTATAAAGAAATAAGGTCAATACTTAAACACATTTTATTATCAGAACAACCCTTCAAAAACAACACAGAGTATTACCGGTACATCAGTTAAGTGTTATTGTTAAACTGGAAAATAGTAATTGGAAATTCCGAGTAAAAAATGTGTCATAGGGAAAAAACAACTACTACGTACTTTTAACAATTTTAATACTCTGAAACTGAAGAATCACATGTGTGGATATGTTCACAACATCAGGAAGAAAAACTAGATAAAAATAGTTTTAAAAAAGTCAATTAAGTTTTTTGATACTTTTACGTGACAACAGACACAAAAGCTTTCGTTCCAGGAGTTGGTCACACATGTGACAACAGACACAGTAGCTTTTGCCATTAGGAATTGGTCACATGTGTGAGAACAGACAGTAGTTTTCCTTACCAGGAGTTGCATGTGTGGTGTTTAATGACATTTAAAGAACAACTGGAAGACCAAAGTATTCAATAATTTGAAAATCTTGATGATGAAGATGAAGTATAAGATGGAGTACTACTGTATTTTGACAATGTTGATTGTACTAATATGTCAGAGGGTGTATGCTGGCACAACAGTAGATATCAGCATTGGATATGATGTTACATGTAAGTCATATACAGTAAAACCTCGATTCATCGCCACCATTTGTTCACTCAAATTTTGACGTTATAAAGGGGTTTGGCGATAAATTGGGGGAGGCGGATAAAGAATAACATAAACAAACTGGATTTTGGGACTTCAAAATAGTGTGGCGATTAGCGAGGTGGCAAAGTTATCGAAGGGCATTATAACTATGTTTTACTGTACTATAAAGTGTAAGCTAAACCAAAACTGTACCAATCATCTGTGTACCTTAAATTTGTGTAAAATGACACAGTGTACTGAATGAACTAAACCAAGACTGATTGGAAAATTTAAATCTTTTTTAATTGATTTAGAGAGGTGTAAAAGAAGAGTTATGGTGTTCTATGACCCAGGGACAAGATTTTTTCACTTATATGGAGGCAGTCAGTTAAGAGATGGTGGGGGAAACTGGAATGCCCATAGAAAACCATGGACTTTTGCAAGGTGAACTGAATTCCTTTTCACAAACTAGGATTCGATCCAAATGAGATTTTTTGAACCTAGGCTTTAGACCACTGAGCCATTGGGGTCCCTAGATTAATATCAGTTTTACAAAAGTTATCTAACCAATGGTCCTGAGTGAGTGAGTGAGTAATGGTGTTTAACGTCTCAGTCAAGAATATTTCACTTATATCGAGATGTTGCCAGCTATAGGCCAAGGTGCAGAAATTTTGCCTGTGTGTTGCGCTGATGGCATTTTACAGCAGGGTTCTTAATCGTACCAAGCCTACCAAGACACGGGACCTCATTTATTTTAAGTTCCCATCCGAAAGAAACGTGACTTTCATTTCGTAATGCTGAGTGCTTGGCGAAAGAACAGTCACTACCCACTTTTAAGTCTTGGGTCAGATGCGGCCGGGGTTCGAACCCACGACCTCCCACTTACGGAGCGAGCACTCTACCAACTGAGCTACCGCAGAGCTACCAATGGTCCTAGTCTTAGTACAAAATATATTGATTCAGTATGAAATGCTATGTATGTCTTGCCGGACTATCAATAATTTTCTCAATATTAGTTTTACTAATTTGATTTAAGTTGACTAAGTGTCTATTGGCATGCTTCCAAATTTATTGTTACAACAACAACCACTGAAGATGAAAAGCTTTTTTTCATAAAATATTGCTGGTAATACCACTAAAGAGTCTCCACTATATTTGTTTTGCTAGTGAACAAGTAAATTCAGTGAATTAGGATCCCCTGTCAGCAAGTTCTTTTTTTTTTTTTTTTTTTTTTTTTTTTTTTTTGAGATTTGCACTTATTTTCAAAGGGCAATTACTCCAAGGAATAGGAGCAAACTAACTCGTTTTAGCAATATGCATATCTCCTATCAATGTTGATGCTTTGTACCAAGTTTCAGGAAATAGTGCTTCATAGTTTTGGAGAGTTTGCACAGACAAGAATTTCAAACTGATGGACAAAGGACGGACAGAAACTCAAATTTATTATCTTTGAAAGGCAGAGGATATTAAACATGAAATCAGTCTGGATTAACACTACTAACACAGTCAGGGGTTTCAGTGTGCTGCTCATAGTGACATTGATCAGTGACTCAATAATCAATTTTCAGAAACTTCTTATTTCAACACTTCATAAAGTTTTTATGACCAATTCAATTCACTTCATTAACCACTGGAGATGGTACAAGAGTTGAGTAATGGTGTTTAGCGTCCAAGTCAAGAATATTTCACTAATATCGAGACATCGCCAGCTATAAGAGAAGGTGCAGAAATTTTCCCTGTGTGTTGAGCTGATGGCATTAGACAGCAGGGTTCTTTATCGTGCCACACCTTACATGACACGGGACCTCGTTTATTTTAAATTCCAGTTCGAAAGAGGTGGTGGTGGAGATGGTACAAGAGTTAACATATTTACAAATTTTCATCAATGCACCTGGACATATATCTGACCAAAGGTGTTATTAACAATTCTGCAATTTTTATTTCTCTTTTAATTAGCAACCCATGACCAAGATGATGTGTTACAATGCTGTTTTAAACTAAAGGATGACAAGGCTCCGGTCAGCCTGACCTGGAATGTGACCACGGAAGAGTCTACAGTGATGTTATATGACAATGTCGACAAGTCTTATACAGTCTACAGAGACAATAGCCTACTACTTCAGGATGCTTCACTCCTCAAATTTGACACATCAAACAGATCTGTAATACATATATCAGGTAATAGAACATTACTGTATCATCGGATAAAAATCTGATCAAATAGCACTTCTCTTGAGAGCCAAATACCACACCCCCCTCCTCCCAACATTTAATGTTTTCCCTTGACTTTTTCGATATAACCTTGGTTCAAGGTCATCACACACTTTTGGAAGATGAAGATTACTCATGTGAAGTTTTATAACAGCCGTCCAAAGCAGGGTTCTTTATTGTGACACAGTGCCTTGTTTATTTTATATTCAGACTATTTATTTCCTCTATATAAGAGCAGGTTGTGTAAGAGATGAGTGCTTGTAATTGAGTTTAGTTTCCTCCACTTATATCAAAGCAGTCAGTTCTGGAATAGTGGGGAAAACTGGAGTACCTAAAGAAACAACCTACCTTCAGCAAACAAACTGACAATCTTTCAGACACTTGGATAATTCAAATCTAGGTGGTAAAGGCACTATGACCAGCGTGTTTTAGATAAAACACTTGGGGTTTAGATTCTTATATCAAAGCAGTCTGTTCTGGGATGCGAGGAAACTGGAGTACTTGGAGAAAACCTTCAGCAAGTGAACTTAGATGACTTTCTCATAATTGGACTTCCTAGCATGGGATTTGAATCTAGGAAGTGAAAGGCGCTGTGATCAGCGTGTTTTATATAGGCCACTTGGTCTCTGATGACTGGTTATGTAAAAGTCTGTACACATTTATTAACTCCAATGATTATCACGTAGTCCCAAAATTCCTGTATTAAAACTCCCTAACTACAGTCATTTATAATCTTAAAGTAAATTTTTTATACCAGGACATAACAGAATAACCCTAGCACTTATTGTACACATACATGTATAATATCTATTATTTCATGACACTGTAACGATATTTAAATAAACAAAAATATTCATTGTAATTCAAATGCATATTTTAATGCATATTGAACATATACATGTATAATATCTATTATTATATAATCTACTCAATAATCCATGTAATACGGTCATACAATAAAAATCGTATTAAATGAGTGTGACGTCATAAAAGCATAAAAGTGATTCCAAAGTAACGTCACCCAATTGACCTAGTTCACAGTTGTTTATTTCATTCGACACTGTTTGTTGATTCTAATTTAGGCCGATCTTTTTGTACTTTTCTTCTAAAAAGAAGATACATTGTATTTAAATTGAAAATGTTTGTTTTGTTTTTGTATCCTGTGGACAGACTATTGTTAACTCTTAATATTTCAGCAGGATTACTTTTGGAGCATGTACACATTTACATGAACTTGTTGTGTTTAGGTCAATCAGCTGTTTTCTTATAATGAGTAGACAAGTTTTAAATTTGCGAAAAACTTGTTTTTATGGGATTATATAATAAATAGAATCTTGCATTCGTGTTTATGCAATATTGAATTTATTAAACTCGTTGAATTAATTCAATATTACATAAACACTCATGCAAGATCCTCTATTTATGTCATGACACTGTAACGATATTTAAATAAACAAAAATATTCATTGTAATTCAAATGCATATTATAATGCACATATAAGACGATTTTAAATAAATTTGTTATAGTCTAAATTTATGAATTAGCTAGCAGAGTAAAGGTCAGATGTTTTAACATAAGGAGAATTGAATTATTTAAAACCTACTAAATATATATACAGTCATAAGCCAAAAATAATTTTACGATATACTTGTTCTTTGGTCACTTAAGAACAGTTATTAACATTTTTACCTAGATTAGTGTCCCCAAATTAGTATGTTCATATATAACATTAGTCAAAGACCCAATGGCCTTATTGCTCACCTAAAATATGTCCAATTACACTCCATTATATTTTGCAGTACTTTAAGACAAATACCAAGGTTTGTGTCAAATTAAATACTTTTTATCCTAAAGAAGCTGAATGAAGGTCACGGTCAATTAGCTTCACATACTATGGTAGGGCTTCATGCATGCACTGATGTTTGCACTGACAAAATGTTTAACCTTATTACTGAATAAAGGTCAAAATCAAACAGCTTTGCAAACTTGGAAAAGCATCATGCCTTGGTGTTAAATACATGTATGTTAAATGTATCAAGGGTATGTCCTTTCTGTTAATGACAAGAAAAAGTTTTACTAATTGTATTCAAAATCACTTTGACCTTAATTAAAGGTCAAGATCAACAATTCATGCACTGATGCTTTATTTGAAATTGTAAGCTTATAGGCTTTTCAGATTTAAATATGAATTTGTTATATTTGTTGTTTTCATAAATGACTAAAACGAATCTCTTAAAAAACTGATTATCTTTAACTTAAACTTTACTTTTGATTTGTACAAAGTACACGTTCTTCAGTTACAAGTTTCTATGTTTTATTTTGTAGCAAACAGTACATTTACCTGGATCTGTGGAACAGAACTACCAGTTGACGTATGTTTGAACAATTCACATACACAGCCTTATACAGCTTCTGTACTTGACGTTACCCAGACAACAGACATCACTACCAAACATGAGGAAGTTATCTCAAATCCAATCACATCGCCAGGAGGGGACGTTTATAAAAGTATGTCATTGTAACATAAATTTACAATCTATAATTAAAATGTTTTTGATTTGACACGACATATTCAATGGCTATTGTTATAAAAAATAGTGAGGAGGAAATATGATGTAATTATGAGTTTATTTGAATCTATAATTTGTTCATTTGTTCATTTAGCCGTGTTTATAAACACTTCATCATATGATCATCATGATCTGCCTATACTATGTATCATAATCCATACATATACACCACACCATATTTGGACACTACTGAGAAATTGTATTCCAAAACGTCCATCTAGTGCTGTAAAATTAACACTGGTATAACATGTAATATAACATAGTTAGCCTACTTTACTTGTGGCGTACCCATTCTAACCATTAGCTTTTTATGCAATTTTTTACAATTTGGAAAAACATATTTATTCTTAAGCAAGAAACACTTGACTGAAAGTAAAACAAATTTATTAATTCATTTTAATTATCAAAGTTCAAAAAGTGAACTTCAACTGACAAACTGTCTCAAACTAATATCACCTTAGTGGGATTCAAATCTATTTGACACAGAAATCTGTAACAAAAATCCATGACAACAGAGTTTCCTTCTTAAACAATTTTAAAAATATCTCAACAGGTGCTTGATCTGAAAAGACACAAAAGGCTGGTTAGCATTTTTTGACTGATTAGACATCCCTAGTTTTAAGCTATGGAGACATACATTACAATTTTAATGGAAATACATTACTCCTATAGCAGCGATTACATTAGTACAGTCTATCTTATAAAATGTAGCAGTTTATGTAATTACAATTTATGTGGATTGCCTGTTTTGTTTCAGTAATAATTGCTGTCTTGTCAGCAGTGATGTTGGTACTTGTAGTCATTATACTGGCTGTAATTATTCACTATAAAAGGTAAGTCTACAAGAGTTATCTCTCTTACTTCACCATGTAATTCTTGAATGATGTGCATAAAGGTGTGCAAGTGAAAAAAAACTTTTTCTATGATTATCAACATGATTTTAAAGGAAAAACCTTGTGCTTATTTAACCTATAATACTTGTGATTTATTGTGAATTCCAGATTCTTGGAGTTGATGTTTAACTAACTTTATACATGTACAGAGATTTTTGAGAAAAATCACAAAATAATAAGAAAAATATAAAATACATATTTCTATTAATTTCTTTTTCCTCATTTCCATATAAATTAAATATAATATATTATTACAAGATATTTTTTAAGTTCCAATACAGTTTTTTGAATGTATATTTTGCACTTGTATTTTTGGCACTTCCTCCTTCAACAAGAGAACCTATTATTCCTACGAGTTTTAATCCCTCAGTGTAGAGTTCTGTCTTAAATGCATATACGATACATATGACTGTGTTATTGTTATATCTGCTTCATTGACTTATAAAACCTGTCTATTAACAATACTTCTTTAGCTAGGTGCACTGCATTTCCCAAAAAGCACTTTTAACATTCAGATATGAAAATCTTTCATTAGCCGAAAAATAATATCAAATTGCTGAAATGAAATGCACCACTTTAGCTATGGCAGTTAAATAATCCAGGTCCAAGGTAAATCTTGTGTACCAGGTAGTGATCAATATATTTTGCTGTCCTATGATGTTTGTTATCTTCTTAAATTTTTTTTATGGTTGAAAATAAATTATATTTTTATTATTAATATCTGTTTCCTCAATCTATTTTGAGAGAAAAATTGAAATGAAAATCTTTTCTGTTACATTCTCAAACAAAACTGTTATCTTGTTAAAACTTTTACAGGAAATCCCAAGCTAATATAAACATGCAGAGAAAATTGAACTGTACTAACTATAGAAGAGAACAAAGTTATTTGGAAGATGTAATCATTGAACCAGGATATAGGAACAGGGAACCAGAATATAGGACCATGGATCTGCATCATGAAACCATGACAACACATGACAACACTGTCCAATCAAGTCACAATGTTAATTCATGTGATTCAAATCAAAACAGTCTGTCAAATGCCAACGATGAGGGCAGTATAGCAAGACAAAATGAACAGAAAAGTAATTGTTATGGACCAACATTTCATCTTTGTCAACCACAGGAAGAAACCACAGAAAACATCAGGGCTACTGCTACACATGCATTTTTAAATAAAACATATGCTTTTGTTCAGCCTAAAAATGAACAACATGTACAACAAAGAACAAACACAAAATCAAACAGTGATGAAAATAGTTCTTCTGATTCAGAAAATCTGTCTGATGAAGAAAATGATGATAAACATGAAGGAACTTCAGCTCAACATAAACAGATAAGTAAACCAAAAAGACAAGATCATAGGGAAACTATACATGTCATACCGGGGAAAAACAACCCAATAATACTACTGAGATCTGCAACTGAGTTATATAACCTGCATTTATGATGACATGAATTTAAGAAGAGCATGAGAGAGAGAGAGAGAGACAGACAGAGAGAGAGAGAGAGAGAGAGAGAGAGGAGAGAGAGAGATGAATAGATTACAGAAATATGTGACAAAATTGTTTTAAATTGCCTTGTTTTATAATACCACATGGAAGACATGAATAAGTTTGCAAAGGTTATCTCCCTTGAATTACACTTTATTGTTCAAATATATTAGATATTGTTATAACAGTGTTGATAAACAGGTAACAGTCGATACATGCAAAAAGTAAAATACTTGAATACAGTCAAATAAGTCATTTTCAAGCAGTTAATTTCTGATAATAGCTGTTTTAAGATATTCTCATATTTTCACTTTGTTAGATGACCGTCAGCACAAAATGCAAATGAATTATATTAAAAAAAACAATTCTTGAAAAAGTTTTATTTTCATCTTGTTACTCTTGCTAGTTACTCTTGATGTTTCATACTGCAAAGCTCCAGATAAGAGGAGTATCTGTCTAAATACTCTTCAATTTTAAAAAAAATACTCTGTAAGGGTAGCAAAACCCTTTCAAAATCCTCTTTACCTTTTACAATTCTTATAACAGTAGAGCCTGCTATGAGGGTTGAATTACAGTGACCCAAGTACCTGTGAAATGCCATTGTCACAATGAAGATGTTGTTACTGTAGTATTTATTGTTAGTAGTTATACTTATTTGAATAAATGGCTTTAAAAATTGAAAATACTCTTTACATTTTTATGGATCAGTGTCAATACTCTAGATTTTACAGGATACCCTTAAGAAAAAAGTAGAGGTTATTGACCCTTCATGTTAAATTCTTATCTGGAGCTCTGAAACTGTACTTCAATAATTTGAATGTCTTTTTCTCAAATATTTGGTAAAAATGTTTTTCTGGAAAGCTAGCACTTACAATTGCACCAAATCAAAGCCTAGGAAAGATGCACCAACAGACAACTACATGGTAGAATCACAGACAGAATGACACAGAAATAATCAAACTTTAGCCTACAGTTGACCTGATTTTGGGAGCAAACAAAGATAAGTTGTGATGATGTAATGTAGAAGAATTTAGAAGACATTTGTCACAGAACAGCTTCAATATGGAGATAAGATAGATGATGAGTCAAATAAAACATTGTGCAGAATCAGCTCTCTGGAACTCTAAGTCAGGGTGTCTGTCATAAATCACTGTAATGTGGACATCCAGTCACAACACATAACTGTCAGTCTGGTTACTACAAGTATCTCAGAATCCTGAACTTTTTATCAATCTGTCTTAACTTAAGGCATTTATTGTATGTATTTTAAAAATAAAATTACATGGATGATTTAAGTTTTTGCACCTCACAAAAATTTTGTTTAAGTGAAGAACTGCTTCACAACAATGAATGCTGACTAAATATTTCTGAAAGTTATGCAATTAAGGCTATCATCTTTAACCAAGCAGAGTGAGTAATATGGTGTTAAAAGCAAAAGTATTTCACTTTAATTGAGGCAGTCAGTTCAGGGATGTTGGAGAAAACAGAAGTGTCTGGAGAAAAAAAAAAATCTTCCTCAAATAACCTGATAGACTATCAAACTCTAGCATCTGCTTGAGTGGTCACACATCCAGTGAGAGGCATTACGGTCTGTAGGCCAGCTCACAAGAGTTGAGTTGAGGTAAGTAATGGTGTTTAACGTCAAGAATATTTCACTTATATTGAAAAGTTGCCAGCTGTAGGCACAGACATTTTGCATGTGTGTTACGCTGATGGCATTACACAGTACAGTTCTTTATCATTCCATGCCTACTGTGACACGGGACCTACTTTATTTTAAGTTCCCATCCTAAGAACCATGTCTTTCATTTAGTAAAGCTGAGTGCTTGTCGCAAGAACAGTCACTACCCACTTTCAAGTCTTGGGTGAGACCCGGTTGGGATTCGAACCCACAACCTCCCACTTACAGAGCAAGAGCTCTACCAACTGAGCTACTGCAGTGGTTACCAGCTCATAGAAAAAGATATTGATTTAGAAATTTTAATAGCAAGACATTTCTTGGATGACAACAAATATGAATTATTAAAACATTCCAATCATTTGGTGTTCAAAAATACTGGCTAATAGATCTTGCTTGCTTCTCGCTGCCTCAGGTTTTATTCCCACTCAGGGGTATTCCTAACGTAAGGAAGTTTATCACTTCACTAACTAGAGTTGGTGTTTTTCTCTGGATGCTCTGATTTTCTCTATCATTCCAGAACTGACATAGTCAATAAAAGTAAACTAATCTTAACTGGTCGTGACAACATTCAAACAAACTTACCAACCTAAGTGGAGAAGAGTGGTATGGATCAATGATATTTTACACTCCAGTCAAGAATCTTTGACTTATATCGAGACAGTCAGTTTTAGGATGGTGGAGGAAACCGGAATTCACAGAGAAACTACTGACATTTGGTAACCCAGCTAAAATCTTTCTCATGATAGGACCTGCTTCAGTGGAATATAAACCCAAGTACAGACAAGCACTGTGATCTGTAAGTGCTTGCTTTAGACCACTCAGCAATCAACGCTCCCTCCCAACCTACCCAAGTAATACTGTGTACTTTGGGAATGTGATTTGGACAATAGATTGGTATGTTTGTTTTTGACGATTACTAAATGTAAATATTAAATAGTTCAAGATAATGATTATTAATATAAAGCAGAACATTCTGTGCTGATATTAACCATTGCAGTCACCTCTTCTTAAGTGGCTACAAAGATGGACATCCAAGGCTAATTTGCTGCACAAAAACGTAAAACCCACAACAATGACCTCTATCAAAAGGACACTTGCACTAGTATTTCCAGATATGCAATACCAAAACAAACATAACATAAGTAAGTCATATTTTGATAGTAGTACTATTTATATTATTCTTTCTGCCCTGTGGTATCTACATCAGTACTGATTTGACATCTATGTTTTTGTTCTACTTGGCTTTTCACCAAGTAAACAATGGTATCAGCTAGCTTAATGTAAACATCACGTTATGGCATGGTATATACATCTGACTGACAATTATCATAATAAAACACACAAATACAAAAATACATAGTGTATTCTTGGAGTTTTACCATTTTATTTTTTATTTTCAAACATTTGGAAATATTCCTACGTTTATTTGGCAGGATATAATATAACCATACAGTTACGTACAAATCAGTTCACTCGTAATAAGAAATACAGCAACATAGTGTTTGTGGTATCTTTTAAACATATCTATTTTTTATATTTTTACTACAAATTCTGTTTGTTTGCCAATTAGATTAGAAGAAAACACCTATAAATAATTTCCAATCTGTTTAAGTGACAGCATTTTACATACAAACAAGCAAGAATGGCAGTTGTTTGATTAATGTACAACGTTTTGGTTTAAATGCAATATTATCATTGTCAGTTTTCACTTATATCCAGATATTACCAGCTATTAGATGAATTACATGCAAAGAGTGAAAATAATGTTGAAAACATAGAGTGGAAAAGATAATAGAATAAAATTAAAAATATATAGAGTGTTGCATCCTAGCTGAGACCCTGTCATTCATTCCCTTTGGTTTGAGCATTTTTAATTTGAGGATCCAGTAGTCCTCACTGTCATCACTGGAAAAGGCAATAGTTTGTCAGCAGATCTATCCCATGAAAAAACTTCAAGCATTTGTCCATCCAAAAACTTTCATCAAACGTTTTATTATTTGTCCATTCAAACAGTTTGAATAAAAACAAAATCAACTTTAGGCAAAGGTACTGAGTTTTGGCTTTTTTTGTACAGACAAGCTAAATGATATAAAGTGATGGAGAAGCCACTATATACAGTCCTCCCTGCCTTAAAGGCCACCTCTGTATAAGGGCCACCTGCTTATTTAAAGGCCAGTAGTATTGTATCCCAATTGTTCTTTATTCATATGATTTGAACCTGTATATAAAGGCCACCTGCCCATAAAGGTCACTTTTACTGGATCCAATGGGTGGCCTTTATACACAGGTTTGACTGCATATTCAAACTGTCAAGTCTGACAAAGCCTAAACATGCCCAGATCTGTGTGGAGGTCCCAATGTCCTTTGTACACCCAACCTTGCAGCAGGGTGGCTTTTATCTAATGAGCTACAAAAGTATTTATTGTGAAGCAGAATGTTTTAAGCTTGTAATGATTTGATATAAATTACTGGCAAGGAAATCAAGCTGATACAATGTACCAGTAGTAAAGCAATAACTGGTAATGCAATCTAAAACTTCTTTTTTTCATACCAGTAAAACAATACTAAACTAGATTATTATTTTTTTCATAGTTTAATATCTAGAAAATGATCTGCAAAATACCAGGTAGTTGTTCTTGCAGAAATGCAATATAAATATGCGTTAATACTTTTATTTCATTTGGCAACAACAAGAACATTTTGGACCATGAACCCAGTCTTCTAATCATCAGATTTTTATAACTTTCATATTTATTGCATAAAGAAAATACCATGCAGCAAATCTAATGCATGCTTAAACAGTTAAACTATAAAAAAGATAGCGTTAAATCAATTAATTTAGGAATGTAACCAAATATTTATCCCGAATCAAACTTCCAAGGTTCATCACTAACTATTTAGAGCATTTTTAACAGCATACCAGATCTACTACGGGAGGGAACGCTGCCAAAAATCAAGTCCCAATATCAGTGATTGTAATCAACACAAACATTATCAATATCACCTCCTTAATACAACTTTCCTCTTTTTTCAACTTCAATAATTTGATCGCTGCTGAGCTTTGGCTATGAGCCATAAAAATATTTATTTTTTACTACAAAACAGTACATCAATGCATTCTGTTCCCTATCTTACTATATATAATACTATATACTATAGGTTTATACTCCATCCCAGATAATACCAGCTGGAAGCTGGCAACCGATCAGCTGACAAAAACAAACACAGAGAGGCACTACAGAGGGGGAATATCATAATATATATTGAACTTTTATTGATTGATCGAAGAGTATAAAAGTTTGAGAGTTCAGCGTTAAGAATGAAAAGATCAATAGAAAAATTAAATAAAATGGTTGATTTGATACATAATGAATCTTTAAATACTGGTATGATATAAAAAGACACCTTTGGTCATGAGCTTATCATAGCACATCCCAAACAAGAGTTACCCCACTATAGCAGTTCAGTATTGATCAATAAACTTTTCACAGTACCTGGTGCTTGGCTTTGTAGCATATTTGCTGAGCTTCTAAAGATCATTGCTTGGCTTACTAACTAGCAAGCCATTTGTTATTCTACTTTAGATTCTTATTGCAAACTCTTTAACTACTGAGTTGCATAAATCTCACTTTAAGTTCAAGAGAAGCTTACTAAATACACTTTGTTGTTACTTCTATTATGCTTTTTTCTCTGACTTAATTATGCATTAAGTCCTGCTTACCTTTCCTTTACTGGCTTAATTAGGGTTAAAAACCTTCTTATTATTTTTTTAATTGCTTAATCATCAATTGCTTAACCATGCTTAAAGTCCTACTTATTTTATCAGTGGCTTAATCATGTTTAAAGTCCTGCTTATTTTATCAGTTGCTTAACCATGCCTAAAGTCCAGCTTATTTTATCAGTGGCTTAACCATGCTTAAAGTCCTGCTTATTTTATCAGTGGCTTAACCATGCCTAAAGTCCAGCTTATTTTATCAGTGGCTTAACCATGCTTAAAGTCCTGCTTATTTTATCAATTGCTTAACCATGTTTAAAGTCCTGCTTATTTTATCAGTTGCTTAGTAAGGCTTTGAATCTTGATTATTCCCTTTACTTGGTTATTTAGGGTAAAGGTCTTGCCTATGATTCTTTCCCCAGTTTAATTAAGCTTAAATTTGTGAATTTTTGTCGCTGGCTTAAATAAAGCTTACTTTAGCTTTTGAGAATCCTGCTTATTTTTGCTTAGAAGTCATACTCATTTCTCATCTAATAGCTTAAATAGACTTCAAGTCCTTCTTTATTCATTATTTTTCTAGCAAAGCTTTCAAACTATCTTGACTATAGGTCAGGTTTGAACTACTAGCCTTTACAAAACAGCAAGATTACTTGCATTTAATACACTTTAAGCTGCCAATACATTGATAATTTGCCATGTCCATTTGTATTATAAGTTACATGGTTTGTAAGTGTCCGGTACGGAATGATACAGGGTCAGTAGTAAACATACCGGGTGAGGCGTCAGCCGAACCTGGTATGTTTTCTACTGACCCTGTATCATTCCGTACAGGACACTTACAAACCATGTAACTTTTTTACCCTACCGATGACATGGCGCTATTTTAAATAAGTTTTTAAAAAAGTTGCCGACGTCGGTGCAGTGAAATGAGTACAAAATAGTTATCTGACTGCAATAAAATACTACAGCAAAAATAAAATGGATACTAAAGTTAAGCATACTAACGAAGTCTATCAGTTTTTCGTCTGCTTTCAATGTCTCAAAATGGTACTTTCATGAGTTTTAAATCACTATCTTCAGCAGAACATCTGCAAACCTTTTTTACGGTCGCCATTTTTGTTGATGTTTACATTAGAGACAGGGGATGTAACTCTAACCCACCCGGTATGAGCCTCACTGACCCAGTATTTTTGCGCGTGCGCCTATGTATGGAATGATAATGGGTTGGTCATGTGATTTGATTTAGCCAATCACTTTCATAGATTTTAGTCAGAGGTAGGGTAAAGAACCATATCAGGCATCAAACCCCTGACCTATCAAAATGTTAAAATTAAAATTCTGACCTTTAAAACTGCTATTTAGCTTTTCTACTTCAAATCTCATTAGTGGTTATCCTTTTAATTACTTAACAACACATAAGTAATTAATCCAATGATCCAATAATATTAGGTTGAAATGAGACTTCAGTGGCCAAGTGGTCTAGACTTGAGGCCCTCTAATTGGTAAGTCAGTTCACCAGAAGTTGGTGCTTGTCTTTAGGTGTTCCAGTTTCCTCCACCATTCTCAAATTGACCACCTCAATATAAGTCAAAGAATCTTGACATGAACATAAGACATGATTACTATATTCCACTCTACTCTCGTGTTTAATAAGTGACCACATGAAGCATATCTAGAGCCTAGAAATTGTACCTTAAAATCTTTGTGATTATCCCATTGGTTAAGGAGAAAAACAATAAAATGTAACCTAAGTGACTAGATAAATATCGGTTATCAATAGTAAATTGATGCTGGAATTATTGAAGTTGTTCATCTAGCCAGTTATAACAGTCTTCAATGAGACACTAGACAGGCTAGACATGATTAACATCTCTCCAAATAAAGTCAATATATAATGTTAAACTCTGACAACTATTTAGATTATCATCTAAACAAAAAGTAATTTTAATCAATAATTTTTTTTTATAAAGTTGTAAGATTCCCTTATTTTCTCCCCAGTGCACGTATATATATTATTCGGGAGTACCAACATTCTGCATTTTGCCCTTGACAACATTTTACAATCTTTACACAGCAAACACACACAGATGTATTTTACTACAGAGCTCAGCACTCACTCAGGTATAAACAGACTGAATGGACACCATGTAGCTCCTACCTTAACTAACATTTAATTAGAAAAAATACCTTAATCAATCAAGGTAATTACACAGGAAAGCTGATTACAGGTGTTGATGATGTATTTTATAATTTCCTAGAGAATTTTGGAAGAAAATTACCAGTTATTAATTCCAAAATACAGGTAAGTTTTCTATAATTGATTATAAAAATAAAACATGAATATTTTTCTCTTTTAAAATCAATAAAATCAACAGATTGTATTTTGTAATGTTATCTAAAATTAGTCTGTATAGTGTGTCAAGTTTGACCTGGCCGTTTGACCTTAAATTTGAATATAAGATTGGGCTATATGATTTAGGTAAGACAGCGTTTTTCATTACCAAAAACACCCGGTACCAAGTATTACTATCATCTATCCTTATATATCAACTGTATATAACTCCAATAACACAGTGGATATGTCCTTTTGAATATTCAAAATATTGAAAGTTCAAACAGACAGATCAAACTTGATGCACTATACGTGGAAATACAATACACATATCATTTAACGTATATTGACAGAAAAAATATATATTCCCTGTTTATAATTATTGATATTTTAGAAATTAATCATTCTGGCAGATATTAATCATCTTTCTTTACTTTGCTATTAGTTTGGTTCATTATCATGAAGATTCAAAATACATGTTTAACTTGTTTCCAAAACGTTTTTAGGTTAATGCTACAGTAAAATTTGTACATTTGAGACTGGAAAATTTTGTCTGTGCATTTTACTGTAAGAACAAGAAGAACTTGAATTTTGTCTGTTATGCCACCCATATCTTTGTTATACTAATACAGGTTTAACTGCATACAGTAAACTTGTATATAAAGACTATCTAAGGGACCTAGGAATTATATGGACTTTGTAAAATATATAATTGGTTCTTTCGGGTTGAAATATGAAAAACAGGTACCTTAAAAGTTAAAACTGGTCTTAATGGAGAGGTGGTCTTTATATAGAGATGGAGTGGAGTAATGGTGTTTTGTGTCCCCATCCAAGATCCTTTTAGTTATGTTAAAGTGGTCAGTTCATAGATAGTGGAGGAAGCCAGAGTGCCCAGAGAAAACCATTGACCTTTGGCAAGTGAATTGACAATTTTCCTCACACTAGGATCTGTCCCAAGTGGGATTCGAACCTAGCCAGTGAGGTGCTGTAATTTGTAAGTGTGCAATTTAGACCACTTTGACATAAAAGACCCAATTTACATATAGGTGGTTGCTATAACAGGTTAATTGTGTATGAATTATTTCATTTTTTCTCTATAAAAAACTGTATAACTGCAGTAATGTTGTTACTGTATTGTCATTTTGATGTTTTGTGTTGTTGTTGTTGTAGTGATGGTGTGGTAGGGTGCTGTCATTGTGATGTTTTGTATTGTTGTTGTTGTTATTGTTGTGGTGGTGGTGGTGCTGTCATTGTGATGTGTTGTTATTGTTGTTGTTGTGGAAGTGGTGGTGGTGCTATCATTGTGATGTTTTGTATTGTTGTTGTTGTTATTGTTGTTGTGGTGGTGGTGGTGGCGGTGGTGCTGTCATTGTGATGTGTTGCTGTTGTTGTTCTTGTGTTTTGGTGGTGGTGGCAGTGGTGCTGTCATTGTGATGTGTTGCTGTTGTTGTTCTTGTGGTTTGGTGGTGGCAGTGGTGCTGTCATTGTGATGTGTTGTTATTGTTGTTGTTGTGGAAGTGGTGGTGGTGCTGTCATTGTGATGTTTTGTATTGTTGTTGTTGTTATTGTTGTGGTGGTGGTGGTGCTGTCATTGTGATGTGTTGTTATTGTTGTTGTTGTGGAAGTGGTGGTGGTGCTATCATTGTGATGTTTTGTATTGTTGTTGTTGTTATTGTTGTTGTGGTGGTGGTGGTGGTGGCGGTGGTGCTGTCATTGTGATGTGTTGCTGTTGTTGTTCTTGTGTTTTGGTGGTGGTGGCAGTGGTGCTGTCATTGTGATGTGTTGCTGTTGTTGTTCTTGTGGTTTGGTGGTGGCAGTGGTGCTGTCATTGTGATGTGTTGTTATTGTTGTTGTTGTGGAAGTGGTGGTGGTGCTGTCATTGTGATGTTTTGTATTGTTGTTGTTGTTGTTGTTATTGTTGTTGTGGTTTGGTGGTGGTGGCAGTGGTGCTGTCATTGTGATGTGTTGTTGTTGTTGTTGTTCTTGTGGTTTGGTGGTGGTGGCAGTGGTGCTGTCATTGTGATGTGTTGTTGTTGTTGTTGTTGTGGTTTAGTGGTGGTGGCAGTGGTGCCATCATTTTAGTCCTGATAATGTTTATGTCTCATTATCCATTCGTCAGTTCTTTAACTAACCTCAAAAAATAATCTCAGTACAATTATATGTCCCATGAGCTGTACATGTGATATTGATCCATTTTATAGTAGTAAACACTCAGATGACAATGTTTTAGAGTACTAGTGCACCGATGGTACAATGCACACAACCTGGGCACCAAATTATACTGATACAAAGTCAATCAATTTTTTAACTAGTTGTCAAATCACAAATCAAGCCCACAGTGATACAATACCTTATTCATGAGTGGTGAGTGGAGAAATGTACTTTTATGCCACAGTCAAGATTCTTTCCCTTATATCAAACAACCCAGTCAAGATTCTTTCCCTTATATCAAACAACCCAGTCAAGATTCTTTCCCTTATATCAAACAACCCAGTCAAGATTCTTTCCCTTATATCAAACAACCCAGTCAAGATTCTTTCCCTTATATCAAACAACCCAGTCAAGATTCTTTCACTTATATCAAACAACCCAGTCAAGATTCTTTCACTTATATCAAACAACCCAGTCAAGATTCTTTCACTTATATCAAACAACCCAGTCAAGATTCTTTCACTTATATCAAACAACCCAGTCAAGATTCTTTCACTTATATCAAACAACCCAGTCAAGATTCTTTCACTTATATCAAACAACCCAGTCAAGATTCTTTCACTTATATCAAACAACCCAGTCAAGATTCTTTCACTTATATCAAACAACCCAGTCAAGATTCTTTCACTTATATCAAACAACCCAGTCAAGATTCTTTCACTTATATCAAACAACCCAGTCAAGATTCTTTCACTTATATCAAACAACCCAGTCAAGATTCTTTCACTTATATCAAACAACCCAGTCAAGATTCTTTCACTTATATCAAACAACCCAGTCAAGATTCTTTCACTTATATCAAACAACCCAGTCAAGATTCTTTCACTTATATCAAACAACCCAGTCAAGATTCTTTCACTTATATCAAACAACCCAGTCAAGATTCTTTCACTTATATCAAACAACCCAGTCAAGATTCTTTCACTTATATCAAACAACCCAGTCAAGATTCTTTCCCTTATATCAAACAACCCAGTCAAGATTCTTTCACTTATATCAAACAACCCAGTCAAGATTCTTTCACTTATATCAAACAACCCAGTCAAGATTCTTTCACTTATATCAAACAACCCAGTCAAGATTCTTTCACTTATATCAAACAACCCAGTCAAGATTCTTTCACTTATATCAAACAACCCAGTCAAGATTCTTTCACTTATATCAAACAACCCAGTCAAGATTCTTTCCCTTATATCAAACAACCCAGTCAAGATTCTTTCACTTATATCAAACAACCCAGTCAAGATTCTTTCACTTATATCAAACAACCCAGTCAAGATTCTTTCACTTATATCAAACAACCCAGTCAAGATTCTTTCACTTATATCAAACAACCCAGTCAAGATTCTTTCACTTATATCAAACAACCCAGTCAAGATTCTTTCACTTATATCAAACAACCCAGTCAAGATTCTTTCACTTATATCAAAGCATTCAGTTCAGGCATGGTGGAGGAAAACAGAGACAGCCACAAGTCTTCAACAAGCAAAGTGACAAATTTTCTGGCACTAAGATCTGCTTGAGTGGCATTTAAACCTAGGAAGTGAAAGGCATGGCGATCCTTAACCTCGCTCATAGACCACTTGGCCACCACCTAGGCTCCCACAATTTGTAGGGCAATGTTTCCACTATGTACTTCACCAACCATGACTCTTAACTAGATTAATATACATCGTAGAATATATTGGCTACTTAACTATAATGCACCTGATAACAGCACTAATACAAAAAACAAAACAACATAATTATGTAACAATTATTTGGCAATTATTATCTGTGCTAAGTCTAAATGAGGAAACTCCTAACTCTAAGCCAATAATTTGGGTGTTACTTTTATTTCTGCATTATTGACACCATTTCTGTAGCAGTAACAAGAAAATCAAATGCAAAACACAAGAAAATATAATTTACAAAAAACACTAATCTACACAATATTACTTATGTTAAAATGCTCATATTAATAGATCAGAGGTCGCAGAATGTATTGAAACATTACATAAATACCAGAAATACTTGATACCATTTTATCCTTACAACTAGTGCTCATACAAAGTCGATGAGTTTTATAATTAGTTTTTACACAGCTTAAATATCTCTCATTTTGTTCATAGTTACGGTATACTCAGTTTGTTTGCTCTTGTTAATGCCAATTTGTCTTCAGAAATCTATCATTAATGGAAAATAGTATGTTAAGTAGCAGGATACTGAGGGTAGGGAAAAATAAAGCGGTTAAACCAAGACTGGAACCTGGGACCTTCCTAAGTCTATCGACTGAGCTACCTGGCCACCCATCGAGCCTGGTCATTCACATAATTTCTATTAATATTTATCAATTATTTATATCTATAATAGCATTGCTACATTATATTATACAACTACAATATTATATACTTTAAATAAAAGATTCTTTGTGAGAGTAAGAAAGAAAAGTTAAGGTTTTTGTTGAAATCATAATATACCTGGGAAAAAAATGAAAAGTTGGACTTCAAATTACATATCTTGAATCAAAGTTGAAGAATTTTAACACAATTTAAATGTAAACTTTCTAAAATATGATACAATTATTTATAATCATTACATAAGTATATAATTATTAATTGTGTACTTCAGTTACACAGCTACCCAGGTGTGGTCTGCTTAAGCTGCTCACATAAAACTTCTTGTCCTAAGTTTATACAAAAAATAAACAACCAGGTCCAGAAAAAAGGATACAATTACTCAAATCAAAAAAGTAATAACTGGACAATGTAATAAATATTTATTTGATTTCATAATCATGAGGTTGAATAAATGTACATTTGTATATAAATAGGTAAATTACATCATATTAAATTATAAGAAATTTACCTAATAATGCTTTGCACCTGGGAAATGAGAAGAGCATGAATATTGGTCAATACTTCTTAAGACATTGGGTCTCTGCTTTAAGGTTTTCCCTTAAGAGTCAATTACATTCAATTCATCAAAATGAGTTCTAAGTTTTTAGCCTAGAATATTGTCTATCATGTGTCACATTCTAAAATTCATGCTTCAGGAAAATTTCATTCACACTTTACTAACTGAATAATCAATAATTTATAGTTCATTGCAAAAATTAGCAATTGTTTAAGTCTATCTCCAAAACAAAGTTACAAACATTCCTCTTCTAACAACAATGTTCCAAAAGGTAAGTTCCAAATGTAAGGATGGTAACATGCTATAAAATGAACAACAAATTTGTTGTATGCAAGATTTGTTTATAATAGGCAAAAACTGTGTTGAGTCTGCAATATGCCTGAGACAAACACCCCCTTCAAACAAACATGTCGAGATGGTTCCAAATGTAAGAATGTTTAACAGTCTGTCATATACCATTTTTTTAATATATTAAATAAAATACATTCAAAAATGGTATATGAATTTTTTGAATGCATTTCATGATTAAATTAAAAAAAATGGTATATGACAAGTCCATCAACTGAGCCAAAAATTTGTTTTTATGAATAAAGTTTCTTTATATAAACAGGTAAAATGGTTCAAAACTTAGCTTTTGGATGCCTAGGGTATCTGTGATATTAAGTTTGGAGTACAGATTTTTAGCAATATCCTGACCGTTTTAAGAATGTACATAAGAGTTTCAGATAAAAAGACAAAGTCTCGTAAGAGAATTTGTGTTTGTCCTAACATACTTCATTTACCATAATATGACCACAAATCATTCTAAAATGAAAATAACAGTAAAAGTTAGATAGTTCAATCATCCATGTACATCTGACTTCAGATTTTGACTTCATTTTTTATGTTAATGTTATTTCATCTAGAAAACTTAATGGAACCAAAATATAACCTCAAAGTTGCACATCCCAATGTATAGGGACTTATTGTTTCATTCTTGTGCAGCATATTTATATAAAAATTTAAAGTGAAATTTTGATTGAGAATTTAAAAATAATTTTCCACTTATTGATAGCTAATTTATTGCAAAGAGAATGGAAGCTGTAGACAAGACCTTATTTAATCATTGGACTTCAATAAACCTAAAAAAAATCTTCCAACAAAAAAATTTAACTGAACCCAAGTATAAGTAATAAAGAATACCAGGGTTTATATAGCTGAGTTACAAACCAATAAAACATATCAGTATATAACGATAATACTGTGATAAAAACTAATCAAGTGTGACAGTGAAATGTTACAGTCAATAAATATTGTACAGTAAGATAATCTATATATCACCCTAATACTCTGATATATATACAAACATACCAGTATATATATAAAATATAACCCTCAATAGATATCGAGTACTCTACAGAATTCACGAGGTGATATACCAGTACTTTATCTACCGGTATATGTACAAGATTGCTGCTGAAACTCAAAGTAACTATGTTCAATCTAGGATTTTTCAGAAGGGCCATTTTTTAAAAACTTTCCTCTAAAAGACCATAATATCAATGTTTTTGTATTCATGTAATGTTAAATATGGCCCAATAGGCAGCAGCATTTGATCTAGGATTTTTCAGAAAGGTCCATTTTTTACCAACTTTCCTCTAAAACTGTTAAACACCATTACATCAATATTTCTGTATAAATTTTATGTAATGTTAAATATACCCAACTATTTTTTTTTTTTTTTAAGGCAGTAGTGTTGAATCTAGGATTTTACAGAAGGGACCATTTTCAAAACTTTTTCTCCAAAGCCATAAAATCAACATTTTTGTATTCATGTAATGTTAAATACGACCCACTAGGGGTTTAACAATTGGTCATTTGGATAAAAAGGGGGTCTCACAGTGACCCTCTATAAAATGGACACTGTAGAAGTGTAGCGTTGTGAATACAATGTTAAACACAAGCATCAATCTTGCACCATTCAGCTAGCATATTTACCTGCTGCAAACAATTTTGCAAAAATTGAATTTCAGCCAAGGTTCCATCACTATTACTAGTAATGCTATCTATATATGCATCAAACTTTACGAGGAAAAAATAAATAGAACACAGTTTGTGATGTAAAACTTTCAATTATATATAGTTTATAATGAGCTGTAAATACAAAACAGGAAAATTAAAAATAAAACTTTATCTTATCATAATCAACATCACTTGTAAAACCAGTGTGAAGAACTGTAAAGATCCGTTATAATTAGCATGCTTCAAATATTGCCAAGTGCATTTGATCAATGGATTATAGAATTTGTGTGCAATGTTGAGTGAGACTAATTAAAAATTATCTCTGTACCTATGTGTACCTATGTGTTGATAACGAGGTGTATACCTTTTCTGTCATGGCTAATTACATGAATATCATTCCTTCAGCTCTCACAAAATTTCTTGGCAGGTAACATATCCCAAAAATTCTCCCTGAAATCTGATCACATCAATTACGAGGTAATGGTAATTGAACAATTAATGTTACAACTAAGAATTATGTGTAATACTAATATATATAATAAATACTAATTTATAACTAAAACAAGAAATAAGTTATGTCGTAAAAATCTATGGGAAGTGCCAGTCTCCCAATGGATATCAATCTAGAATGCTAGAATGATGGCAGTTTCCTGTGTGAGTCTCCTCAGAGAAAGAAATCTAAAATGGCAGTTTCCTGAATTGATATTGTTGATTTCAGATCAAGAACATTGGTTTTTGGTCCTATTGGGACTGGGAGGTGCCAGTCTCCCAAAAGAAATAGTTTCCTGAATTGATATTGTTGATTTCATATCAAGAACATTGGTTTTTGGTCCTATATATCTATCAAATATTGAACTATATCATGGAAATTTATTTGAAATGTCATTGATTGTCATTCTAGCTTATCAAAAAGCCATCTACATTTGTTTAGTATAAACTGTATTTCCATTTTGAAAATGCCAACAAAATGTTGATTGTTTCATGAAATGCCTGTTTCTAGGATTTATTTTTTCATGAAATGTCAGTTCCTAAACTGAAATTTATCATGACAAGCAAATTCAGTGAATTAGGATCCCCCACCAGCAGGTTCTTTTTTTGCACTTATGTTCAAAAGCTAATAACTCCCAGGAAAATGAGGAAACGAACTCAGGTTAACAATATGTGCATCTCCTATCAATGCTGATGCTATGCACCAAGTTTCACAAAATAGTGCTCGTCACAGTTTTGGAGACTTAGTGCAGACAAAAATTTCCATCGGATGGAAGGAAAGAAGTATGGATGGAAACTTAAATTTAATACCCTCTCTCTTTCTTTGAAAGGCAGGGGATAAAAATATCTATGGAGTGTGGATTCATTTGAACTGTTTTGAATCAATGTAAATGCCAAACCTTTGCACAACAAACTGATCATAATGTGCTAACACGCTGATGCGGTCATTTGGCATTAATAGTCCTATGAATACCAAAAGTCTCAAACTGGAAGATATAAGAAATATGCAAGGCTAATGAAAATATAAGAGTCAGTGTATGAGGAAATGCACAAACAATGTTTACAAATGCAGCCATACATACAAAGTCAAACAGAATCAGGTACAGCAATGAAGTCCACAACACAGCAGGATCCATAGGAGGGTTCAGAAAATACATAGGTAATTATTATTATGATTCAAGCCACACCCAAAGATAAAACCTCATCTTAAATTGTTCTATTGCTCCATTTACCATGGTAATTGATGTTCCATGTCACTTCTAGCAGTAGTCATGGTATAAAAAACAAAAATAGGAATCCATGTCTGAATCACAATCAAGAAGCAAAGTAAAAACTTTGGAACTGACAAGTTAGGTTAGACATGTGAACTTCCACCAGGGAAATGAGGCCAGGTGCTCCAGAAGGGTAAGGAATGGTATTTAATGTCACTTCAAGCAGTAATAATCAAATAATTCAATTACAAACTGTCTGCATTTCATTATTTGATTCCATATTCTTTCAATTAAGGAAAATCTTTTGCAAAAGGTCAGTCCAAAATTCAAAAGCTTTTGACTAATGAAAATTGTTGAAGAGCCCACTTCAAATATGCAGTAAATTGTTGAAAAAAAGTCGAAGTCAACCTTCATTATGTTTTCAACTGAGGAAAATTGTTGAAGAAAGAAAATGAATGTGGAATCTCATCATTTTTGTATGAATGAATCATACGACTAAAGACAAAATGAAATTATTTTTGAATTTCATTTCATTACTTTAAGCTATTTTGAAATTAATTACATTTACATGGTAAAATTAATTATATTTACATGGTAACCAAAACAAAGACAGTAATTGTTGTAAAAAAAACTAAACTCTTGATTATTCCTTAAAGCCATTTAATTATGCTTTTTACCTTTTAAGAATTTTCTGGTAAAATGATGATATTCCTTTATCAATACATGTGTAATCAAAAGCTATTGGGCTTAAGTTTTTGTCCATTCTATAGAAGCATGAAATCTGATATTATAATTATAGATTGAGAACAAAACTTAAAACATTTATAACATTAATAAAAATTTAAGTACTAATTTTAACATAATGTTAAAAGCATTATGAAATTACATTAAAGATTATAAAAATTAAACAAGAGGCCAGTAGTTTTAAAGGAGATGATTAAAATGTGAAAAATTTACACACAACAGAGGACACATGTCATATGATGGACAAAGATAGATGGGAATTGCTCATCTGAGCCTTTGGCTTTCGTGATCTAAAAATGAACTCGTAATTTGTGTGAAAACAGAAAATTAAACAAGCAAATTTTGTGAATTAAGATCCCTCAACAGCAGGTTCCTTTTTGTGATTTGCACTTTTGCTCAAAGGGTCATAACTCTGAAAAAAAATAACAAAACAACTATCTATGTTGATCCAAGTTTTGTGAAATAGTGCTTCATAGTTTCGGAGAATCAGAACAAGAATTTGAATGGAAGGAAGGATGGAAACTTGAATTTAATATCCTGCTCCTTCTTCAAAAGGCAGGGGATAAAACATTAATTATTGCAATATCATCAATCATCAAATTGAAAAACATAATTTTTCTAAAATATTTGTTGTCCATCACAGCATAAAAACACCAATTAGGAGTATATTGTAATTTATAAAAATGCTGACCAAGCAAAAAAAGAGTTTTAGCCAGCTGATAATGTTCAAGGGAAGCAGATTGTAAACTGACTCCAAATCATAACAAAACAACCTGTTATAGATAGATTTGAACATATTTTGGTGAAAGGTAGTTTATTTTGGGAAGCAAACAGCATAACATCTGAAGTATCAAAACATATAGGTCTACCACAGTACTGATTAAAATAGAAAGATGATGATGATGATGATGATGATGATGATGATGATGATGATGATGATGATGATGATGAATACAAACAAGAATTACAAGGAATAATATGTCTTGTCTAGCACTATAAAACTGGTACTAGTTGCAATAAAGCTTGACCTTTTTGTTTTAAACTAATTTGACACTTATACACATTAAAATCTAAATCTTATATAAAAACTTATTAGCCAACCACAAGGCAAGATAAAAATCTATATATAGATTGGGCATTTTCTCGATTAACCCTAGTGTGGGGTGATTGATACAATATTATCATCCAAGTATCATTAAAATTGGTTAACAATGATCTAAGACCATTTCTTCTAAGAACAATAACTCCAGAAACTTACTGAAATATGAACTTGACCTGTAAATTGTTTGATATAAGCAGCAAACTTAAGTCTTAATTACTTGTTTGAAGTTTTTTCATAGATTTCTCAAATTTGAAGTTTACTTTTTAGTACACATATCAAAATATACTAGAATTTGAACAAAAACTTTCATCAATATTGACAACACCCAGTTGGCATATTTGAATAAAAAATAAAAAAGTGAAGTTAAACACTTAATGTGATATAGAATGTTGTTTGATCAATAAAAACAATACAATTAACTTGACTTTGTGGGAGAAGATTAAAACACTGGATCATGGTTATTATAACTGCCCCATACAGAGAATTCTACCTCGATTTAACACCAGATAATTGATTCTCAATGGAATTTGGCTTGAAACATTTCAATAAATTACATCTACTAGTATACATCTATTAATAAAAACATAGACTAATGAGTCAAAAGGTAAAGAACTGTTTCAATTTCATATAGATAATACAAAGGATATTGTAAACATTGTTTGGTTTGATGGGATATCTGAATAACTGCTATAATTTGGTTTACTTTATCTGGCTGCAAGAGTAACTCAAGTTTGAAATTAAAATCCTTCAACTAAGTTTATCTTCCTAGCTTGTCTCAATACTCCATAGTAAATGGATATGATGTTAGTCTTCAAATCCAGGGTCTCTCACCGCTACGAGTTCAAGTAGACTGGGGGAGTTGTCTGCGGTGTATTGACTCGGTGAGCTAGCACCTTGAAGTCGTCCTGAGTGCTTACAAGTACAAGGCAGACCATACAACACACTCGAACTTCACATGCATACACAAAATTGTTCACAGATTAATCCATAGAGATTAATAAAGTAATTACTAGCTGAAAAATTGCTGATGCAACATTAAGCAGCATTCAACCAACCAACCAACCTAGTAAATACAGGTTTTCAGTGGACAAGTGTTCTAAAGCACAAGCTTGCACATCACAGCACATCTCACTGTCTAGGTTTGAATCCCACTCGGGTCCTAACATAAAAAAGTTTGTCAGTCAGCTTGCTGAAGTTCGGTGATTTTCTCTCTGGTCCCCTTCAACTTCCCAAAATGCACAGCCTTGATACAGGTGAGAGAATCTTGACTGGGGCATTAAACACCAATACAACAACTGACATGTATTTGTTTCTTATTATTCTCAAGTTATTATCAGGAAACCACTACAGAACAGACATACAGACACATAGACAGACAGCGCGACACCTGTCAATGGAAATGAATGTTGTTGTTGTTGAATGTTGCTTAACATCACATCAGTAATTTTTCAGCTATTCGCAATGAGAAATACTTTATTAATCTCTATAGATAAATCTACGACTAAGTTCATGTATGCATGTGAAGTGTGAGTGTGTTTTATGGTCGTTCTTGTACCAATGCGCACTCAGGGCGACTTTAAGGTGTTAGCACACCAAGTCAGTGCACCGCAGACAAGCGTAACACTCCCCTAGTCATATTATACTGACACCGGGTAAACCAGTAAAGGCCAACGGCAAGGAAAATCCATTTTCCCACATGTGGTCTGAGTGGCACTCAAACTCACAGTGGTGAGAGACCCTGTATTTGTAGACTGATGTCTTATCCATTAGGCAACTGCGGCCTCCTCAATGAAAATGGAGTATCTGACATACCGTAATACCTCCCCACTGTGTATAGTGGGGTACAAAAAGATGATAATAGACATTTATGAAACTATTGCATTAACCATTAAATCACTGTATAAAACAGATCCAATTACAAAATTTCGCTTCACTTGTACTCATAAAATTATTTTTATTTTCTCTTCTCAAAGTACAGTAATTTCATTTAACTCATGATGCAGGCATCATTGATTTTTCACACCTGTTCAAATTTACTGATTGAAAGTTGTCTAATTATTGCCTAATTATTGAGAATTTAATTACAACTGAAAGAGAAATCCAATACTAAGTGTCAATGAAATGCATCTACCTGCAGTTTAAACTTAAGACAACCTGATAAATAATTCATTATAATGTCCTTTCTTGGCGTGTGATTCAACAGTCCACAATTGTTTTGTTGACACATACTGCAGATTTTTAGAAATTTGCTGTGCAATTTCACACATTAAAATTCTAAAACTGCATGGATTTTCTGTTAAAAATTTTAATTTATAGGAAAATGAAAAACTTCGAAGATAAAACCAGATTAAGTCACACATTTTAACAGTGTAATTTATTAAACAAGAGCTCTACGGAACTGATGTTTTGTTTGATGATTTTAGTGATACAATGTACTTCTAATTCTTCAAGAACAGTGTTGGAATACAGGTCATAACAGTTTTACAGTGCAGGGAAAATTTCAGATGTTGTATCTTATTCTGCTGCTCTACAGGGCTATACCAATGATGGTTCTACATAAGGACTTTGGAAAAGTGTTGGTCATGTTTGTGATGTTATGTTCTTGAGCTCCGATGTCACTATGGTCTTCATCTTTGTAACTGCTGACTCAATGGCTGTGTTACTGTTTCAAGTTTTTGTTGTAGGATAACCAAAACAGGCACGTTTTGCATCTTGGTTAACCATTTTATTATCATGTTAGGTTCTCTGTTGACCTCCTTTTACCCCCTTCAACAGTTGTGGTTGTGAGTTTTATAACAATTGGTTTTTATTTTTTATCTTGTGTTTTTATTCTGTTCCTGTAATGGTTTTTTATGTTTCATGTATCATTGTTTTTATCTAATGTCTTTGTTTTCTATTCTGTTTCTATGTTGCGTATGTTTTTCATTGCTTTAGATGTTTTAAGGACTGTACATGTTAATAATGCATCATCCTTCATGACAGTTCCATAAAACTCGGGTATAGTAACATTACATTCTGTATGTTAAGACTCTCCATTTCACCTTGATGGTTAGATTCAGAGCACCTGCTCAATATCTCTCATCTCAATAATTTATTAAAAAATCTTTTTGTTTCAATTTTCTTTCTTGTATAGAGCTCTTTAACTAACTTTTGTGTTAGTTAGCAGTGATGATTCATCCTGGTTTTATATAGCTTTAGGGTCATTATTGAACTGCTGAATGGATTTTTTTTTTTTTTTTGAAATTTAAATAATTATTGAATTATGATGATGTATTGGGTATTAAGAGATTAAGTAAGACTTATCCTGACATATTTTTTATATAATAAAAACTTATCAATTATGTATTTATACTCAGTTCAACTACCTGACAATCACCTGACAACCACTGATAGCTTTAAAACTGTCTTTACCTTGTGCAAAAATATCTCTTTGTCTTCAACATTTATTTTGTATCAGTATTAGATTTCTGGTTTTTATCTGTCTCATGCTATCTCTCTGAAACTTTTAGTTTCTATTTTTTCTGTTGTATTTGATTAGTTTAAAATTTCATGTCAACTTCATGCATACCGTATTTACTTTCTTCGTAGACATTCAGTCATGATAAATTGTATTTTCATTACTTTTGAAACTCAATGGATATGGTGATATATTTCTTAAACCTGATTTAAAACTATGAAATGTTCATATCCATCAATTTCATCCGATGTCAGAACTGGAGCTAATAAGGCTCATTACCAGAGGTAGGTTTGAATCCACCACATACAGATCCTAGTGTGAGAAAGTTTTCTCAATCCCTGAGATTTTGATGATCAGATCACCTTGATATAAGTAAAAGAATCTTGACTGGGGCATAAAATATTATGACAGAGTTGTCTAAAGTTCACAGAACCTCATACAGACTAGAATCAAACCCCACTCAGGCAGATCCTAATGCATGAAAGTGCCAAAGGTCAGGGGTTTTCTACAGGCTGTCTGGTTTCTCTTTACCTCCCCGGAACTGACTGCCTAGATATAAGTAAAAGAATCTTGACTGGGGCATAAAATATTATGATCGTCTAAAATTCACAGAACCTCATACAGCCTAGAATCAAACCCCACTCAGGCATATCCTAATGCATGGAAGTTTGTCAGTTTGCTTGCCAAAGGTCAGGGGTTTTCTACAGGCTGTCTGGTTTCTCTTTACCACCCCAGAACTGACTGCACTTCAATCATTTTTACATAAAACTGAAATATATCCAATAAATCTTTGTTCCATCTCCCATTGATAGCCTCTTTAATCATTTCTATTTTTTATGACTCATTGGTCAATATGGGAAATAAAGAACAGATTATCTCCTCAAATATGCTATCATTTATGGTCTAAAGATATTTAAAAATATCAGAAAAAAGATAAAAAAGTTAATAACTGTCAAGAGATGCTGAATGACAGATATCCAGGTGAAAACATCTCGTTAACTAATGACAGTCAGGTAAACTATCACCTGACTTTAACTGATGTACATGTATTGACTGATTCAGCACAGATGCATGTCATATCCCTGTCATGATTACTGTACTTGTATTACTTATATCATGATACCACCAGTTATCAACTCTGATGGCAGCCAGGTGAAAACATCTCGTTAACTAATGACAGTCAAATAAACTATCACCTGAAATTTACTGATGTATTGACTGAATCAGTATGAATGTATGTTATGTCTTCATTTATATCACTTATATCATGATATCACCAGCTATTGATGAAGTCAAAGATATGGTGACAGGAACTAGGTGAAAATATCTTTGTTGACTTTGATACATGTAATAGCATGAAAACCTTAACCTGTCATTTCAGTAATGTACAAGTCTGACCAAAAAGAAATTTTACAGGATCACTTGCAAATCAGTGGATGTAGATAAAAATAAATATTCTGTACCTCAAGTTTTCTAAACCACTGTAAAATTACTAAAAGACCTCACTTTTTGTAAATATAAAATAGTATGCAAGTACACATTGAAAATTCAAATTTACTCTGAAATTGAAGAAAAAAAAATGGAAAATGAGATTTAATGGCAAAATTTGATAAATCACTATCAGGGGTATTTATCAGACAACCACTAAGATCCATGTTGAATACCCAGCAGGTGTCACTGAGTACTTTAATATTAACAATCTATTTATCCTGTTTTTGAACTCTATAAAATCAACACATGTACCAAATCAATAAGTCCCTGCTGAAGAAAAATATTTTAGCAATTAAAGACAAAATATTATTGGCATTCATTCATCAAGAATATTCTCATTGACTTAATTGAATTATCAACAACTTTGTAAAATCAATGGACGTTAATTTTTTTTTTTTTTTTTTTTTTTGCCTGAAGTAGAAAAAACACAAGGCCAAATCATTGATTCACGGAACAATAAAAAACATTTAAACGGTAATCTGTGATTCTGTCAAACCAATTATTGGAAAATTCTATTATTGGATTGGTTAGGTCTTTATGTATACATGATGTCCCTTTGTTACCGGCATCCTTCCACATCAGTTTTACGCTAGCTATTATGTTTTTTATGTCACTGTAAAAGGCTGTCATTTGTGTATAAAAACTGTCAATGTTTACATTTATGGAAATGTAAAATACCGAATAATTCTGGGTTACAATTAAAATAAATATCATAAAAGAACATCTGTTTTTTAAAGCTTTTTTTATGTTTACAGTATTGGAGAAAAAGATTTTGTTATTTATAAAGAGGCCCAATCAAGGACAGTCTTTCTTTATTTTCTTTCTTTTTTATGATAACATTGATTGATGGATGGATGGATGGATGGATGGATGGATGGATGGGTGGATGGATGGATGGATGGATTGATGGATGGATGGATGGATCTGCTTTAAATACTTTTCGCCATAACTAGAACATAAATAAATTAAGAACAATTATTCCCGAAAGGTTAATGGTTTTCTCTTGGCACTATGGTTTTGGCCAGCAATTCAGAATTGTCGTTCTTGCCACAAATGAAAGAATCTTGACTGGTGTGTAAAACATGATACAACACCACTTAACTCTCAGTAAGCTACAGACTCCAGTTTAGTGGTCAGACAGGAATGAACAGGTTCTCTTTGACCAGCTAGGACAGATTGTACACCATCAAATTAAGTTTTATCCATTATCCTATGAGTTGTGTATTTGATATTAGAATTATATGACAGCAGCTAGCAGGTATCAGCCTCTAATTAAGATAATTTACTAATGGTCATTAATTGTCCATAATAGTTATCTGCTTGACCACTGATAAGTTAATGGTCAATTGTTTAAATGGTCAAACACAAACAAAGTGACCACTCCAGGAATAAAGTGACAGTCCATCTGTCCCGTTTCTTAAGGGTCTAATTTCATTTTATAGTTACTATTTCTGTTTCTGTCAAGACTGGATTATATGTCAAGTTAATATGTCATTAAAACTTGTGGTAAAGGTAAGATGGAGGTTGTCTGTTAATTCTCCAAACACTATTGTTATACATGATGGAGAAGATAGTAAAATGTTTTATTGTCAAACAAAATTATTTTTATATATGTAGCCAGCGGGACTGGATAGGTGGCCGGGTAGCTCGGTGGGTTCAGAGTCCTGCTAGTATTGGGAACATCCTGGGTTTAAGTCTGGTTTGGCTGCTGCATTTTTTTCCTTTCCTGTTACATCTGGGGGAGTTGAATCCAAAAAAAAGAAGGGAGGAATGTGGCAGACTGGCAGTGCGAACTTGAAAGGTGGCCAGGTAGCTCAGTGGTTAGAACATTCTGCTAGTGTTGGTAAGCTTTCTTAATGCCAGACTATTTTGAAGCATATATTTCTTCTATGCCTTTCTTTATAAGCCTCCCTCAATTTATGACCAAACCGAAATTTAACTGAACAAATGATTGCAAGAGTTTTACTGTATATGAATGGATAATTAAATATTGCAGAAGTATTATTGTCCACTTTTCTTTCAGACCAAAAAATCTGATATACAACCAATAACATAATGTTGCCATGGTAATGATTGCAATACTGATACTGATGGCAATACTTTGGAACATCAAGTTCTACATCTTGTAAACTGTATTAATCTGAGCCATTCTACATCAGGTTCAATGTCTGACTTTTTTTTACAGACAAAACTATAAATAAGTTCAAGGTCACAAATGCCTGCAAAAAAGGTCTAAAACACTTGAAGCAAATTATCCATAATAAGACAAGACACCATTGTGTATGGGCCATCTGTGATTATCCCAGACCAGTACAATGCCCTATCATAAAGTTCAAGGTCACTCACAAATAAAGCTCCCTAAGTAAGATAGGTTGCTTTCTTCAAAAGTCAATACATAATTAACCATCTTCAAACTATTGTATTTTACCACCTGTGTATTCAGCATCCAATTAACTCCAGGTAACCCTCAGGTAAATGGTTTCTGGACTGTTTAATATCATAATTAATGAAGAAAAACTCCAAAGCTAAAAGTGCTAATAATGTGTGGATCATTACTGGTATATATGTAACGTTAAGTAAGATAAACAAAGTATATATAAATAGTGTGTAACAGATGTAGTACTGATACATCAACTTTGTTTGACTGGAAACTCATTTAAATATAACCCTATATTTAGAATATTTACTCAATTGCAACAGGTTTTCACTATTTTCAAATATTTTCCATTTATTCAAACATATGTGGCATAATGGAAGTTAAGTTTGAATAATATTATATATGTAGATTTTTTTTTCAAATTTTAGCCAGATGAATTAATTAGAATTATGATAATGAAAACATATGGTACATAACTTCAATTATATTTTTTGCATTTTGAATTTGGAATTACTTTTTAGTTTTACTACAAAGATGATTCATTTATTTGACCACTACGGTGGTTCAGTTGGTATAGTGCTTCCTTCATATTTGGAAGGTCATGGGTTTGAACCCTGTCCGAGTCTGACCAAGACTTGAAAATAAGTAGCGAGTGTTCTTTTGCAAAAAAATCCTGATTTATAAATGAAAATCATTTGGTCCTTTAGAAGAGACCTTAAAACTGATGTCCCATGTCACAACAAGAGTGGCATGTTAAAGAACCCTCCCTGCATATTGCCCTGAGCACATTGCAAAGGTAAAAATTTCTGCCACTTCACCTATAGCTGGTCACTTTTAGATAAGATATAAGTGAAATATTCTTGACTGGGACTTAAAACCTGAACCAACCAACCAAACAACCAACCAACTTACTAACTTCTTATTAAGATCTTTTAACTTATATGAAGACATTGCCAGCTTAACATAAACCTGCGAGCAATAATTTTTAAGGTCTCTTCTGAGGGACCCTATAACTTTCATTTCTAAATGTTGAGTGCTTTGTAAGAGAATAGTTACTTCTTGTACTACATATCTTCCAGTTTTGGCCATACCTGACGTGGGTTCAAACCCCTGACCTCCCACATACAACATGGATTTTGAGAATTCCACAATAGTTTAGTTTGGAATATGTAGTACATAAAAAATAGTCAATGTACCTACATGTAAATACAAGAGATTATACATGAGATTAACAGCAGTTTGTATTGTAAGATAATGTATCTGCAGTGTGTAAACTTCATCACTGGTATTTATCTCTTGTTGATGGGTTTTACACCCAAAATACAGATCATCATCATTACACACATTATATAATTAATATACAGGTTTATCTCCAGTTCCATACTTCTATCATACAAAATTTAAAATTGTATAATCATTTTATCATGGGCGTAGACAGCCTTAATCTTATATAAAATTAATGTATTGCATAAGATACACAGAATTATCTCAATTTCAATGAATTTTTATTCAATTTTTAAAAGTTATATTCTGTTCAACTTTTTGCATTGACAGAGATATGTCTGGCATAAATAGGCTTTTAAATGTACGTCCAGTTAAAATCAACTACACACAGTTATCTATACAAATTGTACATCATTTACTAGTTTGTACTGGTGTGCACTCAAGGCTACTTTAAAGTGCTAGCTCACCAAGTCAGTATGCCACAGACAAGCATACCACTCCCCCAGTAATAATAATACTGACATCCAGTGAACCAGTTGATACTTTTGCTTAGTGTCAGGTGAAAATGCAGTATCTCAAATTTGAAAGTCTTATGTTTGATCCAGCCAGGGTTTAAACCTGCAACCTCCCATTCTCCAGGTGGGGGCTCTACCACTGAGCCTATGAGATGGTCACATGTCCTGTGAGAGCTGATAGGGGAGTATAGGATGTACTTCGTTTAAACAGAGAAAATTGTTTTTTACAATGAACAATGAAAAAGGAAAGTTTTTTTAATGGAGTTTTACTTCATTTTATTGATATAATGTAAAGGTATGCTGATACAATCCTTTTTAAATAAGTAGATATATTAACCATCTGCCTTACAGCCAAAGGCAGGGTTATTGGTACTGGGTTATTGACCAAAGAGTCATGCTTATAATCCTTCCCTAAAGAACAATGTACTACCATTATTTACACCTACCATATGTCAATGCTGAAATTTTACAACATCATCTTACAAATCTATAATTAAAAAAAAAAAGTACTTGCAGAATTTTCAATTTTTAATACTGCCAAATCTAAATTAGGTCACTGTGATCAATCAACACAAACTGAATAAAATTTAATAAAGCAGAAATGAAAAACTTCATTTTCTGACTTTTTAATTTTAATCAAGGACAGGAAGTTTTGAAAATTCAAGGAAAACTGTGTAAAGGTCCAATATACAAGGAATATATACCAGTATTCTCTCAATAATGCAGTAATAAATGTTTTCTACATCATAAAATAAGACTCATTAATTCAGACTGGATTATAAATAATTACATTGTACAAAGTGTGTCTGTAGTTATCTTAACAAAGACCACAAAATTAAAATAGATTTCTTTTACATCTGATAATTAACCTCTTAATTAAATACCATTCATCATTTTTCCAGTAAATAGGATTTTTTTGTACCCCTCCATTGACTTTTTGATCTATCTTTAGTTCTAAAGCATCTTTATTAGATACAGTTAATTAAATTGTCATGGATCAGTGCCTGTAAAAACCTAGCGTGACCAGCTGTTCAGCCTAATCCATATGGCCCCTGTTTTTATTGAGCCAGGGGCAGTTAACTTTCACTTTATCATAATGACCATATGTGATGTGAGGTTATGGTTTGTGTTTGTACTACAAATCTACCTTTGTGTCACCTTAATTGCTGTTAACACATTGTCCAAGCCCATTTCTTATTGGATAAAATGATAAAAAGTGCCCGCAAAGTCAACAAGCACCTTGTGTTGTGTTACATGCGATTTCAATTAATCAAACAATGGAAATCAGTAATTTGAGACTTAAATCATTCAGGTGTCATAATACGAAAATACCGAACCAATCAAATTATGGTGTCAATATGCCTGGCTACTTAAACTCTTATTGATTTTCAGGAATCCTTTCTTTAAAAACTTATTTTTAATAATAAAATTGTAATCTGAATGTTAACTTGACAATGTAAAATTCATAACAATATCATATCAGATAGCACTTTGACAGCAGTGTTTGTCCATATACCCAGCTGTCAGCTCATGTGAATGTGCACACACACACACACACACACACTTTATGTATAAGTTACATCCAAATGTCACAAAATCAAACTGAAATAATTTATTTTTTCATCAAATTTAATGCATTTGTTTTGGAAAGAGTTCCATTTGTACCCTCCACTAAAAAATTAGTTTGCCTGAACAAGTCTGAAAATGACAGATGCAACCCATTTTGAACATTTCTGTTAAAAATTATTTTTCCAAAAATATTACCACCCTCAGTAAAAGAATATAATGGTGGAGGTACAAAAGCAACTATTACCTTTGTTTTTTATTTTACTGCTTGGTAGCAGTTTTGAGGTTAAAATAGAATTCTAGTCTTTACAGGAAAAATAGAAACGACCAAAAGTCCTTTTACCCTCTTTAAAATTTTCTTTCAATTTAACAACCCAAATCAAATGAAATAATTTTTATAACACTATCTTTAGTGAACAAATTTTGAAGAAAAAAATCAGATATTTTAGCAAACATAAGATAAAAACTATAAAGTGATTAATAGTTATTCTTTAGAACTAAGTAAACCTGTGCTATGAGTCAACAATTTACTACCCCTATATACTTATTTATGTAATTTAATAACCAATGTATTTTATCAGCAGCAATAATATCAGATTTTACCCAGAACAAAAGAATTTTACACAACAAAACCCGATCCTGATCGTATCAATTATCAGGGTGATAAACTTTATATATTAATTGACCCTTATAAATGTGTACCATTTAATCCAAATGCCACTGAAATTAAACACCGCCATGCCTTTTAATTACGGGCAGTATGTGTTAATAAACGGCACAAGTCAAACTGTCAGGGACCATTGTTATACCCGGGTATCATGGGATATCGTTACCAAACAAAGTCACAAACAATGATAATCATATTGTTATCTGTCAATTAATATTTAACATTAATGATCAGGGTCGTTATTATTTTATTATGTTAAATGTATATCATGATCTTTATTGCGACTAAAATAGACTTATAATGCCAAGTGTGAAGTCCCCAACGTCAAGTTATTCAAAATTCTGTACTCATAGTTATGTTGCACTTTTAGGCTGTCCGATATCTTCAAAACGTTAAACATTGTACACTGAACTTAGCAACTTAAAACATAATTTGAAAAATCAGAGAAATCAAGATATGGTCTAAAATTCCTTTTCTTCCTGTTCATTTTTACTCATTGGAATTCCCTACCAGCTTTCATTGCCCGAAGTCCAACTTTTGACTTTTTTGAGAACAATTAATACCTGTTGTTCTCACACAACTTCTACATTAATTTTCCCATTTCAATCACTACCAGCTGTTTTTTTACTTTATTTTCTGCACCACTCTTTACGTTAATCCATACAAGTCAGTATGTAGTATTCAAATTTTGAATATAAGCCGAAATTGAAAGAACAACTATAAATTAACAGTAGTAGAACAGGCGTTGGACATTTGAGCAAAATAAGAAAAGGGTACAAAGAACCCCGGCCGATTGAGCGATGAAGTAATGGACATTAACAAAAGTTGAAGTTGAAGTATCAGGCAGTCAGTTCTGGGATGGTGGAGGAAACTGAGTACCAAGAGAGTAAACAGTTTGAAAGAGAGACGATAGACATATGTACTTGTTATTTATTATGTCTTTTTTTTACTAAACTGACACTGGTGTATATTCCATTTTCAAGTCAGGACAAAAAAATATTCATGAAGTAATCAAAAATAATAGAAAAATTGCTGTTTCATTCTCCATTTTTATTGTGAATAAAAAACATGATAATTGCGCTGATATGAATTTCATGACCAAATTATATCGATGACCCTTTGACAGTTTTTTAATTAAGGTTAGAAAAAAACATATTGATATAACTAATAAGTACAATTAATTAACTATTAAAGTATCTATATTAAATATTTTTGTCATAATTTTAAAATCATACCAAGACCATGGGTTGTTTAACAAAAACAAAGACTAAAACATGAACTTAATAATCATATTTCTGGCAGTATATATACAACACTATGTAAATAGATAAGACATTCCTATCATACTGTTTATCTTGTCTTCTACTCTGGGTGATAGGTATCCCAAAAATTAAAACGAATAAATCTTGTTAAAACTGTCAATACTGTCGTAATAAATAATTCTACTGAAGCGTCAATTACATCAGATTAAACCATTTGATATACCTAGGATAAGATACCTCATGTAGCCAAGTTTGACATCGTAAAAGAATTTACCTACATAAGTTTATCTTTTATTTATACTTCATAATTACAATAATCTTATTTCACTTTCCTTATCTCTATACTATAACGGAATATCTCGATAAAATTACATTAAATTATATGAAGAAAAGCACTGAACAAAAAACAGCCAGTATATGATATTATAATATCAGAATATATAATGACACAGAATGTCCAGTATTGGTGACATGCCATAAGGTTAGTTGAATGATCTTATGTGCTCCGATAACCTAAAATTCTAATTTCACTTGTACAGATTTTAGTGTAAAACAGTTTTTGAAGTTTCTCTGGTTTCCTCCATCACACCAGAATTGACCACCCAGCTATACAGTCCAACCTGCCTTAAAAGTACCTCTATATACAGGCCACCTGCTTGTAAAAGCAAGTAGAACTGTATCCCTATATTTCTTTTTTCATATCATTTGAACCTGTATATAAAGACCACCTGCCCATAAAGGCCATTTTCACTTGTTCCCTTGGGTGGTCTCTACAGACAGGTTTGACTGTAGAAAATGTGTCTTGACTGGAGTATAAACATCATTACTATTGGTACATTCCATTTGGACAAAGTCATAATTCACAAAGGCAAAGGTGAAAATTTTAACACAATATAATTCAAGTCAGGTTTGGGATTGTGGAGGAAACCATAGTGCCAGGAGAAAACAACCAACCTTCAGCAAGTGAACTGACAAGCTTTCTCACAATAGGATCTATCTGCCTGAGAGATTCGAACCTAGGTGATGGAAGGCACAGTGATAAATTTAAATGCATGCTATAGAGCACTCGGTTTGATTTTAAATGAAATATAGTGTACTAGATTTCATTTTTATTTTTGCAATATTAACCAATTCATAATGTGATGGTCAAGTTTTTATGTATCATAAGAAAATAAAAATGTTCAATTTTATCCATAATAGGATTTTCCCCTCTTTTTCTTAACGGTAACTAAAATAACTGAGGTCCCGTGTCACGGTGGACTTGACACAATAAAGAACCCTGCTGTATAATGCCATCAGCGCAATGAACAGGCAAAATGTCCGCATCTTCGCCTCTAGCTGGCAAGGTCTAGGACTCTAGATATAAGTGAAATATTCTTCACTGGGACGTTAAACACCATTACTCAACTCTTAACAGCTACAGTAATACCAGGAATATCCCTAGTAATAATTTTATCTGTTAAGAAAATATAAATTTTCAGTTGCTTTTAGTTCCTATATTTTCAATCTATTAATTTTGCTAAAAATAAAATTATTGATTTTTTAAAATTTATTATGAAGTCTTTTAAAAATTACAAAATTCAGAAATTAAAGAACTATTTTTAAAATAACATCTTTCTTTGTTGTAAACAGGTATCAAAATTTTAAATTGCACTTACGGGTGAACTTAAAGAGTGTTAACCTGAATTAAGCAGCTGTTGATTAATTTAAAGGATGTGAAATTAACAACTGTTGAAAAATATCTTGAGTTTATCAAGAAATAATCAACATGTGTTGAATATCAAATTTACAACAAATGCCTTTACACAGCCAATCATTTACTGTTATGCAAGCTTTATTTCTTTGTATTATAAATCTGCAAGGGAAGAAGACACCTTCTGTCTTGTTTAAAATGCAAATGATATCAGTTTATCAAACTTTTAGAGGTCACCATCGTGTGTTAGGTAAACCTCTGGCACACGCCAAATCTTTTGTTCAGGTAAATAGAGGGATCTGATTGGCTAAATCCCTGTATCAGGCACATGGGCATTTAAAGCTTCGCCATGTGGCTATAACAATAAATCTCAATTATAGCCCCCTATCAGGTGCTTGCTATAGATAATAAACTGGCACACGCCAATTGAACCAATCTTTTGTGGAGTTTCAGCCATGTGTGACCTCTGTCGTGTGACCAGGTGTAAACTTGCATTTATAATTATCCTAACTGTACCATAAAATAGTTGTTACTCCTGCCCTCCCTCCTTTAGGAACACAGGACAATAAGGCACTTCAAACAAGGGGATCTTTACTTAAGGAGGATACCAGACCTTGACAAGGGGGCTGAACTTTTTAACTTCAAAGACCCTCTTCACATTGATACAGCAGGTGCAGAATTAGAGGGCTTAATTTGAATATTCAACAAATGACTTTTATATGATCAGCAACAGGAGGCATTGGTAAGACTTTATTAAAATCTCCAAAAGTGAGAGATAAAAATACAGTTTGCCCCTCCCCCTGGACATGCTCTGGTGACTCGAGTTGTTTGATATCTTGATAAGTTTATTTAAATCCACTACTGTTTAAGAATTAATAGTTTGTGATCATTGAGGAATTATTACCCTGATCAAACAATTCAGGAGTAATTAAATCCAGTGTGACTGTCAGCCAGAGGGTGTCTGCATATATAAACAGAACTGGGTATACCGATATCAACCAGTCTGATGTAAACCTCCGACAGAACAACTAGTGACATTACAATTCAAAATCTACTATATAACTATATGGGATGTTGACTCATTGGAAAAGTTTTAATTTTTAATAGAGATATATGTGTATCATTTAAACGTAATCTAAATATTTCCAGATTAGGAGTGTTTTAGGAGACCACCACTCTACTAGAACTGATAAATAAAGCATGTTAAACACCTTCTGATTTTTCACAGGTATATATGTATGTGTGATCAATGACATTACCAGACAGCCAGCCGAAATGATGATGAGAGTTCAATGATACTAGCAACTTAAAACAGACCAACAACATGAAGTTACAAGTGAAATCAACGTCAGTTTTAATAACATTTATTTCCATTCTGCATAACACATTTGGTAAGTAATTTTTCATTTTATTTTAATTTTTTAAACTAGAATTTTTGGTAATTTTTAATTGAATTTTAATTTAGTTTCACTAGTAGCAAATTTCTCTAAACATCTTCAGCATACATTTAACAATATGACAGAATCATATAAATATTCATATTTTTTTTTAATTTTGAAATTTGTAATTTGATATAGGTGAGAAGAAAATTTTTCTCACATTTTAAATTTGATTACTGGCGATATCATCTAGCTGAATTTTGATAGAGCTCAGATACAATCTTATAAAGTCATCCACATGTGAAGTAGCTATATTCTTAGCTCATTGTCTAATACTTATAATAAACCAATCATGACCTTTATCAGGAAATATAACAATACATATACCCGCAAATTAATTGAGATATCAAATAATTTATCTTCTCAGCTAAAAATTTGATATGGGAACTTTAAAACGATTTTTAAAGATCCCACATGAATATATTGCCACCCTGACAAATTTAACACATCACATTAGATTTCATATTTATTTCTTCTTGATAACATCTCAATCTAAGGAGATAAGATTTTTATAATTATTTTACCCAACATTTTCCCACAAGAAAATTTTGGATCGATTTATTGTATAAAATATTTCTCACACAAACATGTGGAGCAAACAATATCTTCAGATAATATTCAATGATTTGTATAGATAAACTAAAAATTTGTTTACCATAAATTATTTTAAAATTTAAAAGGTCTGAAGCAATTATATATCTATATAGATAAACCTTTTTATTTAAATTATTTAAATATTTAAAAAAAAATTCTGTGTGAAACAAGAGGATTATCCACTTGACAAAAATTAGTATTGGCTTTAGAAAAACATAGCGTATCAGTATTTAAAAGTTTTGTATTAAAAACTTTGAAATCAAACTAACTTTTGTATTTGTTGAATATGCTTAAAGTCAAATTAAATTCAATTATTTTATTTTTAATCTTTGAAAATTCTTTAGATACACAATTCACCATAGCTTATTACTGAAGTAATTCATACAAATTCAGCTCTCTAACACACAAACACTTTCTTTGAATACATAAGAGAGAGAGAGAGAGAGAGAGAGAGAGAGAGAGAGAGAGAATGAGTGAGAGCAGAGAATGAGTAAGAGAGCAAGAGAGAGAGAGAGAGAGAGAGTGAAAAAAAAACAAGAAAGAGAGAAAGAGAGGCTGCAACCATGTCATGAGAATGTTTAAACATGCAATATTGAGGTAAACAGGTCCTAGTTGATGGATGGTAATTATTTAGAAGTATATCATTTATAGAAGATTTAAATAAACTTAAGATTAATAAATATCTATTTATACCAAAAGCCCTATGACAATATTATTTTAGGGATCACACAACAGTAAGAGGCTTTTATTTAAACATACAATTATCTTAACATCATTACTATCATATCTTTACATTTGTATTTCAGGTGCATCACAGTCTCTAAGTGCATGTTTTAACAGTACACAAAAATCCCTAAACATACAATGTGGTTACGGAAACATGGTTAGAATCATAAGAACTTTTTATGGCTATGCTGAGAAAGTCAATGGCCATGATCGTTGTCATTATCAGAAAGGAGACTGTATTTTGGAGGAGAGGGACACTTATCCCTGTGTGGGCCGGGATTCCTGTAATATCAACCTCCCGACAGGTGGATACGGACAGAGAATTTCACAATGCAATATAGAAAGTAACTATTTCCAGGTGGACTATGAATGTGTACCAGGTAAGACTTCAAAAGTATATCAATATAAAATAATTTAACTTATATGTCACATAAAAATACAGAAATTTACAGTAGGTGTTCTTGTTTCATTAGAAAGCTGACAATGTACAGAAAATAACAACAAACCTCTTCAAAAACAATTGACAAACATTTGGATTTTTACATGTTTGAAATTGCTGCAATTGTATGTCTTAAAATTTACATGAAACAAAATTAAAAAAATACAATAATAATAATAAATTGGAAAAAATTCAACAACCATTTGTACTTTTCCATCTGTGTAAGTATCACAGTTGATTGGTTGACAGGCCACACGTCCACTATTGATAAAAATAATGAGTGTAATTTCCCCGCTCCATCACTAATTAACGACACAGTAAAGCTATGCTATACCTGTTAAACAACAAAAACGTGTGTAATTTTGGTCAGGTGATGGTGAACATCAAAGTATCCCCGAGTGAAAGGCTGGCAATCAAAAACACATTAACTATATGTGTGATTAAAGATACATGAACCGACAGAAAATTTACTAGGCAAAACAGGCCTGTTTTCTACGGTCATTAATAAATAATAGATTAGATTAAAGTAATTATGGTAGATATAAAAACATCCAGTGTTTAACAAATTACGCAAGAAAATATGGGAACTGAGTAGTGACTAGGCTTGAACTCAAAATTATTTTGTTTCTTCTAAAATTATATATAAACTTATATAACATTTTCCTTATCTTTTCATTCCAATAAAAGTTACCAAACCCTATCCCAAACCATCCTAGTCGATAAAGTTGACAGTTTAATGAAATTCAGAAAAGAAACTGGCGCCAACACCAAATAAAAAAAGATCAGATTATAATAATATCTATATATAAATTCTATATTGAAAATGAAACATCTTGTATTTTATTTCATTTTTTTAAAGAAAAAGCAATATTCTATTAAAATAAATAAATGATTTTTTCCCCTCAAAATTAATTGTTCAATTTTTTTTTTAAATTTAATTTTCTTATCTATCTCCATATTTTGCACCTGTTAAGACACAGGCATCATCAATTCTCTTTTTTTATTTTCCCTCCTTTTGATTTTAAAAGTATAAATTTTTCCCTCCAACTTTTCAGCTGTCAAGAGTTTTTACCTGTGAAACAGGTGATGGAAAGCAACCCATCTGCTACTGTTGACAAACAAGAGATTGGTGGCCCCAAATAGGTGCACAGGCATTTGATATAGCCCTGAACAAGTACACAACAAAAGTAAATCTATTATCATACACCAGCTGCTGTCATTCCCGCCATTCAATCTACACTTCAAAAACCAGATGTTCTCCCTTTTTCATATCAAGGTGACCTAAATAATAGGAAGGATCTCTCTGTAATACAAGTCACCTTTTTTCTAATCAAAAGATGCCAATACAAAGAAATGTGTTATTCAATCATGCGCAACATATTTTACTGCATGAGTGATTCTGCATTACATCATGCATACTGTCCCCGAGGTCAAATTAATGTACAAAACACAGATTTTGTAAGTGACAGATTTAACAAGTTTAAAGAAAACACAAGAACCAAAACATGGCAACAGGCTGCATTCTTGTCAGAATAATTTAAAAATTATTTATTTTGATTAAATTCTATTCAAGAAGAAATTTATTTATTAAAGGCAGAAATAAATTGATTATAATTTTATTATCCTCATACACAGCTTTTAATGAAAAGATTTTATGTGTGATAGTTATAAAAACAAACAAACAAACAAACAAACAAACAAATAAATAAATAAAAAAAAAAAAAAATAAATAAAAAATAAAAAAAAAAATAAATTTGAGTCCATATTAAACTCTACATATTTATAAAACAAAAACATATAATTGAAAACATCGCTGTTCAACTGCATTTCTTATCAAAATATAGAATTCTAATCATTTCGGAAGACTCCAGGGGAATTTGGTAAATAGCATTAAAAAAATCCAAATATGTACATTAATATCGGTGATTTGTCAAGATAAGGCATGTAAACATATACAAAAACACAACTGACACAAGAGATAAAACATAATAAACAAGATATTTTACTGCAAGTTTGAAATTTTTTATGTTTCTAGTACCGACTTGTGTTAAGAAATCTTTCAAATTTATCAAGAATAAAAACAAACATTCAAACTCAAATACATATCTCCGTGGAAATCAATCATCTAAACATGTTACAAGTTAAGATTGTATTTTGAATGTTAAATTTATCATATCATAACCAAATATAAAGTATATACACCTAGAACAAGAACTGTCTGACAAAAATCTGAAGTTTGTGTGGAAATCTGATCTATAAATTAAAAAAAATTAATCTGAGGAGATCATTACTGATGCTTGCCTTAGGTCTGTAACATGATGACAGTGAATTTAAATTTTCCAGGTATAAATACCACGACAACATTTCACAATTATCTGGGTACATTAAATCAAAGATTTGAAAGTAGATTTGGTCCCTACTAAAGATATAAGATTTTCTTACCCCAAATAGTGAATTGTATTACAGTAAAACCTGCTAAAGTGACCACCTCTACATAAAGACCACCTATGTATCAATTCCATAGTCTTAGTTACCATAGATGGATTTTATTAATATTTATGCCAACACCACAGAGTAGTAATGATTGTTGATTAATAATTAAGGTTACCAACACCACATGCATACATGTACTAGATCATATTAATTGTATTTTTTAACAGCAATGAGTACCCAGAGAATCTGTGACAAGCAGGAGTTAACAGAAGAATGGGGATACATCTCAACCCCAAACTACCCAAACTACTACAACAGCAGTAAAAACTGTGAAGTCAAAATCAAAGTCAAACCAGGACAGCAAATCAAACTTTATATCATAGATATGGACCTGGAAAGCAACGGAAGTAAGGGCTGTCCTGATTGGTTCTACGCTCATGATAATTACCATAGTGTAACGCTGTGTGGTAAACGGTCCAACGAAGATTTACCCAAGTCTATGAGCAATGAACAGTTTATCCAATTTATGTCCAATGCTGCAATAAATCGTAAAGGATTCTGGCTCTACTATGAAGGTTAGTTTAGGCTTTTTACATGATTGTCTGAAGTTGCTCACAGCTTACAGTCTTATTTCTTATGTAACGGTATGATAAGTTATACTCAATAGATATACGCTACGGAATGAGTTGAAAATTTTGAGGCATCACAAAACATTGTTGTAATTTTCTACTTACTATTAGAGTTAACTTTTTAACAAATGTGTTATCCTTGATTTCACTTTTACAGACTAGCACTCAAAGAAAGTCATTTTAAAAAAGTCACATTTTTTTCAAAAAATTACTTCTTAGATATCAAAATTCCAATGTGATAGAAATAAAGAATTTATGCATTTTACTTTTTGAGGTTTCATAGAGCCACTCATTAAAACAATTGTTAATTTCATTTTTCAGCTTTTCCACCATCCACAACACCAACAACAACCATATCAACAACTACAACAATAACAACAACCACTAAGAGAATGCCATGGCAGAAAACATCAGAGAATAAACAGCAACAACAAGCACCTGCCACAAATGTACCAGTGACAAAAATCACCAAACATATCAATATCTCACAAGAAGAGAAAATTCCATTTGGTAAGTTCAGAATTTTCTATAACTTTTAACTGTGACCGGCATAATCAAAATTATTCTGTAATTAAATGCCCAATTGTAATTGTGTTACAAAACTTCAGTCAAGATTTTTTTTGCTTATATCCAGACTGTTAATTTTTAGGACAGTAAAGAAAACCAGAGTGCCCAGAGAAAAACCATGACCTGACAAACTTTCTATTCCCAGGAATCAAACTTAGCAGGTGCTTTTGATCACTCAGCCACAAACACCCCAATGTCAATCATTTATTAGACTTTACGTATAAATCAGGCAACCAATTAAATATTAGCAATACTAATTTGTTATATTGTGTATTTTAACTAATATTCTTAATTAATTTTGTCCATTTTTGATATTATTACAGCGGCCATTGTGGGCGGAGTTATTGGAACACTTAGCATCATTCTAATTGTATTGTTGGTACTTCTGGCTGTTAAATGGTAAGTTAATGAGGATGCTAAAATAAAATGTGATATTTTACAGAATTATAAAATATATAATATTCATCAATCCAGAAAAATATGTCATCATTTTAAATAATGAAAATGTGATAATTTTATCTGTTTTGTTGTTAAGTTTAGACAATGTGATACTCAAATTTACAAAATTTACAAAATTTAACAAAATTTTACGATAATTCAACAATGCTGTCAACTCTTTTTTTTGTACATTTTGTGTCGTATTTACCATGGTCGACAAAAATTATCTCAAAATAAGTAGAAAATCTGATTATCAGATTTGAAGTAAAATACTAGAATTTTGTGGTATTAGCAGTGATTATTTAACTTTTATTTAATGCCATTTAGAGTGTGATAATTTTTACAGAATTTAGCGATTCTTCAATTTTTAATGACACACTTCTATATCTAAATAACTTCATTTTGTCTTCTAGGTGGAAAGAACGTAGGAGGAAGTGTGATAAAAACAGATTTATTGAGGTACAGAATCCAGGATATCGTAACAGCAATGAATTCCGTAATAGTGGGACTGATATGTGTTATAATTATATTGACTGTTGAAATACAGCTAGTGAAATGAAAATCTAAATTCTGGAACAAACCAGTTTTATAATCACAAAGAACAAGTTATATTATGATTAAAAACTTGAGGAGTTCCTCCAATAGGCAGCAAAAGTCTAAACATATGCAAGAACAGAAATCACCACAGTGACTTGATAATATGACTTGTACTGCGTGCTTGTAGACAATGCTTTAATGACACTCTGCAAGCAAGATTAAGTAATACAAATTTGGAGAAAAATCTGGAAATCCTGATAAAGACAATGTAACCTGTTGGTGAAGAGAATTCAGTAAGTTTTCAATTCCAGAACGACATAACAAAATTGTTGCGAAACAAATTTCGCACAAACAGTGAAGGAATAAGAATTACATTTGAGAAGTGAAAATGGTTGTATGAACCATTCCTGAGAAGACATGACATTCCAGTGAAATATTTAATATTTCATGTTTATTCTACAGAAGAAATTATTATGTTTTATGTAGAATTGTTGACATATAAATGGCAAATTAAATTAACAGTCAAACTGTCTGAAAAGGGAGATAACTCTAAACTAAAGGGGAGATAATTCCCATTGTGTGGTTATCATTGACAATTATATAATTATTTATATATTTATTTGTGTGTACAAGACATTTGATAAATAATGACTTTAATGAGATATACAGGATCTCGTAAGATATTTGGTGCATACATAACAAAACTAGTCATGTATTATGTGGCTTATAAAGGCAGCTTCAGTAGTGGTAGATATACTTTACTGGTATGTGTGTCTGAAACTAACACTTGCAATGTGTATTCCTTCAAAGACGTTGTTTTAAAGAAATCCATATTTTCACATAATTCATTTGCAAGATGTATTCCATGAAAATGATTCTTGAAAATATAAAAAACAACTTTATTTTAAATTTTAACCAAACTACCGCATATAGTTTGTTTTATTTCTTTTGTACAAAATTCTTACAATTAACGGTTATTATACAAACTCCTGCGGTGGAACCGTGAATGGCTTATGTAAATGCTTTATTTCAAACTAATTAAAACCATTTATATTTCAATTGTGCTAAGAATTAAGAGAAGAGGGTGATTTTTTTTCTTCATATATATTATACAAGCATATTAAAGAGATCTTCAGGTTTTACAAATAAAACTCAAAATTGCTCATTTTTCTAAATCAGTCATTCACTCTCAAGACCTTACAAAAAAAAAGCTATGCAAAAACATATTTTATTTTGTTTAACTTAATCAACCATAATAGCACAAAACAATTCAAAATATAATTTTGGAAAAAGTAATCAGCTGAATAATTAATAAAACTGCCATTTCTGTATAATCAATGATGGTTAATTTGTAGAAAAATTTCATTTATTTAGTTCGGAAAGCTTGAAAATGTCTAATAAATGATTTTATGTCATGGAAACACACACAAGCATGACTAATCATGTACAGAGTCATGTCTAGAAGGCATGTCATCCAAAACGATTTAATGTATTTCCTTTTTTGTGACCTAAACTTGACAAGGATGAAAATATTGATCAGTCCTCGTTCAGATCAATTGTTTAAACATTAAGACACATGGCGCAGCAGGTACTTGTAGTAAAATGCCACTTATTGATGGTCAATTAACATTTATCCAATCACTAACCTTATCTTTATCATAAACTTAGAGTTCTTACTATAATATTGACTGATATTGATTAGGTTGTAAATTTCAATCCTGAAATTGACGTCCCAGTGCCTGCAAGCAACTTTTTTTTTATACTATCAAATGAACAAAAATAGTCAAAACTATTTGATGAAGACCATTATTGATTTTGATGTCATTTCAATCCTGGAAAATCACGATTCTTTTTCTGCAAGCACGTATTGATATATTAAAAATAGTTTTGGTTAAAAAAAAAAAATCACCAGATTTGAAATTGCTGTGTGTGACTATCACGTTTCAGGTTCTTTCTTGGTATGCTACTTGTACAAATTAATACAAAGAGATTCTTAAATGGTAAAATGACAATGAAGAATAAGTTAACACCTTGACTGCCGAAATAAAGAGAAAATTGTTATTAAATTGTTTTATTTAAATGTGAATGTATTAGAATTACTTATGGAGAAAACAGGTTATTTTTCTACATATACTTAAAGGTGTAAACGTAACAATACATTTTTTCTACTTTTTGATAATAATGGAGGCATAATGATGATGAACACAAAAATATCAGATTTTATCAACTTTTTACAGTTATTTGTATGTAATTATTTTGTAAATATATATGTATTTCCATTGTTTACCTGGTCTCTATGTGCCAGTATAATTTTGTCTGTGATATCAATAAATTATTGTCTGTCGTTAGGCGTGACATTTATGTACTTATTGTTGAAATTTTGTTGATGATTGTGGAAGTTTAACGTTAACATGTGGCCTGTCAGCCAATGTACAGACCATAAACTTTTTGTATATCAAGTTAGATTTAAAAAAAAACTTTAAACACTAAGAACCAATCAGAAATCAAAAAATAAAAGCCGAAAACCAATCAAGAATTAAATGAAAAAAGAACCAATCAGAGTCCATTTTACTTTAAACCAATCAAAGTTTGGTTTACAAAACCTAAATTATTCTTTATTTCCCCTTATTTTATGGCTAAAAATCTATACTAAATTTTGAATTAGAAAAAAAAATATGATTTTGCATTTTTAATTAAAAAAAACCAAAGAATTATTTTGATTACAATTATCAAAAAATGTCCGATTTCAATTCCAAGTTGCGGTAAGTGTGCTGAAAACATGATAGAAACCATTGTTTCATTATTTATTAATTACTCATTCATGGCGGTTGTGTAGAAATAGATGTAATTTAAAAATGGATATTTTACATGTGTTTTTTATAATATTACTATATAAGCAAAATTGTATCAATAGAAATTGAAACTTTGTTATACTACCGAGATTGCCCTTAAAATGCCAGCCATATAAATCCCGCAGATTAAAGTTTAACAAATGCAGTAGAACCTGTTAATAAAGGCTGTCCAAGGACACTAGTACTAAAACAGAAAAGTCCATTACATAGGAGAGTTTTCTATGTGCTGTCTATACTGTAAAGTGACCTTAACATATAACATTGTCTCTATGTGTGCCGTCGGTCATCCAGGGTTCTGTACAGAGGAGGATGTCTCTATATAGCAGGCTTTACTGTATCTACCAAAGTACTTGTTTATATAGTAGCTGTAACATGTATATAATAAACAATTGGTCATAATATAGACCTTCAGATGTGCAATATAATATATCAATATGTATTTTAATTCATTATTTTCATTTTAAGTTATTTATTATTATAAATAATATTAAATTTTTGTGTAGTAAAAAAATCTCCAATCAAATAATCTTCTGTCCGCTTATAGTCAATAATGACAAGTTTTTCCATAGTAATGCAAAGTAAAAATACAAAAAATATTCTAAAATGGATAACAAATATTACTTTTAGTTTTTTTCTTGATTAAATATATGATAGATATACTCTGGAAATGGATGCAGTATATTGCATCTAAATTTCATTTTTAAAATTTTTTTTCTAGATGAAATTGGGAAAAATGAAGAACTTTTCACTTTCAGTAATTACTTTCAAGAGTTCTATCAATATTCCATAAAGGCTACAGATGCTAATCAAACACATTTTAATATGGTTTTACATAATTTTTAAGTACTTCCAATCTGGGACACCGATATTCATTAATGAACAAATATTTTGATTTAGTAAGACTATAATTGCTGGACTATTATCAGTGTCCATTGCACCAGATTTTATCCAGTAAAAACCTGTTACTTTAGTAATCGATGGTCCAGCACTTTGTGACCAATATTTGTTAACAAATGACTTTATATTTATTGTGTTGGCCCTGGACATTAAATGATGTGATTTCAATGCTATCTCTATTATGTTTATCATTATAAAAATATTTATTCAGGTTAATTGTTAGTTAGAAATGGACAAATGATATTTGTATTGGAGTACACACACTAGATATGTTAAATATGTATTGATTAATTTGTCACTGACCTTCAAAGGGTTTTTATTTTTTGTTTATTTCATTGGGAGATTTACTAGCTGTAATTTACAATATTCACTCTGTTTTAGGAAACTCTCTCTCTCTCTCTCTCTCTCTCTCCTTTCTCTCTCTCTCTCTCTCTCTCTCTCTCTCTCTCTCTCACACACACACACAAACACAGACACACACACAGCACTACTCAGCATATCTCAACTGATCAAACATAAATTTGTTCTACAAAACTGTGATGAGGCAAAACAACATTGGAAGCTTTAACTGAAGTTTGAATTTCGGAACATTTGGTAAAATTCACATTTGGTGAAATTCAAAATAAACAAAGGTTACAAATTTTTCACACATTCTCTCTCTCTCTCTGTAGGTGATGCTGACAAATTACAGCTTAGTTTATCTCCGATGTTTTTACTGTGATAACATTTTTTATTTGTAGATTTATTTTCTCATCATTACAATATTATATGTTATTTATCTAGTCATGTATTTGTATTGTATGAACTTTTGAACTGTCCCCTGTAAATATGACAAGATTTCTACAAAATATATTGAATTTTTTTTTGTTTTAATTTATTCATCAATACTTAATATTTCACTTATCAGTAGAAACAATAGAGTTATGGACTGTGACTATCAGTTATGGACTGTGACAATCAGTTATGTCCAGCTAAGATGACAGATAGATATGACAGAAACGTAATTAATTAATGTACATGATCTCCGTTATCTGTGGTAATGAGGATTACACATTAAGTATTTCATTTCATTTCCTCTCATCATAAAACAATTGTCTGAATTATAAAATCAAGATTTATATAAAGACAGGTAATTTCTGCAGCTATAGGTTGTAACTGACGTTATACTAGAACTACATAGATACCGTTAACTAGAAAATATTAGTGGCAGTTACATTTTAGCACATTTTGTGGCATGACATTTCTGCTAAAATAAAATTATGTCAAAATTATATCTTAGTGATTCTGTATGCTAACAAAAAGTTGGTATGCTAAAATAAAATAAGCTTATTCCTTCTGTGAAGTAAAATAGCTGAAATAAAGCTGTTTACAGTAGATTCTGTTCCGTATATATACTGCTAAAAAAGGAGAAAAATAAAAATCCAAAATGCAACAAAAAAAATAAGTTACAGAAAATATTAGTCAGCTAGAGCAGTTTTAATTTCTTTTAAATTTAAAATTTTTTAATTTGACAAAATTAAATTGATTTCTATTCACTTGTAACTTTGTTAAAATCAAGCCCGAATTGCTTTGTTTACAAAGATTCATTTGAAACTCTGCACTTCAATTTCAATGAAATCAATAACTCAATCTAAATGAATCCTTTGAACATTTCAAGGTAGTTTGTAAAATCTGTGTAAAACAATCCACCTTTATTATCTTTGATGTTTCAGGTTTTCATCTTCTATTATCAGAATTTTTAATGTTTTTGGTTCAGCTATTAGAGGAGATTTTAACGGATGACATGATTGAATGGGGACTAGAAAGATCAATTATTATTTTGTTATCTGAGATTTTAATAGTTTGTAATATTCTGTAAGGACAGCCAGGAAACTAATGATTCTGGCTATGCAAAAATAATTTGGATCATTTTTTTCCAGAATGAACCATTGTCTCTTAAAAGTATTACATTTTAAAATTTCAAAGAAAATGTTCCTTTTTTTCCTGACAGGAATTTTTAAAATTTAAAATTTATAAAAATATTAATAGATTTCAATCACGATTCCCTAATTGTCATATTTGCATATGACTATTATATTTCCATTGGACACAAAATCAGATATTTTGAAGTGATAAGATGGTACCAGGACATTTTGTAAAATGTTCCAACTTTTTCTATACACCTGTAAAGTCATATTACACCTGTAATTTTGTTTCATTTTCTAGTTAATATTACTTTATATCAATATCATATAATGTATTATATTGTAAATACTGATCACCATGGTAACTGTATATATTATTGCTATTTATTGTTAATGTTTATTAATGCTTGATGAGTAAGGTACGTTGCAGGAAAAGATGTGCCTTTGGTGAAAATCATGCAAATAAATAAAAATAAATCTATAAAGTTATGAGAAATGTTCTGTCGTACTTGTCATGGGAGAAAGTGTAAGTGTGTGTGTGTGTGTGTGTGTGTGTGTGTGTGTGTGTGTGTGTGTGTGTGGTGAGGAGAGAGAGAGAGAGAGAGAGAGAAACTGGAATTAAGTTCCAATCAAGATTTTTTCATTTACTTATATCAAACTTATATCAAATCATCACCAGCTATGGGTGAAGTTGCAGAAATTAATACCAATACAAATGGCAATATATCAATGAGCAGCAGCACTTGACTACAATGATACAAACATTGATATTTTTGTGTCATCTGGAATCATAGGACTTCAAAGTTGAATTCAGAATGTTGGAGGGAAGAACATGCAGTAATGTTACCAGACACACTACACATCTTGGCATGACATGAACCAAATCCTGATCTCTACAGCTTAAACAAAGTAACACTTGACCAACTTATCTATCACTGTAGTGGAGTTTAGTGCTCTCATGACATGAAGAATATTTCATGACATTACGACATTCCCAGGATTCAGTTTGGTGACTGGTTTATACTGTGCACATGTCAATGACCAGTTACCATTATTTCTTAGGTTATAGCTACCATGGCATAGAACACCTTATGGGTTTTAGTGTCATCTGGATTGACTTTGCATTGTATTGATGGCAATTACAGTAAATCATATTGTTGTACATGATGGTTTATTTAGAGTAAAAGACATCAGCTTTGAAATATTATGATACTCAATTTTCAATATAGAGAATTTGGTGAAAATAGAATGAATATTACATTTCAACTCCTTACTAGATCCAACTATCAAACTAAAAGCTAATAACTTTTATAAATCCCATTACTACTGAGAATTTTAGTCATGCAATACATCCAAAGTAGTATTTCAATTTTCTGTATTGCAACAAATTACACTGGGCTTCAAAAAGATATAAAATTAATAAACATACTCCATAGCAACAATTTGTGTTTTAAAGATGGAAATTAGACCAACTTTGCTATCTTGAGTAATCAATTTTTTTCAAGCACAACAGATTTATCTCCCTTGACAATATACATTTTTGTTTTGAATAAGCTTTAAGAACAACAGAGTTATTTCCCTTGATTAAATGCATTACATTTCAAGTATAACCAGAGTTGTCTCTTTTTAATAGATTTTCCCTGTTTTCAGCAACCTGGCTGTATCTGCCTGCAGCTTTGGTTTCCTGAAAGCCAAAGTAATTGATGCTGATAATCTAAGCCTATATAGTGTAACATGCAGACTTACGTTGGGTTCATCATTAATCTTCTGAAGAAGTAGGTCCATGTAATATAGTCCATAGCATCTTGTTTAGATGTAATTGTTCCTGCGACAATCTCAGCATTCATGTGGTCCGGCAGCACCTCAAGTAAACTAAAGAAAAAATATCCAGTTACTTATATTATGATAGATGTTTTGTGTTATCACCAGTAACAAAAACATTGCAAAAGATTCATTAAAATGTGATACACTTTCCATCAAATCACCGGTTAGTTAAAGTGGATTTAATATTTAATATTAAAAATTTTAGTTTTTTTTTTTTACAAAAGTTTTATTACATCATCAGCTATAGATGAATACATCAAACATATTCTGTATATAAAGATGTATTTAATTTGAAGACTTTGAGACTTCATTTACAACTGAGAATTTAGCAGCTGAAAAATCACAATTAGGTCAGACCTGACCCAGGACCATGCAAATTGAGCTACTCTATTAGTAAAATGAACATGTCAGCTATGATGTTTTCCTATAACCAAAAAGATCTATTATATCTTTGATATTGAGACATTTTATCAGCTTTCAAATAACAAAAAGGCCATGAAAAAACAAGCTTTCAAAAGAACATCATAGCTGGTCTACACATATTCATCCATCGAAAAACTTTGATCTTAAACTTTAAATTTGATAAAGAGTTAAGTTGAGTTAAGTAATGGTGATTAACGTCCCAGTCAAGAATATTTCACTTATATCGAGAAATCGCCAGCTATAGGCGAAGATGCAGAAATTTTGCCTGTGCGTTGCGCTGATGGTATTATACAGGGTTCTTTAACGTGCCAAGCCAACCGTGACACAGGACCTCATTTATTTTAAATTCCCATTCGAAAGAACTGTGGCTTTCATTTCGTAATGCAGAGTGCTTGGCGAAAGAATAGTCACTACCCACTTTCAAGTCTTGGGTCACATCCTGGCCGGGGTTCGAACCCACGACCTCCCACTTACGGAGTGAGCACTCTACCGACTGAGCTACCGCAGTGGTCTAAATTTGATAACGATGCTCATGTCATATATGTCAGCTAAAAATACAAACTAAAGTATGCACTCTGATAAGGTTTAGACATTTCAAAATTTACATATTGAGTTATCTCCCTTTAACAATACTAACTTTGACTCTACAGGAAATGGCTCATATAAGAATTTTTTGTAAAAATGTTTTTTGATGTCATGAACAAGAATGACTGCCTTTCCTTGATCATCAAACTGTGGTCGACCTGCTCTACCCATCATCTGTAATACATCTACAACGAAAAAAAATAAAAATCATAAATTTCTTAAGCATTTTCCTTGTCCAAAATTTAGAAATACCAGAAAAAGATATTTTATTATATGACAAAATTCAGTTTGTACACAAAAAACTGACGATGAATTTCATATGCAAATTTTAAGTAAGTGTTTCTACAACATGCTCAAAATTGCAAGGAAGGGAGAAGATTTATGATGCAAATCAATTATGCCCCCAATAACGGACACAATGCCAGCTTGTAAGGCACCTTGCACATATAAACCATCCTTACGACAGGGGAACAGTTTGTATGAGGTTTAGTTTTAAAATGTTAATGCTTACAGGCCTAAATGACTAAGTATAGTCTGTCTCATCGTCCAGGTTCAAATCCCACTAAGACAGATCTTAGTGGGAGGGTATTTTTTAGTTGCCATGTCAATGGTCACTGATTTTCTAGTTTTGTTCTTTATCTACTAGATTGCCTAGACACAAGTGAAAGTATCTTGACCAAGACATAAAATGCACTTCACTCTCCTTAAGCTCTAGAAGAATCTAAGGCCTTAAGTTTGAACCTTGAAAGATAATTTAGATCTAGGCATGACTTACAGTAATCAAACTATATACACAACATACATACACACCTGTAATAGGGAAGTCCACATATCTCCTAGTTTTACCATCATAATATTCCGTCCCCTTAACCACCACCAGATGTGCTGGAAAGTTCACACCCCAGGCTAATGTACTGGTGGCAATCAGTACCTACAGATAAACAAATTCTTGTTATAAAAGATACAGTCCAGTACTTCTCCAGTATACATATTACATACAGGAACAAGAGCACCGCCGAGCGCAGCATTATACGCCTGTGTTATATTGATCGAGTAGTATTATTTACTGAGAAGTATAAGTACAACTAGGATATATGTATGTAAAAATATATTGTTAAATGGATAGTGGTAGACTGCTATATAATTCATATTCATTTCCAGGAAGGAAGAAGTTTAAAATATAATGTTAGGTCATGCCAGTGTTTTCATGTGTTAAGCATTTGCATGCAGGAAGATTTTAGGAAACAAATACATTTTTTGTCTGAAATGTTTTGAGAACCTTTTTTTTAACCAACCTGAAATAATTTATATCTATAAAGCTTAATTATAATTTGAACTGTTGTCGTGATCTGTGATCGGAAACCACATGGTCATACATACAAAAATTTCTAAGTTAAAAAAGGGGCATAACTCCTCCAAAAATAATCCGAAAAAGTTGTAATTCGAACTTGCACCAGATATTACCATGGTAAAGCTGTATACCAAATTTCATTTGAATCCATAAATAGTGGTAGGCTCTAATGATCGGAAACCACATGGTCATACATACAAAAATTTCTAAGTTAAAAAAGGGGCATAACTCCTCCAAAAATAATCCGAAAAAGTTGTAATTCGAACTTGCACCAGATATTAACATCGTAAATGCGTATACCAAATTTCATTTGAATCCATAAATAGTTGTAGGCTCTAATGATCGGAAACCACATGGTCATACATACAAAAATTTCTAAGTTAAAAAAGGGGCATAACTCCTCCAAAAATAATTCGAAAAAGTTGTAATTCGAACTTGCACAAGGTATTACCATGGTAAAGCTGTATACCAAATTTCATTTGAATCCATAAATGTTTGTGGTCTCTATTGAACGGAATACAAATTGTTAACAGACGCCCGCCCGGACAGACAGCACCGTAACATAATACGTCCCGTCATATGACGGGCGTATAAAAATTCATTATAATGCCCCTCACTAACTCTGCTGCCTCGCTTAACATCACCATACTACACCACAATATTCCTAAGTCCAAAAGTCTAATTTATAAGCTCTCTTCATTTATTTCCAAACCTCTTCATAAGGTCAAAATTTGACTATTTATTGAGATATTACTGTGTATTAATATATATAATGAATGCTCGATCTAAAACAAATGTTATACAAATAAAAAATGAAAAGAAAATTTTGTTCTTGCTTCTTTACACTGCTCAGATGATAACACTTATGACATTTTGCACACTGAATAATTCGCATAGCGAATTATGTTACGTGTGCAATGTCCAATTCTTTCATACTTTCATAACAAAAAAAAAAATTTAACTTCATTTCTTATCATTCAATTTATAATTTAAAAAAAACAACAAATAAGTGTATGCGATACTTTTACAACTTATGTGTAATGTGTCAACAACATTGGGATGTAGGTCAGAAAAGTAGTTCCGGCAATGAAAGTTGGAGAGAAGCCAATTCTGTCATGGAAAAATAACACAAAAGATCTGACCAATCAAAATGCTTGAAACAAACAAAAATTGAATTATACTGATATAATGAATATCTTCTCTTTTTTTGCAAAATATTTCCAAGTCCAAAAATCAAATTTTTAAGTTCTCTATTTACTGTCAAAACTCTACATAATGACAAAATTTGACTTAACAAATAAATGATGGTGATCAAATAAGGTTTTTCTGTGTATAAATACATATAACGGAGTTCAATCTAAGACAAATGTTATACAAATGAAAAGAAACTGTTGTTGCTGCTTCTTTACACTGTTCAGATGATGACACTTATACATAGCTTTCTAATGTTGATATTTGTGTGTTGTTAAATATAAGAAATGAAAAAGCTAATTATGAAACCACCTAACAGGTGATATATTAAATATCTTTTTTTCAAAATATTCAGATTTCATTCAGATACATGTACAGTAAAACACGAATAAAACGAACACGCTTAAAACGAATACATGGATAGAATGAAGTCAATAATTTTGTCCCACCACTTCTCTATATAAGTCTATTTATAACAATATAATGAAGTCGATTTATAACTGAGTTAAAAATAGAGTCCCTAGGGTTTTGTTATAAACGTGTTTTACTGTATTTCCTAATTAACAAACAGTTCATTTTTTCCTCTTCTCTCTCTCTCTCTCTGTTTTTTGATGCACCAAACCAGCATGATACAAACCCAACACATACCTGTATTTTCTGATTAACAAACAATTCCTCTGTTGTTTTTCTGTCTCGTTCTACCAAACCAGCATGATGTATCCCAATACCAAATGCCAATGTCAGCTTGAGGTTAACATCCTTTATACCAGAGATTATGTTTTCCATCTGAAAACAAAATGATAAAACATATTTAATTTTCAAAATTATACTATGTAAAATTACAGTAAAACCTACCATAAAGGCCACCTCTATATAAGGACCATCTGCTTGAAAGGACAGGAAAGTCTTATCCAAATTGTTATTTATTCATGTTATTTGAACCTGTGTATAAGGACCAACTGCCAAAAGGCACTGTTACTGGTTCTCATTGGGTTGCCTTTCTATACAAGTCAAAAGCCTACCAAACAGACAAAGTTCTTGGTTCTACATCATTGACACTTTTGGCTCAACATTTGTTGAGACTCATGGTTCTACATCATTGACACTTTTGGCTCAACATTTGTTGAGACTCATGGTTCTACATCATTGACACTTTTGGCTCAACATTTGTTGAGACTCATGGTTCTACATCATTGACACTTTTGGCTCAACATTTGTTGAGAATCATGGTTCTACATCATTGACACTTTTGGCTCAACATTTGTTGAGACTTATGATTCTACGTCATTGACACTTTTGGCTCTACATTATTGCAAACTTGATATGTTTTAGCTCACAGTTCTACATCACTGAGACTCTAGGTAAGTTCCAGATTAACTTAGACAGTAAAAAGATGGTTCCACATTACTGAGATTGTTGGCTCAGTTCCACATTGAGATTCTTGGTCCCACAACATTAAGGCCCTTGGTTCCACAACATTGAGACTTTTGGTTCCACATTACTGAACATTACTGGTTCAGCTTAACATTGAGATTGTTGGTTCCACAACATTGAGATTGTTGGTTCCACAACATTGAGATTGTTGGTTCCACATTATTGAGATTGTCGGTTTAGTTCCACATTGAGATTGTTGGTTCCACAACATTGAGATTGTTGGTTCCACATTCCTGAGATTGTTGGTTCAGTTTTACATCGACATTCTTGGTTCCACATTAATTAGATTGTTGGTTCAGTTTCACATTGACATTCTTGGTTCCACATTACTGAGATTGTTGGTTCCACAACATTTAGATTGTTGGTTCCACATTAATGAGATTGTTGGTTCAGTTTTACATTGACATTCTTGGTTCCACATTAATGAGATTGTTGGTTCAGTTTTACATTGACATTCTTGGTTCCACATTACTGAGATTGTTGGTTCCACAACATTTAGATTGTTGGTTCCACATTATTAAGATTGTTGGTTCAGTTTTACATTGACATTCTTGGTTCCACATTAATGAGATTGTTGGTTCAGTTTTACATTTAGATTGTTGGTTCCACATTAAGATTGTTTGTTCCACAGCATTGAGATTGTAAGTTACACATTACTGAGATTGTTAATTCAGTTTTACATTTAGATTGTTGGTTCCACATTATTAAGATTGTTGGTTCCACATTATTAAGATTGTTGGTTCCACAGCATTGAGACTCTTGGTTCCACATTATCCTTTTTCAAACAACCCGATAACCTTATGGAGAAATTCACTTGGTGTGGTCAAGTTTGACATCACAAACATAACCTTTTTCGAAGTGTCAAAAGATATAGGTAGAGAGTTTCATGTGACATGAAAGAGACAGTTTGATATCACAAACATAACCTGTTTCGAGGTGTCAATGGTCATAAGCAGGGTTTCAAGTCTGTCACATTAAAATTGATTGGATAAGAAGACAGAGCTTCACATTTGCCTAAACCAAAGCTGTTCTAACAAAAGGATTTTCCCAAAAGCTAGAAGTAGGTAAGCAAGTAATTTGAATGTCATCCTGACAAAAGAAGCTCAATTTTTTTGTGTCTTTGAAAGATTACAATTATAAGAAATGGAATTTTATTAGTATTCTACAATGAGGATTATGAGGTTATGGTGAGTATTGACCATTTCGAAAACATGACAGGGGAGATAACACCTATGAACGAAAACGAGGCTTGGGGGGGCAAGCTACATCCGTCCAGTATAGTTGCAGCATAGAATATGACGATTGAAAGGGGGAAAAAAGACTTTTGTTGTACCCCAGGTTGTACAAAAGTCTTAAGTATATCACAATCTTCACAATTTATAATCCAAAAATATTTGTCAAAGAGTTTTGATTATTAAAGCATTTATTTGATGTATTTATTACAGCTAAAATAGTTTATTTCTATCATCTGTCAAAATTACTGGACAGTAGATATCAAGAAATGAATTTCATCTTCTATAGAATTATTATAACATTTAGTGCATAATTTATCTTTTTTTTCTATTTTTGAATAATGTCCAATTTAAATTTTTAATCTGTGATGTAATTCTTAATCTGGTTATAAATAATCAGTTTTGTTTTCCTTATATCTGTGTATGGCCAATGTAAAATTTAATATTTAAGAAATAACTTTGATATTTTTTTGGTTTATCATTTTTAACCCCCAAAACCGGTGTGCAAACTGTATAACCCGCGAAAGTTATTTCTTATAATTTAATTAAAAAACAATTTTAATAATTTTGCAATAATATTTATAATTTTAATGATAATTAAATTGATTTGAACAACATTTTACATTCAAATTACCACCGTCATATGGCGCATCAATACAAATGACGTCATATAATTATGACGCATGATTAGCTCGTTACCATTAACAACCGCCGACGGGGACGGCAACACATGTTCAATGATCAAACATGATGATGAACGTTTTTACGGTATACTGGAGTTTTACGTTGATCAGTCAGTGGACACGATTAGTTTTTAAACTGGAAAACAGAGTTGTTAAAAATGGAATTTGAAATGAAATCAAAAGTTACTGTTGTTTACAGAATATGGAGCAGAAAGTTGAGGACGGCACTGATGTGGATTGTTAACAATAAATTCTACAGAGATACTGGCAATGGCGGACATTTTATTTGCATCTTAGATCAAATTGATTGGTTTGATTTTGTTAGAAAATAAAAAATCAGTGTGCTGAGCTATCAAAACAACAAAACAAACCGCAAAAATCACAACATGTAGAAAGCGCTACATTGTATACTTTTTCAACCAAACACAAAAAGTAGTCCGTCATTTTCGCTATTGATCACGTGACCAACATTAGTTATCACAAAATAAACCGAAAAAGATGGTATTGAAAAGATACATTGAATTAAATTATTTTATAATGTATTAAAATCAGTTTGTCAGTCTTTTTAAGGTAAAATAAACAAAAATTTTCGAAAGATTGAAACTTTACTCTAATAATCTTCATATTTAATTTGATCAACGCCCGTGACATTTAATAGAGTCTTTAAAGAATTCTGTGTTCAACGTCGCTGATTATATATATCACATTTCGTTTTCCTTATTTAACTTTTTTTCATTTCAAGAGGTTCTCAATATATTTAACAAATTTAAACCGCACAAACATTTTTAACTTTTCATTTTGAAAATTTTATATTTTGATTTTTTTTATTATCATAATTTCATTCTGTAAATATTTCTGTAATATTTCTGTACTTCTGTAATAGAAAATTACTGGAACCGAGAATCATTCAGTCATTTATTTATTTCAAAAGTGATAGTTTTGACCTGTACGAAAGCGTATATTACATATTTTGACCCACAGGTAAAGGTTGCTAATTAATGCCGATAATCTGCATACCTTATCAACAGACACGGTAACTTATTGATAACGGAAGCAAATTCCAAATTCCCATTGGATCAGATGATAGTATATTATACGTGGAAAATGTACCTACATGGTGTTAATCTCATTAACGGACTAATTAATTACCTTAATTTATGATGAATATTATGATTCTGAATTACTAGTACCCAAACCAGTTTTGAAACTGCCGTGAATTAATACTTCTAATTTCATGACTTCGTATAGTTAATGACTGTGTATTCAAATAAATAAAATAAATAAATAAATAATAATAAATAGATAAATAGATAAAAATAAATAAATAAATAAATAAATAATAAATTCATTCATTCATAAATAAATAGATAAATAAATAGATAAATAAATAAATAAATAATAAATAAATAAATAAATAAATAAATAAATAAATACATTCATTCATTCATTCATTCATTCATTCATTCATTCATTCTAAACTTACTGTTGAAGAGCACATGAAATAAAATTCTGTGACGTTGAACCAGCTACAATTATAGATGTTTGAACTATATTCTCAAAATGATTTTCAAAATTTTTATTACTATTATTATTTTTTGTTAAAAAAGACTTTATAATGAAATAAAATTCAAATTCTTTAATTTCTAAAACGGAAAACTTTGGGTGTTAATTCTGTAACGATATGCCGGTTACCTCTGAAATACCGGTAAAAATCCAGCCTAAAATTTTGTCATCTTTAACGCAAATTGGAAGCAAAACGTCGTTTATAAAAAAATGTAAAAATATTCCGATAAACAACAAATGTCGAAAAATGTAACCATAATCAAGATTTTGGATACCATAAGGGAAAAAGGGTGAAATAAAGGCAATTTTTTAAACAAAAATAGAAGGAAAGACATCAGATATAAAAATAATTTTTACACCATAGGCACGTGGTTATTTCGATCTTTTATAACTTATGATAACAAACTTGATGGTTTAATGGTAAAAAATACTTTTTCAACGATTTTATTCACGTTCCTTCATAATATAATTACTGTAAATCGGGCAGCTATTCGGGGTCTATCGATGAGGATAATTTCTAAGTACTATGGCAAGTGAGTGGTTTATTTATTTTTTTAAAAATAGAAACAATTACTTGTTCTTACTCTTAACTAACAACGGTTTTTACTTATTGATATACCACTTTATTTGACACATAGGAAAGATATATCAACTACAGATAAATTTACAAACGTAGACATCTTTTTTTTAACAGCCGTGTCAACTTTCGGTTTCCTTTTTGGTTGCTGTAATTTAAATAATTTCTGAAAACGATAACAAAGAACTAATAATTCACAATTTTCAACAGCGTAACCGCATCTCAATGTAGTCTTTCTTCAGCAACCTGTTGGACTTGCCCCCCCCCCCCCCCCCCCCCCCCACGAGACTTAAACGAGACTTCGGTAGACGCGAGACTTTGTGTTTTCGAAATCGTGAATGAGAATGGCACAAATTTAACATGAAGTGATTTGCAAAATTCTATTTCTTAATTATTGGGGTTTTTGGTTTTTGTATACAGTCATTATGATTTTATTATTTTTGTATACAGAATTCATCATATTTAAACTTAAAGAGTTGTCTCTCTTAGGCTATATTTTTCAGACCTCTTTAACAGATACCAATAGGCCTTTATAACAAATGTTCTAGAAGAGTTGTCTCTCTTTAATAAGATTTTTATTCACAAATTCATTACAAATCACCCACAAAAGTAACAAATATTAGCGAGCACTATTGTCTGAAATTTGCTCAGAAATTTGATAAAATTAGAATCTACTATTACTGCTTCTGTAACTCATTCAAATCTTTCAAATGCTCTGTAAGTACTAAATGCTGACTTACCAATATTTCCCTTTAAGAGGAATATATCCCATTTTTTCTTACATGTAAAATAATATACAGTAATAAAGTCAGTCAAATAGTGAAGTGGAACACGAGAAACAGGAGCTGGAAAAATACAAGGTCCTAAAAATAAGGGTCCAAAATCAAGGGTCCTAAAACAGGATATCAAAAACCAAAGGTTTAAAGAAACAAGAATTGTATGGACAGACCAAAGGGCGGAAGATAGGAGGGCCAGATGGAACTTAGAATTTAAATTGACTTTTATCTAAAGTGGGAATAAATAAAAAAAAAAGATATTTTAAACTCGAAACAACACGGAAACTGTAAGTTTACATAACTCAATAAATCATCTGTAATGGATTGTGTCAATAACCTAACAACAGCTAGACCAATAATATCACAACATACATGGGATGAAGTCCATTTTAATAAGTATACCACATATCCCTAATTTTTTTTTTTTTTTTTTTTTTTTTTTGATCTGACAAAATTTTAAATTGAAGTTATATGATATCAGAAGTAATCATTATTATCAAATTTTTATTCTCATGGAACAATGGATATTGAAAGAACACCACTGTGGTGATTTACTTAATGGAGTATACTGACTTCATACATGTAATTAGAAATACAGCCCTAAGCATTTTCCATATGTTTGTAGTTCGTAATTATTTACCTTCAAACTGTTGCTGGTGGCATCTGAATATAATTGATAAAACCTTGACTTTTTATTCAATTAAAAAGTACACTCAATGCAAATTAACACCTTGCCTTATGAAAAAAATCTTTTTAATTCAAAATTAATGTTTCCCATTGGCAAAAAGCAGACTGTAGATTGGTTGACTGAAGTTGTTTTGAACCTGACTATGATCAAAGTCAATTAAGTTATATCCTCTTATATCAACTTCAAATGCCCTTAAAACAAATACATATGATAAAGTGTGTAACATATGATAGAGACATAAATATGTATCATGTTTAACAATTACTGTTTTTTGTGTTAAATATTAAATGTTGAAGTTAATATCAAAATTTTTCATGTTAAATATTGCAGTTAACAGCATTTTTTTCATGTTAAATGTTGCAGTTAATTTCTATGTTTTTCATGTTAAATGTTGAATGTTGCAGTTAATATCAATTTTTTTCATGTTAAATATTGAATGTTGCAGTTAATATCAATGTTTTTCATGTTAAATATTGAATGTTGAAGTGAATATCAATGTTTTTCATGTTAAATATTGAATGTTGAAGTGAATATCAATGTTTTTCATGTAAAATATTGAATGTTGCAGTTAATATTAATGTTTTTCATGTTAAATATTGAATGTTGAAGTGAATATCAATGTTTTTCATGTTAAATATTGAATGTTGCAGTTAATATTAATGTTTTTCATGTTAAATATTGAATGTTGAAGTGAATATCAATGTTTTTCATGTTAAATATTGAATGTTGAAGTGAATATCAATGTTTTTCATGTTAAATATTGAATGTTGCGGTTAATATCAATTTTTTTCAAGTGACATACATGTTTAAATGTTGAAGTGAATCTCATTTCAGATTGGTAAAAATATTAAATATGGTGTTGGTAGAGAGGCCCTCAGTGGTCAAGTGATCTTAAGCACCTGCTTATGGATCAAAGTGTCTCTCTTCACCTTTGTACAATCCCACCTTGGATGAACTACATGTTGTAATTCTATTGCAAAGAATTTTGTTCATTTGCTTAATGATGATTCGTGGTTCAATCCTGTTGCCTTCACCATCCAAGAGGGGACACTCAATGGCCAAGTGGTGTAAGTGTTCACTTTCAGATCACAGTGCCTCTCACTGCTTATATTAGAATCCCACTCTGGACAGGGACTAGTGTGAGAAAGCTTATCAGTTGGAAGTTTGGTGGTCTTCTAACACTCCAGTTTCCTTCCCGTATTCCCAAACTGACTACCTAAATATACTAGTCAGTGAAAGAATCTTGACTGGGATGTGAAACTAAAATTCCCCACTCCTCTCTACCACTCAAGTACTGAATGCCTAAAAACGTATGAAAAAATCTTCACAGGCTTGAAACACAATTTTACCGAACTGATGGCATAAGTACATTTGTATCAAAGGATCTGAACAGGTAAAATCTGTGTTCTGTCAGGTACATCCCACCTAGTTTTTGTTTAGAATGAAATGCCTAAAGCATGGCAGTCAAGTAGTTGTTGGCATTCTAAATGTGTAAAGTTTCTGCTTGAAATATTGTCAAATCAGCACACTTGTCATTTGCAGATCTTACATTCAGTTTTAATACAGAATATTGGTAACACAGATGTCATTACCTGAGGGTATTTACAGAACAAATCCATAATGTCCGTTTATACATCATGGTATGATGAAATGTATCCATCTACTGATTCTTCAAGTTCTGCTTCATATTTAGACTTGTAACCTCAATTATGACACCCACCAAAGGCCTAATTTGAAAATGTGTAACAAACATGATGACTTGTATTGTCCATTGTCAACTTGGTGTATTTGTTTCATTATTACTAGTAATATGTAATATTAGAGTTTGTTCCCACTACAGGAAATTTACACAACAAAGCAAGCTGCTTTCAAATGGTTCAATCAGGGATAGTGCAAGCTTAGGAGGTTTATCAAGGCCTTCAAAAAGTTTTATGGCCATCATCACAAAATTGTTGATAAGTATGATGTTTCCAAAATTACCCTGGATATATTTGATGCCCCAAAGTTCCATGTTCCTTTTATTTTCAATTTTGATTTCACAAGTGGTGGGTGTTGCTATTAAACAGGATGTGCGTACCCTTCTGAAGCACCTGGTCTCACTTCTCACTTACCAGTTTCAAAATTTTCACTTTGCTTTGGATTTGTGATTTGGACATAGATGGGCAAGTTAGTTTTTGATTGATACATCAGGAAATAATGGAATGGATTGAAGCATTCATATTTTTGTAGTTTGTTAATCTATCATAAACATTTTTGCTGTTGCTTTTAGAAATAATCATAAAACTTAGAGTCAAAGTTAGGAGGTCAAGGTGTTCTTTTTTAGTCATGCTTTCAATTTGAGAGCATTTTGTTATAAATAAATCAAAGATTTGTTATATTGATCTTCAGTGGTGACATTAAGTTTTTTTATTATATAGCAATATATGCTTCCCATAGATATTAAACTTTAAATACCGAGGTGTTAGCGTGCAATATATACTCATATCTGCATGCTAACTTTGTTACAGTCCAAGGTTTCCCGAATCAAATTTTTCATATTGCACACATTGTCATATGACACTGTCGTTTATGACATCATACGATTGTTGTCGATGTCATCGCTGTGTTGTTTGTCATATTGCACTAGTTCTTATATCCATTTACAAGAACTAGCGTAATATTTATGTATTGTACGATAAAATGGTATTTTACATGAAATACTTGACGGAGGTAAATGAAATTTATTTTGCTATATAATAAAAGGGTTACTGAACTGACATTGTGAAATATTGTCCCTCGTTGACCTGACAGTTCAATAACCCTATAACATTGAACCCGAGATAAAATATATATAACAAGATAACGTACAGTCTTTGTACTGTATATAACAGATGTGTGCTTAACAAAAGCATCTACATCTAGATGTTGAAAATCATATCATATCAAAGATTTCAATCAAAATACCCAATTTTACAAGTACAATGTACTTATTTTTTATTTTGAGATCTTTCTTAATTCTTTAGTTTATGCAAATAAGCATTGAAATAACGAGTCATAAAAAATTCAATTTCTGTTTTGTAATATCTATTGTTTACAGTATTGACAAATGTCTTATCTTAATTATTCATCAGTTAAATGGTTTAAACATAAAACACATTCAAAGTTAAATAAATAAAATGTCTTTAATTACCAGATGTTTCATAATTGTTTTTAATGATTAATATATGCTTGGATAATGCCTGGATTACTAAATGTTAATTCTATGTGGACAATGGAAAAAATAAACAACACAACAAAAAATATTTATTGTAATACAATTGTTCTTTAAACCGATTGTCCTAAATGTGTAGGCATTCACTACTACAAATGGGAAGTTTAGGCAATGTTTTATTTTCAACAAAATTCAGGAAAGTAAACACTTGTTACTTACTTTGTGAAAATTTTATTTTAATATGCATGCATTATCTTGACTATCATCAAATGACACAAAGCTAAATAATGGGAATATCTTGAAATTCCAATTATCATGAAAATTACTTAACACAGACATTTTGCAGTATACAGCTGCATTTATGCTGATATGGCATTTTACAAAACAAATTAAAAATATTACTGACCAATCTGCGAACAGAAACAGCTAAAAGCAATCAATTCTCTAAAAACCTGATTGTTAGCTTTAATGCTGATCTAAGAAAATTTGTCTAGAAACAAGGTTCTTAGCTATAATGCTGATGTGGCATTTAAAAAGCTTCTTTAGAAACATGATATTTAGCAGCTATAATGCTGATGTGGCATTCTAAGAAAGTTTGACCCGTTTTGACCTGTTTTATGATATATTATTTATACCTATAGACTGGTAAGGTGTTATGAGCACCAAGATAAAATTACAACTTATATATAATTATGTAAATGAGTGTTAAACCAAGGTCTTTGATAAAATATTTATAAGACTGTCTGACCTAATGTTGTTACAAAACCAGCTAGCTTTGTATTTCAAAAATTACTTTTTTGTATTGACGATTCAGTTTGTTAATATTAGAGATTTTTCTAAATGTTTATTAATTATTTGACCCAGAGGTTCAAAATTGAGCTTTGTAATGGAAGGTCCAGGACCTTTTGCCTTTATTTTTGGCAGGTCCCACATAAAATTTTGAAAGTCCAATATCAGCATTGTAAGGTCCATGTGCAATTATATTATCATATAGAAAAGAAAAATTATCTTGTTAAAAAACTGAAGGTCCATTGGCTTTTAACTGATTAAATATCAAGGGTCCTTATGTAAAATATATAAGGAATTTTGAACCCCTGTGACCACTGATAAAGTTTTTTTGTAAAAAAGGTGCAGTTCTTACAGCTCTAAAAACTACTTTAACCACATCACTGGACACTACTATGTTATTATGTCCACTTGTTGTTTTTTAAAGTAAATCTTAATATGTGTTTTCATTAATTTTGTAATTTTTTAGCCTAAGATACTAGTGCCTAACTTGTTTCTTGTCTCTTGCTCAGAATGCACTTAGGTGTATTAAAGGTTTCATAGTGACCAACCAGATGAACATCTCCAATCAAACTGCAAATTGCTTGTTGGTTGTTGCTTGGTTATATGTACATTGGCTGTTGGCTGTTGCCTGGTTACATATTAATTGCATGTTGGTTGTTGCTTGGTTACATATAAATCACCTGTTGGTTGTTGCCTGGTTACATATTAATTGTATGTTGGTTGTTTCCTGGTTACATATTAGTTGTATGTTTTTGTCTGGTTACACATTCTTTTCTTGTTGACTGTTGCCTAGTTACATATAAATCACCTACTTCTTGCCTGGTAACACGTTAATGCATTTTAAACTTGATAATTATTAAGTGTCATACAAATGTTCTATGTCTAATAGTGCTTAAAGAGCACTGTTTAGCCTGCTAGCAACTAGTAATGGTGTTTGATTATCAAGCTAAATATTAAAGAATCCATTTTTGGGATGGTTGGAGAAAACCAAGATACCTTGAGAAAACCTTGTGCAAACTTTTTCACACAAAAATCTGCCCGAGTGAAATATGAAAACTAGGCTCTAACTTATAAGTCAATGCCTTCAAGAACTTAGTCACCAAAACTCCCAGCTATTGACTAGGTGATCCAAAACGTAACTTACATGTTAAGGGACTATCATAAGTAAAACACTAACAAACTAACATAGTTTCATAAGCATTCAATTCAGTGTCATTTATCTCAGTGATGAAAGCTAAAGCTAGATTGGTGTATGAAATGAGCTATTCTGTAGTTTATACAGAGTAAGTAAAATGTAGACGATCAACTGTAAAACATTTTATCTTCAACATAGTAATTCTAAGTACAAGTGTACTAATAGTAAACTCACAATGACTTGTATCTTATCATGTAAATCATTAATTTCTTTTTCATCAGTTTCTTTTTAAACATCTTGGAAAAAAAGTTTTGGTTTCATAATTTTGGTCCAAGCACTGATGAGGAATAGTATTTCAAAACGGTCGTCTAGTTCTGTAATATTAAAACTGGTATAATATGTAGTTGATAGTGATGAATATGCATGGGTGATGATGATTATATGTCTCTAAAATGATTATGTAAAACAGTTTATCCCACCTCAGATAAAAATCCTTTATTCCCATTGGTCAATTAGTAACCTAATCTGGGGTTATATTAGGTCACTAATGATTATCTTCCTTGTCCCCAACAAATATAAGGTAAGTAGCGATTGCGTCCTCTATATCCTATAAAAAAACAATTAATGATTATCTCCCTTGTCCCCAACAAATATTAGGTCAGTAGCGATTGCGTCCCCTGTAACCTATATAAACAATAACGTTGTCAAAGAGGTTTGCTGTTTCTGCAGATGTTTTGAGATTTTGTAAGATCAAGATCTTCGGTGGGATAAATTAGTTACACAGTGATGTAGTGACCTAATATGGAAATATACGGAGTCATTAAACGTGATATAATAATACAACACCTGAATCATACTTATATAATATGCAGTTGTATAATTTTATTAAATATAATATTGGCACATTATTTAATTCTTTGGAGACAAATAATAACAATACACTGTATAACATATAACACATACTAGCACCAACAAAGATGTAAATTAATGAATTCATATATATAAATACAGATAATTAAACAGATAATAGGATATCTAAGTTTCAATTTTAAATATTGGATTTTTGTACCTGGATAAGGTAATGTTCATGAAAATCTGAAAGTCAGAGAACAAATGGTCCCTAGACATCATCTGACATCATAAATGTCATGAAAATATGACATCAGAGAACAAATTGTTCTAAGACATATTTATCTGAAATGTTAATGTTTATGAAAATTTGACATCAGAGAACAAATTGTTCCTAGGCATTTACATCTGACATGATAATGTTCATGAAATCTGACATCAGAGAACAAATTGTTCCAAGATTCATCCGACATGATAATGTTCATACAAACCTGACATCAGAGAACAAATTGTTCCTAGACATATTCATCTGACATGATAATGTTCATGAAATCTGACATAAGAGAGCAAATTGTTCCTAGACATATTCATCTGACATGATAATGTTCATGAAAATCTGACATCAGAGAGCAAATTGTTCCTAGGCATTTACATCTGACATGATAATGTTCATGAAATCTGACATCAGAGAGCAAATTGTTCCTAGGCATTTACATCTGACATGATAATGTTCATGAAAATCTGACATCGGAGAACAAATTGTTCCTAGACATAGTCATCTGAAGTGATAATGTTCATGAAAATCTGACATCAGAGAACAAATTATTCTTAGACAGACTATTACTTGGGAAAAATGTAATGTAATACATTACAGAGCATTACAATTACAAATTAGCATTACCACATGCCTGGACATAGCTATCTGATATGATAATGTTCATGAAAATCTGACATTAGAAAACAAATTGTTCTTAGACATAGTCATCTGACATGATAATGTTCATGAAATCTGACATCAGAGAACAAATTATTCTTAGACATATTCATCTGACATGGTTTTTCAATTATTTTTATAAAATTTTAGACCCTATTTCAGACAAGACATTAAAATAAAAACAGCACAAACAAGTCAAATTCAGAATTTAAGGAGATCATTATTTGTATATATATATATATATATATATATATATATATATATATATATGTATTGATGTATTGATGTATTGGCAAATCATCATCGTTCACGCTGTTTTATATTAAACTGACCAAAAAACTGTATACTACAAAAATCTCATGTTATTTGATTATACTAGCACCCTGTAAATCTATTTTAACTGAATTTTATGAAATTCAAATTTTAACCATTTTTAATTCTCCACCATATCCATCTACAAAATTAAGTAGTAGACTAAAAGTAAAATCGACTTGTATAAAATAGAAATATTTTTTGAAACACAAAATATCATATCACAAATTCTCTTCACGATGGTTAGCAAGTAACAATCTGTCAAAATGGCTTCCACAAAACTCAAATAATAATATCTCATTCAAGAACAAGATTTTTTCATCATTTACTTTAGAATTTTAAAAGATTTCATCTTTAACATACATTTATAGTTTGTTGTGTGTGGAGTTAGGTACCACAATGTCAGATCTTTTAATGTTTAGTATACAAATATCTAGGTTTCCACAATTTTAAAATTATTATCAGCCAAATTTCCTAAATTTGTCAAAATACATGTATAGTCTTTTTAAAAGTATTTTTTTCAAAAATTTGCTTTAATATTTAATTTCTGAAAATATTTCTAAGAAATAAGTAACCAATGTTGATTTTGGCTACATGGAAAGGAACTCTAAAATATTAGTCTTAACTCATTCAAATATTTTAATTTAAAAAATTTATAACTTTTAACAATGTCATTTTTATATTTTAATAAAATACACTTAAAGCTGCAACCCTGAAACAGTAAAAATTAAATTTTGAGTGTGTAAATTTCTGTAGCCAAATTGGTGATTTTGAGCAAAACATGGTCGAAAAATCAGAATTTAGTTCCCATGGTCTCTACCTATTTAAGCTGAAATTTTGAGCCCTGTCATAAGTATAAAAGTCCCATTTTAAAATCAGTAGTCATTGAGAATAATACAGTTCCCTAAAGGAGGAAACTCGGCTGAAGAAACTATCAGTATCCTTCTGTCTGCCGAGCTGTCATATAGCTATAGTATCAGATCACTACTGTATTTTCATGAATTGAGTGCACATGGTTTTTATTATTTATTTCTTTTAATTGAAAATGTTTCCATTAAACTATCAATAAAATGCATTTAAAGTGCACTGACCTAGCCAAATTATATTTTTAATTAAAAACATTATTGTTCAGTTCTCCTGTACATAGAGAAATTTTGTGAAAATTTTGGAAATTTGATCAAGTTTATACACCAATTGGGCCTCGTTCAAAGTTACATCAGGGCATTTAGGGTCAGGTAGGTAATTGTTTTTCAGGTTTTTTCCAGGTGTGATCATCATGAATATTCCATTAATGACATAAAGTTTATTGTTGAAGAAGGAAGTAAGAAGGTACAGAAGCGATAATTTTGACATAGTTGTTGTTTTGTTAAAAAGTTCAAAAATTGCTCTTAAGTTCACTTTTTCATGAATGAAAATATTTTTTTCCTATTAGGTCAGTATATCTTTTATTAATTTTTGACAAATTATTTGTGAGTTTGTTGGAAAATACGACTTTTTTCTTGCATTTTTCATGTGCACTGAATTTGTGGAAATATAGTAGTCCCAATACAAATGACATCATTATTGGCAAAAGTTTCCTGAGAGAGGAAAATGCATTTACCAGAAAACGTAAGTGATTTCCAAGATGATCAACCATTCCGCAAAAAATGACAATCAGCAGTTCTGCAGAATAAACCACTGTTCTGATAAAAAAATGGATTTAAATGTTTCCAATTACTTTTGACACAATGTGATTTATAATAATTTATAATGAAAGTTACTGTCAAAAAAATTTCCATATTACAGTAATAATAAGGATGTTTGAATTAGACTGGAATGTTAATGTAAACACACTGGATCTTTTTGATGAAACTGTTACATCAACTCTTCATGTAACTGGCTAAGACATTATGATAATTATTATGAAGTAATTTTGAATACTTCAAAGCAGTGGTATCCGTTATACGATCGTTACATTTCATTCCGTAATTTACGACACATTTTCTATAATGATGTAGAAATGCTATATTGCTATCCACTGCCTGTATAGTGTAATTTTCCTTTGCGGGTTTACTAACATGGTGGATACCCACTTCAAATATTTCATGCGGCTTTACCATGACTTTTGTTCTGACTTTACTTAACTGTTTCGTCCTCGTTAAACTACCTGCAGTTATTAACTTAGCAGAGCCATCAGTTCCATAACTTGGATTGAAAAATGCACTAGGAAAACTTAGTCCAACTACGTTACCAACTAACATGGGAAGAATAACTTGTTTCCATGACAACGTGTCATTACGAGGAATAACAAATTCGTCCATGTCCATTATTCCTAGTATATTTAGTAAACTCATTGAGCGGTATAAACAATCATTATGAGCTATCAGTTGTCCATGGTACCATATTAACGGTTCTGTCACTACTGGCGGCAGTTTCCAAGGAATGACAGTGACAATATCTTTTTTACTATAGTATTCTAAAACCCTATGAAAGTCACTACTTAAAATATGATAATCATAAAATATAAAATGTTCTGCCCCAAGAAGTCTTGTTAACTCAATAAATTCCACTAAAGTTTCTTTTTGAATATTTCCAAACAACGGTGGCACACAAACTCCAAACTTATATTTGGAAGACTCTGGATCTATTTTAATTACATTAAGAATTACCTCCCTTGAAATAAAATTGCCTTCTGGGAATTCCAACTTGACTGAGACTTTACAGGGCTGTTTTACAACATTTGGCACAGGACATGATATGATATACCCTCCATATTTTCTATTATGATTTTCACACATTTCATAAAAGGAAGCATTAGTACTATTATAATAATTTGAATGATTAAAATAACAATTTACATTTATTTTTGATTTAATTTTTTTAGACAAGAGACTCATTATACGAATTGATGGATTTGAATATCGGTCATCATAATAAGCAGAATATACATAAAACGTTTCTTTCATAACTTCTATAAACTCATATTTGGCAAAATCTGGTCGTATAAAACAGCTTTTTTCTTTTTTAATACTTTTATGATAAATGCTGGTATTTTGAGCAGTTGGAGGACGATGAATTACATGATATTTCCGTTCACTCCGGATAACAGACAGGTTATAATGTGTGTGTCTAACTACTTCATCTATATTCTGTGTTTGTTGAATTTCAACTTGAAGACGGCCATGAAACATGAAAACCAGTAAGAGATAAACTCCACATAACAATATAAAGTAAGTCCGATATGCTATATGTCTTCCCATTTTCCTCGGTCTTGGCGGAGCAAACCTCGTCTTCAGCTGTAAAAAGTAATATCAACATAATGTCATTAACATTGACATTTATAGGTTTTTCATAAAATTTACAAAAAGAAAAATATTATGTTAGATTTTAAAAATAAATCTAATTTAGTGAAATATTTCATGTAAAGATTAAATTTTAAAGATAATGTCTTGTTATATACTTTACTTATGAAAACAAAGAAAATTATAAATAAATAAATAAATAAATAAATAAATAAATAAATAAATAAATCATTCAGTTATTCATTCATTCGTTCATTCATTCATTCATCCATTCATTCATTCATTAAGAGAAGGAAATGATAGAAAACAGTTTGGTATGTTTCTACAATAATTTTGATGGAAGTAACTTAGAACAGAACAGGATACTACAACTGTATCCATCATTTTAATTGGACCTTTCTGCAGATTAATTAAAAACAGAGCAGAGTAAGAACAAACTAAGTATAGTAATTATTTTCCCCAAAATTGTTATAACAGTCTAATAAGGACAACCACAATCTAACCTGTATAACTACCTCAATATTCCACTACTAAGAAAATAATTTGTTTCTATGACTGTATTGATTATTCTGTAAACTAATTCAAAACTGAGCAGAGTAAGAGCAGAGTAAGAACAAACTCAACAATTTTTTATAGCAACCTAATAAGGACAACCACAATTGAAACACAGCCTGTATAACTACCTTCACTTCTTCCTTTATATTACTACAGAAACACTTTGTATACACCTGACGTAACTCATTATCACATTAACACATATAAACACATAATGCATGCTTCAGTCAAACTAGACAAAACTTCAGAATATAAAGTAGAATAATTACTCTTCATAACATGTCAAAATAAAAACCGCAAAATAGCTGACAAAAAACACACAAAAAATAAATTAACAACATAAAAACATCATGCTTTAAGGGATGCAATGACCAATAACACAATGAACCACTGAACACTAATAAAAAATAGATTTTTTTTGTTGTTTACACCATCTTTACCTATAAAATGACTGGTTGACCAAATAAAACAATGAATTACTATATAAGATTGTGTATATGTATGTATATATAGAGAGAGACATCTTTTTTTCTACTAGAAGCCTTGCTATCCATTTCAATTATAACAAGTAAATTCAGTAAATTAAGATCCCCCGCCAGCAGGTTCTTTTCTTGTGATTTGCACTTATGTTCAAAGGGCAATAACCCAGAGGGAAATGAGAATACCAACTCGGGTTAATGATATGTGCATCTCCTATCAATGTTAATGCTTTGCACCAAGTTTCATGAAAAAGTGTTTCATAGTTTTGGACAATTTGCACAGACAAGAATTTCAGAAGGAAGGACAGACAGACGGAAACTCAAATTTAATATCCCCCCTTTTCTTTGAAAGGCAGGAGATAATTAATTGACAATACAACTGATGGGGCAGACTTGGCAGACATATGACTTTGGCTTTGAGTTTTTGATGTGTTTGATCATTTGACTGACATGGCAGTACAGACTTTGTAAAGCTAGGCTTTGAAATTTTAAAATGTGAAAAGACTATAAAAAAATCAAATGGTAAAAATTACTAAGTTCACAATGTTGGCATGTAATGGCAAAACAAACTCTTGCTTTTGCAAAGAGTTATGACTTAAGTCATGACTAGCTCGTAAACAGCTTCAAACAAGATAGTTTTCACAGTAAAAAAATCCCTTCCCTAAAATAGTTAGAATCCCACTCAGAGTAGCAGATCCTAGTGTGAGAAAGTTTGTTAGTTCACTTGGAAAAGGTCAGTTGTTTTCTCTGGACACTCTGGTTTCCTCCATTTTTCTAAAACTTACTGCCTCAACCTAATTGAAAAAAAAATCTTTACTGGGGCATAAAACACTATTACTCTAATCTACTTCACTACTCTAAAATATAAAGTAGCACATGATGCATGAATGGGGATCTCAAATGTTTCCACCTTGTTTTACTGTATTCAAAAGCATTATTATTTTTTATCAAAAGCTAACAAAAGTAAGTAATTAGTAACAATAATAGCTAACAGATCAACATCAAATGATTTTTAAAGTGAAGTTTGTTCATTTAATTTTTTTATTTTAACAGTAACTGCTAGAAGAGAAGTGTGCCTTGCAATGTGCACCATGAAGTGTTCTTCAAAAACTAAGATACGAACACTTGCTGACATGAGTTACGAACACTTGCTGACATGAGTTATATGACATACATTTTCTGTACCTAGCTATGTCATATTAATGTACCATTACTCTATTAATATAGTTATTATAATTACCTTCTACAAAATCAGAACTTTTGTACTATAACATAAATCCCAAAAAAGGAATCCATATCAATATGTACAGACATTTACACTACACATGCGTGGACAAACATTTTTCCAAATGCTAAATAAATAATTTTTCATACAACAAAATCCTTCAGATAAAAACACATGTGACAAGATGAATGATCTATTGTATAAAATCACTGTTTAAATGACAAACTGCCCTAACAGGTTATTTTTAAAACAATACATGCATGGATGACAAATTATCGCCATCTTTATGCAAATAAGAAGAGAGTACTTAACACTATTACATGATGACACAGCACTGTCTGTCAAATAACAGATGATATTGTCTAATTCACTTAATGTGGAGACAAAAAAACCATTTACTTTGAACTTTGTTTATTTTTTTTTATTATAAGCAATATCAAACACAGTAAAACCTTGATATATTGTGAAAATTATTTTGGCATTTTGATGGCATGTTACTTCAAACCAAATAAGTGAAGCGTGACATATATTTAATATTATGTATTAAGGCTTAGTGACCATCTCAACATAAAGACCACCTGCTTTTAAAGTCCAGTAAAATTTTATCCCAATAGCTGTTTATTCAGTTTATCTGAACCTGTATATAAGGGCCACCTGCCCGTAAAACCCATTTTTACAGGTTCCCTGAGATGGTGTTTATAGACAGGGTTGACTGTATAGCAATACAGTAGATTGTCTACAGTTGCCCTATAACAACACTGACCAGTGCTTAAGTGTTTCAAGGCCACTGACTTGACCATACACAGAAAATGTCACATAGGCTTGTAGCAATCAATTTTATGAAGGTTTATTTGAAACCATTATCTATAAGCATGTCACAGGTGATGGGTTCTTATGATCCTTGACATCTGTGCATAGTTTAAGAAAAATTGGATTACACATTATAAGTTATACATGGGGCCGTGTAACCTGCCAAAGCCCTGTATAACGTTTTTGTCACCCTTCAAAGCGTAACCAGTTGGATCTTTTTAACTTCCATTTCGTATTTTGTGTGACTTGCGTACGTTGTCGCCATGTTTGTTTACTGTAACTAGACGTCAGCGATGTACGAGTTACTTCCCTTTTACCGCTAAACGTCGTGTGCGGTTATGTACCCCGGCAGATTTCCGAACATAGTTCCATGTACCCCGGCAAGTTAACCAATCGCTATGCGAGAAATTTCTTTGAAGGGTGACAAAAGTAAATAAACCCATGGACAAACTTGTATTTATAGCCAAATTCTAAGTGTGAAAAATTCTGGAAATGCAATGATTTCCCTAAAATTTGTAGCAGAAGGTAGATTTACTAATCCAACAGCCAAGAGATCATGATTTTCAGGTCTTCTGAAGGCAATTTTTATGAATTCTAACCGGCCAATTTGGAGTTTTAGGCCGTCAAGTTTGCCTGTTGCCGGCTCTTAAGGAAAACACTGGAAACTGTAATAATTTCGCAAAATACATCCAATCAACTGTTAACCACAGACGCACAGGTATGACTTCTGTATACAATATCAGAAAAATTGGATCATACATAACCAAATAAAGCTCCAAACAAAATTAGATAATAAATCATTTTGGGACAAAATTGTGTCCTTAGAAGAACAAACAGACAGACGGACAGACAGACAAGGTGATCTCAGTATAATCCCCTTACTGTCATTGCAGAGGGGTTTATAATTACTGGTATATTATGGTTATCTCCCTTACTTAATGCTATTTCACTTATTCTTGTTTTCTAGCATAAAACTAAGCTCTACTAAGTTTATGAAGCTGGTTAGTGTTGTTTATATCATTATAATTCTGATTTCTGTGACTTCCTCAGGAATTCAGTTTAAAACCTATAGACCTCTTGTTTGACTAGCTATGTATCTTAATAGACATTATCTCTCAAAATTATGTAATTGGCCACTTACCACATTTTATTTAGTGTTTGTTGGCAAAATTACAATTGTTTCATATAACTTGAAAAAGTTTAAAGTTAAAATCTGCCATATATCATCATACACACACACCCCCATCACAACCACCCCCATCATGTGTTCTTAAATTGATGTCAATCTATAAGTCTAATGTAAACAAAGCAAAACACATAAACAAAACTAGATTACAAATGTATTAGAAATCAAATCAAACATCAAACAAGAGAGTACAGGATTATATATAATAAACTTTAATATAGTGAAGAGTAAATAGTTTTAAAAACAACATACTTCATTTTACGATTATAACTTTTCCAGACAAGAATTTTTCACTGTGACCATCCAATCAATATTCCAAATATCTCAACATAAAGACTATACAGTCAATATTCAAGAAATCACAATCTATATATAGACATCCAGTCAATATCTAGATATCACAATCTATAGACCATCCAGTCAATATTCAAGATATCACAATCTATAGACCACCCAGTCAATATTCAAGATATCTATAGAACATCCAGTCAATATCAAGATATCACATTCTATAGACTATCCAGTCAATATTCAAGATATCACAATCTATATATAGACCATCCAGTCAATATTGAAATATCACAATCTATAGACCATCCAGTCAATATTCAACATATCTATAGACTATCCAGTCAATATTCAACATATCTATAGACTATCCAGTCAATATTCAACATATCAATAGACTATCCAGTCAATATTCAACATATCACAATCTATAGAGGATCCAGTCAATATTCAACATATGTATAGACCATCCAGTCAATATTGAGATATCACATTCTATAGACCATCCAGTCAATATTCAAGATATCACAAGCTATAGACCATCCAGTCAATATTCAAGATATCACAAGCTATAGACCATCCAGTCAATATTCAACATATCTATAGACTATCCAGTCAATATACAAGATATCTATAGACCATCCAGTCAATATTCAACATATCTATAGACTATCCAGTCAATATTCAAAATATCTATAGACCATCCAGTCAATATTCAACATATCTACAGACTATCCAGTCAATATTCAACATATCTATAGACCATCCAGTCAATATGCAACATTTCTCACACCTGTGACATGGAAATCCCGCGTTTTTACCCATGTGGGATTTCCTTGTCTCACCCTAGGGTTGATACAGGCTAGACGCTAAATTTCCCGCATAGTTATACCTGCTCTGGATTTATCATTTGGAGGACTCAATAAATGAGAAAAGTTCCGAAGTCAACCAACAATTTTTCAACGTCACAATCACTTACACACGCTTAATTGATGATGTCATAATCATTTTACGTGATAACGTAAACAAAAATTGATTACATCATTTTCAGCAGGCATCAATTGTGACATGAAAACTGAACATTTGATGCAATTTTTGTTTGCAAGTCATGTTTTGTGTTGCAAATGTGTGAGAAAAAGAATCCTACACCAGTGACAGGGTAAGACAGAGATATCTGAAACTCGGATGAATATTTTAAAATGGAAAATATTCATCCTCGTTTGAGATATCTCTGTCTTACCCTGTCACCGGAGTAAGATTCTATTAATCACAAGCTATAGACCATCCAGTCAATATTCAACATATCTATAGACCATCCAGTCAATATTCAACAAATCACAAGCTATAGACTATCCAGTCAATATTCAACATATCACAAGCTATAGACCATCCAGTCAATATTCAACATATCTATAGACCATCCAGTCAATATTCAACAAATCACAAGCTATAGACTATCCAGTCAATATTCAACATATCACAAGCTATAGACCATCCAGTCAATATTCAAGATATCTATAGACCATCCAGTCAATATTCAAAATATCACAAGCTATAGACCATCCAGTCAATATTCAACATATCACATTCTATAGACCATCTAGTCAATATTAAGATATCACAAGCTATAGACCATCTAGTAAATATAAGATATCACATCATAAATTCAAAACGTTTTCAGACAGAATCTAGAACTTTAAATGCAGAACTTTTTCAGGCAAAATTCAGAACATTTTTGACAAAATTCAGAACTTTTTCAGACAAAATTCAAAACTTTTTCGGACAAAATTCAGAATTTTTTCGGACAAAATTCAGAACTTTTTCAGACAAAATTTAAAACTTTTTCAGACAAAATTCAAAATTTTTTCAGACAAAATTCAGAACTTTTTCAGACAAAATTTAAAACTTTTTCGGACAAAATTCAAAACTTTTTCGGACAGAATTCATAATTTTTTTCAGACAGAATTCATTTTGTCTTCAGAGTCTGACTGGTATATTCAGTATAAGTGTACCCGATGTGGATTATCCTACATGATAATCCACGGCTACTGATAATCATGGATTAATTTACCTGTAAGTGAACTCCTGTGTATTGTTGTCTATCCTTGGGATACTAGAAACATTACAAGGATCTTTCAATAACTAATATGATTTTATAATACACAATGGTACAATAAAGTAACAGATGTAGACAGAAGAATGATCTGTAAATGGACCTCAATCATAACAACACAAACATAAAGATTTTTCTACGATATTGAAAAAAAAACAACAAAAATTAGTTCTTTTGTACCATAAATCTTTAACTTAAAATGATGATAAATCTAGAGTATATCCTACTTATCGTGACACTGAGGGGTTTTTCTTCTTTCCATTGATCACACCCGATGGTCCTGATGGCAGCCTTCAGCTTGCTTAATCTTCATATTTATCATTATACAAAACAGCTGAGTTTGTCAGTTTTGTAGTGCTAGCATACAAAACATTAAGCACATATATAATTTTTACATAGTTAACTACCATTATATAAACTACCGGTATTATCAGACAAAGTTAAAATAAAAGTATGCGATTATATGGAATAACGATGCTCATGAAATTTAGTGCCAGTATATCTTTTCAGTTGTGTCATGCAATTAATTTATCTTCATACAAGAAAACATCAATTCAACAACTATCAAATCTAAAACTAGCCAAGAATGGATCCACTTACAAATACCAAAATCATAGGTACTGTCTAAGTCACTCTCTTTGCGACAGCATATTATATTTTGGGGGAAAAAACATTCATACAACATCAATGAATTTGTATAAAGTTTGGTGTTGTTCACATTGTTACAATTGAGCCTAATTTTACATGAGAATCATTATCTGCATCCTTGATTATTACAGAATATCTGTGTAGAAAGAAGTTGAGTTGAATAATGGTGTAAAACATCCCAGTCAAGAGTATTTCACTTATATCGAGACATCGCCAGCTATAGGTGAAGGTGCAGAAATGTTACCCATACATTGCACTGATGGCATTATACAGCAGGGTTCTTTATTGCACCGTGCCTACCGTGACACGGGACCTTGTTTTAAGTTCCCATCCAAAAGAACTGTGACTTTCATTTCATAATGCCGAGTGCTTGGCAAAAGAATAGTCACTACCCACTTTCAAGTCTTAAGTTAGACCAGGTTGGGGTTCAAATCGATACCTCCCACTTATAGAGTGAACACTCTATCAACTGAGCTGGCACAGTGGTTAAGGCAATGTTACCAAAAGTTATGACCTTGGTAATGTTTTATATTGTATGCTCAAAAAGAGCTTTTATTTTCCATGCAGATTTTTAAGTTTATGAACATGAAAACTACTAGTAGACTACTGTTTTTTAAATTATTTTATGAACAGTCCTTAATAATGAATTTATTCTAAATCAAGCTTACTTTACTTCCAAAACACACTGAACATAAAATTCTATTGTGATTTAAATTTTTTCATTACAAAATGGACAAAAATTTAAGAAAAAAAGACATATTCTAATTTACAGTATTAACACCATTAATCATAAACTCCCAACTTTGAACGACCATCTGACATAATTTATAAATGATATCCAATGGTGGAAACAAATTAATGAGTTTAATAGTCTTGAAAAAGTTTTGGTATTTTGTGTCATACATGATGATTTGCTTCAAAATTTAATTTTCTATACAAGCCTACTCACTGTCAAACATAAAATACACTACCATCCAAAAATTATTACACATGTTTAAAACTGGTCATACCATTACAGATGGAAAAGCTTCATAAAATTGAATTGCTGAAAAACACCATTCTACTAAACTGTTCCTGGATGGTTTTCACCTAAAATAGTGTTTTTATCTTGAAAAATATATTTGTCCAACATTTTTATATTTTACCCAATTCTTAAAATAAAATCCAAGAAAAACAACTTTGTTGTATACATTTAGATCTTTTACTTCAATATTTCAATTCTATGACTAAAATTGGACATGGTTATAATATAAAGCAATGGCTAATATAAATTTATACCATTATTTATGAATGGCAGTGCATTAAGTTGTTTATATTGAAAATGGTTTCAAAAACACTTAAATAGCTTACCAATATGTTCTCGAAATTGCAATTTGGAACAAGTACCAATTATTTCTTCATTGAATTTAAAGCTTACCATATACTTTTGACATAAACTCAGTTAATAAGTAATAAACACAATCCTCACTGTCTACAGCCTCACATATAAAGCACATACCTGAGTTAGAGGATGGTTTATGCCAATGTGCCTACTGATGCTGATGTGACATGCTAATAATTTGATAGGTATTAATAATTTGATAGGTATTAATAATTTGTTAATATTTATCACCTAACAGACAAAGACATGCACATACGTCATAAATTAATATTCTGTTAATAAGTTACTCTATCTGATTGTGTGTAAGCTTATACATTTTACGTATGTTCGGACACTAACAGATTTACGCAGGAACTATGATACTGATTTACACCATTTAAGGTGGTAATTTAGGTAAATAATTGGTAAATATTCCCCAATTAACAAGATGGATCATATTTGTTTATTAGAAATATTTATTTTTCTGATTTATTAATGATGCCCAAATGAAATTGTAATGTCAACTGTTTGTTTTCCTAAATCCTGGTAAACAATCCTGTAAATAAGCATTTTCACACATGTTCAGTAACATTCACGTAATTCAAGATGCAAAATTTAGAATTCAAGTACCGGTAAACGATGAGTAAATTACCTTAGTGAGCTATAATATAACCAAATATGGCGAATATGATTTTCCCTCCCAAGACAACCTAGTACTGATTATCTACTTTAAACATTAACTATTAACTGAACAAAAAGCACTGTACGGAACCAGAGAAAGGAAGAATAATTTTAAATGAAAAAAATATAAGAACCCTTTGCTAGGACCCCAGACTAGTTGACCAAATATGCAAAAAATCAACTCGCTAAAACACCAACATCAAATCTTGACATGGACATATACAACATCTCCACCAACTTAAGACACTTGAAATCAGGAGAGATTGATCAAATATAAAGAAATATGAAACATGAACAGAACCATGCAGTGAGAAAGCGCTGAAATACTAGAAATACAAACAGAACCATGCAGTGAGAAAGCGCTGAAATACTAGAAATACAAACAGAACCATGCAGTGAGAAAGCGCTGAAATACTAGAAATACAAACAGAACCATGCAGTGAGAAAGCACAGGAATTAGCTTATGTAAGTAAAGCTAAGATAGTAAGCAATGTCTATGCCCTATTTTCAATGAGAACTTAAGTGTAAATCAGAGAAATTTTTGCATCAGGTAATTTTCATGAGAATCATCATTTCTAGATAGTCACTTACTTTTATTTTGGCATCATCAGATAATGATCAAATTATCAAATGCAAATAAAATAATTTCAAAAAAAAATATTTGTGATGACAATTTTATTTTCATTTTTTGTTACTTCATGTTAAATTTACATAAACATAAAACAGATAAAAAATGTCCTGATTATCAGAAAGTCGGGTAGCCAGACAAGTTGTGAGAGCTTTAACTTAGTGTCTTGTTACTTTTGCAAATTACACACACAAAAAAAAAAAAAAAAAAAAAAAAACAAATCCGAAAATTTCCTGATCATCAGCAAGTCAAGTAGCCAGACAAGTTGTGAGAGCTTTAATTTAATGTCTTGTTACTCTTGCAAATTACACCCAAAAAATAAAACAAATCTGCAAATTTTCTGATATACAATAAGTCAAAAATCGTCAGACAAGTTGTCTTCTTCATAATCTTGTATCTCACCAGATACACCATTACAACAGCAATACACATTGAAATAGCTGCCTGAAAGAGACTTAATCTGAACATTTCTGAACCATTTACTTTCAAGTTTCTACTGAAATAAATTCAGCCTGCTTAATACAGGATCCTACAAATATTCTTTGTGATCTTATAAACTTGAAACTTTTTGGCATCCATAGCAACCACTTTATGCTCTTGTAGGACATTGAATATGTCACGTACATCATATATGACCTATTACATGGACCAGGGGTCAAGTTTTTCTATGGCAATGGCTTGATGCCCGACTAGGATGTGGAAGATGTCACGTACATCTATACACTGACCAGCGGTCAAGTTTTTCTATGGCAATGACTTGATGCCCGACTAGGACGTGGAAGATGTCACATACATCTACATGTCTAAAGTCAACAAAACACTGACCAGCGGTCAAGTTTTTCAAAGTTTATGACTTGAACATACACAGAAAATATCACGTAGGCTTAGCAATCAATTTTATAAAGGTTTATTTGAAACAATTATCTATAAGCATGTCACAGGTGTGATATTCTGTGTTCAGTCTTATAAACTGCCTCAAAATACCGGTAAGTAGAAAAGTCTTGACTGAGGTTTAAACACCACTCATTCATACCTACCAACCAATCTGTTATTACAAACATTGCCCTTTTGTTTGCAATGAGTGGAGTGGAATGGATTGAGTATTGGGAATTTTACATCCCAGGTCAAGAATCTCACTTATTGAGGCAGTCAGTTCAGAAATGGTGGACATGGTCGAGTGGTACTGTCAATGGCATTGTGGGTTAAAACCTCACTCGGGACATGGCATTTCTCTTTTCTCTTGCCCATACTAGAGTTGTAAAAAGCTCAATACTAGAATAGTCTTTCGGATGAGACTTAAAGCCAAGGTCCCCTGTCTCAGTGCACGCTAAAGACACATCTGTAGAGTTCGAAAAAGACTAACACTACAGAAAATGCTTACAACTACAAGCGATTGTAACAGACTGAGCAAAGTAAGTAAGAAATAAACCAGAGTGTGCAGAGAAAATCACCGACGTTCAGCAAGCAAAATGCCAAACTTTGTCACACTAGGATTTGCCCCGTTGAGTGGAGAGAAACTGTGATGCATAAGTGTGATCTTTAGACAACTCAATGACTGTGAGGCCCCTTGTTAACAATAAAAAACAACTCAAATATGAACAAGTTAATTCAGCGAATAAGGATCCTCACCAGTAGTCCTTTTTTGTGACTTGCACTATGTTCAAAGTGCAATAACTCCCAGGAAAATGAGCGAACCAACTCATGTTAATGATATGTGCACCTCCTATCAATGTTGATGCTTTGCACAAAGTTGCGTGAAATGTTTCTTCATAATTTGGAGACTTTGCACAAAGAAGAATTTCAGATGGATGGAAGGACGAAAACTCCAATTTTAAATCCCCCTCTTTCTTCGAAAGGCAGGGGATAAATATCCATTAATATACAAAATCTCACTTCCATCTGCACTTTGTGAAAATAACAGTAATAAAATACTATATATAATTAGTTCTTTTAAGAGTGCTATAAATCTTTATAGCTAATAAATATGTCATATGTGTCATACAACCCAAATTTAAAACAGAAACAATCATACAAGGGTTATCTCCCTTACTTAAATGGTGTTTCACTTTAATTACTTTAGTAACTAAATTGAATGTGAATATTAAACAAGAGGCCCATAGGTTTTACTCTGCTCACTTGAGGCAATCATGGAGATCAGAATTATTATAATACTTTAGGCAATCATGGAAATCAGAATGATTATAATATTTAATTAACAAGATCAACCAGCTTTGTACACTTAGTAGAGCATTATGTGCCAATGCTACATATGAAGTTTCAAGTTTCTTGGCATTGTGATTCATGACAAGAAGACCTTTTAAGGTTTAATGTTAACTTCTTAGGAACACTATGACCTTGAATGCTGATCAAGGTCAACAAATATTGCTTACTTGATAGAGCTTTATAACCTAGTGTTCTATAAAAATGTTTCAAACTTGTACACCTTTTGGTTCATGACAAGAAAAAGTTAAAAAGTTTTACTACTTTTGGCGACTGTGACCTTGAATGAATGTCAAGGTCAACCAGCTCAGCAAACTGGAAAGGGTTTTGGCTTGGCAATGTGCATTCACTGGTACTAGAGAAAAAGTTAGTTAAGTAGAAAGTTTATAGACAATGGGCGATGACAACAGATGATTAGACAACAGACACCCGAAAAAAAAGGGTATTGCACTCAGAATTGCTCGAAAATTCACTAAGTTTGGATAAAATGTAAAGAAAAGTTATATATACTTACTGAAACTCTTTCCATCACTGAATATACAAAGTAACTAAAATCAATCACTACCATAGTCACACATTGATCAGAATAGGAATGATATTGTCTGTAACAACTTGTGACAGTAAAAAAGAAGAGATTAAAAAAAGCAAGAAAAATCAATGAAACTTGAGCAAATAAAAAAAAGAAGAAAGAAAAAAATAATCAAAAAATAAAAAAGAAAATAATCAAATCTAAAAAAAATAAATACATCAATAAATAAATAAATAAATGAGTAACAAACCATGAGGTGTCCTGTGTAGTAGCATCACTTAAATCCTATATAGGTATATTATCATAACATGCAGTGTGAATACACAATTTACACGAATATTACAATAAAAATATCTAATAATTTAACAGATGGTACCGTACAACTTCATACATCAAAATCAAAATCTAAGTGACATAAAACTTTTAAATTATTGATTTTAAACAAGCCATAATAAATCCCTTCTATAATATAAATACACAGACATTATCAGGTGTAAACAAAATGTATTTATTACACCATGTCCCTATTGACTTTACAATTACCTATGATACTAGGGGATAGAAACAAACAGATACACATAATCAATCTAATAAATTCCGAGGATAAGCCTTGTCTGTACAGACAAATGTCCACATAGAATTAAGCTATATAGTCTTCAGGCTGACCAATCAAGTTTATTTATTTGTCCAGATCGGTACATTTTTAGTGCGCAAGGTTGCCATTTAGGTACTATTTTATCAATAAGTGTTTGATTTTGGTACAATTTCCATACAAAAAAAGTCTGAATTGTTAGTACCGGTACTTTTAATTAAAGAAAACCGTCAACATTGGAAAAAATCCTGTCTAATTTGACTATTTCACTTTATCAATCAGTTTATTCGTTTTTTATGGTACAAATTCGTCAAAAACGGATAAATCTGTCAAATTGGTCAGCCTGATTCTTACACATTTACTAGATCTATCTGACAATCCAAAAAATAAATGTTTTAAAATAGTTTCTGTCTTCTATCTAATAAACTCCAAGATATATTGGTTTGCCAGATGAGCTTGCTGTGCCATCTATTTACTTTCAGGTATGGCTGCCTTGATGGCTCAGTAGTAAAGCAGCCACGTTAAGAATGGGAGATCATAGGTTTAAACTCCTGGTTGGGCCATACATAATACTTTCAAAATTGAGATACTGCTTCCCTGCCTGATGCTTGGTATAAAGAAGACTATTTCACTCAGTGGCAGTATAAGGTGACTGGGGAGTGGTATGCTTGTTTGGGGCATTATGACTTGGTGAGCTAGCACTTTAAATTTGCCCTGGATGTGTGGTCATACAAAACAGATCACAAAACACACTAGCACATCTCACATACACAAACTTGTTCTTCGTCTAATCCTTTGAGATTAATAACTTTCAATCTCATCTTGAATGGCTGAAAAAGCTGCTGATGCTAAGTTAAACAACATTACTTCAACCATTTTGAATGGTAGATTTCAATGGATTTAATCTACAATTTTCAAAATGTGTCTTGGTAGGCTTGGCATGATAAAGAACCCTGCTGTATAATGCCATCAGCATAAGGCACAGGCAAAATTTTTGCACCTTTTCCTTTAGCTAGCGATGTCTCGATATAAATGGAATATTCTTGACTTGGACATTAAACACCATTAATCAACTCAACTCCAAATGTAAACAGAAAAGTAAAAGTATAAAAACAGTTGTATTTTTTCAAAATGTTCAATAACCATTCGTATGCTTTTGTTTAAATTTAGGTGCTTTACTGTAGCCTCATTAGTATTCATGGTTTTAAAATTTCAGAATATAAGCATTGTGTTTTCTGAAATAAATCAAAATTTTGAGATAGACATTCTCACTGAAATAGTATAATTTTAAAATGCCATTGCCAACAAACAAGCAAGCCTCTAACAGTATTGTTTTAGAATAATATATCATGCTGTTGGGTGTTTGAGAATAACAGACATAATGCTCTCAACAACATTAAACTTAATCCTTTTTAATGTAAATTAATTTTAACAAACACAAAAAAAAAAAGGGAAATTTTACGACAACAGCACCACCAACAACCTGACAATTTTACAATATTGTTTTACAATGGCCCATCATACAATCCTATATTTGTTTAATCTATGTGTACACTCTTCACATTGTTTACATATATGTATTAATATCTAGCTAATCTAGAGGATAAAGGCATAATGCTCTCAAAGACATCAAACTTAATCCCATTTCAAAGTAAAACATTTTTGAAAAACTTTCGTTAGGACTTTGAAATTTTTTATGAGAAATTTTGTAAATTGAATTGTTGTTGTCAGGGTCAGACTAAGGTTAGCTATTTTAATGATTTAGAAAAAATCAATTTTAATGTATTATTTGTCAGATATAAATTGTTGATTTATCTTCAGCACTGTTGACAACAAAAATAACAGTATTATTTATATTTTACTACAGTAAAATCTATAAATAACACATTTATGAACAGGTGCCCTTTACACATAAACTTCTATAATACTTAAAAAGGCAATAAAAAGGAATTTAAAATAACATAATGGTTTGTTTCTTTTTTTTTTTCTATTTCCATATCTTAAATCAAAGAACTGAGAGTGCTGATAGTAGGAGAGGAGTAATGATGCAGTCATTGATGGATGATTTGACAGAATTGACAAGTCTAAATATGAGTGAAATATTCCCAGAATTTATTATGTTGATTTGAATCATTAGTTTGTCTTCACAGCAGGAAAGTAAATAACCTCCTTTGGAGGGGGGGGGGGGGGGGGGGGGGGGGTAATATGAAATATTTTTCATATAATCTGTTGGATAGTAAAGTATGTGTTTCTATCACCTTAACTCATCGTTAGTTCATGTTTTATTATACATTTGGTTGAGGGAAATATGATGTTAAAGGTGAACAAGTCTTCATAATTCCCTCAAACAAAGGCAATAAATTGTTAATTATAAAGAAAGATAACCACGGTAATACGAAAGGCAGATAGAGAGAAAAACAAAATTATTAAAAATAAGACAGTCTGGAAGTCTTCCTCTGATTCATTGATTTTTCTCCTATTGCAACTCATCAGAGGCAAATGCAAGAACATCATGACCGATTCTCCATTGATGACTTCATACCATTGTTACCTTATGGTGTGTTCCAAATAAAGGGGAACTTAGTAAAGTCAGTCAAGTCACAAATCCTCCCAGTATGTATATATGCTAGTAGTAGTGAGTTCCCTGATATCAATGGAGGTCGAGTCCCGCTCAGACCACATATGGGACAGTGAATTTTCCTCGCTGTTGGCCTTTACTGGTTCACCTGTGACTGGGGTAGTGGTACGCTTGTCAGCACATATTGACTCTGTGAGCTAGCATGTTAAAGTTGCACTGAATGCTCGCAGTACATAGCAGACCATAAAACACACTTGCACTTCACATGCATACAAGAACTAGTTTATAGATTAACCCAGAGATAAATAAAAATAGTCCTTGTTGCAATTAGCTGCAAAAATGCTGATGCGACATTAAGCAACATTCAACCAACCAACCAACCTGATAACAATGAATCAGGACATAGACAACCCAGATCTGGTCACAATATTTTTTGATGATGATTCTAAGAATTTAGCACCTACATGTGGCTTGTTGGTCAATTTTCACATTATTCACACAATATTTGTTCATAAAATCAAAATAAATTCCATTAATTTAAACATAAGCAATTCTGAAAAAGTCAAATATTCTTTTTATGCAAGTTATGCCCCTTTGTTTTGTAAATAAATGTGTTACAAAGTAAAGGTCAACAACATTGACCTGTCTGATTGACCTTTTATTGACCTTTCATTGGGAATATTTACTTGTATTTAAAATGATCCACCAAATACATGAGTAGTGTTAGAATTCACAGAAAATACACATACAATTCACATTTCCCCAATATTTTTCTTTAGTGGTTATTGCAAATATGAAAAATTATGATTGCTCAATCCAATTTAGGTTTGTCAGTTTATTCATCTATTTCTCTCCAGATAGTTAATCCAATACAGCAAACAGTTAGAAAATAGCACAGACAATTATAACGACCATCGGAGCAACAAAATAATATTATTCATAAGTCAGACTGACGCTAGCTGTATTGTAAAGGATGCTTCTAAGAATGGAAACACGGAATTTGTCAATTTAAAGTGTGCTTCTTTTAGAATACAGATAAAAAAAATCAATGAAGTTATATCTTAAAGTACAAAAATGACTTCTCCTTATGATTGTTTCCCAGGCTTAAAGTGACAACTTTATCATAAAAACGCTCGAAGCTTTAGTTAGTTCTAATAAGATGTCTCCAATAATTACACAAACATCTCTGGATGGCTCCAAATTAAGCTTTAACGCTGCCGATTCAATCAATATTCTCAGATTCAAAGGCAAACACTTTACTGTCTGGGTGTTGAATCTGTTCTCATGGTAACAAACACCACTTTGGGAGAAAAAATTGTATTTTCTCAACATTTAAGACACAGTAGGTACCTAACATAACCTACTTAAATAGACCTAGTAAAGATAGCCAATTTAAATGTATGAAGTTAATAGTCAATTGTAATGAGAAATCAGGGTGATCATCATTTCTAGCTGTAACCTAGCTCTTTAAATGTAAGCTGTATTAGGGAAAGAAGCCAGGCCATTATTTGTATAAACCTCATAAGGGAGGGAGGTGGGAAAAATTGTACACAAACTAGTGACAAATAGAGGCAGGGCATTATTTGAATAAAAACTTGTGATGGAGGAAGGTGGGCCATTATTTGTGACAGAGCCATGGGTATAAAACCCTAACAGAGGAGGAGTGGCATTATTTGTAAACAAATTTGTGACAGAAGGTGGTCATTATTTGTGTACCAAATGTGATATATCAATATCTTACATTTCAGGCAAGATTATTTCACTCATATCATGATATCACCAGCTTTATATATGAACATGCAGAAATTTGCAAGAGTCTTTTAGTGATAACAATTGAGAGCTTGAGTTTTTTTTTATACCATGCCTAAAACAACTTTGAACATCTGAAAGATCTTGTAACTTATGTTTCTTAATTAAAACGTCTGGCAAAGGAAAGTCACAAAAATTTAGCTAAGGTCAGGTCTTATCTATGATTTAACCCCAACCACCAAATTACAGAAACAACATAAAATCATGTTTATAAGAAAAGTGTTCATATACAAATTGAATCCATCTTCATAATACAAATCAATGCCACCTAAGTTTTTTTTTAAAAAATCATTTCCAATAGCTATGGAAACACACCCATTTAATTCTATAGTATTCAAAATGTTTTCAAACCCTCTTATCAGAAAAATGAAACTTTTCCATTTTAACATCCCTAATCTAAACATATATAATTTTTTGTAAGTTTGGTTTTTATTATTATGTGGTCATCATTTCCATTCATAAGAAAAATAAAAATAAAACTACTGTTTACTTTAATAACAGGATAACTAAAATTATATTTCAGAAACAATAAAGTCAGAGAGATTACATCATTGCCTGTTGAAATTACAGTAGAGTAGGAATGTTTTATATGTCTTCATTATGTAGATTACAATGGAGAAAACTCTAACAAGAAAATGAATGAGGTAAGCTGTGGTAGTGACATTTTGGGATTTAAAACGTATAGAGTCAAACCTGTTTATAATGGCCACCTAAGGAAATCGGTAAAGTTACTGTAAAGGGGGAAATTTTCGCCTGGGTAAAATTTTCACTTTTTTTATGCTAAAGAAATTACCGAAATTTTTACCCACGCGAAATGATAACTATACAGGTTTATATATCATAATATACAGAATATACGCCCACTTATATCGGTTATGCAGAAATTACACCCACGCAAAATGTCAGATTTCAGAAATAGCAAAATTTTTACCCCGCGAAAATAATCCCCTTTACAATACTTTTATTGACATAAAGGTTCAAATAACATTATAAAAACTAATAGGGATGAAACTTTACTGGTATTTAAAATCAGGTGGCCCTTTATACAGAGATGGCATTTGGGGTAGGTTTGACTGTAATTAAGTAAAATGTTGCTTATGTTTAATCAGTTTATCATATTATATTATTTTTCCAATTAGAAATCTGTTTTATCTTGAGTGATATTCACAAACAGTAATTTACTTAAAACATTTATGGTAGGACATGTAATGACACATTGAATGGCTAACAGTCATCAGCATCGAGAGATTGAATGATACACAACCATCAGCAAGGGAGTAAAAAGGAACAGTGAGAAAATCCATGAATTCAAGCAGGTGATTGGAAAATAACCAAGTGATAGATGACAAAGCTAATTACATGTATGTTGTAACACTTAAATAAGGTGATGACCTACAGTTGTCAACAACTTATGACATATATTTCAATTTGAAGTACGGTAATTTTGATTTATAGAATTTTGTTAAAGACTATGACAACATAATTACGGTTTGTGCTCTAAATGGCATTAATCATAATTGATGCCACTTGCATTATAAATACACATAATGATATCATCTGTTTGGCTGTTCCATTGACTTAACATACAAAATGTAAACAACAACTACGAGTACACATTTTTTGTAAGCACAGTAAAATTTCATCATGAGGCCATCTAACAAGTTGGCAACCCTGCTTATCGCCACAGTATTAATTTTAAAGTCCAAATATCCATTTCTTTTATATTTTCCCCTTTAAACTGTTCTGGATTTATTGCCAAATCCTATTATATTGCCAAAATTTGACTGAACAATTGGTGGCAATGAATCCAGGTTTTACTGTATATAATTTTTTTTAAAAAAAGCAAAACTGAAAAATTACACAAGAAAGTATAATTTTTAATAAACCTGTTTTAATTTGCAACACTAGACGGCCATTTCAAAATATAACCATTTAACTGTTTTAAAACTGGTTTCATAGTAATATATTAACTATAAACCAACTTTTATTTGCGTGCTATTAACTTTTTTTAACAAATGGTCAAATAAACTGGATCTATCTTGGTGCTATAAATTTGTCCCAATAATGTCCTTTAAAAATCAAACAAACTCGACCAGACTAATCAATATAAAGTGATAAGTATAACAAAGTAGATATGTGTCTGATGTCTACCATCAAAGTATTACCGGTAATTAAAGGTAAAAGATTACAGACAGGTCTTGTTTTTGTTTTCAAATCAAACACACATTGCCATGTTACTGCACGACATTGCATGTTGATAAGGAACAAAGTTGTGCTCATCTACCTAAAGGTGACATTTAATAGATTTATACCTGCCCCAGTTTCACAATCATTCCTTAGCTAAGATTTCCCTTTACTTATTTCTTGCAAAATTTCAAATGTTTATAGTTATGTTAATTTTCAAGATATTCAGGAATTTAAGGTGTCAATTTTAAGATAATTTCTGGATAAAAACATTTGCATTTAGTTTGGACAAAAATATTCATTGGTTGTTCCAAAAAGAGATAACTCAAATTTGCTAAATTTAAGTTAAGGAAAATCTTACCTAAGGAATGATTGTGAAACCGGGGCCATGTGTAATTTAGAAACTATGCTTTGAGAAGAGTTTGGTAGAATATACCATCCTTGATGGATTTGTGCCCTAAAAACTTATAAACGGATGGATAAAATGAAAAGGTTAAATTAGACAGATTTTTCACATTTTGACAGGTTGTTGTTAATTATAAGTAATATAAATATTAAAATTCGGACCTTTTTGTATGGAAATTGTACCAAAATCAAACACTTAACGATAAAAAAGTACTAAAGTTGCAACCATGCACACTAAAAATGTACCAATCTGGACTTAAAAATAAATTTGATTGGTCAACCTGCTAATACATTCATATTCTAAAAGCTGAAAACAACTAAAACAGGAGAAATTGTATACAAGTGCCTGAACAACTAATAACAAGTCATTACAAAACAAATATCCAAATTGAAAAGGCAAATAACATTTACTATACTGAAACCTTGGATTATACAACTCCCGACTTCAAAATGAAACCAAGTTTAAAGGTTTTATTTTTAACAGTGAATTTTTTTCTTCAACAAAATTATTCAAATATAAGCTTTTTCAAAATGATAAAAAAACACAATAAATTTCAGACAAATAAATAAATAAATAAATAAATAAAATCAAGAGCCAACATAAGCAAATTTTTAATTTTAAACTTACACATTTGTAAAACATGCTTTTTCCAGCATTTTATCAATATGCTACTTTTTCCAGCATTTTGTCAGGATTTTGTATTCAATTCAAGTTCCTCTAATAAAACAATCATTCTGCAGATCTCTCCAGCCTGTCTGACTCGGTTCAGGAAATGATCTCTCGTTTCACAGTCTGGCGTAATTTGTTAGCTTAGTCAGATAATTAGCTAATAAAGTCGGGTATCAATGACCATATAAATATGATCACATACAAGTTAATATACCATGATAATCCTACAAAATAACCCGAGTGTTATAATTTCATCATCGATTTCTGTTTTCCTATAAAGTCAATACCGAAGCAAAACAAAAGTGTGAAAAACACCATAGAGAAATATTACATCGTGTCAAACCCCAGTAATAATTACACAGCATTTAGTTAGTTTTATCGTCAGTAAAAAACATTCAATATCTTATTCCGATATCTTGGTTACTAAAACATCTTCATGATCAAGATCATCAGTAAATGGTTTTCTCCCCTGTTGTACACTTTTAAAGACTACACATGGCATGTTAAGGTTCTGATGTTATACACATATTGTCCTGATTTCTTCAAATCCAGCCGTTATCTGACCACATCCTTACCCTACATCTAGCAGTATGATTCATCGTAATAATTCCTTCCTTAGAATTGCCGTTATTAAATTATTGGAAAATTTTCTGGTGACATTTTCTTCAGCTTAGCTCTGAATTAGAGATCTTGATTAGATTATTGTAAAAACAATCCCATTGTCATTTTCTCTGATAATTACATCAGTATGGACAGTAATGTTCTGTTTGCCGTTAGCTCCGAGTCCTTCAAGTAATTCTCCGACTACGGCATGACATCGACACAGCAGAGGGCAGATAACGCTGATAGCCGCATCCAAACACGGGAAAATCAATACAGTGGAATTTCCTGGTACTCATAGAAACTAATGTTAGTTACAGACCAATATCGCATTAAAAATAATATTTTCAATACTTTGAATTGTTTTCATCTGTTTTATATAGCACAGATTATTAATTTGTTGTCTGCTCACAATTCCTTTATCATAAAACGTGATATCAATATATAGCATTAACAACATCAATGTTAAAATCATAACATCGTAACTTTTTTTTAAATTTCCATTTTAATGATCAACTAACACCTATGGGAAATGACAAAGATTGCTTTTAAATTTGATTTGTTCTCCATTTCAGCTTTTGTTTTCCCACTCAGTATAATTTAATTGATAGTTTTTAATATAACCATGCATTCTCAATATATTGTTAAATTCAGAAAATAATGCTTTGATGATTTCTAAAATCAAATATATTAAAAACTTTAATTTTTTTTTTTTAAAATACTGCATTGATATTTTTTATAATATTTTCTTGTGTGTCTTTGTGGGGGTGGGGGTATTTGGTAGAGTGGTAGGTGGATCATACAATGATATCATAAATTTTTCATTACAATACATGATATTATACAATTTCTGATATACTGTATATTGCTTCATTTTTCGCAGTTTGACGATGGCTAGCATATTCATGGTGTCATATTTTCGCAGTCTTATCTGATTAAAGAAAAACGTCTCTAGCAAGATCAATGGGCTGGTAATACACTGGACCGCGAATACAGTGAAAATAGAATCACAGCGAAATATAAGCATTATACAGTATAATATGACATGTAATGGTCCTTGGTACAATACATATCAATTTTATCTAAAGAAAATTTCAGATTTTTTTTCACTTGTAACATGATGTCAGAAAACAGGGTTGTCCTGATCAAAAAGTAATCACATCATTTGATGCCATGCTTCTAATATTATAACAAATTGCTCTCTCTCTCCTCTCTCTCTCTCTCTCTCTCTCTCTCTCCTGGATCAGACTCTGTCTACCATTATATGCATCTAAAATGGTAGATACACGTCGATATAAAACTGGGACCTCTAGCTCAAAATACTTTATTGAATAAATTATAATAAAAACTTGATTATTCCAATTACATAAACTGAAGGTGAAATGATGTTATTCTATGAATTTGCAGTGGAACCACCTCTTTTAGCTCAAAAACAGTAAGTAACATTGTCACAATTTATGAAATGTATCTACAGTATAGACCAGTTAAAAGTTTAACATAGGCTTCGAAAAAGAAATCAAATCTTGAATGCATAGCAGTCAAGATGCCGGAAAGCTGTGAAGAGATAGATAGATAGATAGTGGTGCCGGATTATAGTCAAATAGAGATAAAGATGAGCTGTGGCACTAATTCTTTAGCTTTAGCTTTAACTTTTGACGGGCCTGTACTTTACTTTTAAATCCCACGAGACTGACTGATTATACATTATAATACTGATAATTATTATGTGGAGTGGTCGAGATAAGGAGAGGTAGTTCCTGGAAAGCTGCATAGAGATAGATAGAAAGTAGCTGCCAAATAGGACGTTTCTGGGTTACCTAATATCCGGTCCGGTTCTGCATTTTATAATACACTTCCGGGGAAAATTTTAGGCATACCTACTTCCGGTTTTCTGTTGTCAAGCACGCTTAGTCGCAAATACAGATAAATTCGGTTGATTGTCAATGTGCAGAGGGCAAAGTATTGGTGTGCGGTACCGGGATGCAATTACGATGGAAGGAAAGACCTAAAAAAATCATTTCTCGAAAGATATTAATTTTGTACCGTTTCAACTAAGAAAGACACGAGAAAAGGAGGAAATGGTTAAATGGCATTAGATGTCCTCTCGACTACGAACCAAAACACTGGCACAGGGTGTGTAGTCGGCATTGAAATGGGTCGGATTATCCAGAACTATTTCCATGAAATAAATAAGGTGATGATACACCAACCAAGGCGAACACTTCAATTTACCAGAAGCCCCAAGACATGGATGATAATACCTGTAGAAGGTACGCCATGGCATTGTTGTAAGATCAACTTAGATTAAGAAAGTTCATACTATTAAGTAGGGCATTTCAAGTCCTGATTATTTTCAAGTCAATATTAAACTAATACCATGGACTCCATCCTTGACAAATTTTAATGAGACGTAAGCATTTCCATAAGGGTTAAACAGAAGTAAACCGGAAGTACGGATGCCTAAAAATTTGATCACGTGACCCGATATTATACTACATAAAACGGAATTCCGGATTATCCCGGAAACGGGCTATTATAGCAAACTATGGACCAAGATTTGCTGTGGTACTAATTCTTTAGTAGCTTACTATAAAAAAGTAGTGCTGAACTATTGCCAGGCCTTTAAATACTTTAACAAAGATAAACAAAGACTATCCCATGAGACTGACTGATAATACATTTACATACACAAGACAAAATCCTGTTACTGATAATGCATTTGCTTAATTAATATTTCAGAGATTGCAGATTTTTTTAAATGTATCTATATTTTTAAAACCTTGGAGTAATTGATGTACTAAGTATAGTTGATATTTAAGTATCATTTAGCTTATAGCCTTAGGTTAAATCACATATGATACATTCAGTAATTGTCAACGTGACAGACATTACAAATTTATATAGGTTTTCCTGGAATCGGATAGATCAATTATTTTTTTATACAACATAAAGTTTCTATAACTTTAATCTGCTCAAAATAAATGTTTTAATTTACTAAAGTATCTGGCTAATTCTGACTCCAGTTTCACGATCACTACTTAACTAAGAGTTCAACTTAACTATCTTGTGAATTTGATATCTTAATACATTTGTTTATTTTTCAGTTAGTCAGGAATTAAAGGTGTCATTTTGAATATCACTTCAACCTTTTAACATATGTATTAATATTTTCAAAAATATTCTTTATAGTTCCAAAATATATTGTCAAATGTTGAAATTTTCTACAATGAATTGAGAAAATCTTATTTAAGAAATGATTGTCCATAGAAACTGGTGTTACTACGAATTAGCTCTACAATTTTGATCATGTACTGTTCTAGCACTTCAACTAAAACCTATAAACATTGGATGTCAGTGGTATTGTTTTTCAGATATACATATTTCACAGACAAGTTAAAAAACACCTACTTATAATATGACAATAATTTATATTACATATGGTGTACAATACAGGACCTAGTGTAATTTTGTGGTTTTACCTACATATGTGAATATTTAATTACGGTACATTTGTTTACCTGTAATTAGATACAGGTAATTAGAGCTTTTATGATGTAATACAATGTATCTAGTTAATGTAATGCTCTATATATATATCCTGAATATCATCATCAGCTCGTATTTTAAATTGCGGTCTTATCTGATTAACGGAAAACGACTCTAGCTGGTAATACCTATGTATTTTCATGGCTGTTTCACTTTCGCGGGAATACACTGAATCGCGAATATAGTGAAAATAAAACCACAGTGAAATATAAGCATTATAAAGTATCTACCGTATATCATCCCCTAAACACTCTCAGTAAGTCAATTCCATGAAGCTATATTTTTAGAAATAATATTGATACAAAGTTATGAAATAGATGGAAGGATGGACAGAGAACAAAACTGTATACTTGCAGCCTTCAGACAGGTATAAAATTTACATCCTCATGTACACACCAACTTATAATTTGACAATTATATATAATACAAATGGTGTACAACACAGGCCCTAGTGTATTTTTGTGGTTTTATCTACGACATATGTGAATGTTTAATTACCTTTGTATACCTGTAATTAGACACAGGTAATTAGAGCTTTTATGATGTAATATGTGACGCGTCAAGCGAAAACCATACTTATTTGCGTTTGTGACGTTTTGAGAAATGACGTCGTAAAAAGAGTGGATTTTTCCCCGACTCGACTGAACACCTGCAGGTGTTTTAACGTATACAGGTTCATGTATGACGTCGCAAGACTGCGCTTTCTATTTTGTCAAATATGTAAGCAACAATAAAATGGCATGCAGGCTCTTGAATATTGACATGTGCATATTGTCCCGGCCATGGATATTTTTCCGAAAAGACGCCTTTGAAATGACCAAATCGGGACGACATTAATCCTAAATTTTGAAATTAAATCCAAATCAATCAAGCCTCTGCGTATGAGTTTATGTAGGTCTATAAAAACCAACTGCAATCGATACAACTGCTCACCAACTCGGAAAGGGGGGGGGGGGTGTCAATATTACATCTACCGTAGCAGTCTAAGGGTTCATTATTTATTCATAACAAATCATAATCATGTTACTGAACAATTTTTACATAAACCACGAATGTAGGAAAAATGAAATTATTAACATGAACTTTATACATAAATTTGAAAGGTTTTTCTACTTGCGCATCACATCGTATGCACACTGCAACACCATGGCTACAGCGGATGTGACCCACTTTTGTTTCTAAATTTAGCCGAGGCTTGTTTGTTACACAAGGCTCAGCAAGGGTTTCCAATGTAATGTCAGTTGTCTTGAAGTCCATAGTACCAGGTCATGTCATTGAATGAAACACTAAACATGAAATAATTGTAGAAAACTTCACTTCATTATATTAATCTTTTTTAAAAAGAAAAGGAAATGGAAAAAAAGAAAAAAGAAAATTATTATTAAAAGTTTTTTTATAGAAACATATTCTTGATGAAATGACACAAAAGAAAGAAGGACTGAAAAAGCCTTAAATGGTGGAATAAAGTCATTTTGAACATTTCTGTGAAGACTTATTTTTTTTAAAGTTTTTTGTATGTTACCCAAACTTATTTGCCAATTTTATGAAGTCGTCGTGAAAAATATCAAAATTTTGTAAATAAAAATATCAGGAATAGTTTGGAGTTTTTAATAATTTTTGGGTTGAACACATCAATGGTCCTTTTGAATATTCATGTAATGCAAGTGTTGTCAATGTACCGTCATCTGTAAAGATTCCGTGTTCGATGAACATCACTAATATTTTAGATGAATTCTGTGTCACAAATGCAAATACGTGTACTAATAATAATGATCAAACCGTTGGCGAATTCGAAGTTGATTTCAAGAATGTGGAGTAAGTGTAAATTATCTGAAAGGGTGTGGTTGTGTGAAAAATTGTTTAAATCACTTTGATATGAAAGAAATCAACATAAGAAAAATCAATGCTTATCTCAGGAAACTTGAATAGAACCATTACAGAAAATTCCATGTTTAACGTCTCAGTCAAGAATATTTCACTTATATCGAGAAGTCGCCAGCTACATGTATAGACGAAGGTGCAGAAATTTTGTCTGTGAGTTGCGCTCGTGGCATTATACAGCAGGATTCATTATCGTGCTGTCATGTACCATGTTTTTAATTTAATCATAAAATGTATTTAAAAAATGGTATATGACAATATATTGTCATATACCATTTTTTTAAATGTATTTTATGATTAAATTAAAATAATGATATATGACAGTGCCAAGCCCACCGTGAGTTCACCGGGGCCTCGTTTGTTTAAAGTTCTCGTCCGAAAGAATCGTGACTTTCATTTCGTAATGCAGAGTGTTTGGCAAAAGAACCGTCACTACCCACTTTCAACTCTTTGGTCAGAGGCGGTTTGGGTCAGAACCCACGATCTCCCACTTACGGAGTGAGCACTCAACCAACTGAGCTACCGCAGTGGTCTCCAGGAACTTAATGTGAAAAAAAAGATATTCGGCATTTCAATTTACTTATACATTGCGTGAACGCCTGAACTGTTTGTGTTATATTAAAGCCGGTGCCCTGATACAAATTTTGGTTTAAAATCTTGCAGAGTGTGCTGTCTGTAGCGGGTTCTAAATTCTATTTTTTTTTACATTTAAACAAGTGATAATTTCTGTGTATATTTGATAAATAATACTCGTCGCTTATATATGGTAACGTGTAAGCTAGCTTTAGGAAATTCCGGGTCTCCGCTCAGTTTGTTAATCGGATTAGACTGTTTTTAGCTCGAATAAATACAGCTAAGCGCTAATTTCATCACTTCAAAGTTGTCTATTTCTCTCCAGAATAATGACGAATAATCTGATATATACAGGTGCACATCAGAGTCATTAATTTGTTGTCCATTTATCATATCATAAATCGCAACATCAGCATAATTACTACTGTCTACCATGTTTAATACTAAATCTGTTACTTATGTGACGTCACACAAAAGGGTTCGTACACTTGTATCGATTCCGAGATGGCTAAATTCGAACATTCAATTCGCTATAATTATTTAATTTGGTCATCAATTTTTTCAGTATTGTGATATTTAAATGGTATTTTCAAAGATATGGAATAAAACGTTTCGCTACAGGTATCCTTTATTAAACCAATTTGTTATCTGTTTTTGAAATAATTTGAGACATTTATTGGTTTAATAAAGTAAACGTTTTTAACACTTTCAAAATGTTTGGGCTTCTAACGGCACTTAAGGAAGAGTTAAAAAGACTACTGAAATATGCTTTAATTTTATATAGAAATTAACAATTAACAAAGCATGTTACTGTACGTTTAACTAGTTACTAATGTTATTTGTCGGTTTTTTCTTATTTGTTGCTTTATTTTTAGTTCTTGTCTACTTCGTTAGTTTTTGTAATTGTTGATTATCTGTACATTCCTATGGTATAACAAGGATTTATGTAATCCACTTTCTAATAATAATAATAATACACGGTGATGATTTTTTTTCAGCTATATATCCCTAATTTCAATGCTTGCACGATTCTGAAACCGTAGTTGCGGCAATTCAGTTTACAATTAGGCCTAGCCCTTCAATTTGAAAATGCCAAAGTTAACACTAAGTCAAAACATTAAAAACCAGATAAGCTCAAAGATTTCAGAGAGATCTTGTATCATCTATACTAATTTAATTAGGTATCTGATTGAGACTAGGATGATAACGTGAATATTTTGCCCGAATACCTGATCTACTAGTAATTCCCTTGCTGTGTGCTTATGTGCGTCGTTAACACCTATATTCTTCTCTCAAATTACTAGGCAGATTTCAATAAAATTTGGTCAGAAGTAGTATGGACAGGTGGAATTCAGATTTGTTCCCATCGTTCTGAATCAATGTGACCAAGGAGGGCAATTCTTTTTAAGATTTTAGTCAAAACCGATGCTGATATAATTCTGTCATGTGCTACTTTTGAATGCGTTATTTTATAAAAAATTCAAAAGTACCACATGGCAATTAGGATAGACATCAATGTGTTATATATGTGTAAGAACATGCATGTTTGTATTCATCTTCATCGTCTTAATATTAAAATTATGTCACATATAATGATACTTGTTTCAGTAAAACATATTTATATCAGTTTAGGATGAAAGTTTGACTCGTGGGCGTGATACCGTTATATCCGATTCATCACATTCGTTTAGAATTTTTGGGTTTGAAGAAAAAGAGTGTGCCGGTGATTCACGCTGGTAACTGCGGCAGTAAATATGCAACATTATTATTGTTATTATTATTATAGTCTTTCTATAAATTCATGATCTTATTATCTATATCTGTCATTTCTGTTTATATCTCAGTTGGTAGAGCGTTCGATTCGTTAATGGGAGGTCGGGGTTTGAATCACCGTCGTGTCCAACCAAGACTTCTGGATTCGATGTACATTTTTTATAGATTTGTACACACTGTCCGGGTATTTTAGGTGATTATGTAACACTATCATTTATGCCATGTACGTAGCTTACATGGATCAAATTACGTGAAAGAATATGTATTGTGCCGTTGTCGGTGCACTTGTTTAATAAAATATGTTAAATTCATCAAACTTGTACAGGACACGCTTCAAAACTGGCGAGCCTTATTACTTAATTATAAAATCTGTTTAAGATGATAAAAGAATTGAATGATATTAAAATAAATAGATTCATAAGTTAATTAACTTTCTATATTTCCATGTGGGTCCAATTTTAACGCATGCCTGGTGTGGCTATAGCAACGTGCTTCATGTAAATACGTAAGAAATTAATATCCGTCGCTGCAATTCGGTAAATAACGCCATGACGCTATTTGACGAAAATCATCATATCAAGATGACGTGACCGACAAAACTCCCAAACTGTAAAACCCCGATACCTTGCTTATTTTTCAGATTTCATATATAATTTACACACGACTGGAATCAGAAATAAATGTAGATTTATAATCAGTGATAACCCAATTTTCGAAAAATTTAGCCATAAGGCAGGTTTTCCCTTGACGCGTCACATATTAAAGAGCAACTATAGTTCGTGAGGAATGCCGGTGTGGCCTAAAAAAGATCGTGGGTCAATTACCGCAAATTCAATTAATGTTATATGTAGATCTGCTATTTTTATAACATGTGTTGTAAAAAAATTGCAATTGTTTTTATATTAAGTCTAAAAATCAAATAAAACCTATTTTTATCAGGCGCGCATCTGAATTCAGATGATGCGTATCACGTAGTAAAATGGGGTTTTTTTCGCTAATAACTTCGTTTTTGTGATGTTGTAGTTTAAAAACTTGTGTCGCTCTAGGCTAAACAAGTGTAATTAATGAATTTTATTTTTTGTTTTGATGTTTGATCTGTTTTATTTTTTATACCTGCTGTTCATTCATAAGCAACTACAATGGGCTAGTCCGTGACGTATGCTGGTTAGGTGTAAACCAGTATCGCGTTAATACATATTAGCGGCCCAGTTCTGAATAACTTTTATGAATGAATATGCCATAACAACATATCAGAGAGACAACAGCAGGCTAAATTTTAACTCCCAAAAACTCAAAGACGACAGTGAATATTAAAAATTTAACAATGTAGATAGAAAAGTATTATTTTCAAATACTTAGCTTTAAAACAAGACTGCAAACGAAACAAGTACAAGTATTTATTTTTCAACAAACTTTTATCGAAAAAGTTTATTAAAATTTATTCATATAAATTAAAAGCAAAAAACAAGCTAAGAATATTTGCAAAACTATTGAAATTATTTAAGAAAGTGCTCTTAAAAGACATGTGCTATTTCAAGTCTATTGAGGTTATCTATGTTAAAATCACACTACCCATTCAAAACATGTTTTTTCCTCACTGAACATGTGATCGGACTATAGATCGTTGACGGATCCTAGGTAATTGAACACAATGTATTTTACCAAAGGTTAATTGATTTGTAATAAACTTAACACTTGCTGAATATTCTATATATTCAGTTTATTTTGTCAATTGATAATATCAGTACTGGAGGACACTATGTCAAAGTAACACATATGTGTTGACTAAGGAATGTCGATTTTACCGTTTATTTCGTTTTTCACATGTTCATGTGTTGGCTGAGGAATGGCGATTTTACCATTTATTTCGTTTTTCACATGTTCATGTGTTGGCTGAGGGATGGCGATTTTACCATTTATTTCGTTTTTCAAATGTTCATGTGTTGACTGAGTCAAGTTTTCTCATTTATTTCGTTTTTCACATGTTCATGTGTTGGCTCTGGAATATGAAGTTTGCCTTTTCACGAGTTGAGTTCCTAAAAACGTAGAACTTTTAAAAACACTTTTTTTAAATTATAGCAAGGTTTAGAAATCTCTCTTGTGAAGTTAAGCACAAGTCATTATTATAGGAAAAATTCCAATTCTCCTTCAAATTTTAAAACAAACAATTTATAACCTACATAGTAATTAATTAATTATTTATTTATTTATTTATTTATTTATTTATTTATTTGTTTGTTTGTTTATTTTCTTTCTGTGACACGCAAAATAATAATTAAAATGTAATAATTGTTGAGGAGACTGGTTAATATTGTACCCGGATCCTCTGTATATTTCGTAAACGATTTTGTACATTGTCATGTATTTCTGAAATGAAATATTGTTTAAACTAAATTAAACAACAATATTTTTTTTTAAAACTGTTGACCATAACAACAAGCGCGGTCTATCAAAGTTCAGATACAATCCATGTCCATTCCACTTAATTAAGGTATATTTTCATACTATGTTGCTTTTAAAGTCTTTAGTGGATTTTTGTTTTACCTTTTTATTCTGTTTAAATATATTTCAGACACGATGACGGGTAAAATTGCGGACGGGCTTGGTAGATTTTGGGGCATTATCAACCGGAAGAAGACAGTAGCCGAAGACTTCTATGATACTCCATTAAAAAGATGCCTCAATACATTCGATATAACCCTTTTGGGTATTGGTCATATGATTGGAGCTGGCATTTACGTACTGACCGGTACAGTGGTCAGGGATCTTGCTGGACCTTCAGCGGTTCTGTCTTATATCTTTGCCGGTTGTGCCGCAATACTTTCAGCGCTATGTTATGCTGAGTTCGGAGCAAGAGTCCCGAAGGCAGGTTCGGCATATTCCTATACGTATGTATCTCTAGGTGAACTTTGGGGTTTCATTATTGGCTGGAATATTGTATTGGAACATTTGTTGGGAGCTTCGGCAGTAGCTCGTGCGTGGAGTGGTGCGTTTGATTCGTTATTTAATGGAACAATCAAATCTGGAACATTGGCACATATAGGACATCTAAGTCATAACAGTCCTTGGCTATCCGAATATCCGGATTTTGTTTCATTCGCCGCCGTCATGGTTGTATTTATAGTTGTAGGATGTGGAGCTAAGTTTACTATGAACTTCAATAATGTTTTCACAATAATAAACATAATTGTCATTATATTTCTTATATGCGCTGGATTTTATTACGCAGATGGAAAAAATTGGATTGAACCTAAAGGGTTTTTCCCTTATGGATTTGGGGGAACTTTGTCCGGTGCTGCTACTTGCTTCTTTGCCTATATAGGGTTTGAAGGCATTGCAGTGGCTGGAGAAGAAGCCAAAAATCCTGAACGATCAATTCCAGTGTCAACCGTTTCTGCACTGAGCGTCGTTACATTTTTGTATGTTTTGGTCACTATAGCCCTCACATTAATGGTTCCTTACACAGATATAGATCCAAATGCAGCTTATCCTTCTGCGTATGCAGATCTAGGATTAGATTGGGCAAAGTACGTCGTGGCAATTGGAACATTATTCGGAATTACAACATCTTTACTCGGAGGCGCTTTTTCATTGCCGAGGGCTATATACGCAATGGCATCAGATGGCCTGATATTCAAAATTTTCGCCTATGTCCATCCAAAAACGCAAACACCTATCTGGGGAATTCTTTGCTTTGGCTTTATAGCTGCAATGATGGCTTTATTGTTTGAAATTGAAGCACTGGTAGAGTTCATGTCTATAGGCACACTTCTAGCTTACACTATAGTAGCAGCTAGTGTAATAATACTGCGGTACCTCCCAGTCAATAATTAGTGTCAGTTCGAACTAAAACCGGAACAGGAACAAGAAGCAATACAGGAAGATCCGGGTTTTACAGAAGATTCTTCCATAATTAAAAAATCAAAAAGCCATGATGATTTTGGAAAACTGAAAGAAAGACTTCGTGAAATGCCATTTTTGAAGTCATTTGAACCTGGGAACGCTGCCATATTAGCCACATTTCTTATGATTGTAATGTTTATATGCTTATCTGCACTGTTAATTTTTGGATATAGCTATTTGTCCAGTGGTGCTTGGTGGATCATTTTGTTACTTATTATATTCATTGTTGCTATTATTTTGTGTTTTCTTACAATGGTGGCACACGAGAAAAACGACGCATTCCTAACATTTCAGGTAGGTTTATTATACATATATTATATAGGAATCCCCATGTCTCTCTGTAAAATTGTGCCCGGTCCATATCTCATAATTGCTTTAGACGACTGTCATAAAAATTCGCATGAATAATTTCCATAGTCTAAAAGTGTGCCATGACCTTGAACCAAGGCCATATGAAAGCTGGGGAAAACATTAAACCCTTGTAAATGTTGAGGTGGGGTATTTGGCTCTCAAGAAACAGTTCTAGTTTTTCACCAAATTCTGGTATAGCAATGTTTACTTTCGGATATTTTAGAACTACTTTGTTTAAAACAGGTAAGGCGTCGCTACGGTATAGATACAACGGTTACCAGCGTTCTCACATTATTTTAGCAATATTGCTTTTCAAAATTCGGAATGGTCACGCGAGTTTTGTCTTTGTTTTTGTTACATATCCGATTATTCGATCATATTCTTTGTTCTTTTTCCATATTTTGGAGTTTTATAATCAGTATTGTTAGTATGTCCATTTTTTTCAAATTCGTCAAGTTTTATCCTCGATGTTCTTTATATGTACCAAAAATAAATACATTAGCAATTAGAAATCTTGGTATTTGTTTCTTTGATTTTGTAATCAGTGCTGTTGGTACATATTGCTACTACTGCTAGTGTCTATACCACTGTCACAATATCAAAAACAAAATTGGATGGTTTGGACGTCTATTCTACTGTTATAATATCAAAGTGTAAAATTAAAAACGAAATGGGATGGTTTGGACATATCCGGTTTTTGATTGATACCGGCGTCCCTTGAGAGAGAGAGAATATCCATGTCCAGTTACACAGATTGTCAATAATTCATAATGCAATTAATATTACATTAGCTCTTATAATGTCAATCTTGCCATGTTCCAAACCGATTTATAATTTCAAATGTTAGAAAGCATTCATGCTAAATTTGAAGCTTTTGTTTGCTTAAAAAGAACATTGAATGTTTTGTCGTTTTAGCGCATCTGCACAACAAAGTCAGAGAGATGTTAGCGTTATCACCAGAGTCATATAAAATGTAAAATTTTGAACGTCGTTAATTGTCGACTATACTTTAAACGTAAATTTAAACAGGTTCTAGGTGAAATATTTCCAAAAAGTTGGTATTTTTGGAAACTACAATAAACACACTTTAAGAATATGTATTTATCTCAAAATCGAATTTTTTCACCCTAAGCCTGGTTTTCGCTTGACGCACCTCATATAATGTATCCAAGGTATGGAACACTATATTCTAAATATTATCATGACCAGCTCATAAAACAGCTGATATCAAATCACACAATCAATAATAACAAGTGTTAATTGTAATGAGATACCATTAATATATCACCAAAACAAGGCTTAATCAAGCACAAATATTGACCAAATGGACTCAAGTCTGAAAATGAAAACCAAAATTACTACATCTGTCATCTTAGACCAATATGTTTCGATGAAATGCAGCACTGACAGATTGAATAAGAAATTAAAAGTGTAAAAAGTAAAGATAAACAGTATCTAAGGATGTTTCAAACTTATTTTCACCTCTTCCTGTTAGACCTATCCAGTAACCGTAATAGCTACTGAGTATATATGGTTATCCAAATCTTCACAAGAGCTTACTTACGTATCTCTTTAGAAATATCTGACAAATTATCCTCAAACAACACAAATGACAAGGGATGAGGTGGAAGAAGTAGAAGAATAATAAGAAGAAACATAACAAAACCAATATGTCTCCCCACCCCTAACTTATTTGTGAACATAATTCAAGAAAAAAAAATCAGAATGGGACCCTAAGCAATACCATATAAGAGAAATCAACAGGGCTGTATTGGAACTGGAACCAATGATGAGGCCATTACACAATGGTCAAGTGCTTAACCAACTAAGCTTACTGTAAGAGATGGCTACAAAATGTTTTAAATGGTCAAATGCTCATCCTTTCAAAGAGAGAAGTGCTGATAGCTATTTAGTCAATAATTTTTAACGAGCATTTTATATATGATCTATGCCTTGATATTTGAACTTAAAACTTCCATAGCACCTTATCTGTTTCACCATAACCATGGCCTATTTGTTGAATCAATAAAATTTTCCAAAAAGTTGTTGACTGTTTTAAGTAGACTCAAATACATTACTGTTGGAGTAACTGTATTTGTAACAGTAAACTTGAAAACTTTTCATAGAAAACCTAATCAACTAAAATAAAGCTTGGTACGATTCACAACAGGAAATTTCAAACACAGTGAGTCACATCATGTAGATGATAAAAACAATCGACAGATCGCCACCACGCCCACTATGTTCTGACAAAGGGTCGACATGCTTGAATTACCCGCAAAAAGAATCAAAACTCAAGCAGAATTGTGCGATTTAATGACGTCACTGACACTAAAAGGTCATTAGTTGCCGTGACGCTGCTTTGGTACTGTGATAGCGGCTAGTGTCGGAACATTGTGGGCATGGCCGGCGATACGTCAAGTCTGGAACAGTATATAAAGGTGATTTACATTATGGTAAATCAAGACATTTTTGTGGTAGCTTATTTTCATGAGAATTGTTATTTCAAGATATTCATTTACTGTTAACATCATTTCCTCGCATGATGGCCAGTGCTATGCAATTGAACTATATCGATCAAAATACAATATTTTTGCATTTTATTTCTCTTGCAAATTTACATGAAAATAAAATGAACACAAATATTTTCTGATTTACAATATCACATTCTGACATTTTCCCTAAGGTAGTATTTTTTCACTTTTTTGAAATCATGATAAATAATTATAATTCTTTTATCATCATTAATATAAAACCAAGTGATTTTTTATTTATTAATATCCCTGTTTGTCTTAGGTTACAACTGTAACAGCTTGATTACTCTTGTATAAAGGTAGACCTCTTCTTCCTTGTACATCAAATTCTCTGAATAATTCTCTGGTAAAGTTATATTCAAAACTATTGGAAAAAATTATTGCATTCTTTCAGCTTTTTTAATCTATCAACATATTTCATCCCAATCCAAACAAGATTGGATACAGATATTTATGTTCACAATGTCATTCTAAAACTTCAGCTCCAAAATCCCATTCTGCCACTTCAGCTATAGTTGGTAATATATTGATAAAAGTGAAATATTCCTGCCTGGGACATAAATACCATTCAATCAATCAATCAATCAATCCGCACCCAAAATCTTGATATTCAATACATTTACCATTTAGTTTCAGGTGGAAAATTCAGGTACCATCACTGGCTTCAGTCAGTTTTTGAAATTTTTGAGGTGTAGATATTTGATTTTAACACTCAAAACTCTAAAACTTCAGCTAATTTCATCAGAAAATATACCAAATGGATTTTTCTCCAGTGTTACATTAGGAATCTAGAGTCTTAGGAATGTTATTGCAAATAAGTCAGGATTCTTAAAGGTATAGAGATAGTAAATGGGGTTGTCTCCCCTGAAAAGTTGTATATACAGAATAAAGGGTCTTAGAATGTGACCGATAAGAAATAAATCAAACAACAAAACAATATCAACAAAATCTCAGATTTCCCTGTACAATCCTCCAATACTTGGTACATACAATCCCTGAATTTAAATAACAACAACCACACTTAATGATAAATTCATTACAATCAAATGACTACACAGATCCCATAATTCTAGCTTCCCTCAAAATATGGGAGCTCAATAAGACCTTCATAACACCTACATGTCAAATGTTACACTGCAATAAAGTCCCTCAGAAAATAAAAATACAAACATAAAATCAGCCCCAGCATAAAATGATAACACATAAAAGAGGGAATGAATTTTTGATGAATATAACAACTTTCTGTAACCAGGGTAACCCATAGTTACACAATAATTGTTAAGTAGAACTTTTATCACCATTGAATACAGAATGACAGAAGTTGCCAGTTTCCTGTAAAAACAGCATCATGAGAACATGTGATGTAACCTTTTCATAATCATTCTGCACAAATATTTAGAGGTATTTTGATTAAGTAGTTCCAGTATCTGAATGTTATTATGAAGTAGAAACAAAAGTTTTTAACAAGGTATAGGTTGACAAAGACAAATTGGCATACAACATACCCTTCTTTCTTAATTCTAAAGGAAGATAAAAATTGTTCACAAAAATATTTGTTTTACATGCACATTTAACATTTCTGGCCCCAGTTTCACAATCATTTCTTAAGATTATTCTTAACTTAATCTGAGCAATCTTTTTAGAACTAAGAATAAACATTTTTGACAAGACTAAATACAAATGTTATTGGTGTGAAGTGATCTTCAACATGACACCTTAAAAGCCAGAATATCTTAAACACTGAGTTAAGGAATGATAATGACACAGGGACCTGCTATATCACCAGATCCCGGTTTCACAATCATTCCTAAACTAAGATTTTCCTTAACTTTAATCTGGTAACTTTTGACAATCATAATAAGAACGGCAAATTAACATTTTTGACAAAAGCTAAATATAAATGTTATATGCTTGAAATGATCTTGAAAATGACACCTTAAATAACTCAATATCTTTAAAATAAACAAAATTATTAAGATTTGAAATTTGTCAAATTTAAGTTCAGGAAAATCTTAGTTCAGGAAATGATTGTGAAACAGGCCAGTAAGTTCTTGTACGTCTTATTTCTTAACTTCCCAGAATTTTTAATTCCTTCATTAATATTTTTACCTGATTAAGTACAAATTCTGTATAAAATCCAACAAGTAAATCCTCCTCACTTAAATTATTGTAAAAAAAAAATTAATATTCCTAAACTCTTACCTAAATATTTGAAATTTCCACTATTACCTCATAATAACTAATATATAATCAATAGGTCTGGTATTCAAGTCATCTGATTTTATAATCTCAAGTGCTAATTTTAAAATTTATTGTTTAAAACTAAAAACAATTAATGGTACTTAAATCAACAACAACAAACAGTTTCCTGTATCGGTTCTCCCCGTTTCCTTGATTTAACCTTACTCAGATCCTGTATATATTAAAATAAAACTGCATTCACATGTATTTGTTGTTATTCTTAGTATACTGTTTAAATTCATAGATATTGCATAATATTTAAGTGCTAATTTATTCATCAGCATATTGGCCTAATGTGGCAAGCTGCAGCACGGCTTTATGAACCAGGCTACTGTGTCACAATAGAGCTAGTTTATAAAGCAGCCTACTGGGCAAATTATATATTACCGTAAACTATACACTTAAGAGCTAGTATATTGAGCAGCTTACTGGGCACTATCAAACAGCTTGTATTTTGAGTGGTCTACTGGGCAAAATTAAAGAGCTAGTATATTGAGTGGCTTACTGGGCAAAATAAAAGAGCTAATATACAGAACAGCCTATTGGGCCATATTGAAGAGCTAGTTTATGAAATAGCCTACTGGGCCATAATAAAAGGCTAGTTTATGTAACAGCCTATTGGGCTATATTAAAGAGCTAGTTTATGGAACTATTAAAGAGCTAGTTTATGGAACAGCCTGTTGGGCTATAAGAGCTAGTTTATGGAACAGATTAATGTGACACAATAAAGCTTGGTTATGGAACAGCATAATATGCCACATTAGAGCTACCAATAGTTTATGGAACAGCATACTGCACACATTAAAACTAGTTTAAGAAACAGCATAAAGCTAGTTTATTGAGCAGTATACTGGCCTAATGTGCCATAGTGCAGTGCTAGTTTATAGAGCAGGCTCCAAGCCTACTGTGCCAAACTAAAGAATACTTAGTAACAAAACATTCAAGTAAATGTAGTATTGACTGTTGGCTTAAAACTCTTATCTTTCAACCTTTAAAAACAAATTTATTTTTGAAAAATAAAAATCAATAAGACATGTCAGAAATGTTTTGTAATCCCGTCATTTATCCTCTGATGATTCACCAGGGGTAAATTACTTGACAAATTGAACAGTAAATCATCTATGACAACTATCAACAATAAATCCATAAAAATATTAAAAGAATATCTTAATTCTATTTTGATCTAAAAACTTATTTGCTGCATTTATAAATTTCAATAACTTAATGCGTATTGGACTTCCAATATTTGGGGGCAATCAAAAGGTCAAGACTAAAGATTCACAAGAGCTATGGGTTCAAACCCAGCTGTGCTATATGATATGACCTTCTGCAAGACATGGACAGCTGCAGCCTATCCAGCTATCAAATGAATAGATGCACTGGTAGTAATTCTGGGATTTAACCACACTATGGGCTGGTGTCTCATCCTAACCACTGAGATAAGATACAAATACCAAAGACTCATTATCTCAAACTCCACGGGGAAATAAAAATAGTCTGACTTATCCAAAGTTTGGGATAAACAAATTTGTGAAGGGAAGTCGTCAAAAAAAAAAAAAAAAAAAAAAAGGGGGGGGGGGGGGGCCTCATTTAATAAAAATCTGTGAGTTTTATAGAACTTTTTTTTTGCCAACAAAAAAATCTTCCTATTTTGTGTCTACTCCGGTTAAACTTTTGATATAATTACTTCAAACTTCCGATCTTTGAGCAAGAGTCATGATAAATAAGGCTTCAAACTTCAGTAGTCATGTTTAGCTGGGCACTAATTAAACCTAGAGCTCTCCTATTGAATTTATTACCGTAGTCGTTTTTGCAAAGGACAATAATTTACATGATTAATGGAAGTGACATGGGGTCAGTTTGAGGTAAAATTCATAATTATTTATTACAAGAATGAACCAAGCTCCTGACATTATTTAAAACTATATTTTATCAAAACAGGTTTTTGTTACACTATGAAATTGATAGAACTTTAGGATTTTAGTTCAAGGTGATTAAAAAATTTTAGTTCAAGTTAACGAAAACACTATTTTTATTGAATTTTCATTCAGGGGACCAAAAAATTTGCTTGACTTAACCGAAAATTTGAGATATCCGAGTTCGAGATAACAAGATTCAAATGTACCTCCCAAACGAAAGATCTGTTCATCCTGAACATGAAACCTTGTGTCAGAAGATGGAGGCTGTTAATGATACAATCACTCTTCCCCCTTCATTTTCAGCCACAGTTCCAGATAACTGTTTCACAGCTCATTTGTACATACCATGATGAGCTCTTTGTACAAATAAGCTGAAAACAAATTATCTAATTGATAAGACATTAAATAACAAAAACAAATTGTTACAGGGTAAAAGAAAAGAAAAGAAGCAAAAGTAGCATCAATAATTGATATTTTACAGTTAATAATGATTATTTTACAGTTGATAATGATTTTATTGACGATTGCAATGACAAGGGTAAAACAGAGTTCAGATGTGCTACGTAACATTCCCTTATGGGACTTAAGACAAGTAAAGCCAATTAATTAGTTCATCTTAAAACATAAGACATAACGGACACTATCAATAATCGATGTCACTGTACGTGTGTGATCACTCTACGTGTGTGATCTGTATAAATTAACTACTACAGAACATACACAGTAATCAACTTGTAATTCTTTTATATATGGACAGAGGGGGTCACATTATTGAGTTTTAGTGTCAAATATTGGAAATTTTTGATGGACAGGACTGTATGGATAATTTCCTCATGGCTTTAATTGCAATGGTAAATACAGAGTTAACAACAAGGAAAGACAATTTTCCAAGTCAATGGATAAGGGTATATATTTGGATATCATCTTGAAGGACGATATACAAAAATGATATCAAAGTATGTAAAAATTTCTGTCACCAATACCATCAGTTCTAATTTCTGTTATTAATTAGTTTAAATTCCTATGAACAATATCATCATTTAAAAAAAAATTGTCATCAATGTCATCAGTCCAAACTTCCAGCACCAAAGTCATAAGTCTGAAATTTTGTAATCAAAGTCATGAGTCCAAATTTTACCAATGACACCATCAATTAACATTTCAGCCACAAATTTCATAAGTCCAAATTTCATCAAATATGCCATCAGTTTAGAATTCTGCCATCAATGTCATCATTTTAGAATTCTGTCACCAATGCCATCACTTTAGAATTTCAACAACAATGCCATCACTTTAGAATCTCATCAACAATGCCAGCAGTTTAGAATTCTGCCGTTGATGCCATCAATTCAGATTTCTGATGCTTCCATCACCTGTAGCCATTGAGATTTTAGAATGATGGTGTTTGGTTGTGTAGGATGATGAATTCCATTTAATCAATTAATCCAGCAATTATTTAAGAGATTTATCTGGAGGGGATTAACAGTTTATCTGCTCTTGTGTACCATCAATAAGGATATCACTAAAAAGTATCAGATTATAATAAATGATGTAAATTTATCGACACTAAAAGGATCTACTTTCAAGGAAATAAATCTGTAAATTAATAACATCACAAAATGGATCAGCTTACAGCTAGACACAATTTGTAAAATGTTTTTACACTGAGGTCATAAAATGTTCAAACAAGAGATACACTGGGCCTGTATCACCCAACCAGAACATAACTTTAATAAATATAAGGACCTTGACCTTTGACCTTGGTTTCATGTAGAAGAACAATGCTTCAAAATATCCAAAATTAACATCTACATTAAATAGGATCAAAGTTTGCTAAAATAGTGGTAAAATAGGATCATGACCTTGACCCCATTTTGAAGGTCATTTCAATAAAATGACAAAACTAAAACCGCTATGTCATTATCTGTCCATATAACGTACATCGACATAATGTCGTCACCGACCTAAAGTCGTCAGCACAAAATATTGCAAAATTATTTTTATTTATCGCTCTTAAGAAAGTTAAACAGTGGAAAATTTAAAAGCGGTAAATGTTTTTCATACTTCAATAACATACTTTATATGATGTAACAGGTTTCTTCATAGTAAAATTGGTATCTTTGACATCACTATCAAAAAGGTACATGTGTCATATCGGGCGACAGACTACAGATAATGACAGTCATTTGGGCGATCGGGTCACAAACATACTTGTCAAGGGTACACAACCCAAACAACACAATTACCCTTTTAAAAATGTTCCTACTATGCAAAGAGTTGTCTATCTTTGGCCAGAACTTCAGTTAAAAGGTAAAAATATCGTTTTAAAACGACTGACGACTTTCAGGCGTACTGACGACTTTAAGACTGTATTAAAATCCTGCCAAATAGCTGTATTCCCAAAGGTTAATTTCAAGAACATCTCTTCAGTCGTATAAGTGATTTAAGCGTTTTGGCAATATCTGTTTGGTGAATATTCAAATTGATTTGTGTTTTTTTCCAATTCACTTTCTGCCCTTGTTTGGTAAATTCAACTTTTATAGCGAATCAAACAGTTTATATACACATACATACATGTCAGGACATTGAATCAAACAATACAATTTTGTTCTTTACATATTTATAATATCAAACACTACTAGCCAAACTAGATTCAATTAAACAAAAACTAAAAATCCCTTGGGGATCGAATACGTCTCTGATATTCTCGCACCTGCCGTAATAAGGCAACTAAAATGTCCCATGTCACGATCTAGGCGTGTCACGCTCGAGACCCCTCTCGCTCGATAGCTTTTGTCAGTCACCTATAGCTGAAAACGTTTCGATATAAGTGAAATAATGTAGACTGAGTTTTTAGCTATAATAATAAAGAACGACCTCCCTTTTACGTAGGGAGCACTCTATTAACTGAGCTACCGCATTGGTTAATCAATACAAAGAGAAAAGTAAATAAATAACGACTCAATCAAGGCCAAAAAGGTAGTGACGACATTGGGTTAGCTAGGATGACGAGTTTTGGAATGCACAGTCTGAAAGTCGTCAGGTGCACCCCACTGCTGTTTCAAGTAGTTTATTTCAATGAAAATCTTCATTTCGGCCCACACAAACGGTTTTGTTTTGTCTAAAAATATTTTTTTCTTTCCGATCACACTAAACAACTCATGCTAGAAGAATATACTTAACGACTATAATGCAATATATGGCGTACCATGACGACATTATGTCGATGTACGTTAGTGAAGTTATACCACTTTGAAGTCATTTTACCAAATTTTCAAAATTTATCTCACAGCACATTTTTCAACCAAATTTCACAATTTGATAGATACTGGTGTAAGATACAATATTATAACACTATTTCATTGTGATTAAGGAGTATAAATTATAATACTATTTCATCGTGATTAAGGAGTACATACAAGTGTATATGTTGTGTGAGTTTGTACAAGTATGTTTGATTGATCTACTTTATACAAGGGGACACTTATCATTGTAAGTACCAAGTGCTGGTACACTAATGCACTATGTAGCAAATCACAAAATACTCAGTCAGTTGTACTTGGAGCAAGACAATCAGTGCAGGGTCCAATTCACACCAGTAAGAGATGACAAACTTTCTCACACTAAAATCTGTTCAATGTGCCAGGATCCTTTATTTAAACAAGTCTCTTTTTGTCTACCATTTGTTATTTAAACAAGTCTCTTTTTGTCTACCATTTGTTAAGTCAAGACCTCCCTTAAGTTCATTAGGGTCAAAATATGTCAACTTTAAGATTTATATAATAAGAGCAGTGAAAGATATTTTCATTCCCCTTGTGCAGGATAGCTTACACATTCTTTTCCTGCAAAAAATTATCAAGGAGGTAAAAAGCTTGATAAGTTGAGAAAATGACGAAATTGACGTTTAACTGATCATTATATTATGTGGTGCAAGAATCAGAATCAATCTTTACTTGTGGTGCTAGATACGGAAATCTTAACCTCAATACATTTTGTCCAGAACTCGACAAGCCTCATTTTCTATACAGCATCAGAAGTAGTGATAGATTCTATGAGTCTAAATGTCCCTTATTTATATGATAATTAAATTGACCGGAGATGTTCTCACGGTAATCAGGAAGATTTTCTCTTCTTCTTTACAGATAAACCTCATATATATTCATTGTAATTAATTACACAATAAATGTATTGACTTGAGATAATGTGTTTTATTTTGCATGCTGTGATGGCCAAGGGTTTCAGGTATTAGGCCTAAAACTAGCTTTCCTTTTAAGAGCAATTGAAACATTATTTTTCTAATTATATGACCTAACTAATAATCTTAGTGGGTCATACTTGACATTACATGAACACAAAAATATGGATGGTATGGTGTTTTTGACAACAGTGTTTTGAAAATAGTCCCCCTTCTGAAAACAGTGATTGAACACTGACTAAAACTAACAGAGTCCAAATGGTATAAGTTCAATCAAACTAACAGAGTCCAAATGGTATGAGTTAAATCAAACTAACAGAGTCCAAATGGTATGAGTTAAATCCCATTTCACTACAAGTGAGAATGACTTTTCTGGTAATAAGCCTTTACTAGTTACCCTAGACTAAGGGGGTTGTAATATGGATCTGCAAATAATTGGCTAAAATTGGACTTATTTGCATTGAAAACATCTACTTTGTATGTTAAGCAACTACCGGTATATATCTACTCATGTGTACTTTCTTAAAATAAAAATGAACTATTAATCAGCCAATAAATAAATCAGTATTCACAATAATTATTTCTATTGGTGATACTGATATAAGATTGAAATAAGATTTCAGATGGATGTGTTGAACAAAATTTTAATCTGCATCAACGACGGATCTTCCATTTCAAATTTTTGTTTTAATCACCCCAGTAATTTCTAAGAAAAAAATTTAGCTAAAAATTACACTTTATTTCTGAAAATTCATGAAAATATTATCAACACAAAATATGTGGGAAAAACCCTGTTATATCTCATGTACATCTATATAAATTGCTACTGGTAGACATCTACCGGTACTTCCTTTATATCAAAGTTAAATAAAATAAAATAAATTTGTATCGTCTATTTTATAAGTTTTTTACTATTTGTACCATTAATTGATTGTGTTTAATATGTATTTGTGATTTACTTGATGTGTTACTGAAACGAGTTATTTTTCTTCACTTATTCCAGGAACCAGAATTGGTCGGATTTTCAGTCTATCTATCTAAGGAGATTGGCTTCTATAGGACACAAGTTCAATTCTCAGTCAGTGACAGTAACATGACATCTGTAGACCAAATTGTTTTAAAAACCATAGATACCAGTAGTAATGTTCTGAAGGTTGCTAAGGACCAAACCCTACATTTTTATTTTTTGTTAGGAGATTTTATAAAAAACCAAACCCTGGTCTTTTTCCATCTCCACTGGTGATTTTGTTAAAGATAAAATCCTGTGTCATCTAGGAAGGATATGACTCGACATAATTTTCATTACAAGTATAATTATCTATGACCCCACATGGTGTTAAATTGTATATTTTGTGGTGGTGTGTAAATTGTGTTTAAGCGATAAAATTTATTATTATTATAGCTGTAATAAAATTTATTTATTTCCAGATTAATAATATATCATATGTATTATAATGTGGATGAAGATTTTGTTAATGAGCAAGTCAACATTATAGTTATAAATACGTTTAATGTCAATTTCATCAGAACACCATCATGACATCATGGACATTGCAACTGTAACACCATCTTATTTCAGCAGAGCCTATAAAATTAAATACCTTGTGTAGTCTGGTCCTGATAGCTCTGATTATTGTCAATTTTACATTATATAGTAGTTATTTTGTATATCTTAGTTAAATATTTCCACATATAGTAACATGAAGGCTAAAAAATGAATTTTTAAATATGATGAGGACATATCATTATCATCAATCATGGGGTAAAAATTCATAATAACAAATTTCTCCACATTAACTGATGCTACACTGCTTATAACAATCAATTGTTTAAGTTTTTGTTACAATTTCAACACCAGATCCTTTGAACTAGAATAATGTGCTTGACATAATGTGTGCTGTTAAATGGATCAAATTTTAAAATTAAAAACCATCATGGATCAAACCAAACCTATTTCAAAACCATCATGGATCAAACCAAACCTATTTCAAAACCATCATGGATCAAACAAAACATATTACAAAACCATCATGGATCAAATCAAACCTATTTCAAAACCATCATGGATCAAATCAAACATATTACAAAACCATCATGGATCAAACCAAACCTATTTCAAAACCATCATGGATCAAATCAAACCTATTTCAAAACCATCATGGATCAAATCAAACCTATTTCAAAACCATCATGGATCAAACCAAACATATTACAAAACCATCATGGATCAAACCAAACAATTCAAACCAAACATCATCATGGATCAAACCAACCTATTTCAAAACCATCATGGATCAAATCAAACCTATTTCAAAACCATCATGGATCAAATCAAACCTATTTCAAAACCATCATGGATCAAATCAAACCTATTTCAAAACCATCATGAATCAAACCAAACCTATTTCAAAACCATCATGAATCAAACCAAACCCATTTAAAAATCAACAAGTTCAATATATTTCAAAATCACCAAGTCCTACTTATTTCCAAATAAAAATACCAACACTAAACATAAAAAGTTATTTTATAAAACAGTAAAAATCATGACTTCAAAAGGTAATTATCTGTAGCATCAGAGAAATTGTTCAAACCCATTAACACAGGCATGCCATTTACTTCCTAATAGGAACTTTCACATCCAAGATAACTACATATACCAACACAAATTGTTATGTGATATTCTGGTCTAAAAGCACACCAAAGAAAAACCTGTATGTGAAATTCAGGACTAAAAGAATGCCAAAGTTAAATATGAATACGATATTCTGACCTATAGCATGTCAAAGTTTAATGGAAAGAGAACATAGACATTACAAAAATAAAAATATAATCACACAACATGTTTCTAGTAATGATATATTGACTTATATAAATACATGTATGTTCAAATACATTACCAGTAATATAGTACCAACCCCAAAATTGTTTTCTGGTAAATTAATATTTCCGTTATATCTGCACATTTTGTCAGAACGTCTCAACATTTTGTATTACAATTCCCTCCTAGAACACAAACACAATACAGATACCACAGACTTCAGTATAAAGTAGCACCTGACCTGACTATATCTATATGGTATACACATAGTCAATGGACAATAATTGGTAAAATACTTGATAATTATGTGTAAATTCTATGTATTAATTGTTTCAGTAATCATAAAGTATGATTTGTCTGTATACAATGACAATGTAGTGATTTTTACCATTTCTGCTGATTATTATTGATTCTTCAATTAGTACATATAGGAAGATTTAAACAAAAATGATCCTGAAAATTGATGACAGACCACGTCCATGTATAATTACTTTTAACTTAAATACCTTAACACTGGTTGTACTGAAAATCAAGAGATTGTCTACAATAAAATAATGATTCATTGCCATAATTTGTTGAAAATACACTGGCAATAAGTGAGGTGGCTTTCAAGTTATATCAAAGGACATCACGATAAGGTGCTACTGTACTTTGATGATAATTGAGGTGGCAAAGTAATAGAGGTGCATCATAATAAGACCAAAAAAAAAGTCAAAATTTAAATTCAGTGAATTCAGAATCCCCTGCCAGGAGGAACTTTTTTGTGATTTGCATTTATGTCCAAAGGGCAATAACTACTAGGAAAATGAACCAACTTGGGTTAATGATATGCTCCTTTCCTATCAATGTTGATGCTTTGTACCAAGTTTCATAAATAGTGCTTCATATTTTTGGTGAATTACTCAGAACAGGGATTTCTGGAAAGACTGAAGGACTGACAGGTGGAAACTCAAATTTAATATTCCCCTCTTTCTCTGAAATGCAAGGGATAAAAATGAACAGTATAGACCAAAGCTAGAGTAATGACAGAAGAGTACAACCCAAAGCAAGAGTGAATAAAAAATAAGCTAGAGTAACTAAAGACGAGTAAAGACCCAAACAAGATTGAATAAAGAATACCACAGATATAGACCTTAGTTATATTTTTCTAAGAAACACATAAGAATTACATAGATTCAAGCTGCATTGAATAACGAATAGCACAGACATAGACCAAAATTGTCATATTTTAATTATTTAATGCTGAAAGCATGGACATAGATCCAAGCTATATTATTATAAATATAGCATAGAACAAGCTGCATTGAATAAAGAACAGTATAGACATAGACCTAAGCTACATTGAATAAAGAATAAATCATAGTTTTATTAGCTGTAATTGAGGACAATGTAAAAAGCAGCCATTTGAGTTCAATCACATTAAATATATTTTAGAAGCCAGACTTGGGATTCCCTGATTGCTCATTTCAGCATTTATTCACAGTGCATTCACATAAATCAGACATGTCTAATAGCTACAATGATCTATATTTACTGATATTTTATTACATTTTAGTGACTTTGACTTTCCAAAAGCCAAAATAATTCAGAGAAATAATTACATAATGACTACATGAACTGTGCTTAAATCAAATACTGTACCAGTATATCATACATTCCAGTTATGTTTGTAAGACACATCAATAAAATTTTACTAGATTATAAAACCCAGCGACAATTTCCTATTTTCCCAATGAAACTCTCATATACTAAATCACCTCATGAAAAGTAATAAAACAGTGATCTCGATTGTGGTCCACTAGCATCATTACTTCTCATATAAACTGTAGAAATAACTCAAAAAACTGGACAAAGTTTCACTATCATTTCTTACTTAAAGTTTTCATTAGCCTAAATTTTGCAAATTTTGTTAACCTTTTTCTTTCTTTTTTTTTTGGGGGGGGGGGGGTGTGTATAGAATATACAAATATATATATATAAAGTTTTCATTAGCCTAAATTTTGCGAATTTTGTTAACCTTTTTCTTTTTTCTTTCTTCATATTTTTTTTTTTTTTTTTTTGGGGGGGGGGGGGTGTATAGAATAAACATTTCTGACAAATGTAAATACAAATGTTCATAGCTTTATATGACTTTCATAATAAGACCTTGAATTTCTTAACATCTTTAAATTAACAAAATTATAAAAGTAGAAAGTTTGCCAGATTTAAGTTCAGGAAAAACTTTTCCATCGAATTTTTCCTTTCAGATATTGATTGATAAAATACTGAAATTTAATGATCTATATGCAGCTCCTAAGCTTGCAAAAAACCTCTAATTCTGTGTTTAAAAGTGAACATTTCATTTGATGAGAAATTCTGTATTTGTTTTAAAAATAAATATACTTTGTAGTAAATACGTAGTTTCTGCATGCTAAGATTCAACTAAAATGACGTCATCCATATCACCGACCGCACACGCCTGGTCGAAAAAGCTGTATCACCGGTCTGATATCGATATCAGACCGGCTACTCAGAACAAATAGATCTAATCACTATATCAATTAGAAAATTCTTTAAGGCATCCTTATGCCTTATAAATAAAGGTCGCCCGTGAAGGAATATTATGCAAATGGGATTCTTTGGAGGAATGCAGCCAAATAGTCTAGTTGCCGCCAAGTTGAATTTTGTGTTATATTCTTGATACGTGTCTGTATTTAATGCATGTATTTGTTTTTAAATGGTAAAAAATTTAAATTTATGATAAACAGAATAAAACATGGTGAAATCCATATCATATGCCATATCAGACCTCGACCAATATCAGACCTTGGGCTAAACCCCTCGGTCTGATATGGGATGTCTCGGTCAGATATGGCATATGATATGGATTTCACCATGTATTATTCTATATATATTTCCTAGAGACAGAGTCTAACTTAAATATCTATAATAACAGATCTACTAGAAATTGTAATGTATTTGGATTGTATTAATGTTACATATAATTTGTATTGTTCTAGTTGAAAAAAACCATAAAGGACATTTAATTTTAATTTTTACCAATAATATAACAACAGATTTTGAAAATGCTTTCACATTTGTCAAGGGAAGATAGAATCTACATAAAATTAATAAAATTTACACATGTTTAAGAGAAGAAAAAAAGCAAACTGAACAAAAATATAGGTTATATTTTACAACATTGAGATGAAGTTTCCAGTGTGTTGAATGAACAATGAAGACGTTTTTAATACAGTATCTGCAAAATTATAACATTACAAACCATGTTGATACAACACGTCAATACCTCAGGGAACCTGCACAAAGAAGGACAGACAATAAAGTCTTCTAACTGATCAATTACATGCATGATCAAGTCATTTCTCTAACTTAGGATCATTTATCAAGAAGACTAGTTTATTTCATCAAATAAGACCCTCATTACAGTAAAGTGTGAATCCCGCGGCATTGTTTGATTATTGATCTGACGTTACCCCTGATGAACCATCATTCACATCTGACACGACATCAGTCAAAGACTAGATTTTATTTAGTTTAGAAACGTAAAATGGCAAAAACAGCCAAACCAATGTTACACAAATGATGGATCTAAAATAAAGTTTACATCTATTTTCTTTTCCAATCACACTTTTCTTGATTCATGTCTGTGTCATTATTTATCCAATAATGAAGCGCCGAGGTTATCAAACAAGTTTTATGCCTCTCATGTTTCTTCAGATATTTGAATCAAAAGTTATTAGACAATCAATCTCATTTTAATATTTCACATCCAAATCATCATAAGTTTCGGTTTATCATAATAAAATTTTGATTAAAATTGTTAAATTACGTTTATATTGGTTGTTTTTCAGAGCTTGCAATATTTCATCTCACATTGTTGTCAAGACAACAATTTTATTGACTATCCCTTCCGACACGCCAAGCTAACTAATGCCACTCTACACTGTCAGTATGTTATAACATTAGATAAAATAACTGATGTCAAATGACAGACAGTAATGATGGAAAATTGTTTTAACCAAAATTAATTCAATGGTTTTCTTTGAACATCAGTTTTATCAACCACCATCCATGGATTGACTGACTCGATATAAGTGAAAGAATCTTGATTGTGCAATAAAACTTCATTACTCAACTCCACTCTTTATTCAATGGCACATTTGAAAACAGACTATAAAGACCTGTGAAAACTGAACTCTGACACATATAAAAACTGAATCAATGGCCTATGAATACTGAACCCCAAGACCTATGAAAATTAAATCAAAACTGAACCCCAAGACCTATGAAAACAAAAAACTACACTCCTTTATTAAGAACTAGCATTAATATTATTTGTTCAACCCTGAAACACTGAAAACCTGTCCTATCCAAACAAAATTATCCCCCCCCCCCCCCCAATAAAAAACAGCCATTTTAATTAAGCCTATTTAAATGACTAATTGCAAAAAATTAAGTTCTCCAACTTCTTCCAAAAATCATATCTTAGAAAAAGTATGCATGATTATACAGGAAAATAAAACATCTATCCATCTCAAAATTCTAAATAGGGACAACATCCAATGATTCAGGGCATTTAGCATAAAGTACCAAGGGATTTTATGAAAACAGATTTCACAAAGTTATGTACGATGCGAGTCATGTGTTTGTGATGGTTATAAAGCTCCACGGAGGTTGTGATACAAACTTATACAGCAGACAATGGCAGATATTGATGATATATTTTGATATCGCCCTCGGCATCATGAAACACAATCAAACAATTCTGATATCGCCCTAGGCATCATAATACACAACCAAATAATTCTGATATTGCCCTCGGCATCATAATACACAACCAAATAATTCTGATATCGCCCTCGGCATCATAATACACAACCAAATAATTCTGATATCGCCCTTGGCATCATAATACACAACCAAACAATTCTGATATCGCCCTCGGCATCATAATACACAACCAAACAATTCTGATATCGCCCTCGGCATCATAATACACAACCAAATAATTCTGATATTGCCCTCGGCATCATAATACACAACCAAAAAATTCTGATATCGCCCTCGGCATCATAATACACAACCAAACAATTCTGATATCGCCCTCGGCATCATAATACACAACCAAATAATTCTGATATTGCCCTCGGCATCATAATACACAACCAAATAATTCTGATATTGCCCTCGGCATCATAATACACAACCAAATAATTCTGATATCGCCCTCGGCATCATAATACACAACCAAATAATTCTGATATTGCCCTCGGCATCATAATACACAACCAAATAATTCTGATATCGCCCTCGGCATCATAATACACAACCAAATAATTCTGATATTGCCCTCGGCATCATAATACACAACCAAATAATTCTGATATCGCCCTCGGCATCATAATACACAACCAAACAATTCTGATATCGCCCTCGGCATCATAATACACAACCAAAAAATTCTGATATTGCCCTCGGCATCATAATACACAACCAAACAATTCTGATATCGCCCTCGGCATCATAATACACTTAAGAAATAACTTTACCGGTTTTTGGTGTTAAAAATGATAAACCAAAAAAATATCAAAGTTATTTCTTATAATTTAATTAAAAAAACAATTTTAATAATTTTGCAATAATATTAAAATAATTTTAATGATAATTAAATTGATTTGAACAACACTTTACATTCAAATTACCACCGTCATATGGCGCATCAATACAAATAACGTCATCTAATTATGACGTATGATTAGCTCGTTACCAATAACAACCGCCGACGGCGACGACACTGATGATAATGAAGAACGTTGTCATGGTACTTGAGTTTTACGTTGATCAGTTGGCACTGGTTGGGCCGATTAGTTTTTGAACTGGAAAACACAGTTGTTAAAAATGGAATTTGAAATGAATTCTGACGACAAAAAGTTATTGTTGTCAGAGACATAGGTTTTATATGTCTCTGCTGTTGTTAACAGAATATGGAGCAGAAAATTGAGGACGGCACTGATCTGGATTGTTAACAATAAATTCTACATAGGTACTGGCCACGGCGGACATTGTATTTGCATTTTAGATATGGCAAATTGATTCGTTAGATTTTGTTACAAAATCAAAAATCGGTATGCTGCCTTAGCGATCAGAACAACAGAACAAACCACAAAATCACAACATGTAGAAAGCGTTACATTGTATACTTTTTCAACCAAACACAAGAAGTAGTCCGTCATTTTCGCTATTGATCACGTGACCAACATTGGTTATCACAAATAAACCGAAAAGAGTGGTATTGAAAAGAAACATAGAATTAAATTATAACCAAATAATTCTGATATTGCCCTAGGTATATTATTTCATTTGACAATACTATCAAGTCCAGCAGACTCAAAGACTTATATTTAGTAGAAATTCATTAAGTGATGTTTCCAAATGCAGACAATAAGATATTTAACATAAAAATGTTGAGATAAAGTACATAATTGTTGTTTGAAATATAACACATGGCTACAAGGAGAGATACGTCAGACCCAGCTTTACTCTGGGTGATCACTATGATATATCAGACCAATATCACTTAGTGAATGATACACCAAATACAAATAAACTATCTGACTTGATTTAATATCCCTCGGCTGTGTCCTTATACACACAATTCTTTATGATTTCAATTACATTTTGTACTATTGATGACAAAAATACAATATAACCACTGCAGTAGCTCAATTGGTAGAGTGCTTGCTTCATAAATAGGAGGTTGTGGATTCGAATCCCAACTGGGTCTAAACCATGACTTGAAAATGGGTAGTGACTGTTCTTTAGCCAAGCACTCAGCATTAGGAAACGAAAGTCACGGTTCCTTCGGATGGGAACTTTAAATAAACGAGGTCCCCTGTAATGGTAGGCATGGCATGATAAAGAACCCTGCTATAAATGCCATAAACACCTATAGCTGGCAACATCTGGATATAAGTGAAATATTCTTGACTTGGACGTAAAACCCTATTATTCAACTCAACAAAAATTACAGTACTACTAAAGATTTGAGACAAACAAGTACATGTCTTAGATATAAAATGGATTTGAAGGATGGTTGAAAGCGAAGCCCAAGTCCATAACTCAAGCTTGTGATATGTGATACGACATTTCTGTCAGCATCTTAATAATTATATTTCAGGCCCCGGTTTCACAACCATTCCTTACCTAAGATTTTCTTTAACTTAAATCTGACAAATTTTACACTTTAATCATTTTGTTAATTTTTAACATATTCTAGAATTTAAGATGTCATTATGAAGATCACTTCAGGCATGTGACATTTATATTTAGTTTTGTCAAAAATGTTTGTTATAAAAAATTACCAAAATTTGCTAAATTTAAGTTAAGAAGAATCTTAGTTTAGGAATGATTGTCAAACTTGGGCCTGTGATTAGAACTCTAGTTTACTAAAATGTTCATATAATACTTTTAACATTTGTAAAAGACTTCATTTTTAAAACTTCTAATATACGGCTTCATATGTTGCACAGCATCTTTTAACCCAACTAATCAAACAAACATATAGACATGTAACAGGAAATTGTTAGCTATAGACTAAAAATAAACTGTCACTGCAAGGTGTAACACTCATTTAAAAGTCTATTTTCAGCTTGCAATCTAACCAAGCAGGTTTTATATTAAAAAAAAATATCAATAAAATAAAAGATTACAAAAAGAAGTAATAAAACGGCTTAAGAGTATAAGTTATTTCACACAATAACATCAGATTTATACGCTAGATTTCTTTATGAAGCCTTATATACATTCTGTAAAAAAAATAATGGTATCACATAAAGACAATTATTGCTTAGAACTAACTTTAATTTATTTCTAGACAAAGTCAAACTTAGCGGAGACATTACATGATAGGCGATATTCTCTACCGTGTAAAACAGTCATTTTATTTTTAACTAAATAGCATTCATTTATTTCTATACCAAGTCACAACTTAGCTGAGACATTACATGATAGGCAATACTCTCTACCTCATAAAATTGTCATTTTATTTTTTAATAAATAGCATTCATTTATTTCTATACAAAGTCACAACTTAGCCAAGACATTTCACGATAGGCGATATTTTCTACTGCGTAAAATTGTGATTTTATTTTTAACTAAATAGCATTCATTTATATCTAGATGAAGTCACAACTTAGCACAAAGATCACACGATAGGTGATACTGTCTACAGTGTAAAACTGTTTTTGTTTTACTGAATAGTATTCATTTATTTCATTGTTTAGATTCAGCTTCAAGAAATATCATCAATGTTCAGTTTTGATGATGTCAGAGACAATATACAGTGTATCAACCAAACACCTTCAATTTCAAAACATTTGTTTTAATATAAAATTATAACTAAAGGTTTGAATGACATGAATCAACTCATAGCAGATTTTTACTTCTATTTTTATATGTAAGAAATAAATTAGATCTCAACATTAGTCAACAATATACATGTATTTCTAATTTTTAATCATCCACTAGTTTCGTCAAAATATTTCTGGCATCTTCAGGACCATAATTACATTTCACCATTCTGAAGACATCAGAAATATTCTGGCGGAACTAGTCGATAATTAAAAATATAAATATATTGTTTACTAGTGTTGAGTTCTAATTTATTTCTTTCAAATTCTTATTATAATATTAGAAATCTATTGAATACCGCTTGGTATCACAACACCATTCTCCACTATTCATGAATGTTGGTATCTTGTATTTTAAGTATTCTATTTTTATAATATAATGACAAACAAAGAAAATACTTGTAAATGTAGACCTTAGTCTTATGTAAAATGAGTTTTTTTTGCCAATAGAGTCTAGTCTTGTGACTAGACCTTGGGCCAAGTGGCTTCAAATATTCTATCTGAGGCCTACGGTATCACATGTAAAATACACTTTCACATTTATGGGAATAACACATACTGAATTTATAATCAAAATCTATTGTTTTAAATTAATAAACTATTTTATTAACTTATTTATCTTAAATCATGAAACACAAAAGCTGAAATTGTCTTCAAATGTTTTGAATATGATTTCATGTTTTCAACATGGCTTGAAAGCATTCACAGACAAAGTTTAATTCATTTTAGAAGCCTTTTGTAGTATCACTACAACTACCTAGTGTATATGTATATGAGTGTGGCTATCTTTAATTGTTTTATTTTCAATCATTTTTAATTATTTTTGTAAATCATAACTCTTTGACAAACTTGTTGTCTTTCTGCAAAACAATTGTCAACAAAAACATTATTGATGACTCTGTAATGTAACACCTACCCGGTATGTGTTGACTCCCATTTTTGCCAGAGAGACAGGGGAGACATCAACAAAAATTACAATACTGTAAAGAAACACCTACCTTTTTTGTCAGGGAGACAAGGATATAACAAAAATAACCATGACGACACTGTAAGTAAAAACCTGTATGTTGTCTCCCCTTTTTTGTCACAGGAAGACAGGGAGACATAAGCAAACAAGAGGCCCATGGGCCTTATACGCTCACCTGATAACTAATGGCTAGCTGATAGATTTAAAGTAAACGTAAATACTAAACCCCAATGACCTTTTTCTATACATCAAAATGATTGTTGTATCAATACCTACAACATTCTAATATACATGCCTATACAAAAAGTTTATAGTTTTCGAGATAATTAACCATTTCAGTATTGATTTGCATCTGTGACCTTGACCTTTGAACCCATGACCGTTTACTATACATCAAAATGATCGTTGTATCAATACCTACAACATTCTAATACACATGCCTATACAAAAAGTTTATAGTTTTCGAGATAATTAACCATTTCTGTATTGTTTCGCATCTGTGACCTTGACCTTTGAACCCATGACCTTTTTCTATACATCAAAATGATCGTTGTATCAATGCCTGCAACATTCTAATATACATGCCTATACAAAAAGTTTATAGTTTTCATGATAATTAACCATTTCAGTATCGATTTGCATCTGTGACCTTGACCTTTGAACCCATGACCTTTTTCTATACATCAAAATGATCGTCGTATCAATACCTACAACATTCTAATATACATGCCTATACAAAAAAGTTTATAGTTTTCAAGATAATTAACCATTTCGGTATTGTTTCGCATCTGTGACCTTGACCTTTGAACCCATGACCTTTTTCTATACATCAAAATGATCATTGTATCAATACCTACAACATTCTAATATAAATGCCTATACAAAAAGTTTACCGTTTTCGAGATAATTAACTATTTCGGTATTGTTACGCACCTGTGACCTTGACCTTTAAACCCATGACCTTTTTCTATACATCAAAATGATCGTTGTATCAATGCCAGCAACATTCTAATATACATGCCTATACAAAAAGTTTATAGTTTTCATGATAATTAACCATTTCAGTATCGATTTGCATCTGTGATCTTGACCTTTGAACCCATGACCTTTTTCTATACATCAAAATGATCATCGTATCAATACCTACAACATTCTAATATACATGCCTATACAAAAAAGTTTATAGTTTTCAAGATAATTAACCATTTCGGTATTGTTTCGCATCTGTGACCTTGACCTTTGAACCCATGACCTTTGTCTATACATCAAAATGATCATTGTATCAATACCTACAACATTCTAATATAAATGCCTATACAAAAAGTTTACCGTTTTCGAGATAATTAACAATTTCGGTATTGTTACGCACCTGTGACCTTGACCTTTAAACCCATGACCTTTTTCTATACATCAAAATGATCGTTGTATCAATACCTACAACATTCTAATATACATGCCTATACAAAAAGTTTATAGTTTTCGAGATAATTAACCATTTGGGTATTGTTTCGCATCTGTGACCTTGACCTTTAAACCCATGACCTTTTTCTATACATCAAAATGATCGTTGTATCAATACCTACAACATTCTAATATATATATGCCTATACAAAAAGTTTATAGTTTTCGAGATAAATAACCATTTCAGTATTGATTCGCATCTGTGACCTTGACCTTTGAACCCATGACCTTTTTCTATACATCAAAATGATTATCGTATCAATACCTACAACATTCTAATATAAATGCCTATACAAAAAGTTTATAGTTTTCGAGATAATTAACCATTTAGGTGTTGTTTCGCATCTGTGACCTTGACCTTTGAACCCATGACCTTTTTCTATACATCAAAATGATTGTTGTAATAATACCTACAACATTCTAATATACATGCCTATACAAAAAGTTTATAGTTTTCGAAATAATTAACCATTTCGGTATGTTTCGAATCTGTGACCTTGACCTTTGAACCCATGACCTTTTTCTATACATCAAAATGATCGTTGTATCAATATCTACAACATACTAATATAAAAGCCTATACAAAAAGTTTATAGTTTTCGAGATAATTAACCATTTCTGTATTGTTTTGCATGTGACCTTGACCTTTGAACCCATGACCTTTTTCTATACATCAAAATGATCGTTGTATCAATACCTACAACATTCTAATATACATGACAATACAAAAAGTTTATAGTTTTTGAGATAATAATTATAATCAGAGGTAAAAAAAATTAGGTCACGACCTTCACAATTGACCTTGACCTCATTTTGAAGATACTAACAAGAAGATGTCAAAACTGAAAACCCCATGTCATTATCTGGTCAAGTAGTCAAGTTATAACAATTTGAAGCTATTTTACGATTTTTTCAAAATTAAACGCAAAAACGCGTAACCCATTTTTCAACCGAATTTCACGAAATGAACAAACTACAGGCTTAAGACCCTAGAGAAGCCAAATATCACATCAGATTTTTTCTCCCATCATCGGTTTTAGAGAAGAAGATTTTTCAAGATTTTTGCACCCCTAGGTCAGTGTGACCTAGTTTTGGTAGCCATGGCAACGCCATGAACACATCTAAATTGCACCGATCCAGACATGCTTCTCACCAAGTCTCGTTGAAATCTGCCAAGTACTTTCAGAGGAGAAGTCGAAAATGTGTGTTAACGACGCACGCACACACGCACGCACGCACGCACATACACACGCCGCACCATACCATAAGCTCATATGACCTTTGGTCAGGTGAGCTAAAAACATGGTGACAACACTGTAGAGTAACATGGATGTGTTGTTTCCCCTGTTATGTCTTCAGGAGATGGAAGACATCAGCAAAAACGATAATAACAACACTGTAGAGTAATACCTAGAGCTTGTCTCCCATTTTTGTCAAAAGGAGACAAAAACATGCATGTATATGTGTAAATATGTTTTTTGTACAAGTACACTTAATTTTAAATATCTATTCATCTCCTCCAACAATTCTTCATTAAGATATATCAGTAACTATGTCAACATGATACTGGTGTGACTGTGTAAAGGGCATTGATATCCCTCAACCTGATACTTCATTGGTGAAAATTCTTCAATGATATGACTTTTGTTCATTGTGATGATGCACTATGGCATGTTATATTCTTCAATCTGTTCTATACTGTTAGCATGAGTTATATTCTGTAACATTCTTGGCCAGTCTTCAGCTTCTGTTTTTCTTCTCTGTCATTATATACAAGTTTTATACTGTAACAGTGAGCTTTAATCTGTAATTTTCAGATCGGCCAGTCTTTAGCCTGTGTTTTTTCTTCTTTGTCATTACATACAAGAAGTTGCCTCCCAATCCCTCTTGTTGACTGTATCTTTTCTTTGCATCAATGTGTTTTACTTGCCTCCTTATTCCTTTTGTACTGTGTCGTTTCTGTTACATGTATTGTTTATTTGCATTCCTTCCATTTCATCCTTTCTGCTATCTTAATGATGTACACCAATATTTCTCATGCAAATGTGTGTGTGCGTGTGTGTGTGGTTCTTTACATGGCTACCTCATTATAATGCCCTGCATTCATATTGCTACAGTTTATTATTTCAGTTTTTAATCCCAGACTGACACAACTTTGCATTTTCCAAAAAGCGATCAATTTTGTTTTTTAAAAGGAAAATTCCTAATTCCATATACTTTCAAATTATTTTTTTTCAAAGGAAAATCTCAAAATTCCATCTATTTCATATTATGTCAAATCCATACTTAACATATTTTGAATTTTTAAGCTATCCTGGATTTATTGTCAAATACTTCTATGATTGATATTTAGGCTGAAATGATGATGTCTGACAGTATAATGAGGTTGTACAGTATTGTACATGTAGTATACTCTACTATACTACACTAAATTGACGGATCACCAGCCATGCCCACAATGTTCCAACAACGACATGCTTGAATGACACACAAAAAAATGAAAACTTGACTTGAATTGTGCCATTTAATGACACCACTGACACTAGTACGTCATTAGTTGCTGTGACACTGCTTTGGTACCGTGATGACGGCCAGTGTCTAAACATAAAAGACATGGCCAGCAATACTTCAATTGTACATTTGTGTTAACACTTTAATACCAGAAATATCAGAAAATACTGTATGTTTTCACCTCCCACCTACATGGCAAGGTACATTATGAAAATTGAAAACTTTCACATCAATATAACAAATGATCCAAAAAATTACAACTACACTGTGTATTTCTTGTCTCAAAAATTCTTGCAAGACAATGAAATACCAGTACAAATTTACAAATTACACTGTATAGTCCCTGAAGCCGATAATGTATTGATAATTTTTCATTATGATTTAAGTTATAACTGTTTATTTGACCACCAATATTTCTGGTTCTAAGTGTAAAAAGAGTAGCTATTCTTTGGACCACCAATATGTCTGGTATTAAGTGTGTGAAAGATTAGGTAAAGGCCACTTACCTCCAACTCTGGCATATGTAACCACTGTTTTGGATTATCTTCTGCTGCCAGGAAGGCAATGAGGTCCAGCGCTGTAAGACGTGTCTGACGTCGAGAGGATACAAATACTAATACTGGCTTTGTCGGAGAATGACTCTTCACAGCTACAAAAAAACAGATAGGGCAAAATGTCGACTAGAAATTCTCTTGAGACCCAAATACCCCCTCCTCCAACATGTACAAGGTCTAATGTTTTCCCACGACCTTGACCTATCCTTTATGACCTTGAAAGGTGAAAGTTTTATGACAGCTGTACAAAGCAATAATGAGATATGGCTCGGACAGAGAGACAGATGGACAGGCAAACATGGCGATTCCTATATACCCCCTTCAAACTAGTTTGCTGGGGGTATAATATTTACACATTTCAAAGATCATTCATTTAACTGTTCTGGTGGATGTACAATAAATACAACTACAATGTAACATATCTCCTGAAGACATTGCGGCTCAGGTTACATAAATCCTTGACAGGGTACATGGGGGCTGTGTAACCTGGCAAAAACCTGTATATCATTTTTATCATCCTTCAAAGGGACTCTAGTTTGGGTTTTTCAATTTTAATTTTGTTTTGTGTGACTTGCAAACCTTGTCAGTCACCATGTTATCATGACAAGACTTCTGTAATGTACAAGTTACTCCCCTTTTACTGCTAAATTTATGTACTCTGACAGATTTATGAACATAGTTCCATGTACCCTGGCAAGTTAACTAATCTCTATGCCAATAATCTCTTTGAAGGATGACAAATTCTCTTATTAGGAAACCTTTATAGACAGACAGATTATGACATACACTATAGCTCCTCCGGTTTCTCTAACTAAGCGGTTAGTAATTATTATGTTCTTATAGCCATTTCTCTCTAACCATTTCATATAAACTAAACTGTTATTATTCTAACACTGTACCTTGGAATGTAGGTTTATTCATGGTTGCCATTCTTGGACAATAATGTTGTCCTGGAAATCCACTTATATGCACTTCTAAAGGTACAGGGCGTACTGACGGGCGGAAATTATACAGACCCATCTGTGAAAAAAAAATGCAAGAAGAGATAGTTAATAATAACAACAATTTCACCCATTTATTAAGAAATTACATTACTCATTTCAACTAACTTATCAATCAATTCAAACATACTAATCCATGTCCAAATCACAATCCAAAAGCAAAGTAAAAACTTTGAAACTGGCAAATTAAATGAAACATGTTAACTTTCACCAGGGAAAAAAGCAGGGTTCTCCAGAAGGGTAATCACCTCTTGTTTAAGTATCTACATTCTCTATGTGTAAAATTAAAGTAGAGAAATCAACATTTTAAATCAATCAACATTAATTAACACCATTATATACTCTCAAAGTCTATCTGCAAAGTGAATTTGAGAATTTCCCTCAAATGTGAGATTTTTCTATTCTGCCATTAACGTATTTACTATTTTCTCATAATTGATATAATGAAAGTTCTCTAAAGGTGACTGTCACATTTTTTTCTTTCTCTGTAATTTCTTCAAATGTCTGAAGCACCATCAAAAGGTTTTCATACTGTTCCACACAAATGTGGTATGCTGGCAAACACCATTATGACAAATTTGAAATTATCTAGTCTTGTCTGCAGTATCAAACTGATGACATGAGGATTTAATTACCATGGTAACCAATGTCTATGATTTACCTGTTTTATTGCTAACCAATCAGCCAAGTCCCTAGCATTAGCTAAAGCTGTAGATAACCCCACAACTCTGACAGGTTTCTCTGTGTGACTAGATATAAAGTTTGTCCTGGATACTATAACTTCTAATACCGGTCCTCTGTCATCACCTAAAAACAAATAAAACAACCATTTTTAGTGCTAACGACCAAAAACTTTGAAACTGACAAATTAGATAAAACATGTTATTTTCCTTCAGGAAAGTGAGGTAGGGTGCCCCGGAAGGGTAAGCACCTTCTGTTGAGCTAGCACTACACTCACATAGTATTTCCTGTCACAAAATAGACATATAAAATTATTCAGGGCAAACTAACTGGAATATTGAGGAGTTTACAATTGAAAATTAAGATTTTATGACGGGAATGGAATGCAATATAACGTCTTTATCAAGGAATTTATATCTCTAAGTCTTACATACCCAGTAAATGTATTTCATCAATGACAAGTAAGGCTACAGATTTGACATATGTTCTGGTCTGCCAGCTCCTACTAACTCCGTCCCATTTCTCTGGTGTGGTAACAATCAGATCAGCATTAGCTACAGCTCTCATATCAGGTGTCACATCACCTGTTAGCTCAACTACTCTGTAATATGACATAAAATTAGATCAGTATTAGCTACAGCTCTCATATCAGGTGTCACATCACCAGTCAGCTCAACTACTCTGTAATATGTCTGGCAGATTCAGGACAGTATAAGTTATACAGGGCTTTGGCAGGTTACATAGCCCCATGTACCCTGTCAAAGATTTATGTACATTCAGGGTACATTCATCTTTGATGGGGTACATGGGGCCGTGTAACCTGCCAAGGCCCTGTATAACATTTTTGTCACCCTTCAAAGCGTTACCAGTTGGATCTTTTTAACTTCCATTTCGTATTTTGTGTGACTTGCCTACGTTGTCGCCATGTTTGTTTACCGTAAATAGACGTCAGAGATGTACAAGTTACCTCCCTTTTACCGCTAAATGTCTCATGCGTTCATGTACCCCGGCAAATTTCTGAACATAGTTCTATGTACCCCGGCACGTTAACCAATCGCTATGCGAGAAATTTCTTTGAAGGGTGACAATGTTCCATGTACCCCGGCAAGTTAACCAATCAATATGCCAGAAATTTCTTTTAAGGGCGACAAACTTCTATCGTACATACTTTTTTCCAAGTTTCTGTTCTATTCTAACTTTCCAGTCTTCCATTCTCTCTCTGACTAAAGCTTTCAGTGGTGCTATGTATACAGCCTAATAAATGATAGATAAAGTTACAATCATTAAATACTGAGTGTATAAGTATGTAAATTCAATATTTGTGATTGTATCAAGTAGAAATTGGTTAAAATCTCAAATTTTCTCAACAACATTTTTTGTCTTTAAAATATATAAAAATTCATTTTCTATCTTTTTGCAAAATTTTATTTAAAAATTCTAACAAATACTAAAGCTATGATGTCATTTATGACATAGCTAATTATGTATTACTCGATTGTAAATGCGTGCAAAACTACTTGAATTTACAAAAATTATCGGAAATTCTAACAATTTTCTGTCACACACAGTATAAATGTAGTATTCATTTGTTTTTTGTATAAAAAAAATCTTCCTCCATGTTGCTGTGTGGTAGATAAATGCGCATATGTACCTGTTTTCACAGCATTTATTGCTGTATAATGATGATGTCGTTACTGTTACGTAACAATACTTAAAATGTTGACATGGAGATTTTGACCGATTTCTACTTGATACAATCACATTTGTTTTTTGTGTAATTAATGTATGGAAATAAAGTTAACAACATACAACATCAGCAATTTTAAACCAATATACTTGAATCAAAAACACTACTATATGCTTCATAAAAATCTGAAGAACACAACATCCAGCTACTTTTTATAATTACATATTATACCATTTTTTTTATTTACAGCACTAGACGGCCGTTTCGGAATACAATTCCTCATCAGTAGTGCTTGGACCAAAATTATGAAACCAAAATTATTTTGAAGATGTTGAAAAGCTACCCAAAGGACCAAAATATATTTTACCAAATTAAGCTAAGGAAATACTTTGCATGAGGGAGTATACCTAATTGTTCCCCAAAATAATCCCCAAAAACATAAAAATTTCAGTAATTTGATGAGCAAAAAACATGCAAATAAGTTTGATTTCTGAAATATTCAATTCCCTTTTTTAATCATTTTTCTTACAATCATTCTTATCAACAAACTAAATGAAAGTAAGGTCAAAATATTCATAATTATTTGAATAGTTCATATTTTAATTAATAATTCATAATTAAAATATTCATATATTGCCCATTTTCAGATTTCAGTCTATGTAATATTTACTTTTGCTTTTGGATATTCTCTAAAAACTCTGAAGATAGCCATTTCAGCTGCAATGGTTTTACCAGAGCCTGTCGGAGCCCCCAGTAGGACATTCTTGTCTGTGTGATACAAACAGTGGAATATCTGTGTCTGTATGGGATTAAAATGCGTAAACTTGTATAATGTCTCCAGTTTGGGGTCATTAAGGGCAGTGATGGGTAAAGGATGTAAGTCCAGTAACTCTGTAAAAAGAATAAAAAAAAGAATACTAATTAAAATATACTGTCTGCTAAAACTGTACAGCACTTTTACTTCCTAATAATGTTACTGAAAATTATTTATGTTGTTCAATGTTTACAGCCCCGGTAATACAACACATCCTTGTGTTTACAGGTATGTGTTCAACAATAACATACTGATAAACAAACTTTTAATGGAGTGTATACTTTGAGCAAACAGTCAAATCACAAGAGTTAACTGTCATGAATAAATGACAAGGTATATTAATTTTCGAAAAAAAAAATATACTGAAAAATCAGAAGCCAACCATGAAACATTTTTGAATATAATCAATATAATAAATATAAATAAGTAAAAAGTTCTTTTATAATCATGATGCAATGAGTTATGGTGAAATGAATTATTTTTTTCAGTTTTTTCATACAAGTTTATCGTCAAAACTCATTCTACTTAAACTCATAACCTCAAATAAAAGCCGTTTTACTACAAAGCATTAAATTGAATTGAATTGAAAGGAGTTCATGACCCAGTCAAGAATACCGTATAGCGGGTTATTTTGGCGGGGCTAAATTTTGGCGTATTTATTTTAGCAATTCAAACATGACAAGTTTTTATTTTGACGATTTTTATTACAATAGAAAACTGCTGTTAAATTCACAATGATATCTCGAAGTTTTCGAACTTCGTTTGTAAATAAAATGTTGAACTTAGAACAGCAAATCTATCGATATGGACAGTTACTTTGAATTAAATAAATTTGGTTGAAAGTAAAAGTAAATAACAACAACTGATGATATAAAATAAACTTACTTTATTTTCGTTATAATACAGAGCACATGGCCGGTTATTAATAATCACCGGAACTGCCGGTAATACACATTGCTGTGCGCATTCCAATGAAATGTAAATAACAGAATATGAATATTTGATGATGAGATAAAAAGTTAATCATCTGGCGTGGACTCAGGTGTTTTACCGATCACCCACCTGTGGGTCGTAATCGGATTAAGAGATTACTGAACTGATCAGGGTTAATTACTAATCTTGAGTAACACTCGACATTCAAGATGAGTTATTTCGTTTTGCTCTATTACTTTCGGTGAAATCTGTATTATGGCTTCAGCTTGTGTTTTGTTTACAATGACTGACCACATGTCATTCTGATAAAATTGTATTCGAGCAAAAGAAGTTGAATTTTCACCAAATTTACACCTCCGAGAATTATTTATTGTTCGAACGAGCGGGGGTATTCGAGCTATCGTAGTTCGAGCGATCGAGGTTTATTTACATATGATTTAATAGGGATTTGGATGGGACCGGCAGATGACTTAGAGTTATCCGGGGTATTCAGGGCATCGTCGTTCGAGCGATCGAATTTCTACTGTATTTACTTTGTCACAGTATAAGGTATTGTTAAGGTAATAAATTTTGACTGTTCCATTTTTTAGCGATAAATATTTTGGCGATTTTAATGCCAAAATACGCCAAAATTTACACCCCGCGAAAATAACCCACTATACGGTATTTTACTCATATCAAGACAGTCACCAGCTACAGGTGAAGTTGCAGAAATTTTAAATTTTGCAGTGTGCTCTGGGCAATATGCAAGAAGGGTTCTTTAACATGACATGCCTGCCATGACATGGTCATCAGAATTTAAGATCTTTTCTGAAGAAAAGTATGGGGAGGATGTCGTTCAGGTAATATAAGATGTTGGAATGATATTTCCACTTTTAATTGTGAAGCGATTCTTACCGTATGAGGTGGATGTCGTTCAAGTAATGTTGGAATGATATTTCCACTTTTAATTGTGGAGTGATTCTTACCTTATGAGGTGGATGTCGTTCAAGTAATATAACATGTTGGAATGATATTTCCACTTTTAGTTGTGGAGTGATTTTTACCTGTACGAGGAGGATGTCGTTTAGGTAGTATAAGATGTTGGAATGATATTTCCACTATTAGTTGTGGAGTGATTTTTACCTGTATGGGGAGAATGTCGTTCAGGTAGTATAAGATGTTGGAATGATATTTCCACTATTAGTTGTGGAGTGATTTTTACCTGTATGGGGAGGATGTCATTCAGGTAGTATAAGATGTTGGAATGATATTTCCACTTTTAGTTGTGGATTGATTTTTACCTGTATGGGGAGGATGTCGTTCGGGTAGTATAAGGTGTTGGAATGATATAGCACACATAGCTTCAGATCCTATCCACCTGTCCGATACAGCTTTTACATAGTATTGTGTGGGTAATGGTTCAAATATTGGTATAGTAAACACTAATATCTGTGGCTCTTTACTCTGTACCTGTAATACATGTACATATATGTATATATAAATTCATAGACAACAAGGTAGCAAAAAATAATTATCTGTAGTATGTACAATCTATTTTTTCTGTTCATCCATGAATCAAAAACAAACAGACCAATCCATGTCAAAATCACAACCCAAAAGCTAAGTTAAAACTTTGAAACTGACAAATGAAGTGAAGCAAGTGAACTTCAAATAGGGAAGTGATGCTAGGTGCTCCGGAATGATAAGGAGAACCTGCTTAGCTAACTATATATTATTTGTCTAACTTATGCAGTAAGTGCAAGTAGAAAATGAACTTATAACTCAGCTTTTAATCAACAGACTATTCTCATTAACAGATGGTTGTTGACAAAACGGTGGCATGATGCTTATATAAAAACATCATTTTCTTGAATACCATGAACTCCTTGAAGTCATTACTAAGTTATTATTTAATTAAAATAACTATTTTGGTCCAAGCACTACTGATGAGGAATTGTATTCTGAAACAGTTGTCTATTGCAGTAAAATTAAAACTGGTATAATATGTAATATAAACATCATAAGGTATTTAGTCAATCAATCAATAACAGACCTGTTTCTTATGTAGCAGGAAGTACTCAGAGTGATATATGTGGTTGTTGTCTGGATCTTCTACCCAAATCCAAAATGGTTCTGACGCTGTACCATGTACCTGTAAATAAACAAGTTATACAGAATTATTGAAAAAAAAAATCAAAAACGATTCTACACTGTACTGTGTACCTATATCATGAACAAAGGTATACAGAATTATCAAACCCAATCCAAAATTGATGCTATACTGTGTAGTTACATCAAAACCAACAGGATAAAAATGGACAGTTTAATACTATCAAAATGTCAAAGGAATGATAATGATGTGGCTTACAAAATTCTTAGTTTTGAGTTCAAAACACTTTGTGGTTATAAAATTGTCTGTCCAGTAAGATGACACTTTATACAACCTTCATACTAGAGAACTTTACACAGAGGGATAGTAAATTAGAAGCAAAACTACTATGGTCAAAACTAGGTCATGACCTGACCCAATATTGAAAATGTAAAAACTGAAGATCAATCCAATGTCAATATGTGTTAATTAGGTCAAAATATAACAATCCGATTCATTTCACGAATTTTTTTTTTTAAAAAACTACAAAAAAAAGTGTATTTTGACAAAGTGTTATGAAATCTGTACTGTAAACACAGTTCTAATTTCACAAGGCCTTTTGACCAGGTGAGCTATATATCATTATTACCTTGTCATCCCATCTGAACTCTGGACTGATACTTAGTCGTACTCTTAACACCGTTCTAGTGATAGGCTGTATACTGGCATCTAGATCTAGTGACGGGAGTTGATTTACACACTTCTTAATGGTGGATCCCATCTTAACATGATGTACCATGTGACCTGAAATTAAAATAATATAATTATGTACATTTTCAAATTTCCCAATTACTCAGAAACATTTAATTAAACAGAAATATATATGCATGTATACAATCTAAATGTAAGACAGATGGAACAGCAGGCAGACATAAGAAAACCAAATCCATTTTTTGCTGTATATCACATATGGTATATATACATGTATAAAAACAAGGAACATTTTTACCGTACAGTTGAAATATGTATTACTGGTAAATAAAGACTTAAATTATTGTACTCTATTGACAGGTACCCTTGATACAGAGTTGTGCTTAAGGACAGATTTTAATGTATAACTATATAGTAAAATGTAATTCAGTTGTTTAGGACTTCTGTTAATGTATAACTATACCTATTTCCTTAGGATCCATTTCTTTGAGTTTATCTACTGTCAATTTCCGAGCCTCTAGTTTGTGAAGTATTTCCTGTGGTAATATTGTAAACTGTCGTAATGGGTTCTCAAACCCCCAAAGTCTCTTGTCTATTGTTTTACACAAGGCTAAAAGCCGACTTGCCATCACAGGCCATCCTTTACGCAAACAAACCTCAAACAATGCTCTTACAATTCTTCCTGAATTCTACAATTACAAAAAATAGTATACAATGCATTTTATGATTTTGAAAGCATATGAATTAAATAGTAGGGTTTTGCTAAACTAATACTGACAACTAGAGGATTATTTGTAAAACATATGTCTCCTAACCTAGGCACACAACCTAAGTACTGTAAAAGTATCAACAGTAACAATGGCCTTAACATTTAGTTTGTGAGCTACAAACTGAATAGTCTTCTTCCTTGTTACCGTGCAAAATCCAAAACTGATTATATTATCTTTGACTTATAACCTCCAAAATCATTAGAGTGATTAGACCTCTTCTTCTCAAGAAAATCTTTTAGCGTACAAATATGATCAAAGAGAACTTATATTATTGTGCAAAAATCCAAAATCTTTTCAGAGTACCAATGACTTTGACCTCCAAAACCATTAGCTTTCTTCTTTTCAATGTTTAACGTTTGATGAAATACTATCACAGCAAACTTAACTTATCGTGTGAAAGTCCTAAATCTATTCATAGTTACTATGACCATACCTGTGCGACATATCCCTGGTCAGACACTAGAGAGAAACTATCCACTCCCTGACGTGATACATATGTTTGTAATAAGATGTTAACTTTTCCGTAAGTGTTTTCAACACCACCAGGAACCTGCATCACACAGGTATCATGTAAGAGTGATTCCAACTCCTCCATCTCATCTTCTCTGACCTAAAAAAAAACCACATAAAACATTATCAAATGGATTTAGCCAGCATACCATTTGATCAATACCCCCTAACATTTGTGCAGGATTTTTACAGGAATATGTAACTGAAGCAATTCCATCTCCAATGGAAATAATTGTTCCACAAAAACATTATGGGCTATCAGGTGGTATAATGGCAAAACCCATTTAAATGAAGAAATTTTGAAAATAATTTAATGTAGTTCTAAGGTAAAAGGGAATACATCAATTTAACTAGCATCTCTATTGGAAAGCAGGAACCCCCCCCCTCCCCTATAAATGTCCTAGAGATGTATTCATTAAAAAGCTCACAAAAGCTTTTTAAGCTTATTGTTTCTAAATCCAGCTAAACTGACATAAACCATTTCTTATCAGTATATCTTTTCTGAAGCTGTGTATCTGTTTTTAACAATTATGGTGTTATATTATGTGTAACTGTATTATCTGTAATTTGAGTTACTTCCCTTTATTTGTTTTAATATAAAACCCCAAATAAAAGGATAGATAACAGATAGAAATGCAAAAATTAGGTCTGACAATTAATAATTACTTTTGAGATTACTAACCTTTATTTGGTCAAATTCCTGGGATTTGGAGATGACAGCAAATACATCAGCTTCTGTCATTATCTGTCGTAAATGTTCATTTATAACCTGTACACAAAAAATAAATAATGGATATTCTAAAAATTACATACATTTTAGTTGTACAACTTACAAGGATAATACTTAAAAAACAAAACAAAAAATATACCAGAACCTATTGGCATTAAAATTATGATAGTGATAAGCAAGAAGGCAACACTTATCTAGGAACATTATAACAATGTCAACTGTATCTATAATTACATGAAAAATATTCAGGTACCCCAAACATGAAATTAGTTTAGAGAGAGAAAATTTAAAAAAAGCAAATTAACCCCACAAGACCTGCCAGAAGTTCGGCATAACTCATCTAGTCGATAAAAAAAACAAGAGACCCATAGGCCTTAACGCTCACCTGAGGCAGAGTACATATCTTACGCAGAGGTTCAATGGTCAATGACATTAATAAAAGAGTATATCAAAATTTTTAGCAGTAAGGGCCAATAGTATGCAAGTATTTTTGCAAATTAATTATAATAATTCTTATATAAGTATGCTATATATAACATGTCTAAAGTCTAGTTACAATAAATTATTTATAAACAGCTAAAACATCTGTATATTAAAATGTGCATTAGGCCAATACCTACAATATTCCAATATACATGCCTATACAAAAAGTTTATAGTTTTTGAGATAATTAACCATTTAAATATTCGTTTCCATCTATGACCTTGACCTTTGAACCTATCACCTTCATTCATATATCAAAATGATCGTTGTGCAAATGCCTACAATATTCCAATATACATGCCTATACAAAAAGTTTATAGTTTTTGAGATAATTAACCATTTAAATATTCGTTTCCATCTATGACCTTGACCTTTGAACCTATGACCTTCATTCATATATCAAAATGATCGTTGTGCAAATGCCTACAATATTCCAATATACATGCCTATACAAAAAGTTTATAGTTTTTGAGATAATTAACCATTTAAGTATTGTTAAATTCTATGACCTTGACCTTTGAACCTATGACCTTCATTCATATATCAAAATGATTGTTAGGCCAATACCTACAATATTCCAATATAAATGCCTATACAAAAAGTTGATAGTTTTTGAGATAATTAACCATTGAAGCATTCGTTTGCATCTATGACCTTGACCTTTAAACCTATGACCTTCATTCATATATCAAAATGATCGTTAGTCCAATACCTACAATATTCCAATATACATGCCTATACAAAAAGTTTATAGTTTTTGAGATAATTAACCATTTAAATATTTGTTCGTGTCTATGACCTTGACCTTTGAACCTATGACCTTCATTCATATATCAAAATGATCGTTAGGCCAATACCTACAATATTCCAATATACATGCCTATACAAAAAGTTTATAGTTTTTGAGATAATTAACCATTTAAATATTCGTTTGCATCTATGACCTTGACCTTTGAACCTATGACCTTCATTCATATATCAAAATGATCGTTAGGCCAATACCTACAATATTCCAATATACATGCCTATACAAAAAGTTTATAGTTTTCAAGATATATTGACATATACATTAATTTTAGAGATTTTCCCCTTAAGTACCTTGCCATTTCCCCATTTTGGCCTCAACAGTTACGATTTGTGCAAATCTGAAACTAGGTGCCCTAAGTATGTTTCACATGAAATATCTAAGCTATATCTCTTGTAAGTTCAGAGGAGATGATTTTTAAAGATTTTCACAATTTCTCCCTTTATGGGGCCCCAAGGGCACATAATCCTTTCATTTGTGCAAATCTGAAAGGCCTTCACCTAGGCATCATAATCACTGAGTTTCATCAAATTTGGCTTGGTAGTTTTAGAGGAGATGATTAAAATGTACAAAGTTAACGCACGACGCACGACACATGACGCACGACAGACGACGGACGGGGAACCATTGCAATAGCTCATCTAAGCTTTCAGCTCAGGTGAGCTAAAAACTAACATTGGACACCGAAGCTGATAATCATGTCAAAGGTATGACATTGATCTATTGTACTTCATACAAGCAAGCTAAAATATTTAGAACTGAGAATTTTTCAACAAAGTGCAAATTTTGAAATATATAAAATAAAATCTACATATATTCATCACTAACCTCGACAGTATCATATTTGATGTAGAAATGACTGGCAATTCGTCCTAGATCTGTAGATGAGAATGTAGCAGGCCGCTCGTCAAATCTTATCATTCTGGCTTTATCCAATTTTCTTCCCGCGTCTATGATGAATTCTCTCCTGTGTTCTTCCAACATAGGATCATTCTAAAACACAAAGCATAAAACTGATGTTTCAAACAAATATTTTTTATAAAGAACAAGTTAACATTAGATTAAATTTTACTAAAATTGAGCATTTAAAGTACTGAACTGTCAGTTTTGTCAAAATGATGTCAATAGCTCTTGAATTACTGGACCAAATTTAAATTTGACTTGTGTTTTATCAATAAAATTCAGTATAAAAATATTTTCTATATTGAACCAAGGAACCAAAAGTTATTGCTTAGAGACTAAAGTCTGACAGACGGACAAACAGATGAGTAGAAAATCAAAGACATGTAGGCTAAAACTGACATACAGTCATCAAAAATCTTTGGCTCGGGTGACACAAAAAAGAGATGGATAAAGCTAGGTTTCCACAAATATAAAATTATTAGTAGATACATTTCTAAATATTGTGAAAATATACTGTCAGTCCTTTTTACAGTATTGTTTCTCAAACTTGCTAAAACGGGTTATTTTTTTAAAAAATTATTTAGAAATTAGTAGTTAATCGCTATATTTGGCTACCAGGAATGGAAACATAGATGAGGGCATATTTAATGGTTTATTATCAATACTACACATTACATTTTACCAATTCTAATGTCTTATGCAGAACAGAAACTTTTTCCTCTAAGACGGGCGGATGTATGTATGGGCGGACATGACCAAGTGGTACTGTTACTGGCGTTTGAAGTCAAGGATTGTGGATTCGAACCCACTGGGGACTTGGCAATTTTCTGAGATGATTTTCATCTCCTGCCCATAATAGAGCTGCAAAAAGCTCAGTACTACAATAGTCTTTCGGATTAGGCTCAAAACTGAGGTCATGTGTCTCAGTGCATGCTAAAGACACCTCTGTAGAGTTTGTAAAAAAGAAGGCCATCTGTGGCCACTACAGAGGACACTTACAATCAAAACCAATTGAAACAGACTGGGCAAGATTAGGTTATAGATAAGAGAAGGGAAGACTTATCTTATGTTTGTAAGTATGTAGTCTGATACTTACTTCAACATTTTTATAATTAATTCCATAAGCCAGTGGATTACATCTCATTCTAACATACAAGTATGTATAACTCAGCCATTTAACTGCTTCTTCTACATTGGTAACTGTTCCCAAGGCAATCTGAAAAATGAAAACAAAATTAATTGGAAATCTGATAATAAACAAACCTTTCCCAAATGTTGACCTACTGCAAAGGTTTACATGTACAAGAAAAAGAATGTTATATTGAACCTATTCTGTTAAAGAATTATTTGTGATATTGGACTAAGAGACTGAGGTCCTACACATTAATCACTCATTTTAATGTTGAAAATGACAGCCAGTCCCACAGTCTGAAACTGGTAACTTTTAGGAAGGACTGGTTCCTCTTTTAATAGTCTCCTATATAACACAATAGAAAATGTTAAAATTATCAAACAAGAACTTGTTGAAATTTATTTTCAACACTAATCAGAGTGCATCAAAGTTTAAATACAGTAATGAACAAACTAAATATGCATTAATTACAATCAAAAGATAACTATCAAAGAGTTTATACAGAGCTTAAAGAGAGTTCCACCTTATGATTGTCAAACAATTTATAATATTTTGAAAATGGCATTCTTTAAGAATATTATTCAATGATACTTCTGATTAAGGTGATGTTTACAGGCGTTTAAAATAATGTTTTGTAATGGAAAAGTGCAGAACTTTTTTCATTTTTTTTGTAGGTTCCACATTAAGTTTTGAAAGTTCAATATCAATGTTGAAAGGTCCATATCCAATTATGTTATCATAAAAACAGATTAGTATTATACTAGTAAAAACTGCAGGTCCATAAGACTTTTACAGTTAAAATATCAAGGGTCCAAATGTAAAACCAATAGGTCCCGAACCTCGGACATGGGGAATCTTGAATCCCTGGTTTAAATAAAATACATATATACCTCAGCATTTAGATTGTCGACTAAGCTGTTGATAAACTGACTTTCTATAGGATTCTGTCTTGTCATCAGAGATAAATAGTGAGACAACTTATCATGGGCCGTGATTATTGTCCCGTGTCCAAACTTGTCATACTGAGGACGTCCAGCACGACCAAATATCTGCATTACATCTAGTATTCCTAAATCCACAAATGATCCCTTCTTAGCATCGTAAATCTGGGTTCCCTGTAAAATCATAGAAAATATAGATTCATCAATTTGGTACAGGCAATTAAGAAATATAGTAATCCAAATTTTTATCGTGATTTCATTTGTGATATGGTCCGTTTGCCAAACAAAATACTAACAATGCCATCAGTTCAGGATGTAAGAACTAAATAAATTTCAAGAAATTAAACAAGTAAATCTGAATTAGGACAGTGATATAAAATACATGTAAATAAAACATTTTACAGTGAAATACTGTAAACCGCTTTATATTGGCGCATACTTATTTTAGCGATTGTTGACTGGTAAACATATTAGCGCAGTTTAATTTTAGCGTAATCAATTCCAGTCTGAACTGTTTAATACCTCTTTATATTACCGTATTTTCTCGCCTAAAACCCACAACTTTTAGCTAAAAAATAAAATTTGAGAAGGGGATGCCAGGTCAAAAGAAAATAATAAAAATAACTATGTAATTGTGTTTTAATTTGTTTGACTTTTACTGAGAGAAAATTTCCGTAACTGACCCATGAAGTCACTAGACAGACAGATGTCTGAAGGAAGCTTTCATCATAATTTGGCCCTCTCGTCGATTAGACATTTTACTGAATAAATGTTTATATTTTGTTTTTATTCATTTAAATACCAACTGTTTTTATTTAAATACAAATGTTTCGACACACTGTCGATGTATCCACGATAACAGCCGCTTAGATCATTATAGAGGTCAATAATTAGGATTTATATTATGTTGCCGACATCACAGAAAAAATAAACAATTTTCGCATAACGGGTTTAATTTGTTGATATAATTGTTAATACTTTAATGTTTGAAGCCAACTACTTGGAAATCAAAATTAATTACCTGAACAGGAGACTTGTCAGATTGTACGTATCACATACAATGGCCAGTAATTAACAGCTATGCCAGTGTTCCCTAATTTATCCGTTTGTCGGTGGTCAGTCTACCGGGTCTGGGTAATTAATCCCTAATTACTTATCATATGTGGGTATATTGATGGAAGCCATACCAGTGTCATTCAGAACTATTATTATTTTAACACTGAGTATATAACCATTTAACGTGCGTCCATACCCATTCATAGCCACATCAGCGATGTACAGTGACTTTTTTTGTTGTTGTAATTTTAGCGGCAGTTTTATTTTAGCGCTGACACTCTTATCGCCAATTGCGCTAAAATAAAACTGTCGCTAAAAAAACACGGTTTACAGTAAAAATATAAAATTTATTTCATCTTGTGAAGTGAGAAAGAGAATGTTTTCACTTGACGACTATGCCTTTTCTTGAAATATGCCTTCTTGTAATAAACTTTTACATTATTTTCAATTTTGATAATGGATCTACAGCCATTGTATTGTATATCAATTCTCAAACACCACAGGACTTGTGGGTAATGTAGTACTGTATATAACTGAATAATAGTGTTACACTGCAGAAATACCCTCTGATCATAATCAATGCTATGGTTTTATTTTCATGCTGGCAACATGTACATTTCTATCTGATATTTGACTGGTTGCCCGTTGTTTCACTGGTATCTGTGGACTATGTAAAAAATTCTGTGACCATTAAATTATTTATGTAAAAAACCCAGGCCTCGTTTCAACTGATAACTTATTTAATTCCTTTTCAGGACCAGTCCTGATGTTTCTTCATCTAAATAAGTAATCATGGTAATATTTATAAAGTTTTTTTTTCAAGAAGCTGATACCTTTCGTTAAATCATATTTATAAAGTTTTGTAAAATCTAAGCTACCTTGATTATAACAGCATGAGCAGGTAAGTTGACACCCCATGCCAGAGTAGCTGTACACACAAGACACTTCATCAAACCCTGGGCAAAATATTTCTCCACCAGATTTCTGTCTTGTCTCAACATTCCTGCATGATGTATACCAAATCCATCCATAAATAGTTCTCTTAACTGTTTATTTCTGGATTTTCCAATCTGTAAAGAAAGTGCATGTATGAGTGTAATATATCAAATCAAGACTTGTATCTAATCAACACTGACTGCGTCTACATGACTCCTCTGAATGGGATGCCAGTCAATTTCAGGATCACACCCAACTCACCCCCATTTCTATTGCTAATCTCTAATTTTAAAAGCAATTTGAAATACAGTAAAATCTGCTATATACTGTATAGTTGTATAATTCTATGGGGATAAAATTTTGCCGTTCAGACACTGGAACTTATTCACGGGTATAAAATTTTGTGGTGCAGTTGCCAGTGTAAACAATTTTCTGTCTGGATTATCTCAGTCTATATTTTATGAATACTACATGAAAATATTCATTTGGTTTTTAATTTCCCGCTATAAAGTCAAACCCCAAATAAATCCTCAGTGAATAAAAGCAACTATACAGTAATTATAACAACCACCTATCCATTAAGACCATTATTTTTAAAGATCCCCTTGCTTCATATTTTAACCAAGAACCTCCATATTAAGATCACCTGTCTATAAAGTCCACATTTCACAGGTCTCTCGGGTGGCCTTTCCATACCAGATTTACTGTTATATTTATTACTAATATCATGCAGCCTGACTGTAGTTTGAACCCACAGCTATAGATCACTAGTCTTAACAACTTGGCCTCTTGACTCTGATTCATGAATACAATCTTATAAAACCTTAATACTTACATTTTTTCAGCTTCACCATACTGTGGTGATTGGTCAGCCAAAAACCAGCCGGTATCTCCATTATTCTTAGCCATATCTCTGAGTACTGAGGCAGTTCTTACTGTGTCATTTCTAGCATGAACAAACACCATTGTCTGAAAATCAAGATAAATAAAACAAATTGAATTCAGATGTAAAGTTGAAACATAAAAGAAATGTTTGCATGTGTAAGCATTTTTCTTTTTTTCAAAAAAAATAGATGTAGTAACTTGACCTTTGAACTTGTCATGTGATCAGGATGAATTGCAATTTCTGGGTGCAAGTGCAATAGGCTTGATGAGAAACCATGTCAAATGATGTCATCAAACAAGTGATCATTTGATGTTACCAATGACATCTGTGATCCAACGTCAAATGACGGGAACATATTCATATCCAGGTAGAAAAACAAGTTTTTCTAATGAGTCTTAAAGACCCTATTTCATAATTATCTCCTATATTGTCGAATATTTTTCTCAATAACTTTAATCTGTGACATTTTGTTGTTTTGAATTGGACATGTATAAGATTTGGGGTGATATTTTCCTTAATAATTCTTCCAATGTCATCTACATTGTAACTTTTGTAATTTGATAAATAAATGTACAGAAATGACATGCAAAATTTTGTATAAAAGTAATAAAAACTTTAGTTAAGGAATTAAGAATCGTGTGATATCTATATTAAACATTTTGATCCAATAATTTAAAAGATTCTAATTTGGTGTATTATTTCTACCAGTTTAGTCACAATGTTTCATTTGTACAGTAATATGTATATAGCTGTTACGGTACAACATGATATAATACAAAATGTTATGTCCTTTCACAAAATTATCTTAATAGGTTACCTGATAACCTTTCTTGACTTGAGCCAGAACTTTCTCATAACAGACAGTATTCATATCATTTAACTGATTGACTCTGTTAGTGGCTTTAATACCTAGTAAAACAAATAAATAAAATGATATCACTATTCATATTTATGAAACTGTTAAATGTAAAACATAGCTTCCAATTCAAAACTAACTACCAGTAAGTAAGTATTGTCCAAAATCTTTAACCAAAGAACAAAAGTCCTAGGTACAAACTGACAAAGAGAAACCTGCCTACATCAAGATAATTATGTCAAGGTCACTTGTCAATGAATGGAGAAATCTAGCTTTATCAAGAAACATGTAATTAGGTCAAGGCCACATATCTATGAATGTTTCATCAAAAAAGTCCTAAGTAAGGAGTAACAGAGAGACCTGGCTATATCAAGATAAATAGGTCAAGGACGTAACATGTATATGTTAAATGCAACTGCTTCATTATGAAGATTATACATTAACTGGAGAAAAGAAAATTGGAACAAATCAAACAATAATTGATTGTTCTACCACTGTTAGTTTATTCTTATTTTTTTACTTTCTGCTAATGACTTACCTATGAATGTTTGACCTAGGGGTGCTGGTCTAAATCTTCCATCAAAGAAGAAAAGTCCTAGGGAAGGATTGACATATAGAAATCTGGCTACATCAAGATAATTAGGTCAAGGTCACTTACCTATGAATGTTTGACCTAGGGGTGCTGGTCTAAATCTTCCATCAAAGAAGAAAAGTTCCAGGTAAGGATTGACATATAGAAATCTGGCTACATCAAGATATTTAGGTCAAGGTCACTTACCTATGAATGTTTGACCTAGGGGTGCTGGTCTAAATCTTCCATCAAAGAAGAAAAGTCCCAGGTAAGGATTGACATATAGAAATCTGGCTACATCAAGATAATTAGGTCAAGGTCACTTACCTATGAATATTTGACTTAGTGGTACTGGTCTAAATTTTCCATCAAAGAAGAAAAGTCCTAGATAAGGATTGACATGTAGAAATCTAGCTACATCAAAATAATTAAGTCAAGGTCACTCACCAATGAATGCAGAAATTATAAGGTCATGGTCACTTACCAATGGATGCAGAAATCTAGCTTTATCAAGGAGTGTATTTTTATAAATATTTGACCTCGTGGTACTGGTCTAAATCTTCCATCAAAGAAGAAAAGTCCTAGGTAAGGATTGACATGTAGAAATCTGGCTACATCAAGATAATTAAGTCAAGGTCACTCACCAATGAATGCAGAAATTATAAGGTCAAGGTCACTTACAAATGAATGCAAAAATCTAGCTTTATCAAGATATATAAGTCAAGGTCACTTACCTATAAATGTTTGACCTAGTGGTACTGGTCTAAATCTACCATCAAAGAAGAAAAGTCCGAGGTAAGGATTGACATGTAGAAACCTGGCTACATCAAGATAGTTAGGTAACGTAGCTGACAAACCAACAATCCTAATCATATTCTGTGAACTTTCAACCTAAAAATAGGAACATATAATTTATAATTTCATACCTTGTGCTTTGGTCAAATTGCAACTAAGACCTTATCATGTTATTTGCGGCTTTGCATGTATAAAAGCAATTGGCGTTATTAAAATTGTATCAAATGATATTTTTTGTTCTTTAAAGTCAAATTGCTGGTAATACTGTCAAATCTGGGTAAAAGACTAACAAACAGAACACAAAGACAGATGTAACTCACCAGATCAAGAACAAAACATTTTTTTTATTTCAATTTTTTGTATTTGTTTATTTTTATTATCTAGTTGACTTGTATTAACCTGTACACTCTAAGCAAAATGAAAATGGTTTACAAAATATTTAAAAATGCTACAAAAATTCTGCCTCTCATCAAGTTATTTCATCACATGTAGGGGCTTTGTTGACAAGTAATATGTGTGATTATGGATCTAGCTTCTCACTGCCAAGGTTCCAAACACTTGTGTAGATTCTAGTGTAAGAAAATTTGTCAATTAACTTGCCAAAAATCATTGTTTCTTTGGCTACTCTGGTTTCCCAGAACTGACTGCCTTAAATATGTCAATATCCATTGAAGTAAACAAATCTTGATTTGAGCACCAATACTGCAGTCAACATGACTCAACTCTATCATGTGTGACATTCTTGATTTTTCTATCCATTTTAGCTCACCTGTCTCAATGTCCTAGCTACCAGACTTTCTATAACAGATCCTCTATCATCATGTAGTAGATGTACTTCATCTATAATTAACAGTTTTACAATCTGTGTCAAGGCTACATCTCCAGTGCTCTTCCTAGTTACAACGTCCCATTTCTCCGGTGTTGTAACCAACATCTATCAAAATAAACAGAAACATTGCTGAATTAGTGACAGTTAATACAAAACATATGAACTGTACAGAATGGCTGAATATTTAGTCCATCTTTTAACTATAAATAAACATTAGACACCCTGCCTACAATAACCGTTTCACTGGGTACAGAAGTATAATATATCGGACACCCACACTCGCACTTCTACTCACTTCAGAAATATAATACACAACATAAGTCCTTCTTTACTTTGTACATGTAAAATAAAAACATCATGACATGAAACAACAAAATTACAATAAAACTTTCCACTGTTTAGAGTATGCTTAGGACAGAAAGGGCAGAAAAACATGTACTTGACAAGAGCAAATGTAATCGAGAACACAACACAAGTAAATGGTAGAAACTGCCAAAAAAGAAGGAACAATGATTATACAATTCCATACTTTGGACAGGCACTGGAGTTAATCTTCAGTGGTGTGATTATAATGCTATTCCAACCATAAATATGTCAGTTAAAAAAATTAAAATAAGCCTTATTTTACCGAAATCTAACTATTATTTTAAAATGCTAAAGTACATTTGTGAACAAAATGGTATTTAACAAGATAAATAGCACTAGTCTTGAATTTGTTTTACCTGTGTTTTCATTATTTCTGTTTTTGTTAACTGCATGTCACCTGTCAGTTCCCGTACAGCAATACCTAGCGGTTCAAGTCTGCCACCAAAGTTACGAACCATCTCAGCAGCTAACGCCTTCATTGGAGCTACATAAACTATCTAAAAACAACAACAAAATTGTTTATATTGACACCATTTGCTTTCCCTTTAACTGTACACAACTTACTAATTTCCATAATTATCATGTGCAGCTCCTGATTCTACAGAGGGGACAATGTGGCCAAGTGGTCTAAAGCACATACTTATAGATCATGAAACATCTCACTGTCAAGGTTCAAATCCCACTCAAGACAGATCCTAGTATGAGAAAATGTACCAGTTCACTTGATGAAGATAAGTGGTTTTCTCTGTTTTCTTCCATTGACCCATATCTGAAGGTCTTAATGTAAGTGAAAAAGCAAAACAGGTCACCAATTTGTTTTCCCTTACCCTTGATACAGTGACCTGCCTGTTACTATGGGATGAATTTCTATATCTACAAACTTTTTCACTACTACCCATAACTACATGTACAATTCAAAGGTCCAGAAAAAATGATCTGGCACAAAAAAGATGTTTTGATCAGTAATCTATGAAACTTGTAAGAACAAGATAACTGAGATATTACATATAAACATACATGTTTATGTACAGTATTTTCTCTAGTGCATGTGGCCAAAAGATTAAACTATAATCAGTTATATCTTTAGTTTTAAAACCCATAAGGTAATGGACAATACAGAATGAATTTTAATTTGTGTTTTAATTTTACATGTTTAATGTTACACACCTTAAATTCATCTTTCTTGATGACTCCCTGTGATAGATGCTGTTTAAGTTCATGTAGTATAGTTAACATGGCTATATTAGTTTTACCAGCCCCCGTCGGAGCACAGATTAACAGGTTCTCATTGGTTTTATAAGCAGCATCAAACACTACTGACTGAATACGATTCAATGCTTTAGTTCCTTTAAATGCCAACTGTCCTATCTGTAAAAACATGAAATAAATATTTATTATTTTACATTATGGCAGACACTATCTAATAGAAACTTACAAATATTTAACAACCTTTCTCTTTTTCTTTAATAAACTTGATGGTGGAGTGCTCTATAGAGTTCACTTACAGATCATTCATCACTTAGGTTTGAATCGTGTATTCATTATTATACATATGACAGAATATCTAACAGAAACTTACAAGTAGTTGAGGCATCAAAAACGACCCTAACCTTCAAATTTTCTGCTGAAATAAAACATACTGAAAACAAAAGTTCTGTAAAACTGTAGATCTCACTGATTGTTTTTCAGATTTCATTAATTTGTAAAATCATTTTCTCAAAATTCAGATGTTTTAACCTAAATTGAGTTAACAATGCAAAGGCATGCAAATGTTATTCCATACTTGTTGTAATAAATCTGTCTTCTACTTTTAAATTTACTGAAAGGGCTGGTCAATACCTACTTCATCTAAATGAGATATGGGAACTCTGTGTTCCCCTACACCAGGTGCTACAGCGTCTGTATGAGGTATATTGACTTCTTCATAAACCTTGTTGCTATTTCTTTGGAAGTCATCAGGAAGCAATAACTAAAAGTACAAGAAATTTAATTTTAAATATTAACTAAGACATTTACAACAGCAGTATTTAAATTTAGCAGATTTTGAATATCTTTCTATGCATAGTAGTATGTACACCATTGATTTTCAAACTCAAATCTGGTGCAAATTTGCGTATTACAAAAATAAACATACAATATACAAAATGTATTCATGACTGGCAAAATAAAATTGTTCACAAAAAATACCTTTCATAGTGTGTCATGCTGTTAAATTAATAATTGCTAACAGAATGAAATTAACTGGCATACCATATTATACTCCATGTTAGTGCTGGACTAAATTCAATGTATGTTGATGTTTCGCTGTAAAAGTTATGTCATTCTGGAAATTTGTAATGTAAATATTTTTCAAATAATTCCGCACAAACATTATGGTACACAGATGAATCCTATTGCTAAAAATCAACCTTATGATAGATTAGTATTGGCATCAATTTCTTAGTACTGACATATACTAAAGGCATGTGATGCATGATTATATGCAATGTCTGATCTGCTTTTATTTATAGTGGCTTTCAAACAACGATGCAAATCCAAATTTCAAACTTCTTATACATAACACTCTTAGTCTTAATTTTAAACAAGCCATTGTAAAAAGTGTAACCTACTTTTGTACCACCAACAAATGATGAGCTTTGTCAGGCTCCTACTGACAAGCAGGGTGATTCCTATGCAACTTATTTTGAGGCTGTATATAACAAGGCATTGTAAATAAAGTATAACCTACTTTTGTACCACCAACAAATGCTGAGCTTTGTCTGGCCTCCTCCATCTGGTCGTATACGTTAGGATATTTCTCTCTTGTGGGATAATTAGAGGTACTAGAAAACAGAGGAGTATGGGATGCCATCTTCAAAGCTGCCTCTCTGGAAAGTAAAAAACAGACTATGTATAATCAAAAGCGCGACAAGGTACATGTATGTAAAACTCTCAATTAACATAATTGATTTTTACCCCAAGATCATGGGCATGGAAATGAGTCACATTTGCTGGACTTGTCCAACAAAATACAATTCTGACTGATGTGATAAATCACATTTTTTATAGTGTTTATTTGTTTATTCTCAGACATTTTTCATTAAAGCAGACAAAAAATTACTAAGAATGACACATGAAACGACTGGTCAGACCGTTTTTATTTTCAAATCCCCTTTGTGCACTTAAGCAAATTTGCAAAATATGATAAGTCTATATCTGTTCTATGAACTGGTAGACAATTTTGGTAGTGAAGATGAGAAAGTTTTAGGTTTTGAACCATGATATACCTTGAAAATGATGAAGATAGAGAATTTGTTGACCCTAGTGATACATATACAGGGAATTTTAAAATGAGACTGGTCAGGAAGACCCATCCCAGAATTTGCAGGTTTTACTTACCTCTGATTTCTCATCTGTACTGGATTAAAGAATCCTAATCCGTCATCATTATCAGATGATGTAGCACCTGTTTTCTTGTCAAATCTTTTCTCTTCTTTCCTCATTAACTTCATCATTTGTTTCTCATGTTCAGTCTAGAATTTAAATTATCATATGGCCAATGATTTTGCCTTTTTCTGATTGGCTAAGAAATTGTTTTGCGAGCCCAATAAATTGATATGTTCACTGCGCAATAACGCAAGCAAATAATATGGCGTAACAATAGGCAACGTTCAACGCATGTGACGTTATGTGACGTAACAATGGGCAATGTTCACCACGCAAAAACCCAAGTGACGTTATGTGATGTTACATTGAAACAAGAGGCCCATGGGCCTGATACGCTCACCTGATAACTAATGGCTAGCTGATAGATTTAAAGAAAACATAAATACTAAACCCCAACAACTTTTTTTACATCATGATAACCGTTGTATCAATACCTACAACATTCTAGTATACATGCCTATACAAAAAGTTAATAGTTTTCAAGATGATTAACCATTTCAGTATTGTTTCATATCTGTGACCTTGACCTCTGAACCCATGACCTTTTTCTATACATCAAAATGATCGTTGTATCAATACCTACAACATTCTAATAAAATGTTTATAGTTTTCAAGATAATTAACCATTTCGGTATTGTTTCGCATCTGTGACCTTGACCTTTAAACCCATGATCTTTTTTTATACATCAAAATGATTGTTGTATCAATACCTACAACATTCTAATATACATGCCTATACAAAAAGTTTATAGTTTTCAAGATAATTGAAAATTTCGGTATTGTTTCGCATCTGTGACCTTGACCTTTGAACCCATGACCTTTTTCTATACATCAAAATGATCGATGTATCAATACCTACAACATTCTAATATACATGCCTATGCAAAAAGTTTATAGTTTTCGAGATAATTAACCATTTCGGTATTGTTTCGGATCTGTGACCTTGACCTTTGAACCCATGACCTTTTTCTATACATCAAAATGATCGCTGTATCAATACCTACAACATTCTAATATACATGCCTATACAAAAAGTTTATAGTTTTCAAGATAATTAACCATTTCGGTATTGTTTCGCATCTGTGACCTTGACCTTTGAACCCATGACCTTTTTCTATACATCAAAATGATCGTTGTATCAATACCTACAACATTCTAATATACATGCCTATACAAAAAGTTTATAGTTTATATACATGCCTATACAAAATGTTAATAGTTTTCGAGAAAATTAACCATTTCGGTATTGTTTCACATCTGTGACCTTGACCTTTGAACCCATGACCTTTTTCTATACATCAAAATGACCGTTGTATCAATATCTACAACATTCTAATATACATGCCTATACAAAAAGTTTATAGTTTTCGAGATAATTAACCATTTCAGTATTGTTTCACATCTGTGACCTTGACCTTTGAACCCATGACCTTTTTCTATACATCAAAATGATCGTTGTATCAATACCTACATCATTCTAATATACATGCCTACACAAAATGTTTATAGTTTTCGAAATAATTAACCATTTCGGTATTGTTTCGCATCTGTGACCTTGACCTTTGAACCCATGACCTTTTTCTATACATCAAAATGATCGTTGTATCAATACCTACAACATTCTAATTTACATGACTATACAAAAAGTTTATAGTTTTCGAGATAATAATTAGAATCAGAGGTAAAAAAAATTAGGTCACGACCTTCACAATTGACCTTGACCTCATTTTGAAGATACTAACAAGAAGATGTCAAAACCGCAAACCCCATGTCATTATCTGGTCAAATAGTCAAGTTATAACAATTTGAAGCTATTTTACGATTTTTTCAAAATTAAACGCAAAAACGCGTAACCTATTTTTTATCCGAATTTTACAAAATGAACAAACTATAGGCTTAAGACCCTAGAGAAGCCAAATATCACATCAGTTTTTTTCTCCAATCAGTACTTTTGGAGAAGAAGATTTTTTAAGATTTTTGCACCCCTAGGTCACCTTGACCTAGTTATGGTAGCCATGACAACCCCACGAACAAATCTGAATTGCACCGGCCCATATATACTTCTGACAAAGTTTCATTAAAAACTGTCCAGTAGTTTCAGAGGAGAAGTCGAAAATAGGTGTTAACGACGCACGCACGCACGCACACACGCACACACGCACGCACGCACGCACACACGCACATACACACGCTGCGCTATGCCATAAGCTCACATGACCTTCGGTCAGGTGAGCTAAAAAAGCAAAGAACACTTTTTTATATCAAGGCTTTAAACATAGGAATTGTTTAACCCCAGTCAAGATTAACGTTTTGTTATTTAAAACATAACAATATGGTGATAAAAATCATTGGTCATATAATAAAACCAATTATTGACTTCTGCCTATGGCCTCGGTAAATATAATGTTTGAGGTTGATAAAGCCTTATGTCTACCTCATCTAAAGTCAATAATTGTATAATATTATACAACATAATACATGTATATATATAATTATATAGAAAATGTGAATTCTGTAACAAGTGAAAAAGAAAAGAAGCAAAAAACAGATATATATAATCTTAGTTTACAAGAATCACTCGTCCATTTATCCAGTGAAGTAAAAATATTAAGATGAATGGGTTTTTTTCTCTCACCTATCACAGAACCAAGCTGATTTTTTTAAATGTAGAATATTCAAGTTAAAATTAAACATGTATATATATTATTTTGTTTTCTATTCATTATAAAGACTGATAATACAGACCTGAACAATGACCTGGCATCCATAAGCTGGCTTATTTCCTCCTTCTGTTCTTTTTCCTACAATTTTAATTTTTTGATCTGTCAAAAATCTTACAAAACATTAGCACTGAAACAAAACATTAACCCTGAAACAATCTTCATAAATACATAACAAAGGATCAGATGTTTAAAATGTAGTATGGTAACATATTTTTAAACCATTGACCTCCTATGTAACCAAAATTACAAAATTTTCAGATACATTTTCTTTTATTTCTGTTGAAGAAAAATTGGAAATATCACAACAATGTTACAAGACAAGAAAACATTAAAGTATTATATAGTTTTATTTGATAGGTAGAACAATGTGATTATTTATGGTGAAATTCAAGTGGTTTTCCAAAAAGCTGTCGGAAGACAACGAATGCCCTCAACAGCTTCAACTGGATTTTCCCAATCGTTCATTTGTTTCATTTGTTCATTCATTTATTTATTCATTCATTCATTTCTATGATGATAAAAACTGACACTGATTTATTTACTTCTATGATGATAAAAACTTGACACCAATTGCAGCAGAGTTCAAGTTAATAAGTGTTCCAAGAGTGTTGCCAAGGGAAGTAACTCTACTTCACCACATCACACATGCAAATAACAACACTTACTATCCCCTTTTGAAGATTGTAGTGAAGGAGTCTGATCAACATTTAAGGCACACTCTACAACATTTTCTCTGTTTTGTAACAAATTCTGTATCAGCTCAAATCTGTCAAATCCCAGTAATTCAAATAACTGAAAGTAAAAAACAAATCATTTCTAATACAATTAAACCTGCCTTAAAGGCCACCTCTATATAGGGGAGACTTGCTTTAAAAGGCCAGTAAAATTTTATCCCTTGATTTACTTGCCTTATGCCTCTTGATTCCCTGGGGAACAAAGGGCTGCAACAAAATTTTTTTTTATCCCAATGGCTCTATATTCATGTAATTTGTACCTATATAAAAGAGCCACTAGCCCACAAAGGCAGCCTTTATACAATATTTGACTGTAGTAGTAAATAGAGAATATATAACTAAGGATCATATTTGCAGTGAGAAATTTTGACAAGGTTTGGTAATGATAAAAATATAAAGGTATTTCTAGAATATAGGACCAAATCACCTTGTTTAATCATTACTGTTAAAAATTCTACTGACAATACATTCTGGTAAGATAATTTAAAAAAAAAAACTTCTGGATTAAAAAATTTGAGAAGAGCTACAATATTTCATGTTTAAATTAGAACATCAACAACAAAATAATAGGAAGCAATTCTTTAAATTCAGTCATCCCATCCTTATCCTAGGACAATACATTCTTTGGTAAAGTTGATGTTTCCATGGAAAACACAACCCCTATCTATATCAATCACATTTTTATGGTGTATTGCAATTAAATATTTCAACAATTCAACATCGCTTCTATATGGACTTTGACATGTTGTTCTTTAATCCTGGAAACTGAATTAAAGCAATAGTAATGTTTAACTCTGGTATTTGGGTTTCCTCTGTCATCCAGAAACTGAGTGCCTCTTGTATTTAAGTGAAAGAATCTTGATGGGACATAAAACGCCATGACTTCATTACATCCTAATCTTTAGAGAGTTTAATCTGAATTTTACAGAGCAATTTTGACCCCAATATATCAAGTGTCAATTGTAAGCCCTGCATCAAACCTCGCTCTCTGTTGATACTTACATCATTCTGAAGTTCTTCATCAGATTTAGGTGAGGTCAAAAAGTCAAATACTGTAGAGCATATGTCTTCTACAGTCATACCAAGTCCTAAGTCTACATCTTCAAAATATTTAGAGACTTCCTGCTTCAACCAATCTGTATCAAACCTGGAACTGCTACTGAAAACAAAAATAATAATGTCTATGTATCTTATAGTATAGTCAAACAACATGAAGTCTGAACAAAAGATTAATTATGAAAAGATTTCAAAAGTTAACTGTTTAATCAAAAACAAACATACTTATCTATGTCAGAATCACAATCCAAAAGCAAAGTAAAAAACTTTGAAACTGACAAGTCAGGTTAATCACATGAACTTCCATAAAGTAAGTGAGGCTGGGTGCTCCAGAAGGGTAAGAACCTCCTGTTTACCTACAAGTAAACTTGAATTTTAAATTCATTTATATACAATCTACCATTATTACTACCGGTATAATAAATACTAACAAAAATCAAGAAAGTTTACAATGACAAGGTCTAACAACAAATGAAATAATGATTCCATATGGTCTTCATAACACTGCATAAACAATGACAATCGCTATGTTTCCATTCCTGGTAGCCAAAATCGCCACTGGCTAGTAATTTCAGAGGAATTCTTTCAAAAAGTAACCTATTTTAGCAAATTTGTGGAAAAATACTTTAAAAAGGACTATATTTTCACAAATTTTGGAAATTTGGCTACTAATTATTTTAAGTTTGTGGAAACCTAGCAATCGGGTTATTTACATATATTATTTACCTTTGACCAGCACTTGACTTTCCTTTCCTTTTCTGTGATGGTCTTGTCTCTGAATACTTTAAATCCACTTCCCTTCTCTCGAATTCTTCAGGTTCAGAATCACTGCTTGACAAATAAGACTCCTCGTCATCTATCCGCGGATCAACAAACTTTATACCTTTACCAAACTCCTGTACTGTGGCTTCTCCGTCACCACTTCCCCTGTCTTGGCTCCCTAGCAATGGAATGCTTTCCTCTGGTAACCATGACAATATTTTATTGACTATATTACATGCCTTTGTGGCTGCGGAAGCAGGAAATGGTCCAAATATATTCCTTAACTTTGTGGTTTCATTATTTCCCACATAAGTCACAAATTTAAACACATCACACATAAATGCTGCTGCACTCTCCACCATCTCCAAACTAGCATCTTGTCCCACTGTTAAACATAAATAATAAACATATATAAAGTTTATAATTAAACTGTATGTCAGAACAATAGACAAGTATAAAATACAGGATATTTTATTAAAACTGACTGAAAATTTGAATTATATATCTAGAAACTTTAACCACTGACAAAGCACATTATATAAATTCCTAACCAATCTGTTTCTTTTCAGGGAACTGAATTAGCTGATATGATGGTTAGGGTCTACGACTCCAGAAATAGTGGTCAGAATTACAGATCAAGGTCTATATCGCTATCATATATAAGAATCACAGGTCAGAATATTAAATAAATTTAAATGTTTAAAACTAAATCTAGGTTTCCACAAATATAAAAATTTAGTAGCCAAATTTCCAAAATTTGTGAAAATATAGTCCTTTTGACTTTTTCACAAATTTGGTAAAATAGGTTACTTTTTGAAAGAATTTCTAGGAATTACTAACCAATGAAAATTTTGGCTACTAGGAATGGAGACATATTTATATATTTTACTGCAGCACCCAGCATCCAACTAACTTTTCAAACTCAGTTTTTTTAAAACTGATTCCTTCTAATCACAATGTAGTAGTATAAATGGTAACAATGTATACATAACCATACCTATTTCTCTAGCACAGTGACACAGATCTTTCAGGCTGGATTTGATGTCTTTTTCGGAGGCCTCTGCTTCTTTGTGTAATATAGATGTTAGATTCTCCCATGTTAACCCATCTGTTGTTTTCTTGGCCACTAGTTTCCGCTTGAGAGTTAAGTCCCCTTGCTTTCTGGGGGTCTCTACAGCATATGGATTTGTAAATGCTCGAAGAGCACCTGACAATCTAGGAAGATTGCTCATAATTCCTAAAATATCAAACAGTTTACATAATTAAGCTTATTAAAAACAAATATATGGTTTGTGCACTTCAATTTTCACCTTCATCAAATAATCAAACATGCCATAAAAAGAAAGAGGTAACTGAAAATGCTTCCAGCTGGTCAGGTTGGCCGCTTGATTTTTTTTCTCTTTCCTGTTACAGTTTATTCATGATCACTCTTTAGTAAAATAAGACAGTATTAAATGTATGTTTTAAGGATTGACTACAGCTTGTGAAATATGGAATGGTTATTGTTTACATAATTGTTGTGAATAGATAATTTTACCAGTTCTATGAAGTGTTGTAGTATCCGGTTTGTATTTTACTAAAAAAAAAAAACATCAACAATTTACTTTATCCACTGGACCAAGCTACTACTTGCTGAATTCATGAAAAATTTACAATGAACACCTGCCAAGTAGCACCAAAGTAAGTTCATCCCTATGACAAGAAAGTTTACTATAATATTACGGCACTTCAACCCCTCATCTTAAACAATTCACCCCTTCTTTTCTTTTATTTGGGTATTTGGTAAGCATTTAGTGGTACAATAATAATTAATGTAATATGTTGATCTTCTATATAATACATAGGGGCAATCTATCTGTTACTTGTCACTGGTGGCGAGGTCATTCTTCATATCCCAAAGAAATTATTATTGCAAGAGAAAGTCCACATTTTAACACATCATTCTGTTGGTTATACTGTAGATTAAACACATCCCCAGGAATGAGAATCATGGCCATGCCAGATAATCACACTATGTCAGACATACTACTGTATACAACATGTCACTCTATTACTCATATCAAGATTCCTATGGCTATTGTCATTGAACATTATACTTCAAATTGAAGTTTCACAAAGTTTTTTTGTTAAATGGAGGAACTATTGCAATACTTTGTACTTTGAATTTTTTTTAACCTGTTCAAGTCAACAACCTGCAGTGTATCTGTTTTTTTTTTTTTTTAAATTGGCTCATTTAAAGGGTTTGAATAAGCCCAAGCAGTGAATATATATATTGACATGTCACGATTACCAATTTCATTTAAATTATTTTTTACAACCTGACAATGTACAGTGTTCTGACCTGTATCACCTAGGAGGGCCTATTTCGATCCTTTGCCGGGGCACTCAGTGAAGAAGTGGATTTTTTCAGGCGTTTCTTTTCTCGAGTCCTGTAACATTAGGGTCCAACTAATAAAAACATGGACAGGGTTGTATGAAGTTTCCAAGGTGGGAGATCTCAAAATGGGAAGGAATGTAGCAGGGATGAGCTAGCCATGGTGTTGTTGTGTTATATATATAGTAGATATAATAGTGATTTACATTCAGACTTTCTGGTCTGGAGTTTTAGGCTTGTAGTAGAATGCTAGCTTTACACCCAGGAGGGCCAGGTTTGGAACTCTGTTGGAGCACTCAGTGAAGAAATGGATTTTTTTTAAATTAAGGTGTTTTTTTCTGTCTGTTACTTGGCACTCAACAAAAAAACCATGCAGGGGGTTGTGCGAGATTTCCAAGAAATCTCAAAATAAGTGTAGGAATGTAGCCATGGTCTTATAGTGTTGTAATTATATTAGTAAAATCTATTGAGCCACTTCAGATGACAGAACTGCCGTTGCATGCATGGTCACAAATTAGTCTGGATTTATATAATAATGATTTACTGCCAGACTCTCTGCTTAGGAAACAAATACTTTTTATGTTTTTATACCTTTTCTGTTTATGAAAGAAAAAATGACACATGCTTTAACACAAATGTAAAATTCTACGATTATTATGAAACGTGTACGTGTTGCAAAATGAGGATGCACACGGCCTGACTGCATTATGCTCAAAATATTGAGTCCAACTGTCCAATCCTCCAGCTCAGGCAGACCAGCAGACAGGCTGTTGTGCATAAACTATCGTCAATTCATGAAAAAGAAACATTTCTTCGGATAAACACAATATAAATTGCATATAATGTTGTTGTGTGTACTTATTTCTGATTACATACTCGATTATATCATGGTTTCGCTTTACTTTCACTTTCTGTCAATCCTCAGGTGTTGTTGTGAATGAAGTGTCACAATCAGCAGAAATACCGGAAGCATGTGGGTTCTCCATGTAGTGACGTCAATAATAAAGGTGTCTGCTTTTCGCATTTAGTCATCAGAGTCTCTGTGGCGCAATCGGTTAGCGCGTTCGGCTGTTAACCGAAAGGTTGGTGGTTCGAGCCCACCCAGGGACGGAATATTTTTGTTTTTTTTTTACCGTTACTAATCCCTGGACAATTTATAAATGAAATTAAACACGACCCGTAATGTTAAAAAAAAAAAAAAAAGTAAGTAATCCTATACATGTATGCTGTATACCATGGCTATTATTGTTGTGATGATCATTGATTGGAGATAAAATTAAAATTGATTAAATTATGGACTTTAACATCCCGGTCAAGAATATTTCATTTATATTGAAACGTTACCAACTGTAGGTGACCTATGCAGTGCGCTTAGGGCAGCATCTGTCAATAAATTATAATGAGCTCTAGTTTGATGCCTAGTGGGTTGAATTCCATATTCATGTGATACTCTGCTCACCCAAGAAGTTCATTTGAAGAAGACTCGGAAAATTAAATTATAAAGATTTCATTTTGATTCCTGACTATTAATAAAGTTTAACTTTGATGATGACATATGGTATATATCGTCCATTAACTATTTTATTTATTTATTTATTTATTTTATTTTATTTTATTTTATTTTATTTTATTTTATTTTATTTTTATTTTTATTTTATTTTATTTTATTTTATTTTATTTTATTTTATTTTATTTTATTTTATTTTATTTATTTTATTTTATTTTATTTTATTTTATTTTTATTTCATTTTATTTTTACCAGATATGATAAAATTTTGCTGATTTGATCAATGCTTGTACAATTACAACAACTTGAACATAGGTTTGAATGTGACATGCCATGATTGATTGATTGATTGATTGAGTGATTGAGTGATTGAGTGATTGAGTGATTGAGTGATTGATTGATTGATTGATTGATTGACGATAAGTGATTGGTACTATAATTATTTATGAGAGTGAACACATACATAGTCCTTGGCTCTATAGTATAAAGAAGTTGTGATTTGAAAAGAAACAGCTGTTACCAGAACAAGAAATAAACCACTTAAAATAGTAAATAAATCTTTTGGAATAATAATAATAAAAAATATTTCCGAAAACAGAAATTTTATTGAATATAAAGAATTAAAATTCAAATAATTCTTTATTTCTCTTTCTCATATATGATAAAGTTCATATTTAAAAAACTACATTCTTCATTATTGCCCATGACTTAAACATATTTGGATTGTAATTTACAAAATAAAAAACAAATTTATTTATTTATTTATTTATTTATTTATTTATTTATTTATTTATTTATTTTTTGTTTTGTTTTTTATTTTATTTTAATAATTTATTATTTTTCATAATCATACATGGTTTCCTAGGATTTGTTTTTTTAAAGTTGCCTCCCTTGATCAGAACTCTTCTGAATTTAGAAACACAAAAGTGGTGCTCCAAACAAAATTTTCCGAAGTCACGTTTGGTTTTAATTTCAACAAGAAGAAAACCGTCCCCAAGAAAAGAAATGGTAAATAATTGTCACAATTGTCGTTTGTTACCACGAAGTTGGTTTATTTTTTCGAAATGGGAAATATTGGGTCTACACATTTTGCTCTTGAGTGGGAGATGAATGATAATTTTTTTGAGTGCCCCTACCCGGCTTGCAAAGTTTATTCAACAAAATAAACAACGGAAGGCGGAGAAGACAAGAATAACCAAAAAGACTTTTTGTCTGTCTGATGTGTCTACTATGTTATATTTAGATCACTATCCTGGCATAATCACGTTATCATAGTTTTTGTGGTGCGATTATCCGAGTAAAATTGATAGTTGGTTTCAGAAATTTTCTGAAGCAAGCTTAGTTGATAGAGTTGACACCTACTATACATTTTCAGTTACAACAAGATCTTAGTAAGTGAATAGTATCAAAAATTAAATTGAAAACTGTATAATACACTGTCCATTACAAACACAGTAAATCAACATGTCCATCTTGAATTTTTGTAAGTATTACAATGTCAATAATTGATGTTGAACTACATTAGTAAGCATTTACAATTTCTGGTGATCTGGAATGTAGTGGACTAACAGTAATTACTGATTTACATTCTGGATAAAAACTGGAATCATTAGTAGTAGTGATTACTGATTGTTGTATTTTCCCTGTTTTCTCAGAGCACTCTGGTTCTCTAGGGAGGAAATGAAGGCACCAAGAGAAATAACTGACCTTTGCCAAGCAAAACTGGCAAACTTTCTCACACTTAATGACATTATAACTATTTTTAATCTGAGATTGTATCTACAGATACATTTTATTGATATTCCCCTTTGTCAGACAAAGACACTGGGGTTTGTTGCTGTATCACCTGTAGCACTGTATTGTCATCTTTTACTGGAAAACATCATCTACCGGTAATATCATTCCATATATCCATCCGACATAAGTGATCCACACAAAGGTAAGAGGGTACCATGTGGCAAACCCCATTCTCAATAAAATATTTCGGTTATTGGAATCCAACACAGATTAACTTATTCTCACATTACTTATTTCCCTCCTTGTATTTAATCACCAGTAAATCACTAATGAATTCAATTAATAACTACCTTAAGTCCAGTGTCTCTTGCTTCAGAATACATATTTTTTTTCTAATGTGTGAAATCATGACTTGCAAGAAATAATCATGATGATGAGACGAGTTGAGTAATGGTCACATTGGTGTTTAACATCCCAGTCAAGAATATTTCACTTATATCAAGACATTGCCAGGTATAGGCGAAGGTGCAGAAATTTTGTCTGTGTGTTGCACTGATGGCATTAAATAGCCAGGTTCTTTATTGTACCAGGCCTACTGTGACACAGGACCTTGTTGATTTCAAGTTCCCACCTGAAAGAACAGTGACTTTCATTTCGTAATGCAGAGTGCTTGGCTAAAGAACGATCACTACCCAATTTCAAGTCTTGGTTCAGACTTGGTCAGGGTTCCAACATACAACCTCCCACTTATGGAGCGGGCATTCTAGGAAGTGAGCTACCGCAGTGGTCAATCATGATGATGAGAATAGGTTTACAGAGAGAATATGTTCATTGCAAGTAGGGTCTGTCTCGGTAGGGTTTTAAATGAGATGGTAAGAGACACTGTGATTTCTAAGTTTTTATTTTAAACCATACTGCAACTCTCAACTTGAGAATAAAGTCTATACATAACATGGTGTAGATAATATCTTAACAATCATGCCCTCTGCAATAACCTGATATTTTGTATATGCTAAATATTTATTTTGTTTATTTCAGTTTCGAAATCAGTATGATAATGATGTTACAGTATGGAGTCCACAGGTAGGATAATAAACATATATGAAGGAATACCTTTAACAAATTTAAAATTATTATTAACCAAGCAAAGATGAAGAAGAAGCACTTTTGTAGGTTCTATCTGAGTAACCACCTAACCATTGACTTTTACTGATTATCATTATTGTTAAGCAGTGTTCAGTGACTGCATATTGGTATTTCTGTTAATAAAAACTTGTTCAATATTGTGAATATTTGTGCAATTTTTAAGTGGTAGAATAATAAATGTAAAAACAAAGTAAAAACTTTAATTGTTAACTTGTCTGAAAAATATTGATAAATGTACTGTATTTATTAATAATCATAAATTTTATTTCTTTACTTTAGGGAAGAATCCATCAGATAGAGTATGCTATGGAAGCTGTAAAACAAGGATCAGCTACAGTTGGATTAAAATCTAAAGAGTATGCTGTTATTGTGGCACTTAAAGTAAGTTATTTATTATTCGCTATTTGAGACACCTTTAACTAAGCCTCAGAATTGTAGCGGCACATTTTTATCTTTGCACTATGGTGCTACTGCTAGCCAGATCAAATTAAAATGCTTCAATGTGACCGTGACTGGCATTGTGTATTATTCATATATCTGCCATGTACTAGCACACACACTCCACACAACATTTGAAATACAGAAACTTGCTTAAAGTCACAACATGCCCCTGATTAAGATTTGAACCCACAAGCTTTGAATCTGGAGTGTGACAATATCAGCTGAGCACCAAGCTTCAATATTATGTTTGAACTACTACTTGGTATTTGCTAATGAATTTCTGATGATAGTAATACAAGTTTAGTATCATTGACATACTTAATCCAAGTCATAACTGAAAGTTATTGTTCACATCCATGAATAACACAGGATGCCTTTGTAGAGATATAAATATTTCTGCTATGAAATATTATGTGTTAAAATGATCATTATTGTTGTGGAAAGTGATGTCCTCAATGTTGTCTCATATCATAAGTACAAAAGTATATTTTGTTTCTCAGAATTTTCCAACATGTAAAATCTTTATATCAACCTACACTGATATTCTTTGGTAATCAAGGATGTACATAGTGATTTTCTGTTCCCACTGGGGTTGAGTAAGTTGAGTTGAGTAATGGTGCTTAACATCCCAGTCAATAATGCTTTACTTATATCGAGATGTTGCCAGCTATAGGCAATGTTGCAGAAATTTTGCCTGTGTGTTGGGCTGATGGCATTACACAACAGGATTCTTTAACGTGCCACACCTACCATGACACAGGACCTCGTTTATTTTAAATTTCCATCCAAAAGAACAGTGACTTTTATTTCATAATGCCAAGTGTTTGGGGAAAGAACAGTCACTACCCACTTTGAAGTCTTGTGTCAGTCCCAGTCAGTGTTCAAACCCATAACCTTACACTTACGGAGCAAGCACTCTACCAACTGAGTTACCCTAGTGGTGGTTGAGTAAGTTATTGATTATTTATTTGTACATGAAACATTTGACATGTTTGCATGACTATTTAAATTTATACATTCTTTAATTTTGTTTTTAGAGAGCACCATCAGAGTTATCTGCCCATCAGAAAAAAATAATTCCAATAGATGATCATGTTGGTGTATCTATAGCTGGGCTAACTGCAGATGCAAGACTTTTAAGGTTTGTATATAAATATTTTTACTTTTACAGATTTTATTATTGGTAAGGTAACTGATTGTTTTAACTCCAAGAGAAAGGATATATGTATAAGCTTTGTTTTAGACATCCATGTTTTCTACATAGTAGAGTTGAGATGATAAAAATCAATGAATAATTATTGATCATGGAAAATGGGTTATTTAATGAACACCTACACATGTTTGAATCTAAATTTCATACTTTTATGGCTGTTTTGCCTTTCTAGGAATGCCTATATTTTACTTTCTTAAAAAATTTAATGTAACAAGAAAAACCAGTACTTGTGTTAAAATTTATAAAAATACATAGGTGCTTAAATCATGTCATGTGTGACAACCTCCATACTTTTTCAATGGGCAAATCTTATGTGGTTAAAGTTTTTTTTAATGTAACTGCAGAAGTCATGCTATTAAGAAAAGTCATGATGTTATTAATGTATTTTGTCATCTATTGCAGTAACTTTATGAGATCTGAATGCCTGAATTCAAGATATGCTTATGATCGTCCATTACCTATATCCAGATTAGTGGCAGCTGTAGGCAACAGTATCCTTTACTTATGCTGCCTGAAATAACTCAATGGTCTACTTTTTTTGAAAATGACATTTAAAATTCTATTTATAAAACCAATATTGTAAAAACTATTAGTTTTATATTAATGAATTTTAAAACTTTCTCATATAATGAACATGTTTTCCCCCAAAAAATCTCCTGATTACATATTACTTTTTTTCAAATCATTGATATGAAGATCAAATTATTTAATAAAAAGCATACTAAAGTCATGAGATTTCATTTAACAGAGTCAAAAATAATATCCAGGCTGGTTATTTTTGGGTTGGCCTTCGTCTAAATAGGATTGGATTTTATGTAAAGTTATGTCATAGTGTAAATCGGGTACTTTTATGTTTGTGTCATTGGCTAACAATCAGTGAAAATGCATGTGAATTATATTAAAATTAAATACTCCTCAGTTTTATTTTTGCATGTTGCTACATAATCATTACCGGTAATTTAAAAATGCATACATAAGTTTCCAGGTTTACAGAATATACCGGTAAATGAATTAGACTGATGGATTGGCCTAGCTTGACCCACATTGTGATTGGTTAAATCCTATTAACTATTGATAAAAGTTAAAAAATATAGGATCAAGTTCTACAAAACTTTGATAACAATTTTGATCAGTTTTAACTTTTGATCTTAGTTTTTAATAGTCTAAAAGACCTTCTAGGTGACTTTGAATAAAAAAAAATGATAAATGTCTTTGCTAGTGTAAATCTACTTGATTTAGAACATGGTTGCTACCTGCACATAATTTAAAAATATTGAAGAACAATTTCACATTGGTTCAAATTGATGAATAGCTGGCCACACCCATAATGTTTTGACAAATGGCCGGCATGCTTGATGTACACACAAAAATAAGGAAAACTCAGCCTGAATTGTGTCGTTTATTGATGTCACTGACACTAGTTTTCATTAGTTGCTGTGATGCTGCTTTGATACCATGATAGCGGCCAGTTTCGGAACATAAAAGGCATGACCGGCAATATGTCAATTTAAACTCGGAACAACACTGAGTAAGATATTGACCTTAACTTGACCAGAATCACAAATACCAACGCAAAGATATGGTAGAAGACCTTTTGGTGTTGGCTTAATAGTAGCCGGTTATGATGTAAGTATTAGAGGAGATATTTTAGTTAAAAGTCTGTTACAGTCCAACCTGCGTTAAAGACCACCTCTATATAAGGGCCACCTGCTTGTGAAGGCCAGTAGAATTATATCCCAATTGTTCTTTTTTCATATTATTTAATCCTGTATATAAAGGCCACCTGCCCATAAAGACCACTTTTACTGGTTTCCCTAGGTGGCCTTTATAGACAGGTTTGACTGTATTTTGGTTTATTTATGTAGATTTGATCCATATGCAAACTTTTTTTCAATAACCAGCAAAAATTCTATGGCAGTAATTGTGTATCATCATGAGTGTATTGATTGTAAATTGTGTATTTATAAATGTACTTTATATGAATTTTTACAAACCCTCCAGACAGGAGTGGAATGATGGTACTGTACACTCGAGTCAAGATTCTTTCTCTGATATTGAGGCAGTCAGTTCTGAGGTGGTGGAGTGGAGTAATGGTGTTTTATGCCACTATCAAGAATCTGCCACATATATTGAAACTGTTAGTTCTGGGATAATGAGGAAACTGGAGTACCCAGTTATTTTTTATCAGATATGGGTACAGGTTTTTTTATCACACCTTTCTGAATTTATTGGAATCATATGTTTGACAAACCTCATTCATTGTATTTTGCTTACTCAACATTCTTTTGTTATCAGACTTTAAAGGAATCACGAAAAGTTTAATTTCTTGAATACTAGTGCCAGAAAGTCTGTCACTTCACTTATCCAAAACTGGCTGGTCTCTTCAACCATCTTAGAACTGAACACTTCATTATAAATAAATTTTGACTTCAGGCATAACATTGATACTTCATTCTATTCTTTAAGAAATGTCTGTTTCTGTAATATGTATGTTTTACTGGTTAATTGTAGGAAATGGGACCACACATCTACCAGACATGTCCATCAGCTAATTATTATGATTGTAAATCCATGGCCATCGGCGCAAGATCGCAGTCGGCTAGAACATATCTAGAGAAATTCTTAGATAAATTTGTTGATTGTAAGTATTGATATAGTACTTGTGTAAATCTGTTATTTATGGCAGTGGTTGAACATTAAAAGTGTTAGCCTTCAAACCTAAGACACTTCTCCACATTGGCTTCTACCATGTCGACCACAAGAGGGAGGGTTTTTCCATCTCATAGGCCTTTACTGTTTGACTCGGTACCAGTACGATTCTCTAAGTGGTCTGTGATGTGTATCAGCAACAATACAGGCAATTGTATTTACATGCACAATAGAACAAAGCAGATCAGAAATACTTGCACAAACTCACACACCACATGCACCTGTGTTTAGATTATCCTTAAGATAAAAAACATTGCCTCTTAATGAAAAGCAGAAAAATTGCTGATGTAGCATAAAACAGCGCTTAACCAACCAGCCAACAAATTCTGTTGCCTACCTAAAATTGAATTGGTAGTATATGTAGTATTGTACCTGTATTTTAAAATTGTTTTAATTTTTTTGACTATAGGTTCATTAGAAGATCTTTTAAAACATGGCCTACGTGCGCTTAGAGATACACTACCACAGGAAGTGGAGCTCACAACAAAGGTATGATATATTTATATAAAACAGGTCTTCAATTCAATCATTGACTTCCAGGGGTCAAATTAGCTTTTTCATTAATCTCAAGAGTAAATCCATGTAAACACAAGTTGTCCTTTCTGAAAATTAGCTGTCAATTTTAATTCCTTAGTGACAAACATAGTTACAAGGTTCTAATGGAAGCTCAGAGATAGATCTTGTCATTAGTTACTGACAACTTGTTAGGTCAGTTGTCAAATAAGTGAGAGACTCAAACTGATGATGATCATGTATGGTGAAATGCTTAAAATATAGGCAAATTCTGCAACACCTGTTGTAGCTCACCTGAACAAAGTGTAAAAGAGCATACGTGATACCACAGCAATAATATCAATAATCCAATGTTGAAGTGTTTTGATGGAAAATGTCATGTTTATTGTTTAAATATTTTTGATGTCAAGACATTTTTATGCAGACCATCTACACATGCCGTACCCTGTTCTTTTGAAGCTCGTTTTATTCATTTGAGAGAACCATATACAGTCACCCTGTCAGACCTTATAGGTCACCCCTATATAAGGACCATCTGCTTATAAAGGCCAGTAAATTTTTATCCCATATGCTCTTTATTCATATTTTATGAACCTGTAGATAAGGGCCACCTCCCTATAAAGGCCACTTATGCTGGTTCCCTTGGGTGGCCTTTATAGACAGGTTTGACTGTATGTTAAGTTTTGACTCCTGATTGTACTTTGGTAAGATCATTTCATAGTTTGGGTTTGGTCCTTACTGAATATTTTCAAGCATAGATTGTAACATTTTTGTTTTGTTTTAGAATTGTTCCATAGGAATTGTGGGTAAAGAGAAAGACTTTACAATTTATGATGATGAAGAAGTAGCCAGATATGTATCCTTTTTTTAAGTCTCAGTAAATACAGTTATTAACCCCCCCCCCCCCCCCCCCCCCAAAAAAAAAAGAGACATCATTGTCAGACTGGTGTACTTCATCGGAACCTGCTGTAGCAGTAGTGTAGGGTAAGTGAGTAAAAACAATTTGTTGTTATTTTGGGAGACCATGAACTTGACAGAGCTTAATTCTGACCTATTTCACAGAGAGGTAGACAGGCTAAGCCTGACCTACATTTATTTCATAAAAAGAGTAATTATTGTCATTTTGCTTAGCATTTTTATTTCAAGAAAAAACAGTCTCATGTCTTTGAAAATCTTTTGTCTTTTCTCTAAAGACAGGGCAAAAAAAAATCCTGACAATAAAGCATTAACAAATTATACATAGGTACCAGTATTAATTTATTCAATATTATCTATAGCAGAAATCAGTTTTAATGTACTAATTTCAATTGTTTTAACAGCTGTTTATAAACATATATTTATTAATGTAAAGTTCAGTGAACTCTGATATTTATCATACTGGTACATGGTATTTATGTATGTAGGTACATTACTAATACATACTGTTCTATATTTATTGCTAGTTGTTTCTGTATTTTATTTTTGAAACCTACCATAATTTAACCTTGCAGTAATTAAAGTTTCTGGTACCTTCACAAAATTTAATGAACTATCACAAATAAATATTCCAATATTTTAATCTCACTTTTTAACATCTCGTCACATCCAAAAACAAAAACAAGAAATTTGAACACTACCAGAAAGTTGGTTAAAGTTCTTACGGATCAGACATCAGAACTTGTTATGGCCAACAAAACATAAAATGGAGAACTTATGATTAAATCTGAGGTAGTTAAGCCATTAGAGGTTCAGCTGATGATTGTCAAAGTTTAACATCTACATGTGGCCTGTCAGCCAATGCCAAGATCGGCAGAGGTTCAGTCATATGTTCAAAGCCCTTAGTACTGAATCGTTATTTAGGGTTATATACAAGTTACTTAATCAAATAACATTAAAGGTATCCTTTAATACAAAAAGTTAGTTTAAACAAGTCAATTTGCTCTGTAGTTTCATAACAAAAAACCCAGTAGTCTTTGTTAAGTAATTATGAATTTGTCCTTGACTGTTACTAGTTACAAATGATAGAAGGAGAAGAAAGAACACATCATGTAGCAGCACCAACAGGAGATGATGATGCTGTAAGTGGTCTTATATATATTTAAAACACCCCCCCCCCAAACAACAACAACAACAACAACAACAAAAACCATCAACAAACAAACACACAATCTTTTGTCTTTCTCTGAAGACAGGGCAACATAAAGAACCCAGGTTAAAGCATTAATGATTAATACACGGTATTAATTTATTCAACATTATCTATAGCAGAAATCAGTTTTAATGTAACAATTACTAGTTACCAGTCACAAATGATAGAAGGAAAGAAAGAAACCCCCACCCACCCCCAAAAAAAAAAAAAAAACAATCTAAAATTTAATATGTTTAAAATAGCTTATTTATATTTCTTTTGAGATTGATTTCTGTGTCAAAATCTAATATAAATTTACATCCACAATCCAGCACTTGCTGTATAATTATATGAAAAATCTAATTAAAAATAAATTCCAGTTAATTGTGTAAATACATGTAGGTTGTAACTTGTATCACAATACATCATTGATTCAAACATATATTATGATATATATATACACTGACTGATGCATACTTCAGTGATAAAGTCAGTGATATGATAACCCAGATTATTTACTCACTCATGATATTATCATTACATCATGGTCATTTTTATCATATTTGTTTACATTTACTATAAATGTCGGTTTAAAACCTATTTATAGCCAACTAAATGTAAATTAAAAACATAGGTGTTGTTTATACCACTACACAGTAATGTTGTGGATATACTATTTCAGTTTATTTAGAGAACAATTTTAAAGGACGATATGAAATTTAAAAACCATTATAAGGATAATTTTTAAATAAACATTTTATCAGAGTTACTTTGAAATTTAAATTTTTACAATATTAGTGTAGTGGTCTGGGTAGCTCAGTGGTAGACCACTTACCTATAGTGCAGGGGTCCCAGGTTCGTTCCCAGTGCGACCCTGCATTTTTTCTCTTTCCTGTTAAATTTGGGGGCTCGTCCCACCCTGGGAAGTGGTTGACCAATAGATTGGTCCAAGGGTGGAACCTGGTGGTTTCGATTCAAGGGAGTTGAATCTAAAAACAGGAAGGGATGAATGTAGCGGTCTGGGTAGCTCAGTGGTAGAGCACTTACCTATAGTGGGGGAAGTCCCAGGTTCGATCCCTGTTCCCAACTTGCATTTTTTCTCTTTCCTGTTACATCAGTAATGATAAAAATTGTGTTAAATAAGAATTAGAATGTTCTCAGTCTTTCCTCTCTGTTTATGGTTAATTTGCACATTTTTACGGTATATTGGATTAAATTCTGTTTTAGTGCATGTATATTTAAGCATTGCCTTTACGCTATTCAAGTTATTTCTCAATAGACCCAAAAACTTTAAAGACAATGCTTATAATTAAATTACCTAAATAAATAGACCAAATGAACAAGGTACTATGCAAAATAAATTAAAGTTTATCAAAAATACTTTATGTGAACAACAATGAAATGTGCAAATGAATTTAGTATCAGGTATCCATATTGCACAAAATCAGGTCTATGAAGAAATTACCATAACTTTTTAGTCAATCAGAATGTATGAAAATGCAGTGGACGGCTTGTCTTGGTAAAAAACAGGTCTATGAGAAAATAATCATAACTTTTAAGCCAATCAAAATGTGTGAAAATGGAAAAATTTAATTAGTGTTATGGGAAATTTGATTTTCCTCAAAACTACATACACTTGTGATTGGATAAATCTATAAAAGATTTTTTTAAATTGTTTATTAACTGCCTGTTGCCTACCTGAAAATTTGTTGATGTGATTACATGTACTGGATCAAAAACCAACCACTCAAATGGAGAAATGAAATGTTGTTGCTATTATCATCATTTGTAGTCAATGACAAAATATATGTTTTTTAAAGCAATATTTTATAAATGTACCGGTATTTAAAAAATTAAATTTATATTTTACCTTGTATTTACAGTCAATGGAAACACAACAGGAAGGTGGTGAGGGTGGTGAAGGTTCCGCAGAACCACGACCAGCAGAACCACAAGTACAGGAACAAGGAATGGAACAATGAAAACTTATATAGTGCTAACTTAATGAAGACTATATTGACTATGTTGATATTTATCAATTTACCATCACCACCATCATATGGATTATCTAGCTGTTTAACAGTTTATGTGATATTTATTCAAAGTTAATGCCAGCCATCAAGATCATTATTATTATTATGAAGTCTCCATTGCAAACATATATATACATTGTCATCAATAAATAATTTACACACAAGGTCAGACATTGAGAAATCTTCACAAAATTACAGCATTTTATGTTATTCTCTCCTTTAAAAATGTTTATACAATATCTTTTATGAATTAAAAATACAGTGAAACTTTTGATTCAATGCCATAACTTTTTTTAGCCAGATTTTGGCATTATAAAGGGGTTTGACAATAATTTGATATTTATAAAGGATTACGGTACATAAAAGAAAATTACTTTTGGACTTCAAAATAGAAAATTACTTTTGGATTTTAAAATACTTTGGGGATAAACAAGGTGGGGAAAGTTATCAAGAGACATTATAACATGATTTTACTGTTATTATTTTGGAGAAATTAATTTTTTCTTTAATAGATGTTATGTTTTAAATACTGGAACGCCTTTATGTTCTGGTGATCATAAGATATATATGGATGACAATGTGACTTGAGATTAAAGATAAAAGGTATCACTTTATGTGATGTATCAGTGACTTTAAATAGTGCTTGTGAAATGATTTATCAAGATATGCAGACATTTTGTCCCATATTTGTTATTTAAAGTGCTACACAAAGAATTGAATGTTAAATGCCATACAAGATCCTAAAGTTAGAGATGAAAATGATGTTACTGATTGTTAACAAAATATAACTTTTTTCATTTGAAAAAATGTCATGTAATAAAATAATTCACCATAATTTATTTGTTTGTGTACATCTTTAATTTAACTCAACTGCATCATACACAGCACTGAGCTGATTGTGGCATCATTAAAACAACTATATGATGAAATCCCCTTTAACAAAAAAATTTTACACATTACTATGGATCATTGTACTTTCTAAGCCTAAGACTAAGTTAAGCTTAAAATGGCTAATGAATACAATACAGTTGTAGTGTTATAACTGAAGGCAACAATACAAAGGTTACTTAGCAACTGAAAAACATGTGCATGTATGATGTATTTTGTAACAGCCCATGCAACCAAGAACACCATGCAATACAAGGAAAGACAAACACATATTGGGGACAAATGATTCTAAAATTCCAGACAAGCAATACATATGATCTATGTGGTAACTGGTTCACTGTTTGTAGTTTTACAAAACTTAAGTTGTAGCTGAATTAGTTGTACATTGTTTAGATTATTCATAAACAAGAACTGTCAAAATGTAGGTAAATGAAAGATATTTATCCTTTCTGGGGCACCTGTAGAGAACTCTGGCAACCATAACACATGTGCTTGAAAAGTTAAGAAGAAGCATTCTATGTCTTTATCTATGTCAAAGGATAGAGACATGGGATGATTTTTTTAACTATCAAGTGCCGGTAAGCTTTCCACTGGAGGTTTGTGTGATAAGCTTTAAGGTTGCCAGTTGTTTTCTGGACATGGTTTTTACTTGGCTTGTTTAAAGCTTTTTTAATGGAAAAATTTAAGGTTGCAGTTTTTTAATTAAGTCAAGATGAACTGCACTAGGATTCTGGCAACTTTTGCCTGTATACACACTGTATTTAAGTACATGTAATGAAATTTTTCATTACCCATGCAAACAGTTTGTAATGGTAACATGCATTACATAATTAAAGTAGTAGACTTGACAATTTGCACTCTGGTAATTTCTCAAACAAAAGATCTAGTAACTTATAAGATGAGATGCCGTTCAACATAACATGTATATATATATATATATTAAAAAGGGTATATACAATACTGTTAAACTAAGGAATGCATACTGGTGTGTGTGTGTGTGTGTGTGTGTGTGTGTGTGATACCTTGACTATTTTGATACCTAATGAAGTCAGATTGAGGCTCCAGACGAGTCAAATACAGTCATTCATTTTTAGAATAATTTTATTTTGTAATACCAAAAGACCTTTCGTCTGGAGCTTCAATCTTTGGACTTCATTATATAGGTGTTGAAAATGTCAACAGACTCCATTAAGCCTTTTAATTTTGACGCCTAATGAACTTCATTAGACATTGGGCTTAATCAGGAGGTGTTACTAGGGTAACTAGATAAAATAAACATAGCCTCTATAGTGACAATGCCTATACTGAAACAATAAGGACACAATGTCATGTGTTTATTACTTCATCATGACTAACTAGATGAACATCTCCAATCAAACCAAACCATTGCGGTAGCTCAGTTTGTGTACTCACTCCGTATATGGGAGGTTGTCTGACCCATGACTTGAAATTCGGAAGACGAAGTGACTGTTCTTTCCCCAAGCACTCGGCATTATGAAAGGAAATCACGGTTCTTTCGGATGGGAACTTAAAATAAACGAGGTTCCGTGTCATGGAAGATGTGACATGATAATTAACCCTGCTGTATAATGCCATCAGCGCCAAGAACAGGCAAAGTTTCAGTACCTTCGCCTATAGCTGGCGACGTCTCGATATAAGTTACAAACACTATTACTCATTTCTGTATTTAGAACATTTTCTGTCTCTTACTATATGTTAAAATGTGATATATACTATTAACAAGCCGAGTGACTCTTAAATAATAAACATTGCCATTGTTTGGTAAATTTCAAATGCAGCCATCAGATATTACTCGGTGGTTTTATCTATAAGTAACTTTTAAAGTATCCTCTATTTCCAAATGCATAAATTAAATACGGTACAAGATCCCTTCCTTTAATTAATTCATGCATTTGGAAATATCTTTTACATTCTGGTCTATTGTGGTGGATTCCCATTTTATACACAAGTGCACGGGAAATGGATTTTATATATATCGTATATCACACATATAAAAAGAGTAAAGGTTCGTACTTTTTAATATATGTGATACGCTATATTTTTATAAAATGCTTAAAATCCATTCCCCGGGTACCTGTGGTTTCATATAAGTCAAATTGATTTTTAAGGAAATTTCGAGAACTTTTAAACCCTTGATTGTTGTCCAGCTTCTTTACAGTCTGACGGGGTTATTGTACTGATCTAAGTACAAGATGACCACATGCAGTTTTTGTTGTACAAATCTCGTTAAATACAGTTTAAAAGTGCTAATCACAGGTGTGTAACTTAAGCTTTATAAAAGCTGTCCATGAGTGACGGGAATGTTTTTTGTTAAAATTCTGAAATATTTAACACCTTAACTCTTCCTATTTTTTTTTAAAATAACATTAAAAAATCAAATGGAATCTTCACACTTGATAATTTAAATTTAAAATTTATTTATTTGTTTATTTAAATTTAGTTTGTTGATTAAACATGCGTCCTTGGTCAGTGAACAATGATGTTGTTAGTTGATCACAAGTGATATCACGCATGGGATTCCGTATATAAAATCATTCACGTGGTGTTTGATCGCCAGTTTTTCTTGTAGCTGTGAGTGTTACAGTGTTACACATCTTCTAGCAGTGTGTGGTCAAGAATTTCAATGTGCTCGGGTGTTTTTCATCATATACTTTTTATTTTGGTGATTCAGTTGTCTATGAAAGGTATGTTTGTTTGTTTATTATTATAATTATTATTTACCCGTTTTTTCAGTTTGTTTAATTTGATATAACTTGTTTCTTGCTGTTGTTTTCAAAATACAGTTTTCGTCAATTTTGTTTTGGCACCAGACATAATCATAACCAGACATGACCGTGGCCGTCCTAACTTTGTATGTAACCGTTAGTATTGTTTCCTTGTTTGTTTATTATTATTTTTTGTATGATTTATTCTTTCTTTGTGTAATTAATTACACTAAATGGTTATATGAAATACCTTGATGGAACTATTTTATTCTTTCTTTGGAAAAGCTGACTTTATGTAATCTATAAATTAGGGGTGTAACGGTATGGTAAAAATAGTATTGCAATATGTTTTGAATACGTATTGCCAACATAATTTTGAATGTGTAGCATAAAAAGTTATAACAATGAACGATTTCAGTTCAACTAAAACATACAAAAATGCTTTGTTGCCAAGCCTTTAATTTCCAGCAACTCGAAAAATCAAGCCTAAATAACTTAACGAAACAAAACAAATCAATTCTGTAGAGAATATTGAAACAACATGACTAAAATGAAGGAGAAAATGAATAACACTTCCGTTAGTACATAGTAATTTGACAATGAAACAAAACTTCATACCGCCGGACACCCGATGCATATATGCAGCCCATATTGAGATGCCGCCGTTACGGTATTTTATACCGGTTTTACAGGGTTTACGGTCAAACTATTATAAAGCAGACATTTGTAGTTGCCAACCGCTTTGTTCTGCACATTGTAGCAGATGATGCAATTTGCACGTGCTTCATTGTCGTCCATTACTCATGAACGGCACAAAGCACCAAGTCAATTCTTAAATTATACCAACTGCCTCGTCTAAGTATCAATTACAACAGTAAAATATGCTTAACTAGAGGGGCAAATGAGTTATTTGATTTAAATCTGTAGTAAATTGTTGTGCACCATTTACCCAAAGCTGGATAAAATGCAGCCGTCACTCATCAAATTCCAGCTTACAGTGTTGTTGTGGCTTCCTATTGCAAACTTCAGATAAATGATTGATTGGTATTTAGTTTTTCGTTTTTATTGGATAGTATTTATATAATTTGATCTAATCCATACACGGGTCAATTTTTATCTAACTTGGTACAAAAGTTCACTGATCATACCACGTGTTGGGTTAATATTTTGCCAGTCAAGGTCAGTGAGTAAACAGGTCATGAGTTCACATTATAACTACGGTCAAATAGACGGTAACGCTAACCTGTGGTATTTGATGTCAGATGCATTTAGAACGGATATGTACACGCTCTTAAATGATGACAGATGTTATTTCATGAGTGTTACCGCTGCAAAATTTAAAAGGATTTATCTTGATTCTAATTAAAATTCTGACGCAATGCAAAATAATTATATTAGTTTAGGAAATTTTGAATAAAAGAAACGATTGCGAACTGCTTTAAAAAAGCCTTTATTCTTGAACTAGATCTACACCATTATATAGCATTTTTCTCATGGTGCAATTGTTCTGTACATATGTTCAACGTATGGTTTCAAACTCATTCATTCAATAAAATCTGGCAATTTTGAAATATGAATAATTTTGTTAGTTTTTAGGATATCCATGGTTTTAAGGCGTTAATTTGAAGATCACTCCAATCTTTTTAGTTTTGCTTGTAGTACAAATAGTCAAAAGTCACCAGGTTTAACTTAAGGAAAAAAACTGTATGTTCGTGAATCAAGGGATCTGCTTTCGAGTTTGTCATTTATTGTGGTACTCTTTCATGTTGTTCCAACACATTGTTTTGTTTTTATTTAGGGTTACATTGCAAGCCTCATGGTATAAGCCGGGACCAGGGCTGTCCGACAACAGGTGTCCCAATCAACGGACGACGGGGAACAAACCTCATATATGATACTAAACCATTGTATAGATTTGACATGGGGGATACGGATCAAGGATACAACCCTGGAGATACCTATCAGTGTATGACTTATTTCAATATGTTCTATTTTATAGATAAATTTCCTATATTTTGTAAGTAGGAGGTCGTGGGTTCGAACCCCGACCGGGTCTGACCAAAGACTTGAAAGTGGGTAGTGACTGTTCTTTCGCCAAGCATTTGGCATTACGAAATGAAAGTCACGGTTCTTTCGGATGGGTACTTAAAATAAGCGAGGCCCCGTGTCACGGTAGGCTTAGCGCGATAAATGCCATCAGCGCAACACACAGGCAAAATTTCTGCACCTTCGTCTGTATCTGGCGACGTCTCGGTATAAGTGAAATATTATTGACAGGCATGTTAAACACCATTACTCAATGCTCTATTTTGTCAAAATCGTTAATCTTTCCGCCAAACTATTTTAAATAACATCTTTCTGATTATTTAGTTACATTTTTGTGTCTTTCTTGACTAAACTACTAGTATTTGTTCCAAGTTACCAATGTTTTCTAGAATACTCATATATGTTTGTTTGTTTTTTTATTCTGACCGAGAAATATGCCTTTGTTTCAAAACTTCATATTGTTAGATGTTATTTTTTATCACATAAGAAGATTATAATAATGCAACGATACTAAACCATATTCATTATTACTAAACCCCCCGTTTTTCTGAGATTGTGGCCATATTTTACAATTTTTGTAGTTGTAATATTTTATCATGAAGTAACCTAATGTACAATGTCAGTCTTATTTCAAAAAGTCTACACACTTTTTTATATAAAAGGTGATCTCAATGTCTGGAAAATGGAGTAATGAATACGGTTTAGTAAATGGGGTGTCTCAGTGAACTAACTAAAGATATCAGAACTCCTGTAGTAAATGTCTACTGCGTCAATTTCTCAAATCAGTTTACATGTCAGTGTACAATAATTTCCTTAATATAATATGGTTTTGTTTAACAGTGTACGTGAAAGCTCAGGACCCTGATAGAAAATTCACAGAAGTTTTGCTGTCTACAGCAGTTGACACCGAGAGTTGTGGTACAGGAACTTTTATTTTGGACCCTGAACTTCACGGTCAGCCCTCAAACTGTAGTCACATGGTTTACAAGCTCACAAGACCACAGGAACACACATTTACTTTTAGCTGGACTGCTCCACAGTGTGGATGTGTGGAGTTTAGGTAAGTCTCTCTCTCTCTCTCTCTCTCTCTCTCTCTCTCTCTCTCTCTCTCTCTCTCTCTGGTCTTATTCTCGTTAACCCCTTCTTTGCAATATATGTGTTTTAATAATGCTCTAATTAAACAAATTATTCAATTAACATTAATTAATTGGTGCATGTGTAAGATTTTGTTGTTTTTTAAATTCTTTCTATTTATAGGGTGCGAGTAAAGTCATCACAGGACATTTATTACTTAGATGATGCAGGCACCAATAACGGATTCTTGTCTCATAAAATATGCTCGAAAGACCTCACAAAATACGTCACAGAGGTAAAAGTTATACATTAAATATACAAGATAAAAAAAATACTTTTATGCATGTAAGACGCCCAGTGCCATTTAAGCCCACAGAAACTGAATAAGGAGAGAGCTTTTTGGACTGACTGTGATCTTGTTTTATTTTTAACACTTTTTGTTGTTTTACTAATCATGCATGGTTATTATTCCCTCTCTCCAGATAATTAATTTGAGAGGGTATATAGGAATCACCATGTCTGTCCGTCAGTCCGTCTGTCTGTTTGTCTAACCATGTAAAATCATCGTTTCCGGACCATATCTCATAATAGCTTTGGACAACTGTCATCAAACTTCACATGAATAATCTTCATGCACCGAAGGTGTGTCATGACCTTGAACCAATGTCATATCGGAAAGGTCAAGGTCGCGGGAAAACATTAAACCCTTGTACATGTATATGTTTGGGTATTTGGCTCTCAAGAGACAGTTCTAGTTGCTTTTGTTTTAAGAGGTCTGCTTGTATCTTATACTTTTGACATATGCGTTTAGAAAACATCCAAACATAATTTGCATGAGAATATTTTCTGTTATTTTCAGCTACCAATATCCAAGCGTATTAACATACTATGTGCAATAAACCAGAAAACCAGTATCTCAACTTTGTATAAAAGGCCAAATGTTTTAACACGACGAAAAATAAATTTTAGAGACATGTCATTGCTGCAAATGGAAGATTTAAAAATAAATTTACACAGACGAAGTGAAGAAGTTCGCGAATGTTGCTCTAGGGTAAGACAAATAACAGCTTGATATTTTTATTGGCTCTTTTTGATCATTTTAAATTTAAATGCAAGTCACGTGAAAACACTACAAATACACACACGGTTAACAAACTCATGTATAATACTGTACCTTTGTATACCAATATATCATGATAAATTCATTTAGGCCAGAATGTCCTCTACAGGACATGCTCGACAACTCATTCAATTTACAAGTTGTATTCTTATTTGTATCCATGACGACCTACCGATTTGTATGGGTTATTTGTTTCACTATAGTTATATTTCCACCTATATTTCAGAATGGTCACGAGAAGCACGAGTGTTTTGGAGATATCCGCAGACTTCGGATTGATCAATTCTGTGAAGACGGCGAACCAATCATACCCTTTATCATCACACGTCTTGATTACATGACACAACACAAGGAGAAATGCTGTTGGAAGTTAGGTAAGGGTTTCACCATCTTAACTCAATATTGCAAGATAGTTATTTCCCTATCTTTATTGCTTTATTGCATGCTATCTATTGGTGTATCGCCGGCCATGTTAGTTATGTTTCGACACTGGCCGCCATCACGGTACCAAAGCAGCGTCACGACACCTAATGACGTTTTCTAGTATCCGAATTCAGTGTCGGTTCTAATTCAGGCCGAGTTTTCATTCTTATTGCGTGTAAATTCAGCATACCGGCTTTTTGTCGGAACATTGTGGACGTGGCCAGCGATCCGTCAATTTTCCTAGTTTGGATTGCTGTTTCCGGCAAATCTATGTTTTGTTTATCCACTTGGTCCGGTTTTATTTGTATCTGACAAAGCTGATCTCTGATGTATATAATTTGTTTTAATCAAATACAGAGAAATAATTAATATTCGTAGTTTCCCAATTTTGGTTGTTTCGTGGATACCCTGATTCATGAATTTACACCTCAGCGAAATAGTGACATCTAAAACACATATGCCAAACCATGCCAAAATCGCAATCCCAAAGCAAAGTAAAAACTTTGAAAACTAGCAAATTAAGTCAAACATGCAAACTTCCACCAGGGAAGTGAGGCCGGATGTTTCGGAAGGGTAAGAATCTCCTGCTTACCTGTTTTTTATATGACAAATATTTTAAATTTTTGCATATTTCATTCAGAAAATTAAAATAACATGACAATAGTATTTATTATAAACTTACATTCGACGGTAACTTCACAACCCCTCGAAATTTCTTTTCTTAGAACCACGAAAATAAATTATCCACTAAAATGTATCATTTCAAATGTACTTTTCCGTTTTGTTTTGAAATTATGATCGGTAATTAATTAAAGAAGGAAAGATATTGAATATGCTTTTTTATGGTTAAAGATACCATTTTTGCTCCCAAAAATACGTAAATACGTAATGACTTTTTTTTCAGAAATTAATACAAATATCAACACTGACAAACTGTAAAAAAAATATACATAAGAGATCATCTTTGTGTAGTTTAAGGGTTTAAATTCAATTCAATTGTAGTCACTCGCATACTACCAGCTGTGGTACAGTGAGAACACATCAAACATAAAGTTACTGCTCAATGATTTTATATAATTATATAGCCATATCTTGCTTCTTCTTTATGCTCTTGTGGGTTTGTGTAATACATTTAGGTTGTATAATTCAAGATACACCTAAATGCTACAGGATGGATATTGCATGTGTATGGAAATAGTCACATTTTCTTCTCTCTTAGATTTCTCTGTCAACTACGGATGGATGAGTGCAAGAGCCACATTCGCTGTTTTGAAAAAAAAAAAAAAAAAAAAAAAAAAAACACTTTATATGTTGATACCAACTGAAAAGTGGGATGTACAACTTTGAAATAAAATTTGTTTACTAAATAGGAATTAGAATAAAATCTATCAGAAATTTTAACATTTACGGAATATTAATTTTGACTCACAAAATTAATGGTCAAATATGAATTAAGTGATATACATTTTAGGTTCTTCTTGTATTATCTGTACCTAATCCCTCTAAACAATGTTTACAACCGACTAATTGATGGTAGTAATCATAATTCAAAACAGTAAGTGTGGATGAGTGTATGTGAGAGTGCATTCTCCCCTCTTGACAATTCCCTGCTGAAATTTCAGGGGAAAGGAGGTATGCCTGTTTTGCCGAATCTGGTCTTGAAGGAGCTCAAGATGGTCAACAGGCTGACTGGGTTAAACGTACAAATATACTGGATGAGTCAGACCCGTTAAACGATATTGAGGACTATCCTACTGAATTGAACGAACAGGTGATTTATACTATGAAGGGAGATAACTGGGTAAACCTTCATGAACTCAGGCCTTATAATAATAGAATCAATTAAAAGATTAAAAATGCATGAATACATCAATAATAATTTTACAGTATTTTATATATAAAATTAGAATACATGTAATTTGAAATAAATAAAATATGAAATTAAATGATTGTTACAGAAGTCGAAATTGAGGAAAGTGATTTTAAGCGCAACGTATCTTTAAAAGAAGCCATTATATTTTCTGTCTCTTTACTTTCAATTCTTATGATTGAACATAAGCGAAAATAAAGAGAAAATAAACTTTATATTGTTATTTATAGAATTTGTTTTACTTTCGTTTTTAGCTGAATAAATTAAACATTTTACCAAAAGCCATGACAACGACGATACCAAACACCTTCCACAAGCACAGTGGTGCACACAAAAACCATCACAGCCATCACAAGTCTTTTAGGACAAATGTGAAAAAGACAAGAATGTCAGAAGCAGACGAAGTAGAAACAACCGTAAAAACAAACGAGTATACAGTATCTACAATGGTATCAACGACCGGGCAGACGACAGAAGGTATAACAAATATCTTGATTAGTTTAATCAATGATTAACAAAAACGTCCATAAAAATCAACTTATCATTATGAAATTGATAGTTTTATAACAATGTGCTTTAGGTTGATGGTATTTTATTTATTTTCGTTAATTTCAACATTATATTCACGATATATCTGATATTTTACAAAATTTAAATTTTGACTAATCAATTGATTAAACTAATCAATCTTCGAACAACTGGCCCTAGATCTTTATGAAACCTCAGTCTTTACATCAACATTCTTTGGGTTGAGTAGATGTGCTATTGGCAAGTCATATTTTGATCATTCACATTTTTGAGAAAACTTTCCCGTTTAGGGTTTGTTTGGGTGACACTTTTGAAATGTCACGCCATTTCAGTTATGACTTTTGGTTGTGATCAATAAAAGATTTTTTTTCTGAATTTCCTATCTCATTGCATGTACAGTAATAAAGACAGCCTGTAGGCAATCTTGACTATCTGCTGGTCATCTTTTAGAGCATTGTTCATTCATGATTAATTCAATGAAGTCCTTCATCTGTAGATCAATCAGCGATTCAATGAAACACCAACCTTTTTAACATAAAAACTTAGATAATTATAAGAATAAAAAGATAAAAATCCTTTAGAAATATGTATAAGAAAATGTTTTGGACTCCACAACAAAACATATAAGTATGGAGAACACAACCATACATATATTAACATAGAGATAAAACATTCAGTTGTGTCATTGAAAAAATTATATTGTTAGTTTTATTGGAAATATACATCTAGTTTGTCACTTTGAAATCTCTGAGAGAGTTAATTTAATAAGTTGTAATTAGACACCCCGTTGCCCTGGGTCCAAAGGTACACGTGATTTATAACCTGATGAAATATTATGTGTCTAAATTTCAGAATTATTACGGGCAATGCAAAGAGCTCAGATGTCCTACGAATGTTGTAATTCTGGTAAAAATTACGCATCTAGTGTAAAGCACAAAGATTACTGGAAGATATGCGAGAAAAGTGCCAGGAAGTACTCAAGGTCACGATATACAAAAGGTCGTGGGAAATGTAGGCGATATTATCACCAATGTTGTGTGGAACAAGTTCAATTGTAAGTTAATTCAAGTTTAAAAAAGTCCGGTTTTTGTGGTTTTTGTTTGATAAAAAGACATTTTTTTGTTTCAGCCAGAGTCAGGAATATTTCACTTATATCGAGACGTCTCCTACTATAGACGAAGGTGCAGAAATTTTGCCTGTGTGTTGCGCTGATGGCATTATACAGCAGGACTCGTTATTGTGCCACGCCTACTGTGACACGGGACCTCGTTTATTTTAAGTTTCCATTCGAGAGAACCATGGCTTTCATTTTGTAATCATGTCGAGTATTTGGCGACAGAACAGTCACCGCCCACTTTCAAGTCTTGGGTCATACCTGTCGGGGTCCGAACTCATGACCTACCGCTTACGGAGGTGTCGGTTCTTGACAGCTTTAGTAAATAATTATGTGGAGGAAATGCCACGTGTTATTTTGAAACTTTAATGAATTCATCACATATATTGAAAAACAACGCATGATAACTAATCATTGGGGATAACTTTTTTCAATGTGTTCGGGCCTTTACAATGAATAAAATTTTCTTGGTCTCGTATTTGAATTCCATATGCTAGTAGATATCTGATTGTCCAATTTAATTATATTTTGTTGGTAAGGTGATATTAAGTCTTTGTTCTACACACATACACGTGGCGGGTGTAGCTAGCTAAACAGGAGCCTGAGGAGGTGCTTACCCTTCCGGAGCACCCGGTCTCACTTCCCTAGTTCACATGTCTAACATAACTTGTCGGTTCCAAAGTTTCAATTTTGCTCCTGGATTGTGATTCGGACATGGATTAGTATGTTTGTTTTTATCCTATTATATTATTATACCCCCGCTTAAAAATGGGGGGGGGGGGTATATAGTTATAGGGGTGTCCGTCCGTGTGTCCGTCCGTCCTTCCGTTACACCTTAGGGTACCTATCTCTTATCCGCAACTCCTCCTAAACCCTTCAATGGATTTTCATGAAACTTTCACACAATCTTTGTGATATAATGTAGATGTGCTTCTCCTAGTTAAACATTTGATCCGATGGTTTTTTTATGTGGATAGAGCGGGGGGGGGGTTGTGAGCTTGTGGCTCACAGTTTTTCTAGTTTGTAATAGCATCCATTACTCTTTCTTAAATGTCTATGCATTGGCAGACAAAGGTTTTATTTTAATTTTGTTAACTTTCAGCATGTTTTACCAGCAAAATCTAAATTCTAAGACATGGATAATCCTCGAGTCAGTTAATAGTTTAAAATCTTTACTGAAGCAGGAGAGTCTCGCCACCATCAGACTTGGTTTATTAAAAAACATAAAAAATATGTTAAAACTAACAAAGACATTATCTGTTTCGGTATGGAATGACTCGACTTTGTACAAATTGAAATCTTGGAAGCGATTTATTAAGGAACACGACAATTTAAACATTATACCGGAAATTAGCATTGGAAACAAAAAGTTAAAGTTGATATTGGATAATAAAATCTCACCATTTAACCCGGAACTCTGAATCAGTCTCCGAGAATAAAGAGGTATGGCGTTTTTAATGTTTAGCTGGCTTTTGTCATCCTTCATCAAACATCCACATCTAACATATTATGGACCATTATGCCCTAGGCTACATGAAAACTGCACATCATCTCATTTGGGGCTATTTACTTTCACATTCTGTAATGTCTTACAACATTTATAAATTCAAAATGTCGGCACGTCATTTGTATAATATTAAAACGCCGCCTAACCTTAAGTCATTATTTACTTTTCATTCCACAAACAATTTGTAACTATAGTTTTAATATAATGAATTACTTAACATACTATTTACAAATGCTTTGTATTATTCATGTCGTTGGATACCATTATTTCATTACCCAATACCTGCCCAAAGTAGAGATTTTTGTATTCGGTGGGATTTCGATATGTCTTTATCTTGTGTCCTGTTCTTGGTTGCTATGACTACTATTACTAATTTATATATAAGTGCATGTTTTCATCTGTAATGTCCTACATACTATTTATCTTTTACTTTTTATAACTGCCTTGAATATACCGCGCTGTTGAACAGAGTTATTTCCCTTGGTACCAGTACTTGCCTCAGCATAAACATTGTGAGGTTAATACCTTATACTTCTCTTTCCGTTTTCAAAAACACGAACTCAATGTTTCAATTTTAAAGGTCATAAAATCATTTGACTCTTAATTACCTTTGCCAAATTTGTAAAATTCCCACTCAGACTATCGATGAATACCATGCTTCACTTACCACGCCTATTTGGTCACGCAGTAACTACAACATGTACTTAGACGCTTATTAAACACCTTTGCTTTTCTTTGTTTCTACAATATACTATCCAGAATCATTTTCAATTACTACTATTCTGATTACGAAGCTTCTAAAGCGCTATTTATAATGACATTGTATTTTATAATAGTTCATATTATAGCTGAACAGGAGGTGATTACCCTTCTGGAGCACCCGGTCTCACTTTCCTTGTCAGTTTCAAAGTTTTTCCTTTGCTTCTGGATTGTGATTCGGACATAGATTAGTATGTTTGTTTTACTTTGCTTCTGGATTGTGATTCGGACATGGATTAGTATGTTTGTTTTAATTTGCTTCTGGATTGTAATTCGGGCATGGATTAGTATGTTTGTTTTACTTTGCTTCTGGATTGTAATTCGGTCATGGATTAGTATGTTTGTTTTACTTTGCTTCTGGATTGTAATTCGGGCATGGATTAGTATGTTTGTTTTACTTTGCTTCTGGATTAATTCGGACATGGATTAGTATGTTTGTTTTTGATATATAACACTTTCTATACATCACAAACTTTGTATCTCTTCTACATGAACTGGTGTGTTTGCTTTTAAATCTGTTATACATAACATTAAGTTTTGATACTTTTTATACTTTTTTAAAATTTTCCAGACGGGTTAGGTCGTGGTTATCTTCATTTAAAACAACATATTGAATAATAGTAGCCATAAAAAGTAAATGTGTAGTACAATGACCTAAAAACTAAGTGCTGATTTACAAGTCTGTACGCAGTACTAACTATACCACGCCATTGGTCTCCAGTGCCTGTCTTAAGTCCAGAGTTTTATATGTTCTGTAATTATCTTTGTTTGTTTACGTTGCGTTTTATCTGTTCTTTTTCGTTGCTAAGTACATGTCCTTTTCAGACACGAATTTGTGAATCGTGAAACCCGATTTCCTAAGCAATAATCTGTCCTGAAATTCAAGATAAATAGTTTTAAGAGAAAATATTGTATCCATGGATATGTGTAATTTTTATGTCACTTTTTGTTTTTGTTCAACAGATTAGAAAGGAGAACTGCTGAACAGATGGCACCAGCGAATGAGAAGCCCATTACAACGGAACCATTGAATGGAGTGTCAGGAAATAAACGCTTTGAAGAAATGACACAAGAATTATTTACTGAAGACCCAGGAGTGACTGGACAGAGAGTAGGTATTATACCGTACAGCCATGATACAACTGAAGAAACGTCGGATAGCACTTCTCTAGGGAACAGCGGAACAAGAAACAGTGAAACAACTAAAGAAACATCAGGCAGCACTTCCCTGGGGAAAAGCGGAACCGGAAACAGTGAAACAACCGAGGAAGCTTCGGAAAACTCTTCCAAAGAACCCGACGGAAACAGTCAAACAACTGAAGCTGCTTTGGAAAACCATTTCCCAGAGAACGACAATAACAGTGAAGCAACCGAGGCAATTTCGGACAACACATCCTTAGAGAATGACAGAAACAGTGAAATGACCAGTGAAAAAATGTTGGTTGATAATGACAATGAAAACAACGAGAATGACGAGGACATTAGTGATAGCTTTGTTGATAATGATGATGGTGAGACCAATGTTGACAGTAATGGTGGTTATAGTGTTAATGACTATGATTCTAGTGAAATAACAGACATTACAAGTAGTGACAGTATGTTGGAAAGTGATATGTATAATTCTGATGATAGGGACAATCGACATACAAAGAACGACGACGACGATGATGATGATGATGATGATGATGATGATGATGATGATGACGATGATGATGATGGCGAACTTTCAACAAAAATTGACAATACAAGTTCAACATTGAAAACAATAAATGCTAGAAATTTACAAATTCCTTCCGTAACCGAAACAATATTGAGATCTACAGTTCAACCTTCAGTAGTGTCAACTAAAACATTAACTGTTAAGAACAATAAACGTAAACGAGAGAGACAAAAGAAAGCTCGCCGAAATAGAAGGAAAAATAAAAACAAAAATTAATTTATTTCTATTATTACAAATGTTTTATCATTGGTGCTCTTGCATCTTAAATGTTGTTCTACATACATTAATCATTGTTTATACAACCACACCAAATTTGCATTTTTACATCATTTTCTTTAATTTTGTTATTTTTTGTTTTTACACAAGAGAATGAGAGATGAGAAGATATATATTATTTTTTTAATTGTTTTATAAATATCACTTAATAAAGCTATTGTTGTTTATATTTTTTATTTAGTGATAACTGTTTTTGAACCAAGTGAATACCATCCGGTATCTGAAGACAAAGTTATGATATTCTCAACAGAGGGGGTTTAAAAATGCAATAACGTGGGGTTGTAAAGATCATGGCTGGGTTACCATCATAATATATCGGGACATATTGATTTATAAAGGCAAACAGCATTGACCTGTCCATTTGACCTTACATTACAAATATTCATATAGAAGGGCCCACCCGATACACACACACATATATATATATATATATATATATATATATATATATATATATATATATATAAACACACACATATATATATACATGTATATATTAAATTTACCTCACACAAAGGATAAACTTTATCGACATATTTGGAATTATTATATATATATGTGTGTGTGTGTGACCTTTCATTATATATATATATATATATATGGTCATGCCAGATTTTTCTTTGTTAAGCGTCCGCTGACGTGTAGGTTTTGGGACTCCCAATGTAAAAAAAAAAAAACAAATTTTGTATCGACTTTATCCTATTTTTGTTTCTTTTTTGGTTTATTTATTTGCTCTTTTTTAAAATTACAATTTCTTTTTCACCAGATTTATAATTTGTTAATTATTTATATTCATTTAATAATGGACTGTTTATTAAATTCCAAGTTCCAATTTTTTTCATTAGAGGTTGGATTATTTAATTTCCCTTCGTTTTTAACCTGATACGTAGGTAAAATTTTGAAAATATTGTGGACGCTTAACAAAGAAAATAGTTGGTATGGCCTAATAGTTGGTATGGCCTAACCTTAAGCACTGCACTTAGGCAATTTTTAATTTCTATTTAAATATTTTGATACTTTACACTTAAACCCATATAAGCTATACAATATGGATTTATTATCACATGAGGTCAAGTGAAATCAACAATTTATATAGAGATTACAAGTGTCGTGTGAGGAATGCTATGATACAAGGAAATTGAACATATTTATAAGCTTGTAGAAACACTTCCTGTTCATTGGAAAACATTATATCAAATGTTAACTAGTGATTCAATTTTATATTACCCTTGTTACATAAGGAGAAATGTAAGTGTTGGATCGAGTTTTCCCAAAACGAAGGCGTTGGTATCTATACTCTATTGTTTTTTTCCATAATTTACAGTAAAATGTCCAACCACATAAGTGGTTACTCTATCCATACCGAGAGGACATGGAATAATCCTAACTCTTACCTGTAACAAGATCAACAAGTCTAATTATATCCCCGCAAACTAGTTTGAGGGGGTATATAGGAATCACCATGTCTGTCTGTCTGTCCGTGTAAAAGCGTGTCTGGGTCATATCTCAAATCTGCTTTGGATGACTATCATAAAATATCACATGAATAATCTCCATGGTTAAAAGGTGTGTCGTGACCTTGAACCAAGGTCATATCGTAAATGTCAAGGACGCAGGAAACGATTAAACGTTGGGGCGGGGGTTTTTGGCTCTCAAGAGACAGATCTAGTTTCCATTGGAAAACTAAGAACATTGTATTTGGCTTTTAAGAGACGGTTCTAGTTTTCATTGGAAATCTATGATTTCTGTATAGATTATTGATTATAGCCATGTGAACAAAGAAAATATAATAGACCCAGTCAGAACTGGCCTAGTATTAAACACAGGACATGTGACACAAAAATATCTCTAACAAAACGGGGAAATAATCCTAGAAAATTCCCATAATAAGACTGAAACCAACAGTTCCTTACTTTGAAGGAGTTTCAAGCCAATCGGAACAATTTACAATTTTTTATGTTTAATATCATAACCAGTATCGCGACCACAAAATATCTATGAATTTTATCAATACATGTATTATACCGTATTTGGTAAGCTGAAATATAGACCAATGGGTCTCAAGCCAAGTCCAACTCGATGACCAGAAGAAGCTAGTCTAGACTGATGTCCGAACGATTGGCGGTAAACCTGAATATAAATACCAACCATGGGACCTAAGATTTGTTAGAGGTTCTTACCTTATTGATAGATACGTGGTCTTTATATAGGGATGATCGTCATACAATGTTTTACTGAATAGGTTGTCTTTCTATGGAGGTGGTCGTTAAACCAGGTATTACTGAATAAACAAGCGGTCTTTATATAGAGGTGGTCGTTAAACAGGTTTTTACTAATATAACAGACTGTCATAACTACAGGTATTACTGAATATACAAGCGGTCTTTATATAGAGGTGGTCGTTAAACAGGTTATACTAAAACAACAGAGACTGTCTGTCATAACTACAGGTATTACTGAACAAACAGGTGGTCAAGTGTCAAAATTTACGGTAGGGACAGCATACTTTACAGATAATCTGTTTACGTCTTTCACAATCATTTCGTAATTCAGACTTTGCTTAACTTAAATTTAGCAAATCTTGGCAGTGTTTTTGAGACGTGGAATTATCGCCTAGGTCAATATTTATTTTTCTGGTCAATATCACACCATATACAACTACTAAAAAGTCCATATTTGTGCGTAGTGCATGGACTTTTACAAATGTTACAAGCTTGAAGTCATCTTCAAAATGACACTTTGAATTCCTTAATATCTTAACAATGAATGGGATTAGTCTAATAATTAAGATTTCAAATTGTTTGCCCTTTTTAAGTTAAGAAAAGAGTATCCATGAAACTGGAGCATAGTCATTAGATAAGCCGAAATAATAAAATCCAAATTTATAAAGAACGAAATCAAACTCCCGGAACCTAGTTAAATCGATACCTCAAACCCTGAAGCTATCAAAAACGTCAAGGCATTGGAGACAGCTTCGTTTACTTTGTACAAGTCCAACTTGCCCTAAGGACCATTTCAATATAAAGGCCAGTAGAATTGTATCCCAATTGCTCTTTATTCATATTATTTGAACCTGTAAATAAAGGCCACCTTCCCATAAAAGCCACTTTTCCTGGTTCTCTTGGATGGCCTTTATAGACATGGTTGACTGTACGTTCAAAAAGAGACAATGCAATGGAAGATAGGAAAACAGAAAGAAAACAGTTTCGACAACATATTGAAAACTAAATCATGTTGACATCATTGAGAAAGGGAAATGAAAATTCTATTTAGTTACAGAGGTATTCCGAGAAGACGTGTATCAATATGACAAGGGTTTAAAATGCCATACCCAATGGAAAAACCAAGGTGTGTGATTTGTTTTATTTCAAGATATGAAAAAATTATTTAGGTGGAATACCTTGTTATCACCATGCTGACAATTTATCGTACAAACCACTTGTAATCGTTAAAGACAAACATTATACTGGCAAATAGGAAGTATCTAGCTTTAAGCATGTATAGTTAACCTTTCAACGGATTTAAATATATATATTAGTTCTGTTGATCTACGAGTACTCTTTGTTTTCAATAGTACCGGGCACATCAGTATAAATTGTCATATAGTAAGGAACCAACAGAACGGTGGTGCTAGATCGGTAAGTACATTAACTTTTATACTTGCTACATGCAGAATTTATTTTCAAAATATTTTATGGTAAAGCAAAACAATTCTATTGATGACATAGTAAAATCATATAATATGTAGCTGTATAACATGTATTTGGCTATACAGTCCCGTGGTTTATGGCTAAAATAACACTTGATACGAGCGAATCTAATATATACTGCTGAATAACAGAATTGATATAAATCACAATGGATGTGGCTGATGGGACAGCCAATTCTGCAATTGCGCTGATGACATAGTAAAATCATATAGTTCAAAACTTGTATCCCGAATGCCTTAAATACTGCTCGATACGAGCGACGATCTAGAATTTTTATAAATCCCCATTGGTGTGGCTAGATGGACAAAGACTTACCCTTTGTTAAAAGCATTTGTCAAATATCCCTTGTGGAAGTTCACGTGTCTAACATAACTTGTCAGTTCCAAAGTTTTTACTCTGCTCCTGGTTGTGATTCGGACATGGATTAGTATGTTTGTTTTTGATTAACTTACCATACAACAGGAATTAAGATAAGTAGGGAGCCAGTAGCTCATGTCTTCTTCAATCATCTCGGGCCATTGATTTTTTTTAACACATTTTAACTATTTATTACTATTACAACTTCTTTTCTGATATGACCTGATCTCCCTTCTCATAATAGTCATACAACATCTAAACAATTATAAACTATGAACTTAGCTCACATTAATCCTTACATACACCGTTGGTTATATCTAAAATTAGCCAGCCGTCCTTCGTGAGTTTATATTGTTATTTGCTTTACCAGAAGTATTAAATTTGAATAAAAAACGTACCAAATCATTACACCAAAGCAAAGTAAAAAACATGGAAAATTAAGTTTAAAACGCGAGTTTGTAAGTAATCGAATGATGTGACCAGTAGGATGGTCTGTTACAATAAATAAGCTTTCGTTATACATGTACATGTAATGCACATATTTTGCCGCCGCTGAACACCTCTAGCTTATTAGAGCAGAAACATAACTAATAGTGTAAGCCAAAATAATCGTTCCATCTTCTGTTTGAAAAGCCCCGACCAGGTCTGAGACGAAGACTTGAAAAAGGTAGTGATTGTTCTTTTAAAACGGAATGAAAGTCATGGTTCGTTCGGATGGAAACTTAAAATAAACGAGGTCCCGTGTCACGGCAAGCGATAAAAACCTTACTATACAATGCCATCAGTGCAACGTCCACGTAACTTTATCGTCTCCGGTATGAAGGAGCTAAAAGTAAACGTGTAAATAAAAACACTTATCATCTCGAGTTTTTTGGGAAATGTTCAAAAAGTCGCTATGAAATCTCCAATAAAATATTACATGGTCTATAATTTGCATGGGCAAGGTCAATATCCATATACAGTATATAATGTTTGTGAGAAAAGTATGATGTCTTCGTGTTCAGGATTAACCTGAATACATTTGACGTCCCATATAGCTCAATTTCTTTCTCAATTGTTATTACAAACGTAACGGTTGTAGATATATAAACATAAAATGCCTTCCTTTCCGGAGCACCCGGCCTAACTTTCCTAGTGGAAGTCCACGAGTTTAAAAATTAAAAAAAATTATTTTTAAATATTTTACTTTGATTTGGGATTGTGAATTATACATGGATTAGTATGTTTCTTTATGAATTGAGAACTTCTAATGTTTAAGTCAGTCTGTTTGTGACAATGAATAAATCTTTATTTCTATAGAAAACCAACTAAAGTTGAATAAAGATATATATGTTGTTCACTTACTTGTAGCAAGTCGTAACCGTTATAACATTTGTATGTGGTTTCGCGATTAGCCTAGAATATTTCTGCACAGAGTAAAACGTTGGCGCTATGGGGATTTAGCATGTTGAAAAACCAGGCAAATGGCGGGTCCTTTTGTGCATATAACGTAAAACGTCACAAATGACATCACTCCCGGTGTAAACATCACCATGTTAAATCCCCATAGCGCCAACATTAACCTTGTTACAGGTTGCGCATGCCGATCTTCAGTCAAAGTGAACAATATCAAACATTATACAATTTTATTTGATTTTCTATGGAATTATTCACTGTCACAAGCAGACAAACTTGAACAATAGGCTACTGATGATATAACAACCTAATGAACGAGAAACATATAATATAAAATAATATTTAGTGGTATGAATGAAACCTTACATCTTATTTATCCCAATTGCTTCGTTTGCAGGTTTGACTTCTGGACCATTACCAACCTCAAGGCTTTGCTTTACGAACAGTATAAAGAAAACGAATGAAGAAGAAGCAAAAATGATCTACAAAAACCAATCAACAATGATGAAATATATGCTAATAACATTGCTTATAGTATCAAATGTTTTGTATGTTTACACTAGTTCTGTAACGCCCAACATGCAAAATTCAGTGTCAGGAAATCCAGACACGAGTTGTACCGAAAGCTGGCTTTCACATAGACTAGTTGTTGATTGTAGTAGAAGGAATCTAACCTATATACCACTGTGGTTATCTGTGAATACATCTGAACTGGATATTTCAAACAATCCACTGAGGAAACTTCCTGGAAATTCGTTCGTAAAATTTAAAAAACTCGAGCGTCTTGTGTTGTGCAATTGTGAAATACAAAATCTAGATGAACTTTCCTTCATTGGTTTAGATCAACTTCTTATTCTTGATTTGTCTTCAAATAAGCTTACAGATAAGACAATTTCACCACTATCCTTTCGGCCTTTAGAACGCCTCACAGATTTACTAATTCATAATAATTTATTTTATCAGAATGAGAAATACCCCGACACCGCTATCTCGTATCTCCATAACCTTAATTACCTGTCAATAGAAGCAATGAGTACTGTTCAGTTTGGTAAGGGGTTTCAGAATTTGTCCTCCATAAAGTCCTTAACAATACGTGGTGAGATAAGCTACTCTTCTACCACTCTGAGAAATGATAGCATATCAGTCATATGTAAAGCGTCACCAACATTTCAATATCTTAACATAGACATATCTAACGGGTTTCTAGTCTTAATTGATATTGGAATATTTGAACACTGTAGAGCATTGAATGGATTTCGTGTTTCAGCAGATCATTATTCAGATTTGAAAATGATCCTGAAGTCTTTATTTAGCTTACAAGGCCGTTCCATGGAATATTTACATTTTCCAAGTTGTAACAAACGTATTGGTGTTGAGCCTATTTCGCTGACAAAATTTGACTTTAAATATCTTAGAAATATTTGTACAAAACAACTTGATATTGAGTCAAATCATGTTCGAATTGATAAATCGTTTACATCAGCTCTTCTATCATTGAAACATCAGAATTGTCTTGAACAAATAAACATTGCACAAAATATCTTTATATTTGACTATTCTCCATATTTTATTCTTTTTACCAGATTTGTGAATTTAAGACATCTGGATTTATTTGAGATGAGAAAATTAGGAGCCGAACTTGATTTCCAAACAGCTAATAGAATTTTAGATGAAAGTTGGAAAATAGAAGAAATACCAGAATTAAATACAAACCAACATATTGACATATACCTGTCTCCAAATATAGAATTTATTAATTCATCCTACATGCAGACAAGCGGTGTTGATGTTCCGATAGTAACCTTTCACGGGGGTAAGCTTAAAACAGTAGACTTGTCTTATTCGCATTTTGATTCGTGTGACGGAGAAATAGTAGGCTTACCTTTACTGACGCACCTTGGTATGTCAGGCTGGGACTGTCAGGAGATGGGACCTAAACTTATCAATAACTTAACATCTCTGAAAATCCTGGAGGCTGAAGAGAGTAATATACAGAACGCTTTCCGCCAAAATGATGGGCAAACTTTCCTCCGAGATTAAATAACCTTTCAGTCATAAAAATTATCAAGAATGAGTTAACCAGGTTGCATAAAGAATTCTTTGTTGATCAGTTTGATGTTCTACAAGGCGTTTTACATAGGCGGTAACAAATTTAAAGTATACCATTTGATGTGTCCAAGTTTTCAAAACTACAATTTATAGACCTTAGTAATAATGTTATAAGTACCATATTAAAATCAGAACAAACTGACCTTGATAACATTGAGAAGATAACTGGTAAATTAACACTTGATTTGTCTGGGAATCAGCTACAGTGTACGTGTACAATTTGGATTTCTACGCTGGATGAACAAACAAAACTAAATTTTAGAAATATCGCTGATACGCCTGCGTGAATGATAAACAAACTGTCAAAAGTATCACTGAAATATTAAATAACATTGATACTTTTTCGCGGGAATGTACGACTGATTTCTGGTTAATGTTCTCAGCAATAAGTGTGACTATATTGATAACAGGACTAATACTGAGTGTTTTGGGGTATCGTTACCGATTGTACTGGAATATTTTATTCTTCGAATCAAAAGACGGCTTAAGAAATACAAGCCCCTTGAAGACTATTACGAATATGATGTGTTTGTTTCTTACAGTAGCTTGGATTATGAATGGGTGACAAGATGTTTGTATGTCAAATTGAGTGAAGAGTTTAACGTTTGTCTGTATGATAGAGATTTTGTCCCCGGAGTACCAATTACAGAAAATATCATTAATGCCATAGATAGTAGTAGAAAAGTCATGTGTTTTCATAACAGAAAACTTTCTGAGTAGTTCCTGGGGGAAACTATGAAATGGAAATGACCCGGATGCACGCCTTTCAAAATGGAAGAGATAATATGGTGATTGTTATATTGAAGGATGATATAGATGTTTCTGACATGCCGAAAGTTCTGAGAAGCTTGTGGTGGAAAGTTGTCTGTTTACGGTGGAGTGATAGTTTATTACCGGGAGGAGAAGATCTGTTCTGGGCCAAAGCTAGAGAATCCATCTTACACTGAAATGAACATAACACAGATGTTCTCAATCTTACCTATCCAACGTATTTGTATTCACCATTGTAAATAAAAATGATACTGATGGGTGCTATGAAGTCGTTTCTACAGCAATCGACTGTAGGAATGTCCGATTTTGTAAATTAAAACATATTTTAGATGAAATGTGTACGTATATCTAATGTAACCAATAATATACAAGGTTACTGATGACAACTACCTATTATTGTCAGACATTCCCAAAATCGCAAAACAAAGTAAAACTTACAAACTTACGAACTGACAAATTAAGTTAAACACGTGAACGTTCACGGAGGAAGTGGGGTCGGGTGCTATGGAAGTGTAAGTACCTTCTGTTCACAGACACATCATACTTATAAATAATATTGTGATGACATAAAATTGCCCGTTTTAAATTTATGTAAAAACAATATTTATTATACTGTAGATCCGGTAATTTTCGCGACACTTTATTTTCGCGAATCACATTTAGGAGATTAATCCGCGAGAGGATGAATTCGCGTTTCAATACACACTAGTATATTATTTGCTTGAAATTGACTGTAACATACTATATTTAAATACATGCATCGTGGTTGGTTTCAAAAACTTCAAAACAATTCGGACCTATTATAGAAAGGATGGTATATGGCCGGGATCCAATAATTTGTGCAACTGACTATATGTTCATACTCTATCACGTGATATACTAGTAATACTCTAGTGCTAAATATATTGTAATCACTTGCCATTTTATTCCAAAGTTGTTTTTTTTTAATTTGTGGTTTTAAATAAATAAAATATGGGTATGTTCTTAATAAAAAATTTATGTAACAAATATAGTTATGTATTATTTCAGCAGGATAATCTATAGGGTTTCCTGATTCGACTTTGAAATTTAACGTAGCTTTGTTCTGTTGTTTATATGTTATACATACTTTTATTACACGAGAATGTTGAATTCGCGATTAAATGAAATCGCGAATTAACGCGAAAATTACGTTCTCGCGAATAAAACCGGATTAACAGTACATCCTAAATACCTATATAGGAAAAATTTGATACGTTTCCTACATGAATCGTGGAAAATATTATCAAGACAAGCCGTTTCCAAACCACAATCCCATAGCAAAATAATAACTTTGAACCTGGCAAATTAGATTACACATGTTAACTTTCACCAGGGATGCGAGGCTGGGTGATCCGAAAGAATAAGCACTTCCTGTTTAGCTAGCTACACCGGCCCCATGTGTAATAAAATTGGGAATAAAAGAAGTATGGAACAATGAGACGTTAAATATATGGAGGGTGTTTTGAATAAAGGGACATCTGCATCAACAATACTGTGATGATCAATATAAAACTTTTGATGGCCCTGATAAGCCTAGATTTGCAATAACCTTGCTTCAACAATTTTTTTTAACAAAAGCATAATGCAATGTATTGTATGAAATTCCCTATTTGATACATTGTTAAAATATTATGATCTTATGTTAAACTTTGATGGTAATTCCTGTTCAATTCATCGAACTTGGCATCCTAAAACTTTTGTCCAGCATATTTTCAGATATTGTTATGGGGAAAATCTGCAAAACCCCCTTAAATGTTGTGCTAAAGAACAATGTCTGTTTGATGGTGTTATATTATCATATGATTAGATATATACTCAAAAGCAGGAAGTCCTTCAAATTATACTTCATACATTACTATATATACTTATAAAATGTAAACAGAAAAATCCCAATTTAAGCGTTTCAATATTAACGTAAGTTTTTCTAACATCACCAAAGAATACATTCAGCATGTTGTGTGAACATGTTCTGCAACGGTCCAAGTCAGAACCGCATTTCTGAATTCCGTGTGTATGTCCGACACAGACTTGAAGTTACGTTGTTAATATACTAACATACAGTTAGGAATATCCTGTCCGCTTCCTCTTATCTGGAAATTACCAGCATACTGATTCCCAAAAAACCCTAGAAATTGGACTTTAGCAGCTTTCAGATTTATACGACGTTGTGTTATTTTATATGGAATCAGAGACCAGGATTAGACTGAAGACTTCTCTCATAACACGTATAAAGATACTTCTGGTAATATATATTTATATATGGTTATCTTATATTATGCTTAATATATAATATGAATATGTTATTTATCAATAACGAATGTTTTTTCTGCAATGTATCTGTGTAAGTTAACTTCTAAAAAATATAATAATCAAGTTGATTTTGAAAACCATTAATACATGTAACTATAAACAGAAATAAATCAATTCAAATGAATTGTTTTACAAAAATTTTAAAACTAATTGTGTATATTAATTTTCAATATTTTATTTTATCTAACATTAGACTAGTTTTTCTGTCTGTATTTGATGAAATACAAGTTTTATCGAACACGCGTGATACAGAATCTGTGGTGATACAACATTGACGGTAAAGTACACGTGCACTTCTCATTGTGACGTCATGGTGGAATCTTCGATTTGTCAAATGTAAACAATGACGTCATTACTACAAAACATGTCAAAACATAGTTCAGTGGTTTTCTGTGGTAAAATGTATTTTTTCCTATAAAGTATTGGGTTTTTATTATTTTAATGTGTCTATTCATTTTCTATGTTTTATTGTATAATGAAACAGATGAGAAATTCGAACATGGACAAGTATATTTGTTTTTGATTCAATGAATACCCTGGATATATTTGACGTCACATAGTTCGATAATCCTTTCACCCATTTTCTATTACACACGTGGCAGGTGTAGCTAGCTAAACAGGAGGTGCTTACTCTTCTGGTGCACCGGGCCTTACTTCCCTAAGGGAAGTTCACGTATCTAACCCAACTTGTCAGTTTTAAAGTTTTTTACTTTGCTTCTGGATTTTGATTCGGACATGGATAAGTATGTTTGTTTTTGAGACATCATATTTACAAAAATTTTTGCAATCCTTTGACGGCCAAGACAAGCCATGGCTTGTAACATCCCTGAATCTTCAACTAATTTGCAAGAAGCTTGTGTCGTTTACTTATTATTTCTTAGTTACGTATATAAATTAAGAAAATTGAAAAAAATTAAATTAATTATATTCGTTTTATTGACCATTCATTTGTTGCTTTGTTTCTTTTCAACGCCAGATTTTGTAAAGTTATATGCATTAAGGGAGACTGCTGTGTACAAAACAGATAGTTGGAAGAGTTATAACAGATAAATTAACAGATCGACAATTTGATTGATCTTCCCGTTTACTCTGGACAAAGATGTCTGTATTCTGTGTTCGAATACTTGTTTTCTGCTGCACTTTGACATACCTAATGGTTCCCGTATATAGCTTACACAGTAGGAACTGTTCGGAGACACTCAGCAAAGATGGATATCGTATCGATTGTAGTAGAAGAAATTTTACTTATATACCCAAATGGCTCCCTTCTAGTATGACTGAGTTGGATATCTCATACAATCCACTGAGAACAATTCCCGATGATACATTTGTGAGTGCGTCTAGTCTTAAACGCCTCATTATGAACAATTGTCAGATAATGCAACTCACAAACTTTTCATTCAAAGGCTTAACGGAACTTCTTTTCCTTGATTTGACATCAAATTTATTACAAGTAAAAGGGATTTCTAATTATTCTTTCGAGCCTTTAATATCCCTTACTGATTTATTGATCTCAAATAACAGTTTTTATATAGAAAAACAATATCCAGATGAAGCCATGTCGTATCTCAGAAATTTAACTCATCTATCAATAGAAGCAGTAAGTGGGATAAAGTTTGGTAAAGGATTCGAGGAATTATTGTCTTTGACCTCTTTGGAAGTGATATTTTGGATGGATAAATCGTTTATCATAACAAATGATAGCTTAAAATCAGTCTGTATGGGGTCACTTAAAGACATACTGATAAATATACATAATGGAAGACTTGATTTAATTGATATCGGGGCGTTCAAACATTGCAGATCTTTAACTGGATTTAGGATGGAAATAGCTAGTAACTCCGACATAAAAATGTTATTGAAATCATTGTTTGGTTTACAAGGTCGTTCTATGGAATATATATTACTTTCACACTGTAACGAACGTTTTCGTATAAATCCAATCTCTATTACACCAATGGATTTTCAATATCTTAAAAATATTTGTACAAAACGCATCGATATAAGTTTTAACCATATAAAAATTGATGCCTCATTTTCAGACGCACTCATGTCAATGAAACACAAGGAATGCTTAGAGGAAATCAACATCTCAGATAATATATTTGCCTTTGAGTTCGCTCCGTTTTTAATTCTTTTTTCACGCTTTGTGAATTTACGATCTTTGTATATCGATCGTATGAAAAAATTGGGAAACAGTTTTGTTTCTCATAACAGTGCTGGTGGTATGTTGATTGACCCTGGAAACAAAATTATGTCTGAGGATATGAATATTTCTTATCATTCTGAGGCAGTTACGGATGTGGACATTTATCTATCCCCAAATTTAGAACTTTTGTCTATGGCCTATATGCATTCACATGATGTATATATCCCGATAGTCACATTTCACGGAGGTAAGATTAAAACATTTGACTTGTCATATGCAACATTTGACTCGTGCAACGGAGAAATAAGAGGTCTGTCTGTTATAACCCATTTTAGCATGTCTGGATGGAACTGCCATCAACTGGGTCCTAATCTTATTAGTAACATGACTACTTTAGAAATTCTAGAAGCCGAGGACAGTAAACTAGACGAAGGCTTCTCCGAGAATAGCGGACGAACATTTCTTCGAGGGTTGAACAATTTATCAGTCATCAAGTTATCAAAAAATTCATTGATAGACCTGCACGAAGAGTTTTTCCGTGATCAGCATAAACTGTTACAAGACCTTCACATGGGCAATAACAAATTTAAAAGTATACCATTTGATGTGTCCAAGTTTTCAAAACTACAATTTATAGACCTTAGTAATAATGTTATAAGTACCATATCAAAATCAGAACAAACTGGCCTTGATAACATTGAGAAGATAACTGGTAAATTAACACTTGATTTGTCTGGGAATCAGCTACAGTGTACGTGTAACAATTTGGATTTTCTACGCTGGATGAACAAAACAAAACTAAATTTTAGGAATATCGCTGATACTCACTGTGTGGATGATAAACAAACTGTCAAAAGTATCACTGATATATTAAATAACATTGATACTTTTTCGCGGGAATGTACGACTGATTTCTGGTTAATGTTCTCAGCAATAAGTGTGACTATATTGATAACAGGACTAATACTGAGTGTTTTGGGGTATCGTTACCGATTTGTACTGGAATATTTTATTCTTCGAATCAAAAGACGGCTTAAGAAATACAAGCCCCTTGAAGACTATTACGAATATGACGTGTTTGTTTCTTACAGTAGCTTGGATTATGAATGGGTGACAAGATGTTTGTTTGTCAAACTGAGTGAAGAGTTCAACGTTTGTCTCTATGATAGAGATTTTGTCCCCGGCGTACCAATTACAGAAAATATCATTAATGCCATAGATAGTAGTAGAAAGGTCATGTTTGTCATAACAGAAAACTTTCTGAGTAGTTCCTGGGGAAACTATGAAATGGAAATGACCCGGATGCACGCCTTTCAAAATGGAAGAGATAATATGGTGATTGTTATATTGAAGGATGATATAGATGTTTCTGACATGCCGAAAGTTCTAAGAAGCTTGTGGTGGAAAGTTGTCTGTTTACGGTGGAGTGATAGCTTATTACCGGGAGGAGAAGACCTGTTCTGGGCCAAAGCTAGAGAATCTATCTTACACTAAGTAACTTGTTAATTGACTTACATTATATGTAGACTGCATAATGGCAAAAGCAAAAAAAATGGAAGTAACAATAATTTTCATCCATTCCCATAATTTCATTTTTTTCGGTTCTATTGTACTTGGTTACTTCATATACCAATAACTATTATATATGCTGTATATGTACCCAACATGTCATATTATTAATGGTGAAGTAAGTCGTTTTACATATGTGGTGTTGTCCCCTATTGTAACTATTTTTGGAAAAGGTTCAATGTAGATTGTAGTTTTTGATGTAGCAATTAGTGAGGTCAAATGTCAATTTATGGGCAAATTAGGAAGTTAGTTTTAAATTCTTGTATATCTTGAGTTTATAAAAAATAATGAGATCGGTTTTCGGGTTTTGATTTTCCAAATACCTTCAAAATAAGATAAGCAAGTAAGATCATGACCTAGTTTTGACCTAAATGACTGCGTCGATCTATTTTAAGTTTATATATTATTCTAGACATACAGTACCGGCCTGTCGAAAGTTTAACACTCAGCTAATGAAAAGGAGTCGCAGCTCGGTTGTCTTATGTCCAAGATATGGATAGCTAGTGGTTGAAAAGCTTCCAAATGATATTGATATTGTTAGTTTAATGTTTAACTTTCGGTCTGAACTGTACATGTCAAATAGATTTTTTCAGATATCAATTACAAACAAACAGACATATCTTTGTTCAAAGAAACTGTTTTATACAGTGTTTAGACATGTTCGAAATTATGTAAAATTCGGAAATTTAAGTCACTTCAGTGGTATTGTTTTCATGTTTTCAAATATAAATTATTAAAATTGGCAACATATATTAAAATACCATTGTGAACTCTGATTTCTGTAAAATATATGTCATTGGAATAAATTCGTTTGACGGAAACGAATTAAGTATTCTTCGACCATATTGGGAAAAGGTACCTTAGGAAGTAAACAAGACAATAATTGTATTATCAACTCTGAATTTTTTTTACTTATAATTAATAAGGGGTTGAGTTTGACAAACGTTAATACTCGAAATTCTTTTTAACAGGTCATTAAATACCTGTAGTCTCACTTAGCATACATTTGGAATTTCAAGGTAAAAAGGTAGGATTTTTATGTATGTTAAGTGGAACATGGTTGTGGACCATGGAGAGAACAATAGAAATTAATTACAGGTAAACTAAAGTCTATTTCGAAATAAAATGACATTAATAAAAATCATACAATCACCATCCAACCAATTTAACAAAAATTAAATGTGTTCAATTCTATTTTAATCTGAATACTGAAAACTGTTAAAGATGTTAGCCAATATCTTTATAAAAAATTATAATAATAATACAATCAAAATTAATGTTTTAGCAATCATATTTTCAAATTGTGAAAAAAGACAGAATTTTCACTATAATTAGCAGGTTATTAATAAAAAAGATCTAAATTTAATTACCAATAAATAAAAAAAGTACGGAATACATTAAACAGACAAAAATAATAATTTTTTACAAAGTTCTTAAATTTCACTACATGAGGGAAATTTAAATAGGAGAAAAACAAAACTTAAAGATTTTTTTTAAAAATAAAGAACAAAAGTGGATATCGTTATTGTTATTACAAATCTCTTACAAATTGATAGAAATCCTGGTGTAGCTATAGTTTATTAAAATTTTGTTTTTCTAAAATTTGACCATATTTCCTTTCATCAAACCAATTTATTAATTTATTTTTATCTTTTGATTCCTGTATTTGATTTTTATTTATTCTTTTACTGAATTTTATTTAAATTGAATGAATAAATGAATGAATATCTTTATTGAAAAAGCTGAGAATATTTTTTTAAAATATTGAAAATGTGAAAAAATTATATTCAGCTTCTTTCTTATGAAACAAGTAAAATTTCAAGTCTATTTGAATCACACCACCAAACCAAAACATGTTTTTCATCACTGAATATGTGATTTATTTATATATTTATTTATTTTTTAAATCATTTATTCTTTTCCTATTTTTTAATTTTTTTTACCTTTGAATTTATTTATTTATTTATTTATCATTAATAAACTAATTTTAATTTTGTATTGATATTCTTTAGTTGTTATTTTTTGTTGTTTTTTTTTTAAACTAAAGCTTGACTATGATGACAATTATGCATATTTAGAAAATAGACTATAGCCAGGTGTACACGTCTCAGGTAAAATCTGGTGATTTTAAAATGTATGCTAAGTGAGACTAAGGATTTTTAAAATGTATGCTAAGTAAGACTAAACCATTCAATAAGGGTAGGAGAGATAATCCTTTCAAGATCCCGAAAGCAAGAACCCAACTGTTCGGATTTTTTCTTTGTTTATAAAATATGAAACGAACTTCCCATGTGTAGTTTTTAACAACAGCAAAAAAAAAAAAAATATAAAAAAAATAAATAAAATAAATAAATAAATAAATAAAAAACGTATTTCATGTTAATATTTTACAATTATTTTTGTCTTTTTCAGTAAAGCACATTATAGAAGACTTTCCCCTTAGGTTCTGGGAACTACCTTAAGATAAACATTTCTTAACAATTTTTTTCTTAAATTTTGTAACTTTTTCCCACTAGCTTGGCATAATAAATCTCAGCCGCTGAATGAAAAAATGCAGGTACTCTTTACCTACAGGGTTGGGTCGGTTGACATGATGCAAGGTCATTAAACTGATTTTTATTGATTGTCAGCGAAATATCAGTACTTTCAGTACTTTGATTAAAATGTTTATGTATTAATTTTATATAACATACATGTATATTACAGCTCCATTCATTTGTGCAATACGTTCTCATGTCGGCATTATACGGTATTTTATCAGATTAAAATAAAATATTAAAGATCTATTGGTCTATTTGTCATGTAAACATTTACATTATATAGCATACAGGTGGATTGATTGATGTTTTACATCCCAGTTAAGAATATTACTGTAAACACATTTATTTAGGCGGTGAACTAATTTTCGCTTTTTTCGCGGTAGTTTGTTTCGCGCGAATATAAATACCAAGCGAAAATTATCTTATGCTTATTGTACTATAGTGCATATTTCAATAACGCGAAAACTTAACTAAGCAGATATGTCCAATTTACCTATACCGCGAAATTCAATACACGCGAAATTAAATACGTTTAAAGTATACTTATATTGTGACGATGACAGCTTTAGGTGAAATGCCAGAAATTTTTACACTGTCTGTAAAATAGCGTGCCAGGCTTATCGTGACACGTGGCATCGATTTTATGGTTCCGTGACTTTCATTTTTAAATGCTGTGTGCTTGCTGAAAGAACAAACAATACTTATTTTCAAGTCTTGATCAGACACGACCAGGGTTAGAACCCCGTGCTCCCAAATATGGAGCGATCATCTGTACCATTTCAAAACAAATACACTGGAAAAAGTTTTAAACTTCCTTATTTTCATTTCCTTTCAGTCCTAATACAGAAACCGGTTGGTGAAAAATTTAGTTCAACTTGCGACATCGCTGTGAGTTCATGCATCAATTGCTAAGATTGTGAAAAGCTTAAGATTACACCACGTTTTCAACCAACCAACCCTTCCAGTATCCACAAAGAGTACATTTGACCTTTAAAAACATCCGAACACTCCAGAATTGCTATGAACAGCATGACCCAACATAAATGACAAAATTATTCATGAAAAATTTATTTTAATTTTACTTTTTATTTAATATTTTACAGCCACTCTTTACTTTTTTACAATATCATCCAGCTCTATATAGCCATTCGTGCAATGACGCTATATTAAGCTTTTAGGCATTGAAACAATGCAAGCTGTGGATGCAATCGGGGTCGACCTAAGTCCATTGAACTTAATATTATCATTTAAGGTCACTTACCTTTGAACTTTGTAATCTTGATGTTTCTTTTTACACAGATGCTATAAGCAAAGTTTCGTGTGCCTAAGGAATAGGAACATTGTCCGCCAGAAAAAAGAGATACGCGTACATCCCACATAGCAAAAAACCTATCTCAAATGAGCAGATATTGAAGAAAAAATATTTCTAGGGTGATACTAATACGCTTCCATAGTTTCTGCAATGGTAGAGCATTGTTTTTACTGGCGACCTCCAAATAACACATTATCTTGCAGTCGCTTCTAATTTTTTGTGGCGAACAATGTCCCTATCCTCTTTCAAGTAGTTTGCATTCAAAGTCACATTGACCTAAAACAAACGTAATTTATTAACATTTTGTCATTCCCGAAAACCACAGGAACATGAAACTTCTCCTATAGCTTCTACCAAGAGTACAGATTTCATTTAAGGTTACAGTAACCTTAAAAGTAAAACATTTCAATTTGTTTAATTGTTTGATTGATCAAAGACCTAGAAGCTTAACATTAATACCAGCTGTTAACCATTCCTGGCAAATTCTTTACATATTTTAGTCAGTTTACTTGTAACGTGAGTTTCCCCATTTATGCCGTGACTATATTTTGATGTATTCTTGCAATGGTCTCTATAATGCAGTGTCAAATTTCAAAGTGTGTGTGTGTGTGCAATGCAATCTACATAATACCAGTGAATTTATTTATGCCCCGCTTATTATACCCCCCCCCCCGCTTAAAAAGTTGGGGTATATAGTGATAGGGGTGTCCGTCCGTCCTTCCGTTACACCTTAGGGTACCTATCTCTTATCCGCAACTCCTTCTAAACCCTTCAATGGATTTTCATGAAACTTTCACACAATCTTTGTGATATAATGTAGATGTGCACCCCCTATTTAAAATTCGATCCGATGGACTTTTTTATGTGGGGGAGCGGGGGGTATTTTTTGTGAGCTTGTGGCTCAGGTTTTCTAGTTTGAATGGCGATCCATAATTCACAATGACTAACTGTATGCCTTGGCGTCAGCTGGTAAACGCGGAAGATAATAATTTCCAGAAATTAAAGTTATTAAAGTTATTTTAAAAATGATTAAATGGTTTGAGTTTACAAAAAACTTTATTTAATCTCAAATGGATATAAATAAATTTGACATACATATGTCTGTATTGCTATTATTATTATTTTGGAAGCTGAACATTCTCCATCGCTGTTACATTCAAAGGTTTCCTTTCTGAATTAATTTGTTACGGAATGAATGAAATATGTCTATATATTTTAAAGATATTACACGAATATATCATAATTGGATTGTGTTGTAATGTTGTTCCCACCAACTCTCTTCACATTAAATAAATTGAGAGAGAGAGAGAGAGAGAGAGAGAGAGAGAGAGAGAGAGAGAGAGAGAGAGAGAGAGAGAGATACTAACTCTAATATAAGTGTTAATAAGTCTTGCGTATGTGATACTAAGTCTTACGTAGGAAAAAACTAACTCTTATGTAAGAGTTAAAAAATTCTAGGATGATATTAATACGCTTCCATATCTCTGTATCCAAAATTACCCTGGATATTTTGGCGTCCCATAGTTCCATGTTCCTTTCATTCTCAATTTTGATTACACATGTGGTAGGTGTAGCTAGCTAGAAATGAGTTGTTTATCATTCAGAAGTATCCGACCATACTTCCCAGGTAGGAAGGTCAGGTCTACTTAAATTGTTAATTTTCAAAGTAGTTACTTTGCTTTTACAATTGTTATTTGGGAATGGATCGGTATGTTGTTTTTCACTTTTGGGATTGTGATTTGGGAATGGATCGGTATGGTTGTGCTTGGCTTTTGGGATAGCGATTTGGACGCGGACTGGCATGTTTGTGTTTTGACTTTCGGAGTTGCGATTTGGACATGAATCTGTATTTTTGTGTTTGACGTTTGGGATTGTGATTTGGACCTGGATCGGTATGTTTGTGTTTGACTTTTTGGGTTGTGATTTGGACATGGATCGGTATGTTTGTGTTTGATCTTTGGGGTTGTTTTTTGGACATGGATCGGTATGTTTGTGTTTGACTTTTGGGTTTGGGATTTAGGTATGAACTGGTATGTTTGTGTTTGACTTTTAAGTTTGTGATTTGGACATGGACCGGGGTGTTTGTGTTTGACTTTTGTGTTTTGGATTTGGACATGGACTGGTATGTTTGTGTTTGACTTTTAAGTTTGTGATTTGGACATGGAGTGGGGTGTTTGTGTTTGACTTTTGTGTTTGGGATTTGGACATGGACTGGTATGTTTGTGTTTGACTTTTAAGTTTGTGATTTGGACATGGACCGGGGTGTTTGTGTTTGACTTTTAGGTTTGGGATTTAGACATGGACTGGTATGGGTTTTTTTTTTTACTTTTAGGTTTGTGATTTGGACATGGACTGGTATTTGTTTTTGACTTTTAAGTTTGTTATTTGAACATGGACCGGGGTGTTTGTGTTTGACTTTTAGGTTTGTGATTTGGACATGGACTAACATGTTTGTGTTTGTATATTATCGGTATCTCCTGTTCAGTTTTCATTTTGTACAAGTAGTTCCTTATTATTGAGTATACTTACATAAATTTAGTGACGGATGGCCATCTGCCCAGACTGGAAAGTCTGGTAAGCTGTTTTATGATTAAATGATGAGTAGAGTTGTCAAAACCTTATATAATGTGTTTGTATCAGTCTATACATTTGTAAACGTGTTCACGTGTATGCGCGTATGATGAGGTTGTTTGTAGTCACAATAATAATGATGATCAGATAAATGATACAAGGCCAAACACATGGAGATGGATGGTTTTACTGTCATGCTTTTTCCTACAGTTTTTAGTTTACGGATTAACAAATTCGTTTAGAGTTGTTTTTCCAGAAATCATAGAAATTTACGGACATGGAAAAGGGACAACAGCATGGATTGGTTCTATATCAAAATGATCGTTAGGCCAATAGCTACAATATTCCAATATACATGCTTATACAAAAAGTTTATAGTTTTTGAGATAATTAAACATTTAAGTATTCGTTTACATCTATGACCTTGACCTTTGAATCTATGACCTTCATTCATATATCAAAATGATCGTTGTGCAAATGCCTACAATATTTTGATATATATGCCTATACAAAAAGTTTATAGTTTTTGAGCTAATTAACAATTTAAATATTTGTTCGCATCTATGACCTTGACCTTTGAACCTATGACCCTCATTTATATATCAAAATGATTGTTAGGCCAATACCTACAATATTCTAATATACATGACTATACAAAAAGTTTATAGTTTTCAAGATATATTGACAAATACATTAATTTTAGCGATTTTCCTTTTAAGTACCTTGCCATTTCCCCATTTTGGCCTCAACAGTTACGATTTGTGCAAATCTGAAACTAGGTGTCCTAAGTATGTTTCACGTGAAATATCTAAGCTACATCTCTTGTAAGTTCAGAGGAGATAATTTTTAAAGATTTTCACAATTTCCCCCTTAATAGGGCCCCAAAGGGACATAATCCTTTCATTTGTGCAAATCTGAAAGGCCTTTACCTAGGCATCATAATTACTAAGTTTCATCAAATTTGGCTCGGTAGTTTCAGAGGAGATGATTAAAATGTACAAAGTTAACGCACGACAGACGACGAACGGTGAACCATTGCAATAGCTCATCTAAGCTAAAAACTCTAGTAAATACAGGAACGTGTACATTCAGCATGAACTAAGTAGAAGTGAACAAAACACACAAACATCTCTAGTAACCATCCTGAAAGAAATAGGAAAGGACAAAGATTATCACGTCAATGGTTCGAGAATCGTCCCGAAAAAACATGACAGAGGAAATTACTCCGAGAATGATTCACAAATACACAACGGAAATCGGCAACAAAGATATCACCGTAGCCCAAATAAAAATCGACGACCAAAATACACAGAACATAATAGATTTGAACGACGTAACGACGACATGAGTTACAATCATAACAGTAACAGGAGATCATATCACAGACATTAGGAAATATATATATGGTGTATGGAACGTCGGTGGATTCTCGACCAAAACTGATAGTGAAAACTTTTTTTTATAGACAAAGTGTATTAAATAATTTTGATTTTGATATTATATATATTACAGAAACTTTTCTTTTAGGTACAAACACTTTGAAATTAAATGACTATATATTTAAGGGTAATAATAGAAAATCTATACATAAAAATGCACGCAGAGGTTCAGGTGGTGTAGGTGTTTTTGTTAAATCTTGGCTGTATAAGATGTACGATATAGACATCTTAGATGATAGCAATGAAGACGTTATGTGGGTTCGCTTTAAAAACGATTATGACAATTTTATCATATGTGTTTGCTATTTGCCACCTGAAAGGTCATCCCGATCTAATGACGAGGAGTCATTTTATAATAAACTATTACACCAAGTATATCAGTATCAAAATTTAGGTAAAATTTATATTGTAGGTGATTTGAACTCTAGAATAGGTGATCATAGTGACTATATTGAAGGTGTGGATTGGTCCAAGGGAGGAAATTGATACATATTCTAACGCATATGGTGATTTATTACTTGATTTTTTTTTTAATATTTTTATTATTTTTAATGACACATTACATGCTATAATCATACAACAAAAAGAGCATAGTATAGAAATACTAACAGAAAGAAAAATAAAGACATTTTTAACACAGTTACATGTTTTATATATAAAGGGAGATAATTCACATATTTTGGGTGCTTAACAGGTTATATTCATTAATTCCACATATGTATATGGTAGAAATATTGCCTTCTACATATCTAATGGTAGTCTTTAATATTTATTATGTAAAAAATAAAATTAGATACGCAAATGCTAATTGCTTATTATCTTTTAAGGAAATCCTAAAGAGTTTTAAAGGTCATTTGGGGAGGGAGGAGAACAGTTATATCTTAAAACAAATTCATCCAGTGCTTCCAATATTTATCGTATTCTTGCCATTTACAGTTCTTAAACATAATACATTTTTCAATAAAAAATATTCTTGCAAGTAGTTTTGTAAACTAAGTATGTGGACCTCTGATTTTTCCAATTTCATTTTAAAAATATAGTACTTAGTATGTAAAATTATGAAGTTAATAACTTTATTTGCTTTTAATGACATGGTTTTTCAAACAGGATTGATAGTAGATCAAGGTGTAGGCCAATTTGTAATATATTTAGTATCCAGGTTTGTAAATCATTCCATAGAGTATGTACCTTTGGGCAATAATAGAACATATGCTCTATAGATTCCTCTATATTCTTACATTGATTACAGGTTTTATCTGAAAAAATAGTTTTATATGTTAAATAGGAATTTGTTTCAATTATTCTATGTAAAATCTTGAACTGAAACCACTGAATTGTAGTATTTTGTGTGTTTTGAATGGAAGTAAATATATGTTTGACCATTTCTGGTTAGCAATGTCATATACCATTTTTTGAATTTAATCATAAAATACATTCAAAAAATGGTATATGACAGCAATGTAAATACCTTGATTAGACCATTTAGATGTTTCTATTTTACTTTTGGCAAGAATATGATAAATATCTCTGCATCCTTTTGGAGATTTTATTAGAATTTTAAGATTTGGTGGTATATGGCAATCAAAATAGCTGTTATTTAAGCTATTGTATTCAAAATTACATTTCTTTCGATAACATCTAACAGTGGTAATCAAACTGTTAAACTCCAAAAAATTTGTGTTTAAGTTGTGAACATGTAAAAAAGAATCATAACAATATAAAATACCTTTCTCGTCAAACAGATCTGAAATAATTCTAATGCCATTATTAAAGTAATGCTTATAGAAAATAGTGTGTTTATCAATCATAATATCTCTATAATACCAGATTTGAGCATTTAGAATATCACTATCACTAAGAGGGGTAGTTTTATGAGTAAAAAAATTCCAGCTATTGAACACATCTAACCAAAATTTATTATTCAGATTATCTGTAAGTTTTGAGATATATTCTGGACCTAATTTGAAGATTTTATCTAGTTTACCATTACAAATAGTTTCTAATAATCTGTACCATTTTGTATTTGTATATAAAAATCTTCTGATCCATGACACTTTTAGAGATTTCAAAAATAAATCTAAATTAATCATTTTTACACCCCTTGTTACAACGCATTTGGTAACAAAAACGCATTTGGTAACAAAAATTTTAACATCTTCTAGAAATAGAATACACAGCATCAGTATATCAGTCGGAGTTGTTAATATGACAAATAGTTGATATCTGATGAGATATCCCAAAAAACAAAAAGATATCCAAATTTTCCCGAAAACGCATTTGGTAACAAAAGTATGTTGAACCTGTAACGCATTTGGTAACAAAAATTTAAACAACTTCTAGAAATAGAATACACGGTATCTGAGTGTCAGTCGGAGTTGTAGATATGACAAATAGTAATATCTGATGAGATATCACCAAAATGTAACAGATATCCTACTTTTCCCTAAAACGCATTTGGTAACAAAAGTATGTTGAACCTGAAACGCATTTGGTAACAAAAATTTTAACAACTTCTAGAAACAGAATACACGGTTTCTGAGTGTCAGTCGGAGTTGTAGATATGACAAATAGTGATATCTGATGAGATATCATAGAAAAAAAGAGATATCCAAATTTTCCCGAAAACGCATTTGGTAACAAAAGTATGTTGAACTGAAACGCATTTGGTAACAAAATTGAAACAACTTCTAGAAATAGAATACACGGTATCTGAGTGTCAGTCGGAGTTGTAGATATGACAAATAGTAGATATCTGATGAGATATCACCAAAATGTAACAGATATCCTACTTTTCCCTAAAACGCATTTGGTAACAAAAGTATGTTGAACCTGAAACGCATTTGGTAACAAAAATTTAACAACTTCTAGAAACAGAATACACGGTTTCTGAGTGTCAGTCGGAGTTGTAGATATGACAAATAGTTGATATCTGATGAGATATCATAAAAAAAGAGATATCCAATTTTCCCGAAAACGCATTTGGTAACAAAAGTATGTTGAACCTGAAACGCATTTGGTAACAAAAATTTAAACAACTTCTAGAAACAGAATACACGGTTTCTGAGTGTCAGTCGGAGTTGTAATATGACAAATAGTAGATATCTGATGAGATATCATAAAAAAAGAGATATCAAATTTTCCCGAAAACGCATTTGGTAACAAAAGTATGTTCAACGTGAAACGCATTTGGTAACAAAATTGAAACAACTTCTAAAATAGAATACACGGTATCTGAGTGTCAGTCGGAGTTGTAGATATGACAAATAGTAGATATCTGATGAGATATCACCAAAATGTAACAGATATCCTACTTTTCCCTAAAACGCATTTGGTAACAAAAGTATGTTGAACCTGAAACGCATTTGGTAACAAAAATTGAAACAACTTCTAGAAATAGAATACACGGTATCTGAGTGTCAGTCGGAGTTGTAGATATGACAAATAGTTGATATCTGATGAGATATCATAAAAAACAAAGAGATATCCATCTATTCCCGACTTTAACCTTTAATCCTGACTCCATTATAGGAAACATCAAAATTGAAATTAAAAAAAAACATTTCCAAATCTTTAAATATAGACAAGACATAACAATTTAAGGCTTAAATGGCAAGGTAGGTAATGACATTGACCTTTGATCTTAGGTATATCTTCTTGCAAGCCTAGGAAAAAAGTCTTATGACGTCATCACAGTATTGTTGATAAGTTTGATGTCTCTGTGTTCAGGATTGCCAGGGATATTTTTGACATCTCATAGTTCCATGTTCCCACACAATTTTGATTACAAAAGTGGCGGATGTAGCTAGCTAAACAGGAGGTGCTTACCCTTCCGAAGCACCCGACCTCACTTCCCTGGTGAAAGTTCACGTGTCTAACCTGACTTGTAAGTTCCAAAGTTTTTACTTTGCTTCTGGGTTGTGATTTGGACATGGATGAGTATGTTTGTTATTGATTCTTTGAAATATTCCCAATTATAAGCTAAAATAGAAACAAAAGCACACATACCAAGCAAAGCCATTACCTTGACCCAGTTTTGAAGATATCGCAAGATTAAGCTTATTTCATAAATACTGTGTTGACCATGACCTTGGCTTTATGTAGAAAAACAGTGCTTTAAAACATCAAAATTAAATCTATATTGAAGCAATTAAAAATAGTTGAAATGGTAGTAAAAGATCTAGGATTAGGTCATAGCATTGACATCTTACTTCGAACTATTTTGAGGGTCATTTCAACAGAAAGTAAAAATTGAAAACCTGATGCAAACTGTCATAATTGAAAGCCATTTTACGAAATTCACACAAAGACGCAGTACCCATTTTTGTACCGAGGTTGATGCAACATGATATTTTACCATTATCGGTTACGGAGAGAAAATGTTTTTGCTCCTTAGACGACCTTGTCCTAGTTATGGTAACCGTGGCAATACCACGAATAAATCTGAACTACACCAGCCTATATATACTTCAGAGCGAATATCATTGATATCTGATCAGTTGTTTCAGAAGAGAAATCAAAATTGGTTGTCTAAGATTAAATGATTAACGAAAACATATTGAAGTCACATTGTACATTTCATTTGTATGTTGCAAAAACGTGCTTTTGTGTTATTTCCCTGTTGTACTGTCAAAAGTATTGAAATGTTCTCACTCACGCGGTATCGTCTGTTGACGTTTTCGAGAGATCGTTCTCTCAATTGGGTTTCCAACCATTCATTTAAGCCCTAATATGAGGTTCCATGGGTTGTAAGTGTACGTCGCTTGCGCCGGACGTTTGGGTCACATAGTGGAGTATTGTTTGAAGTAAAACAAGTTTTGTCCGGGTCAGAACGTCGATAGGAATTACGCATGGTTGAGATTACGTGAAACAGGAAATACATGATTCGAAATCCGAAATATTGGTTGGCGCCAATAACATGTTCTCATGAATATTTTTTTTATTTTTCAAACCTTGTGCTCCAATGATTTAATTCATATTTGTTTTACTAGTATAAGTGTACATTACAAGTTCGTAAATTCCACTAGGTTTTGTTGCTTCTCATTGTTTATTAGATTTTTGTTATTTGTCGATAATTCGTACCATCATTTTGTGTTTTGTGAATGTTCCATGCAACATTTAAGCAATCAAGTGGCATTTGCTCTCAAAAATTATAATTGTCCAGTATTTTTATGGCTTCTTGTTTAATTTGATTTTAGTGTGTAGATTATATCAGGAAGGTACATGTGATAGTTTAAATCAAAACCATTTTGATTGACGGCAAATATGTCTGTAAGTAAATAAGTGAAGTTATAAATTGACATACATGTATAAATAAGAAATGACATTACACATACGAAAATGAATAATAAGCAAAATAATTATGGTCAATGTGTGTGTGTGTGTTTGTGTGTGTTTTTTTTTTTTAACATTCTTTCAAAACATGACTATAACGTGTACATAATGTACAAATTATAATTTTATAAGATTTCTTTTGTTATAACCGGTTAGATAACATAATCATAACGTGTATCTTGAACTAGTAAGGGCTAACACATCTTTCCTCATCACAATAATAATAATAATGATAATATTACAAACACCATTCCAATTCTTAACAAAAGTTTAACCATTACTGATTAAACATTTTACTCAGCTTATCTGAATAAAAGCTTAAAAAATGATGTCAATAGCCCGTCAGCCAGGACCGTACTTAAACAAAATTGACATTCCCTTTTCTTAAACTTCATTTGCAAAACATCACTGCGACCTTTTTTGTAGTCTTACAGAAAAGTTAGCTTTTCCAATAATATTGGGAAAATACAATGTATATGACAACTAATTCCAGCTCGTATATAACTGCCTACACGATATGCATAGAAAAACTGGACACAGAACAGCATAAAAAGAAACAAAACATGTAGATTATGATAAAAATGTTTCCAAACTTCCGATTCAGAGAATGTTTGACAGTACGACAGGGAAATAACACAAAAGCGCGTTTTTGTTTTGTTTTTTTTTTGCAACCATACAAAGAAATGACAAATGACTTCAATAAGTTTCCGTTAATCATTTAATCGGAATAACATCTTTGACACCCAATTTGATTCTCTTCTAAAACAACAGAAACAGATATCATTTAATTTGTTCTGAAGTATATATAGGCTGGTGTAGTTCAGATTATTCGTTGTATGCCACGGTTACCATAACTAGGACAGGTCGTCTAAGGAGCAAAACATTTTCTCTCCGTAACCGATAATGGAAAAATATCATGTGCATAACCTCTGAAGTTTACCCTTTAGAAATATCGGTAGAAAAATGGTACTCGTCTTAGTGTGAATTTCGTAAAATGGCTTCCAATTATGACAGTTTGCATCAGGTTTTCAATTTTTACTTTCTGTTGAAATGACCCTCAAAATGGGTCGAAGTAAGATGTCAATGTCATGGCCTAATCTTAGATCTTTTACTACCATTTCAACTATTTTAATTGCTTCAATATAGATTTAATTTGATGTTTTAAAGCACTGTTTTTCTACATAAAGCCAAGGTCATGGTCAACACAGTATTTATGAAATAAGCTTAATCTTGCTATATCTTCAAAAACTGGGTCAAGGTAATGGCTTGCTTGGTATGTGTGCTTTTGTTTCTATTTTAGCTTATAATTGGGAATATTTCAAAGAATCAAAATCAAACATACTCATCCATGTCCAAATCCCAATCCCGAAGCAAAGTAAAAACTTTGGAACTTACAAGTCAGGTAAGACCGTGAACTTCCACCAGGGAAGTGAGGTCGGGTGCTTCGGAAGGGTAAGCACCTCCTGTTTAGCTAGCTACATCCGCCACTTTTGTAATCAAAATTGTGTGGGAACATGGAACTATGAGACGTCAAAAATATCCCTGGCAATCCTGAACACAGAGACATCAAACTTATCACAATACTGTGATGACGTCATAAGACTTTTTGAGGGCCTTCATAAGCCTAGGCTTGCAAGAAGATATACCTAAGATCAAAGGTCAATGTCATGACCTACCTTGCCATTTAAACCTTAAATTGTTATGTCTTGTCTATATGTAAAGATTTGAAATGTTTTTTTTTTAAATTTCAATTTGAAGTTTCCTAATTGGAGTCAGGATTAAGGTTAAAGTCGGGAAAAGTTGGATATCTCTTTGTTTTTGATGATAATCTCATCAGATATCAAACTATTTGTCATATCTACAACTCCGACTGACACTCAGATACGTGTACTCTATTTCTAGAAGTTGTTCAATTTTGTTACCAAATGCGTTTCACGTTGAAACATACTTTGTTACCAAATGCGTTTTCGGGAAAATTTGGATATCTCTTTGTTTTTGGTGATATCTCATCAGATATTTACTATTTGTCATATCTACAACTCCGACTGACACTCAGATACCGTGTATGCTATTTCTAGAAGTTGTTTAAATTTTGTTACCAAATGCGTTTCAGGTTCAACATACTTTGTTACCAAATGCTTTTAGGGAAAAGTAGGATATCTGTTACATTTTGGTGATATCTCATCAGATATCTACTATTTGTCATATCTACAACTCCGACTGACATCAGATACCGGTGTATTCTATTTCTAGAAGTTGTTTAAATTTTTGTTACCAAATGCGTTTAAGGTTCAACATACTTTTGTTACCGAATGCGTTTTAGGGAAAAGTAGGATATCTGTTACATTTTGGTGATATCTCATCAGATATCTACTATTTGTCATATCTACAACTCCGACTGACACTCAGATACCGTGTATTCTATTTCTAGAAGTTGTTTAAATTTTGTTACCAAATGCGTTTTAGGTTCAACATACTTTTGTTACCAAATGCGTTTTAGGGAAAAGTAGGATATCTGTTACATTTGGTGATATCTCATCAGATATCTACTATTTGTGCATATCTACAACTCCGACTGACACTCAGATACCGTGTATTCTATTTCTAAAAGTTGTTTAAATTTTTGTTACCAAATGCGTTACAGGTTCAACATACTTTTGTTACCAAATGCGTTTAGGGAAAAGTAGGATATCTGTTACATTTTGGTGATATCTCATCAGATATCTACTATTTGTCATATCTACAACTCCGACTGACACTCAGATACCGTGTATTCTATTTCTAGAAGTTGTTTAAATTTTTGTTACCAAATGCGTTTCAGGTTCAACATACTTTTGTTACCAAATGCGTTTTAGGGAAAAGTAGGATATCTGTTACATTTTAGTGATATCTCATCAGATATCTACTATTTGTCATATCTACAACTCCGACTGACACTCAGAAACCGTGTATTCTGTTTCTAGAAGTTGTTTAAATTTTTGTTACCAAATGCGTTCAGGTTCAACATACTTTTGTTACCAAATGCGTTTTAGGGAAAAAGTAGGATATCTGTTACATTTTGGTGATATCTCATCAGATATCTACTATTTGTCATATCTACAACTCCGACTGACACTCAGATACCGTGTATTCTATTTCTAGAAGTTGTTTAAATTTTTGTTACCAAATGCGTTACAGGTTCAACATACTTTTGTTACCAAATGCGTTTTCGGGAAAATTTGGATATCTTTTTGTTTTTGGTGATATCTCATCAGATATCAACTATTTGTCATATTAACAACTCCGACTGATATACTGATGCTGTGTATTCTATTTCTAGAAGATGTTAAAATTTTTGTTACCAAATGCGTTTTTGTTACCAATTGCGTTGTAACACCCCCTTCTTCATAGTTTTGTATCATTACATTTCTATCTATTCTATCCACCTTTGACTGCCATGTAAACTGAAACAGTGTTGAGTTTAATCATCTACAAATTTAGAGGAAGAGTTTGGCAGACATAAAAGTAAGAATGTTAATTTAGATAAAATGAGGGATTTAAGGATTGTGATTCTTCCTAGAACTGTGAGATTTCTTCTATTCCAAGATTTGATCAGTTTGTTTATTTCTAAAAGCTTATTATCATAATTCAGTTATTCAGTTTCACTTATGATTACAGAAAAATTTATTCCAAGCAATGTGAATTCTTGTGAACCCAAATTTAATTTCCATTTTGAATGGTGGAAAACTTCCTTTGAAAATTTTTTGCTACCTATTCAGATAACTTCTGTTTTTGAAAAGTTAATTTTCAAGCCTGAAATTTTTGCATAATAATCAAGAACATATAGTGAAGAGTAAAGAGATTTGGCAGAACCATCTAAAAGAAGATTTGTTACTTGATTTTTTAGTTGATTGCAATATGTGTGTCATAAATGGAAGAGCAGGTTGCCAAAACTATACATGCATAAAAAGTCGGGTAAATCTGTGGTTGATTTTGTTATTACACCACATGAATATGTAAATGATATTTCGTTTTTTCATGTACATACAATGTCAGAAATTAGAAATCTATTGTTTTTAAATGAAAATGTAAAAGTGCCAGATAGAATTCAAATTGAAATGTAATGTGGTTCATGAACAACCAACACGTACCTCTACCCAATCTCGTGAACATGTTCGAGCACCAAGGAGTTTCAAACGTGTGCTTCCCGATGATTTTATGTGTAATGATAATATTTTTAATAATATACAAAGTACAATAGAGAGAATCGAAAATGAACTTCGTGTTACAAAGGATCTAGATAACGCATACAGTGAGTTTTTGAAATTCGTTAAAACAGTAGTAGAGACCAAATTACCGGAAAATAAAACCACGTTATCAGTATTTAAACAAAGTAAAAGTAGAAGGAAACCGTACTGGAATAATGAACTACAAAGTCTTTGGAACACAGCTTGCGAGAAAGAAAATAATTGGTTGAAATTCAAAGGGAATAAATGTTCAAAACGATTACTGCGGACGGAGTTTTGTGATGCGCGAAATATATTTGACAAAACACTAAGGAAAGAAAAACGTCGCTTTCAGTTGCAACAACAAAATGAACTACTTAACCAATATCAACAGCCAACTCAAGGAACTTCTGGAAGAGCATTGGTAAAATCGGAATAGCAAATGAGCGCAAAATTGACATTCCATGGGAAATACGTAGTGAAACTGGTGAAAAGTACACCGATATAGATACAGTGATGGACACTTGGAAATCATCATTTGAAAAATTGTATAACGATGGTAGCGATAACTCGGATATTCAGTTAAATTATGATTTAAATAGAAACTGTGTAAATAATGACATTTCTATCCTTAACAACGACATAGATTTCAGCGAAGTCAGACATGCAGTTTATAGAGCCAAATTAAATAAAGCAGTCGGCCTAGATGAAATCGTGGCATAATTTTTAAAGAATGACTATTGTATAAATATTTTATATAAAATAATCTCCTACTGCTTTCAGACCGGAAAAGTTCCCGAAGAATGGCGTAAAAGCATGATTAACCCAATTTTGAAACCAAATAAAGAACCAATCGATCCACTAGGATACAGAGGCATAGCACTTATATCGGTACCATGCAAAATATACTCTGATATTTTAAATAAAAGGCTTTCGTCGTACTTGGAGGACAATCAGCCACTTGCGGACGAACAGAACGGGTTTAAAACCACTGTAGTACAGCGTACACGGGATATTAAAGCATAAAATGAGCAAAACAGCTAATGTAAACAACACCAGCGGAAGTCGAAAACCGATTTTTTTACTTATCAGTTCATTTTAACATGTGATGGTGTATTGGGGCATCAATCGGACACATAAACGTTTCTATTGAAATAGTTCACTGCATCTGATACACTGTTTAAACTTTAAAACAAATTGATAAAGCGTAAGTGCTCACCTGTGATTTTGCCGTCGCCGGGAGTTTCTGTTCAATATTTCAATTTTCACTTCTTGATTAAAAATTCTGAAGCGTACAATTCCTCTAGGATGTTAAGAACTACATGTCGACCAAATTTCAGCTCAATGTATTACGAAATAAAGGAGCAGGAGACGTTGAAAGATCGACGTGGTGTACTGGGAATTGATTCTCATCACCGGTTAAGTGTACTGGGAATTGCAAAATTACGGTTACCGGGACTTATTTTCAAGTCCCAATTTTTAAAGAAATTGGGGATTGCGAATGTATGATACAGTTTGTATGCATGATTCATACAATAATAAATAAGTTTCACTGTGCAAGTTTATATTAGGTGTTCATAGTAAAGACTCTAACCTTGATTTCAAAATTGAATTAGGTAGATCGCCAATAGATATAGAGACATAGAGTGATTCCATAGTTTCATTAAAATGTTTAACACTTAAGGATATCCAAACTAATATGGTATCCACACTAGGCGAATATGACCTTCGAATTTAAAAGTAAAAATGTGGGTTGTGGGATTTAAACGCAACAGAAAGGCCCTTGTTCTAGAAGGTCTGTCATTGATGCAACCCCAGAAAAGGTCAATAAAGTTCATAATATTGTTACGACTGACAAGCGAGTTACAGAATGGTATGTAGCCAGTTGGCATTTCACAGGGAATACATGTATTACATTTAATTCTGACAGAAAATCTTGCAATGGTAAATGCTTTCAGTTGGGTACCAACTTACCAAGGCATCTGACAATTGGTCAGAAGCACATCAAGTGCACTTTGTTGTGTGCTTTTTTCAGAGATAAGTTACTATGGATTAAACGTGGGTTTATCAATTCACCCCAGTGGCCAAAGTTTACACTTGATCACCCTGAAAAAAAGACCAATACTGTTACTTCAGCTGAATGTATGAGGATATGACCTCGGCTTCCAGTGATGCTGATCATAATATGGTGGTAGGTTATTTCCAAATTGGACAAACAATTAATGATACATACTATTCATCACTTATGATGCAGTTACGGAAAATTATTAAATTTAAGAAATGACGGAAAGCTCAGTAAAGATGTGCTGTTCCGCTAAAAGTAGCCTATTAAAATCAGACAAATCTTAAGAAATGATAGTGAAACTGCAGCCAGTTGGTGCTTGGTATATGTGTAATACCTTATTTTTATTATTATTAGTACTTGATATTGTCTATAGAATGATTAAAAATTGTCGATTCAAGGTAAAATATATCACGTTTAAAACAGCATCACTTATGAGTGGTCGGAATTGTGCACCGTTATCAGTATGTAGGTTGCATTTACATAGAACATACTGGCTTCAATAAACAAGCTGTTCTTATTTAGAGGTGGTCTTTACGTTAATGCCACTAGACTCAAGAAGACAATATAGGCATTATAGAAACATGTATGTAGAATGTATATAGTTTTTTATATCTCATTTTACGAAGGACCATCCTAGTATCCCATTTCCGATTGAGAGGCCGCGGTTGCCTAATGAATAAGACATCAGTCTACAAAACAAATCCAGGGTCTCTCACTGCTGTGTGTTCGAGTCCCACTCAGACCACATGCGGGAATGTGATTTTTCCTTGCTGTTGGCCTTTACTGGTTTACCTGGTATCAGTATAATGTGACTGGGTAGTGGTACGCTTGTCTGCGGCATACTGACTTTGTGAGCTATCACGTTTAAGTCGCCATGAGTGCGGCCTAGTACAAAGCAGACCATAAAACACACTCGCACTTCACATGCATACACGAACTTCTTCATAGATTAATAAAATTAATAGTTCTCGTCGCGAATAGCTTGAAAATTGCTGATGCGACGATAACCAACCAACCAACCCATTTCCGATTGTCCGACACGGCCATTATTTTTGTGCCTTGTTTCAATACATGTTTTATACCCGAATACAAAATTACACGCGTATCGAGGTGTAAGTATAGTTTTTTTGCAGAGCGTAACGGAATACATATTTTTGAGTTTCACATCCGATATTAAGGAAATAAAAAAAATGTATATAATATTTTACCAAGTGCATTATTTCTGAAATGCTATGGTTATGATAAACTAACAGGCCAAAAATGGCAGTGTCTAAAAACTGGAAATTTTAAATACATGTAGATGAAATTTGAGCTTTCATCGTGGATTTGCAGAAAATCGAATCGGTTGATATTAGGATTTTTTCTATATTATTTGATAAAACTATATTTACTTTCTGAACACATTTATTTAAAAAAAATCTATCGAGCGGATTTTGACAACCAAAGCATCAGTATACGGCGCCTTGTTAAAGAGTTTATGTCAAAAGATGATTTTCTTTTGCGTCTAAAGACTGTATACGAGATTTTGGTACAATAATATGAGCCAGACAATAAAGTACAGAGTCGTCAGGGATAGGGCCTGGGTCCCCTAGGCCAAAGAAGGTTAAAAAGCATTAGTCTACTGGCAAGGTGATGACCACAGTATTTTGGAACGCAAAATGTGTTATTGTGTGTGACCTTTAACCAAAGAGAAGTACAATGATAACTGGAGTGCACTATGCAAACTTGCTAGACCATCCGAGAACTGATATCCGTGAAACCGCCGCAACAGGACAACGCAAGAGTACACAGTTGCAAAGTTACAATGAAGACTGTGGGGCGAAATACCACATTCTGCCTAGTTCGTAGCGACTTCTTCTTTCCCCGAAATTGAAAAATGATACCCGAGGGCGTCATTTCATGTCTGACCAAGAAGTCATGAAGACAGTTGAGGAGTGTGTCAATGGAAATGACCCTGTCTTTTTTAGATCTGGGGTGATGGATAAGTGCATCACACTAAAGGGCACTGAATAACATTAAAAAGGAAAGGTGGATCTAATCCGGTAAAAAAAAAGTTAAGCTGGTTTCTTATTGATTGGCCCTCGTAAATAAAAATTTAAAATAAACATATGACACTATGAACTATGTTTAAAATGTTAAAAATGAAAAAATGTGTTATATTGTTAAAACTTTTTATTTATAAATCAGTTTCAAATCGTTTGATTTTACTCTTGTCTCATTTGTGGATCTGTTTTACATCGGATATCTCCTTTCAAGGACTGTCTTATCTTGACCTTTGATATAAATAAGTCATATTTTAGCTGGTCGATTCGATCTAATGACATTAGGTTAAATTTTTTAAAAGATTTCTCAAATTGTAATCTTCATTTTCCTGCTCAGTTCCAAACTACAAAGTTTTTGCCCTTTACTTTTACTAGTTGCATTTGCTATGACACTGTCAAAATTTAACAGTTTAAGAACGGATTATATTTTGACATTACACATGGGCCTTTGTAATGGTTTAGTAAACACTTGGATCTCTTCAATCTACATATATCGGGGAAATATGTGTTTAACATGTGGTCTATGTATGTTTCATCTTCATCTCGTCTATAACGCATGAATAATAATTACAGATGTTGAAGATTTTCACTAGATAATTAATTGTTTTGTTTGTCATTGAAAAATAAGTATAAATTCTATATAAATTCATTAAAACATGAAAATCGCACAGCTGGCAAGATATTTGAATCCTCATTTCCCAGTACACCTTCTTGCTCCTTAATTGCCAATACCCGGTACACCTTTTTGCAATTCCCAGTACACCGCATGTTATCCTCCAACGTCTCCTGCTCCTTTATATCTCAATACATTGAGCTGAAATTTGGTCGGCATGTAGTTTTTAACATCCTAGAAAAATAGTACGCTTCAGAATATTTATTTATCAGGTGAAATTTGAAATATTGGAAAGAAACTCCCGGCGACGGCAAAATCACAGGTGAGCACTTGCGCTTTATCAATTTGTTTTAAAGTTTAAACAGTGTATCTGATGCAGTTAAATATTTCAATGGAATCATTTATGTGTCCTATTGATGCCCCAATACACCACCACATGTTAAAATGAACAGACAAGTCAAAAATCGGCTTTCGACTCACGTTGGTGTTGTTTACACTAGCTGTTTTGCTCATTTTATGCTTTAATATCCCGTGTACGCTGTACCACAGTGAGAACAGAAAGAAGTTGTATTGAACATCTTTACTCAATTACGAAATTCATAAACTCTCGTAAACTCGAACGTAAACAGACATTTGCGTGTTTTATTGACTTTAAAAAGGCATTCGATCCAGTAAACCAGGACATGTTATATTTTAAAATGCAGCAAGTAGGTATTTCGGGTCGCTTTTTATCAGCTGTAAAGTCGCTATATTGTGATGTTAAATGCTCTATTAAAATCAATGGACTATTAACTGATATGTTTGGAGTACACCAAGTAGTTAAATAAGGTTGTAAGTTATCACCAACACTTTTCTCTATATACATCAACGATTTAGTGGACGATATTAACAGTTTAAACACTGGTGTTCAGGTAAATTAAGATCAACTAATATCCATATTATTGTACGCCGATGATATCGTGTTATTGGCACCCGATGAACATAGTCTACAACACATGATTGATGTTGTCAGGAACTGGTGTAGCAGATGGCGTTTATCAGTGAATTTAGAAAAAACAAAAATCTTACATTTCAGAAATCCAAGTATTCCACGATCAGACAAGGACATATATTATGGTGACACAAAATTGGACTACGACACGAAATATAGATATTTAGGATTATGGTTATGTGATACTTTTAACTAGAAGTTAACTATTCAAGAAATAAAGAAATCAGCCAGTAGAGCCCTCTAAGTTTTGTACAACACATTTTTATTATGCGGAGGAATGGATTATACCGTTTATACGAAACTTTATGAATCTCTTGTACAGCCTGTTCTGTTATATGGATCTAGTATTTCGGGCATTAATACATATAAGAAACTTGAAGTGATTCAAAACAGAGCTTGTAAATATTTTCTAGGGGCATCGAAGAACGCATCGAATTTGCAGTTAGAGGAGATATGGGATGAATATCGGTCGACACAAAACAAAAAATCGAAGCTGCACGCCTGTATGTTAAATTGCGTGTCTTACCACAAGACCGTCTAGTTTTTAAAATTTTTAGTGCTAGTAAGCATAAGAGTAGATCTTGGCATTCCAGAATATATAGTTTTTTAAATAATCTAAATGTGTACAATCAGGAGTTTTATTTTTTAACTAATTTTAACCAGATATGTATTTTAAAAGAGAAAATATGTGTTTTAGATTGTGAAAAATGGGTCACTGATATTTTTAATGATAGAAATTGTGAAAATGGAAATAAGTTACGTACATTCCGACAATTTAAAATTTCCTTAAATGTAAGTAATTATGTGAAATGTGTAAAATTTAGAGACCAACGGAAAATACTATCAAACTTAAGATGCGGATCCTTACCACTCGAGATTGAAACCGGCAGATATGCCAAGCCAAAAATACCAGTCTGTGATAGAATTTGTAAATATTGTGATTTTAATATGGTTGAATCTGAGCAACATTTTTTAATTGAGTGTCCTTTTTATGATGATTAGATATGATATTTTTAACTATATGTATAACAAAAACAATCTTTTTTACAGCTTGGACAATTTAAGTAAATTTTTATTGATTATGAATAATGATGTACAAATTATTTTAGCCAAAACTTTAAATTTAATGTTTAAACGACGGAAATCTGTTTTATGTTGATTAATTTATTAGCATTCTTCTGTGATACTTGTGATTTTTATTGTATATAGCTATTTTGACAGTGTCTCGTATGCCTTTATAGGCAGGGTACCATACATTTTAATACATGTTTTTATACAATGTACATAATATTTATTCTTATGTGTAATATCTGTATGTTGGTATGTGACACTTTAATAAATCATTATACTACTTATACTACTAATATAACAGACTGTCATAACTACAGGTATCACTGAATATACAAGCGGTCTTTATATAGAGGTGGTCGTTAAACAGGTTTTACTAAAACAACAGAGACTGTCTGTCATAACTACAGGTATTACTGAACAAACAGGTGGTCAAGTGTCAAAATTTACGGTAGGGACAGCATACTTTACAGATAATCTGTTTACGTCATTCACAACCATTTCGTAATTCAGACTTTGCTTAATTTAAATTTAGCAAATTTTGGCAGTGTTTTTGAAACACATAATTATTGCCTAGGACAATATTTATTTTTCTGGTCAATAACACACCATATACAACCACTAAAAAGTCCATATTTGTGCGTATTGCATGGACTTTTACAAATGTTACAAGCTTGAAGTCACCTCTTAAAAATGACACTTTGAACTCCTTAATATCTTAACAATGAATGGGATTAGTCTAATTATTAAGATTTGAAATTGTTTGTCCTTTTTAAGTTACGAAAAAGAGTATCCATAAAACTGGAGCATAGAGTCATTAGATAAGCTGAAATAATAATACTAAATTTATAAAGAATTAAATCAAACTTCCGGAACCTGGTTTAATCGATACCTCATACCCTGAAGCTATAAAAAAACTTCAAGGCATTCGAGACAGCTCTGTTTACTTTGTACAAGTCCAACCTGTCCTAAAGACCACTTCAATCTAAAGGCCAGTAGAATTGTATCCCAATTGCTCTTTATTCATATTACTAGTATTTGAACCTGTAAATAAATGCCACCTTCCTATAAAAGTCACATTTATGGTTCCCTTGGGTGGCCTTTATAGACACGTTTGACTGTATGTTAAAAAAGAGACAATGCAATGAAAAATAGGAAAACAGAAAGAAAACAATTTCTTTAACATATTCAAACCAAAGTCATGTTGACATCATTGAGAGAGGGAAATAAAAATTCGATTTAGTTACAGAGGTATTCCGAGAAGACGTGTATCAATATGACAAGGGTTTAAAATGTCATACCCAATAGAAAAACCAAAGTGTGTGGTTTGTATTATTTCAAGATATGAAAAAAAAATTATTTAGGTGGAATATCTTCTTAACACTATGCTGACAATTTATCGTACAAACCACTTGTAATCGTTAAAGACAAACATTATACCGGCAAATAGGAAGTATCTAGCTTTAAGCATGTATAGTTAACCTTTCAACGGATTTAAATATATTAGTCAACATGTTGACCTACTAGTACTCTTTGTTTTCTATATTTGAGTATAATTAGTACCGGGTACATCAGTAATAATTGTCATATAGTAAGGAACCAATAGAACGGTGGTGCTAGATCGGTAAGTATATTAACTTTTATACTTTTTACATGCAGAATTTATTTTCAAAATATTTTATGGTAAAGCAAAACAATTCTGTTGATGACATAGTAAAATCGTATAATATGTAGCTGTAAAACATGTATTTGGCTATACAGTCCAGTGGTTTATGGCTAAAATAACACTTGATACGAGCGAATCTAATATATACTGCTGAATAACAGAATTGATACAAATCACTATCATGTGGCTGATAGGACAAACATTCTACAATTGCGCTGATGACATAGTAAAATCTGATCATATAATTTATAGTTGAAAACTTGTATCACGAATGCCTTAAATGCCGCTCGATACGAGCGACGATCTAGAATTTTGTTAAATCCCTATTGGTGTGGCTAGAAGGACAAAGACTTACCCTTAGCATTTGTCAAATATCCCTTGTGGAAGTTCACGTGTCTAACATAACTTGTCAGTTCCAAAGTTTTTACTCTGCTCCTGGTTGTGATTCGGACATGTATTAGCAGTGGCGGATTTAAGGGGAGGTTGCGGGGGTTGCACCCCCCTTTGAAAATTTTTAAAAGAGAGAGAGAGAGAGAGAGAGAGAGAGAGAGAGAGAGAGAGAGAGAGAGAGAGAGAGAGAGAGAGCTATTGACTGATGTGACCCCATATGTTAATGTAACAACCCATTTACGATACGTGTTGTTCCGGATCGCGTTTACTAGATCCCACGCCTATGGAAGCTCGCGCGCGCCTGGATCCGCCCCTGATTAGTATGTATGTTTTTGATTAACTTACCATACAATAGGCATTAGGATAAGTAGGGAGCCAGTAGCTCATGGCTTCTTAAGTCATCCCGGGCCATTGATTTTTTTAACACATTTTAACTATTTATTACTATTACAACTTCTTTTTGATATAACCTAATCTTCCTTCTCATAATAATTAAGCTTATCCATGTCATACAACATCTAAAGCTTATAAACTATGAACTTAACTCACATTAATCCTTACATACACCGTTGGTTATATCTAAAATTAGCCAGCCGTCCTTCGTGAGTTTATATTGTTATTTGCTGTACCAGAAGTATTAAATTTGAATACATACCAAATCATTACACCAAAGCAAAGTAAAAAACATGGAAAATTAAGTTTAACACGCAAGTTTGTAAGTAATCGAATGATGTGACCAGTAGGATGGTCTATTACAATAAATAAGCTTTCGTTATACATGTACATGTAATTACGATGGCCCATAGCGGCCGCCACTACAAACTTCAACTTTTACTGACAGTTGTCATGTCAAAGTGTACATAATGAAATGACAACTGTCAAGCAAAAATTTTTAACTGACAGTTGTCATGTCAAAGTGTACATAATGAAATGATAACTGCCAAGCAAAAATTTTTAACTGACAGTTGTCATGTCAAAGTGTACATAATGAAATGACAATTGTCAGTCTAAATTTTTACTGACAGTTGTCATGTCAAACTGTACATAATACGATGACGACTGTCAAGCTAGATTTTCGGGTCAAAGTGTACATAATGCAGCTGCTAAACTGAGTTTTACCCCAATTTTACTAAATCAAATACAAAAGTAATTAACCCAGAATCCATTAATAATAACCTTTATGTAGCACCTTTACATTAATTTTACTGTAAGTATTTTAGTTTTAAGTGTAAATTTAATATTACAATTAATACTGTCAAGCGTTAGTGATCTTAAAGTTGTCCAGTCTACCACGTGTGACATGTAATGGCTTTAAGACCGATAAAAAACTCCTTCTAGATAAAACACACACACCTAACAAATAAAGATTAAAGGCATATTTCAACGATTGTTATAAAGCTTTGCCAGGAATTGAATCCAATGACGAAATGGCCATCGAATGGAAGAATATATGCAAAAATGAAATCTGAAACACTCTTTTATTATATAGCTATAATATATATGTATCATATACTTTGAAAATGTCAGTCGAAATATATCATTGTTCATTTCGAAATAAAAAAGAAAAACAATTATATGCATACGGTAAAGAAATTTGAGAATCTTAATCAAATCATGTCGATATCGAGTAAGAGGCAATTTGTAATACTAGAGAGAAAATATTAGTTTATGTGCCATTGAATGCTAAGGATAGTGGTTTTTACAAATAGTTCATCATAACAAAGTGTGGATTCTCATTTATAGGGAAAGAATTCTAATGGTTGAATCAAAAACAAACACCAATTCATGTTCGATTTACAATGCAGAAGCAAAGTAAAAACTTTGAAACTGACAAATTAGGTTAAACATGTGTACTTTCACCAGGGAAGTGATACTGGGTGCTCCGTAGGGTTAAGAACCTCCTGTTTAGCTAGCTATACCCGCCATTTGTGTAATCAAAATTTGGATTGAGAGGAACATAGAACTATGGGGCGTCAAATATATCTAGGGCAATCCTGGACACAGAGACATCAAACTTATAAACAGTACTGTGATGACGACCATAAAACTTGGTAAGCCCTGGTAAGCCTAGGCCTGCAATATTCCTGGATCAACAATTTATTTCAAGCAAATTTTTGCTTGGCAGTTCTCATTTCATTATGTACACTTTGACATGACAACTGTCAGTAAAAATTTAGACTGACAATTGTCATTTCATTATGTACACTTTGACATGACAACTGTCAGTAAAAGTTGAAGTTTGTAGTGGCGGCCGCTATGGGCCATCGTATGTAATGCACATATTTTGCCGCCGCTGAACACCTCTAGCTTATTAGAGCAGAAACATAACTAATAGTGTAAGCCAAAATAATTGTTCCATCTTCTGTTTGAAAAGCCCCGACCGGGTCCTAGACTAAGACTTGAAAAAGGTAGTGATTGTTCTTTTACCAAGCACTCGTCATTATAAAACGAAATGAAAGTCATGGTTCTTTCGGATGGAAACTTAAAATAAACGAGGTCCCGTGTCACGGCAAGCGATAAAAACCTTGCTATACAATGCCATCAGTGCAACGCTCACGTAACTTTATCGTCTCCGGTATGAAGGAGCTAAAAGTAAACGTGTAAATAAAAACACTTATCATCTCGAGTTTTTTGGGAAATGTTCAAAAAGTCACTATGAAATCTCCGATAAAATATTACATGGTCTATAATTTGCATGGGCAAGGTCAATATCCATATACAGTATATAATGTTTGTGAGGATAGTATGACGTCTCCGTGTCCAGGATTAATCTGAATACATTTGACGTCCCATATAGCTCAATTTCTTTCTCAATTGTTATTACAAACGTAACGGTTGTAGATATATAAACATAAAGTGCCTACCTTTCCGGAGCACCCGGCCTAACTTTCCTAGTGGAAGTCCACGAGTTTAAAAATTAAAAAGAAATTATTTTTAAATATTTTACTTTGATTTGGGATTGTGAATTATACATGGATTAGTATGTTTCTTTATGAATTGAGAACTTCTAATGTTTAAGTCAGTCTGTTTGTGACAATGAATAAATCTTTATTTCTATAGAAAACCAACTATAGTTATATAAAGATATATATGTTGTTCACTTACTTGTAACTAGTCGTAACCGTTATGACATTTGTATGTGGTTTCGCGATTAGCCTAGAATATTTCTGCACAGAGTAAAACGTTGGCGCTATGGGGATTTAGCATGTTGAAAAACCAGGCAAATGGCGGGTCCTTTTGTGCATATACCAATGACATCGCTCCCGGTGTAAACATCACCATGTTAAATCCTCATAGCGCCAACATTAATCTTGTTACAGGTTGCGCATGCCGATCTTCAGTCAAAGTGAACAATATCAAACATTATACAATTTTATTTGATTTTCTATGGAAATAAAGAATTATTCACTCTCACAAGCAGACAAACTTGAACAATAGGCTACTGGTGATATAACAACCTAATGAACGAGAAACATATAATATAAAATAATATTTAGTGGCATGAATAAAACCTTACATCTTATTTATCCCAATTGCTTCGTTTGCAGGTTTGATATCTGTACCATTACCAACCTCAAGGCTTTGCTTTACGAACAGTATAAAGAAAACGAATAAAGAAGAAGCAAAAATGATCTACAAAAACCAATCAACAATGATGAAATATATGCTAGTAACATCGCTTATAGTATCAAATATTTTGTATGTTTACACTATTTCTGTAACGCCCAACATGCAAAATTCAGTGTCAGGAAATCCAGACACGAGTTGTACCGAAAGCTGGCTTTCACATAGACTAGTTGTTGATTGTAGTAGAAGGAATCTATCCAATATACCACCGTGGTTATCTGCAAATACATCTGAACTGGATATTTCAAACAATCCACTGAGGAAACTTCCTGGAAATTCGTTTGTAAAATTTAAAAAACTCGAGCGTCTTGTGTTGTGTAATTGTGAAATACAAAATCTAGATAAACTTTCCTTCATGGTTTAGATCAACTTCTTATTCTTGATTTGTCTTCAAATAAGCTTACAGATAAGACAATTTCACCACTATCCTTTCGGCCTTTAGAACGCCTCACAGATTTACTAATTCATAATAATTATTTTATCAGAATGAGAAATACCCCGACACCGCTATCTCGTATCTCCATACCTTAATTACCTGTCAATAGAAGCAATGAGTACTGTTCAGTTTGGTAAGGGGTTTCAGAATTTGTCCTCCATAAAGTCCTTAACAATACGTGGTGAGAATAAGCTACTCTTCTACCACTCTGAGAAATGATAGCATATCAGTCATATGTAAAGCGTCACCAACATTTCAATATCTTAACATAGACATATCTGGTTTCTAGTCTAATTGATATGGAATATTTGAACACTGTAGAGCATTGAATGGATTTCGTGTTTCAGCAGATCAATTCAGATTTGAAAATGATCCTGAGGTCTTTATTAGCTTACAAGGCCGTTCCATGGAATATTTACATTTTCCAAGTTGTAACAAACGTATTGGTGTTGAGCCTATTTCGCTGACAAAATTTGACTTTAAATATCTTAGAAATATTTGTACAAAACAACTTGATATTGAGTCAAATCATGTTCGAATTGATACATCGTTTACATCAGCTCTTCTATCATTGAAACATCAGAATTGTCTTGAACAAATAAACATTGCACAAAATATCTTTATTTGACTATTCTCCATATTTTATTCTTTTTACCAGATTTGTGAATTTAAGACATCTGGATTTATTTGAGATGAGAAAATTAGGAGCCAAACTTGATTTCCAAACAGCTAATAGAATTTTAGATGAAAGTTGGAAAATAGAAGAAATACCAGAATTAAATACAAACCAACATATTGACATGTACCTGTCTCCAAATATAGAATTTATTAATTCATCCTACATGCAGACAACGTGTTGATGTTCCGATAGTAACCTTTCACGGGTAAGCTTAAAACAGTAGACTTGTCTTATTCGCATTTTGATTCGTGTGACGGAGAAATAGTAGGTTTACCTTTACTGACGCACCTTGGTATGTCAGGCTGGGACTGTCAGGAGATGGGACCTAAACTTATAAATAACTTAACATCTCTGAAAATCCTGGAGGCTGAAGAGAGTAATCTACAGAACGCTTTCCGCCAAAATGATGGGCAAACTTTCCTCCGAGGATTGAATAACCTTTCAATCATAAAATTATCAAGAAATGAGTTAACCAGGTTGCATGAAGAATTCTTTGTTGATCAGTTTGATGTTTTACAAGGCGTTTACATAGGCGGTAACAAATTTAAAAGTATACCATTTGATGTGTCCAAGTTTTCAAAACTACAATTTATAGACCTTAGTAATAATGTTATAAGTACCATATCAAAATCAGAACAAACTGGCCTTGATAACATTGAGAAGATAACTGGTAAATTAACACTTGATTTGTCTGGGAATCAGCTACAGTGTACGTGTAACAATTTGGATTTTCTACGCTGGATGAACAAAACAAAACTAAATTTTAGAAATATCGCTGACACGCACTGTGTGAATGATAAACAAACTGTCAAAAGTATCACTGATATATTAAATAGCATTGATACTTTTTCGCGGGAATGTAGTGATTTCTGGTTAATGTTCTCAGCAATAAGTGTGACTATATTGATAACAGGACTAATACTGAGTGTTTTGGGGTATCGTTACCGATTTGTACTGGAATATTTTATTCTTCGAATCAAAAGACGGCTTAAGAAATACAAGCCTTGAAGACTATTACGAATATGATGTTGTTTCTTACAGTAGCTTGGATTATAAATGGGTGACAAGATGTTTGTTTGTCAAATTGAGTGAAGAGTTTAACGTTTGTCTGTATGATAAGATTTTGTCCCCGGATTACCAATTACAGAAAATATCATTAATGCCATAGATAGTAGTAGAAAGGTCATGTTTGTCATAACAGAAAACTTTCTGAGTAGTTCCTGGGGAAACTATGAAATGGAAATGACCCGGATGCACGCCTTTCAAAATGGAAGAGATAATATGGTGATTGTTATATTGAAGGATGATATAGATGTTTCTGACATGCCGAAAGTTCTGAGAAGCTTGTGGTGGAAAGTTGTCTGTTTACGGTGGAGTGATAGTTTATTACCGGGAGGAGAAGATCTGTTCTGGGCCAAAGCTAGAGAATCCATCTTACACTGAAATGAACATAACAGAGATGTTCTCAATCTTACCTATCCAAAGTATTTGTATTCACCATTGTAAATAAAAATGATACTGATGGGTGCTATGAAGTCGTTTCTACAGCAATCGACTGCAGGAATGTCCGATTTTGTAAATTAAAAAATATTTTAGATGAAATGTGTACGTATATCTAATGTAACCAAGAATATACAAGGTTACTGATGACAACTATCTATTATTGTCAGACATTCCCAAAATCGCAAAACAAAGTAAAACTTTGGAACTGACAAATTAAGTTAAACACGTGAACGTTCACCAAGGAAGTGGGGTCGGGTGCTATGGAAGGGTAAGTACCTTCTGTTCACAGACACACCATACTTATAAACAATATTGTGATGACATAAAATTGCTCGTTTTAAATTTATGTAAAAACAATATTTATTATACATCCTATATACCTATATAGAAAAACTTTGATACGTTTCCTACATGAATCGTGGAAAATATTATCAAGACAAGCCGTTTCCAAACCACAATCCCATAGCAAAATAATAACTTTGAACCTAGGAAATTAGATCACACATGTTAACTTCCACCAGGAATGCGAGGCTGGGTGATCTGAAAGACTAAGCACTTCCTGTTTAGCTAGTTACACCGGCCCCATGTGTAAAAAAATTGGGAATAAAAGAAGTATGGAACAATGAGACGTTAAATATATGGAGGGTATTTTGAATAAAGGGACATCTCCATCAACAATACTGGGATGACCAATATAAAACTTTTGATGGCCCTGATAAGCCTAGACTTGCAATATCCTTGCTTTAACAATTTTTTAACAAAATCATAATGCAATGTATTGTATGAAATTCCCTATTTGGTACATTGTTAAAATATTATGATCTTATGTTAAACTTTAATTGTAATTCCTGTTCAATTCATCGAACTTGGCATCCTAAAACTTTTGTCCAGCATATTCTCAGATATTGTTATGGGGAAAATCTGCAAAACCCACTTGAATGTTGTCTTAAAGAACAATGTCTGTTTGATGGTGTTATATTATCATGTGATTAGATATATAATCCAAAACAGGAAGTACTTTAAATTATACTTCATACATTACTATATATACTTATAAGATGTACAGGAAAATCCTAATTTAAGCGTTTCAATATTAACGTAAGTTTTTCTAACATCACCAAAGAATACATTCAGCATGTTGTGTGAACATGTTCTGCAACGGACCAAGTCAGAACCGCATTTCTGAAATCCGTGTGTATGTCCGACACAGACTTAAAGTTACGTTGTTAATATACTAACATACAGTTAGGAATATCCTGTCCGCTTCCTCTTATCTGGAAATTACCAGCATACTGACCCCCCCCCAAAAAAAAACAAAATTGGACTTTAGCAGCTTTCAGATTTATACGACGTTGTGTTATTTTATATGGAATCAGAGACCAGGATTAGACTGAAGACTTCTCTCATAACACGTATAAAGATACTTGAATTCTGGTAATATATATTTATATATGGTTATCTTATAATGCTTAATATATAATATGAATATGTTATTTACCAATAACGAATGTTTTTTCTGCAATGAATCTGTGTAAGTTAACTTCTAAAAATATAATAATCAAGTTGATTTTGAAAACCATTAATACATGTAACCATAAACAGAAATGAATGAATTCAAATGAATTGTTTTACAAAAATTACAAAACTGGTTGTGTCTATTCATTTTCTATATTTTATTTTATCTAACATTAGACTGTCTGTATTTGATGAAATACAAGTTTTATCGAACACGCGTGATACAGAATCTTCTATCACCACAGTTCACCACACTGTGGTGATACAACATTGGCGGTAAAGTACACGTGCACTTCTCATTGTGACGTCATCGTGGAATCTCCGATTTGTCAAATGTAAACAATGACGTCATTACTACAAAACATGTCATAACATAGTTCAGTGGTTTTCTGTGGTAAAATGTATTTTTTTCATATAAAGTATTGGGTTTTTATTATTTGAATGTGTCTATTCATTTTCTATATTTTATTGTATAATGAAACAGATGAGAAATTCGAACATGGACAAGTATATTTGTTTTTGATTCAATGATTACCCTGGATATATTTTATATTTGACGCCTCATAGTTCGATAATCCTTTCACCCATTTTCTATTACATACGTGGCAGGTGTAGCTAGCCAAACAGGAGGTGCTTACTCTTCTGGTGCACCGGGCCTTACTTCCCTAAGGGAAGTTCATGTATCTAACCCAACTTGTCAGTTTTAAAGTTTTTTACTTTGCTTCTGGATTTTGATTCGGACATGGATAAGTATGTTTGTTTTTGAGACATCATATTTACAAACATTTTTGCAATTCATTGACGGTCAAGACAAACCATGGCTTGTAACATCCCTGAATCTTCAACTAATTTGCAAGAAGCTTGTGTCGTTTACTTATTATTTCTTAGTTACGTATATAAATTAAGAAAATTGAAAAAAATTAAATTAATTATATTCTTTTTATTGAGCATTCATTTGTTGCTTTGTTTCTTTTCAACGCCAGATTTTGTAAAGTTATATGCATTAAGGGAGACTGCTGTGTACAAAACAGGTTGTTGAAAGAGTTGTAACAGATAAATTAACAGATCGACAATTTGATTGATCTTTCCGTTTACTCTGGACAAAGATGTCTGTATTCTGTGTTCGAATACTTGTTTTCTGCTGCACTTTGACATACCTAATGGTCCCCGTATATAGCTTACACAGAAGTAACTGTTCGGAGACACTCAGCAAAGATGGATATCGTATCGATTGTAGTAGAAGAGAATTTACTTATATACCCAAATGGCTCCCTTCTAATATGACTGAGTTGGATATCTCATACAATCCACTGAGAACAATTCCCGATGATTCGTTTGTGAGTGCGTCTAATCTTAAACGCCTCATTATGAACAATTGTCAGATAATGCAACTTACAAACTTTTCATTCAAAGGCTTAACGGAACTTCTTTTCCTTGATTTGACATCAAATTTATTACAAGTAAAAGGGATTTCTAATTATTCTTTCGAGCCTTTAATATCCCTTACTGATTTATTGATCTCAAATAACAGTTTTTATATAGAAAAACAATATCCAGATGAAGCCATGTCGTATCTCAGAAATTTAACTAATCTATCAATAGAAGCAGTAAGTGGGATAAAGTTTGGTAAAGGATTCGAGGAATTATTGTCTTTGATCTCTTTGGAAGTGATATTTTGGATGGATAAATCGTTTATCATAACAAATGATAGCTTAAAATCAGTCTGCATGGGGTCACTTAAAGACATACTGATAAATATGCATAATGGAAGACTTGATTTAATTGATATCGGGGCGTTCAAACATTGCAGATCTTTAACTGGATTTAGGATGGAAATAGCTAGTAACTCCGACATAAAAATGTTATTGAAATCATTGTTTGGTTTACAAGGTCGTTCTATGGAATATATATTACTTTCACACTGTAACGAACGTTTTCGTATAAATCCAATCTCTATTACACCAATGGATTTTCAATATCTTAAAAATATTTGTACAAAACGCATCGATATAAGTTTTAACCATATAAAAATTGATGCCTCATTTTCAGACGCACTCATGTCAATAAAACACAAGGAATGCTTAGAGGAAATCAACATCTCAGGTAATATATTTGCCTTTGAGTTCGCTCCGTTTTTAATTCTTTTTTCACGCTTTGTGAATTTACGATCTTTGTATATCGATCGTATGAAAAAATTGGGAAACAGTTTTGTTTCTCATAACAGTGCTGGTGGTATGTTGATTGACCCTGGAAACAAAATTATGTCTGAGGATATGAATATTTCTTATCATTCTGAGGCAGTTACGGATGTGGACATTTATCTATCCCCAAATTTAGAACTTTTGTCTATGGCCTATATGCATTCACATGATGTATATATCCCGATAGTCACATTTCACGGAGGTAAGATTAAAACATTTGACTTGTCATATGCAACATTTGACTCGTGCAACGGAGAAATAAGAGGTCTGTCTGTTATAACCCATTTTAGCATGTCTGGATGGAACTGCCATCAACTGGGTCCTAATCTAATTAGTAACATGACTACTTTAGAAATTCTTGAAGCCGAGGACAGTAAACTAGACGAAGGCTTCTTCGAGAATAGCGGACGAACATTTCTTCGAGGGTTGAACAATTTATCAGTCATCAAGTTATCAAAAAATTCATTGATAGACCTGCACGAAGAGTTTTTCCGTGATCAGCATAAACTGTTACAAGACGTTCACATGGGCAATAACAAATTTAAAAGTATACCATTTGATGTGTCCAAGTTTTCAAAATTACAATTTATAGACCTTAGTAATAATGTTATAAGTACCATATCAAAATCAGAACAAACTGACCTTGATAACATTGAGAAGATAACTGGTAAATTAACACTTGATTTGGCTGGGAATCAGCTACAGTGTACGTGTAACAATTTGGATTTTCTACGCTGGATGAACAAAACAAAACTAAATTTTAGAAATATCGCTGATACGCACTGTGTGGATGATAAACAAACTGTCAAAAGTATCACTGATATATTAAATAACATTGATACTTTTTCGCGGGAATGTACGACTGATTTCTGGTTAATGTTCTCAGCAATAAGTGTGACTATATTGATAACAGGACTAATACTGAGTGTTTTGGGGTATCGTTACCGATTTGTACTGGAATATTTTATTCTTCGAATCAAAAGACGGCTTAAGAAATACAAGCCCCTTGAAGACTATTACGAATATGATGTGTTTGTTTCTTACAGTAGCTTGGATTATGAATGGGTGACAAGATGTTTGTTTGTCAAACTGAGTGAAGAGTTCAACGTTTGTCTCTATGATAGAGATTTTGTCCCCGGAGTACCAATTACAGAAAATATCATTAATGCCATAGATAGTAGTAGAAAGGTCATGTTTGTCATAACAGAAAACTTTCTGAGTAGTTCCTGGGGAAACTATGAAATGGAAATGACCCGGATGCACGCCTTTCAAAATGGAAGAGATAATATGGTGATTGTTATATTGAAGGATGATATAGATGTTTCTGACATGCCGAAAGTTCTAAGAAGCTTGTGGTGGAAAGTTGTCTGTTTACGGTGGAGTGATAGCTTATTACCGGGAGGAGAAGACCTGTTCTGGGCCAAAGCTAGAGAATCTATCTTACACTAAGTAACTTGTTAATTGACTTACATTATATGTAGACTGCATAATGGCAAAAGCAAAAAAAAAAAAATGGAAGTAACAATAATTTTCATCCATTCCCATAATTTCATTTTTTTCGGTTCTATTGTACTTGGTTACTTCATATACAAATAACTATTATATATGCTGTATATGTACCCAACATGTCATATTATTAATGGTGAAGTAAGTCGTTTTACATATGTGGTGTTGTCCCCTATTGTAACTATTTTTGGAAAAGGTTCAATGTAGATTGTAGTTTTTGATGTAGCAATTAGTGAGGTCAAATGTCAATTTATGGGCAAATTAGGAAGTTAGTTTTAAATTCTTGTATATCTTGAGTTTTTAAAAAATAATGAGATCGGTTTTCGGGTTTTGATTTTCCAAATACCTTCAAAATAAGATAAGCAAGTAAGATCATGACCTAGTTTTGACCTAAATGACTGCGTCGATCTATTGTAAGTTTATATATTATTCTAGACATACAGTACCGGCCTGTCGAAAGTTTAACACTCAGCTAATGAAAAGGAGTCGCAGCTCGGTTGTCTTATGTCCAAGATATGGATAGCTAGTGGTTGAAAAGCTTCCAAATGATATAAATAGCTACTTTCGAAATTTAGCTAATAAGGGGCCGAAATGAGCTGCGATTCAACAATAATTTGTTAGTTTAATGTTTAACTTTCGGTCTGAACTGTACATGTCAAATAGATTTTTTCAGATATCAATTACAAACAAACAGACATATCTTTGTTCAAAGAAACTGTTTTATACAGTGTTTAGACATGTTCGAAATTATGTAAAATTCGGAAATTTAAGTCACTTCAGTGGTATTGTTTTCATGTTTTCAAATATAAATTATTAAAATTGGCAACATATATTAAAATACCATTGTGAACTCTGATTTCTGTAAAATATATGTCATTGGAATAAATTCGTTTGACGGAAACGAATTAAGTATTCTTCGACCATTTTGGGAAAAGGTACCTTAGGAAGTAAACAAGACAATAATTGTATTATCAACTCTGAATATTTTTTACCTATAATTAATAAGGGGTTGAGTTTGACAAACGTTAATACTCGAAATTCTTTTTAACAGGTCATTAAATACCTGTAGTCTCACTTAGCATACATTTGGAATTTCAAGGTAAAAAGGTAGGATTTTTATGTATGTTAAGTGAGACTGGAACATGGTTGTGGACCATGGAGAGAACAATAGAAATTAATTACAGGTAAACTAAAGTCTGTTTCGAAATAAAATGACATTAATAAAAATCATACAATCACCATCCAACCAATTTAACAAGAATTAAATGTGTTCAATTCTATTTCAATCTGAATACTGAAAACTGTTGAAGATGTTAGCCAATATCTTTATAAAAAATTATAATAATAATACAATCAAAATTAATGTTTTAGCAATCATATTTTCAAATTGTGAAAAAAGACGGAATTTTCACTATAATTAGCAGGTTATTAATAAAAAAGATCTAAATTTAATTACCAATAAATAAAAAAAGTACGGAATACATTAAACAGACAAAAATAATAATTTTTTACAAAGTTCTTAAATTTCACTACATGAGGGAAATTTAAATAGGAGAAAAACAAAACTTAAAGATTTTTTTTTAAAATAAAGAACAAAAGTGGATATCGTTATTGTTATTACAAATCTCTTACAAATTGATAGAAATCCTGGTGTAGCTATAGTTTATTAAAATTTTGTTTTTCTAAAATTTGACCATATTTCCTTTCATCAAACCAATTTATTAATTTATTTTTATCTATTGATTCCTGTATTTGATTTTTATTTATTCTTTTACTGATATTTATTTAAATTGAATGAATAAATGAATGAATATCTTTATTGAAAAAGCTGAGAATATTTTTTTAAAATATTGAAAATGTGAAAAAATTATATTCAGCTTCTTTCTTATGAAACAAGTAAAATTTCAAGTCTATTTGAATCACACCACCAAACCAAAACATGTTTTTCATCACTGAATATGTGATTTATTTATATATTTATTTATTTTTTAAATCATTTATTCTTTTCCTATTTTTTAATTTTTTTTACCTTTGAATTTATTTATTTATTTATTATTTATTTATCATTAATTAACTAATTTTAATTTTGTATTGATATTCTTTAGTTGTTATTTTTTGTTGTTTTTTTTTAAACTAAAGCTTGACTATGATGACAATTATGCATATTTAGGAAATAGACTATAGCCAGGTGTACACGTCTCAGGTAAAATCTGGTGATTTTAAAATGTATGCTAAGTGAGACTATGGATTTTTAAAATGTATGCTAAGTAAGACTAAACCATTCTATAAGGGTAGGAGAGATAATCCTTTCAAGATCCCGAAAGCAAGAACCCAACTGTTCGGATTTTTTCTTTGTTTATAAAATATGAAACGAACTTCCCATGTGTAGTTTTTAACAACAGCAAAAAAAAAATAATTATATAAATAAATAAATAAATAAAACGTATTTCATGTTAATATTTTACAATTATTTTTGTCTTTTTCAGTAAAGCACATTATAGAAGACTTTCCCCTTAGGTTCTGGGAACTACTTTAAGATAAACATTTCTTAACAATTTTTTTCTTAAATTTTGTAACTTTTTCCCACTAGCTTGGCATAATAAATCTCAGCCGCTGAATGAAAAAATGCAGGTACTCTTTACCTACAGGGTTGGGTCGGTTGACATGATGCAAGGTCATTAAACTGATTTTTATTGATTTTCATCGAAATATCAGTACTTTCAGTACTTTGATTAAAATGTTTATGTATTAATTTTATATAACAAACATGTATATTACAGCTCCATTCATTTGTGCAATACGTTCTCATGTCAGCATTATACGGTATTTTATCAGATTAAAATAAAATATTAAAGATCTATTGGTCTATTTGTCATGTAAACATTTACATTATATAGCATACAGGTGGATTGATTGATGTTTTACATCCCAGTTAAGAATATTACTGTAAACACATTTATTTAGGCGGTGTACTAATTTTCGCTTATTTCGCGGTAGTTTGTTTCGCGCGAATATAAATACCAAGCGAAAATTATCTTATGCTTATTGTACTATAGTGCATATTTCAATAACGCGAAAACTTAACTACGCAGATATGTCCAATTTACCTATACCGCGAAATTCAATACACGCGAAATTAAATACGTTTAAAGTATACTTATATTGTGACGATGACAGCTTTAGGCAAAATGCCAGAAATTTTTACACTGTCTGTAAAATAGCGTGCCAGGCTTATCGTGACACGTGGCATCAATTTTATGGTTCCGTGACTTTCATTTTTAAATGCTGTGTGCTTGCTGAAAGAACAAACACTACTTATTTTCAAGTCTTGATCAGACACGACCAGGGTTAGAACCCCGTGCTCCCAAATATGGAGCGATCATCTGTACCATTTCAAAACAAATACACTGGAAAAAGTTTTAAACTTCCTTATTTTCATTTCCTTTCAGTCCTAATACAGAAACCGGTTGGTGAAAAATTTAGTTCAACTTGCGACCTCAATGTGATGATCTTAATTATCTGGTAGACGACGCTTATATTTTGTTGGTAGTCGCAACTTATTTTATAGAGCGACTTCCACTTAAAATTATCTGGTGCGGTAGGGATTCGAATCTGGGATTTAATCTATAATATGGTATAGTATTAAAGGTCAAAGTGTAAGTCTTAGAACCCAAAACGTATCATCGCTGTGAGTTCATGCATCAATTGCTAAGATTGTGAAAAGCTTAAGATTACACCACGTTTTTAACCAACCAACCTTTCCAGTATCCACAAAGAGTACATTTGACCTTTAAAAACATCCGAACACTCCAGAATTGCTATGAACAGCATGACCCAACATAAATGACAAAATTATTCATGAAAAATTTATTTTAATTTTACTTTTTATTTAATATTTTACAGCCACTCTTTACTTTTGTACAATATCATCCAGCTCTATATAGCCATTCGTGCAATGACGCTATATTAAGCTTTTAGGCACTGAAACAATGCAAGCTGTGGATGCAATCGGGGTCGACCTTAGTCCATTGAACTTAATATTATCATTTAAGGTCACTTACCTTTGAACTTTGTAATCTTGATGTTTCTTTTTACACAGATGCTATAAGCAAAGTTTCGTGTGCCTAAGGAATAGGAACATTGTCCGCCAGAAAAAAGAGATACGCGTACATCCCACATAGCAAAAAACCTATCTCAAATGAGCAGATATTGAAGAAAAAATATTTCTAGGGTGATACTAATACGCTTCCATAGTTTCTGCAATGGTAGAGCATTGTTTTACTGGCGACCTCCAAATAACACATTATCTTGCAGTCGCTTCTAATTTTTTGTGGCGAACAATGTCCCTATCCTCTTTCAAGTAGTTTGCATTCAAAGTCACATTGACCTAAAACAAACGTAATTTATTAACATTTTGTCATTCCCGAAAACCACAGAAACATGAAACTTCTCCTATAGCTTCTACCCAAGAGTACAAATTTCATTTAAGGTTATAGTAACCTTAAAAGTAAAACATTTTGATTGTTTAATTGTTTGATTGATCAAAGACCTAGAAGCTTAACATTAATACCAGCTGTTAACCATTCCTTGCAAATTCTTTACATATTTTAGTCAGTTTACTTGTAACGTGAGTTTCCCCATTTATGCCGTGACTATATTTTGATGTATTCTTGCAATGGTCTCTATAATGCAGTGTCAAATTTCAAATGTGGTGTGTGTGCGCAATGCAATCTACATAATACCAGTGAATTTATTTATGCCCCGCTTATTATACCCCCCCCCCCGCTTAAAAAGTTGGGGTATATAGTGATAGGGGTGTCCGTCCGTCCTTCCGTTACACCTTAGGGTACCTATCTCTTATCCGCAACTCCTTCTAAACCCTTCAATGGATTTTCATGAAACTTTCACACAATCTTTGTGATATAATGTAGATGTGCACCCCCTATTTAAAAATTCGATCCGATGGACTTTTTTATGTGGGGAGCGGGGGGTATTTTTTGTGAGCTTGTGGCTCACAGGTTTTCTAGTTTGAATGGCGATCCATAATTCACAATGACTAACTGTATGCCTTGGCGTCAGCTGGTAAACGCGGAAGATAATAATTTCCAGAAATTAAAGTTATTAAAGTTATTTTAAAAATGATTAACATGGTTTGAGTTTACAAAAAACTTTATTTAATCTCAAATGGATATAAATAAATTTGACATACATATGTCTGTATTGCTATTATTATTATTTTGGAAGCTGAACATTCTCCATCGCTGTTACATTCAAAGGTTTCCTTTCTGAATTAATTTGTTACGGAATGAATGAAATATGTCTATATATTTTAAAGATATTACACGAATATATCATAATTGGATTGTGTGTAATGTTGTTCCCACCAACTCTCTTCACATTAAATAAATTGAGAGAGAGAGAGAGAGAGAGAGAGAGAAAGAGAGAGATACTAACTCTAATATAAGTGTTAATAAGTCTTGCGTATGTGATACTAAGTCTTACGTAGGAAAAAACTAACTCTTATGTAAGAGTTAAAAAATTCTAGGATGATATTAATACGCTTCCATATCTCTGTATCCAAAATTACCCTGGATATTTTGGCGTCCCATAGTTCCATGTTCCTTTCATTCTCAATTTTGATTACACATGTGGTAGGTGTAGCTAGCTAGAAATGAGTTGTTTATCATTCAGAAGTATCCGACCATACTTCCCAGGTAGGAAGGTCAGGTCTACTTAAATTGTTAATTTTCAAAGTAGTTACTTTGCTTTTACAATTGTTATTTGGGAATGGATCGGTATGTTGTTTTTCACTTTTGCGATTGTGATTTGGGAATGGATCGGTATGGTTGTGCTTGGTTTTTGGGATAGCGATTTGGACGCGGACTGGCATGTTTGTGTTTTGACTTTCGGAGTTGCGATTTGGACATGAATCTGTATTTTTGTGTTTGACGTTTGGGATTGTGATTTGGACCTGGATCGGTATGTTTGTGTTTGACTTTTTGGGTTGTGATTTGGACATGGATCGGTATGTTTGTGTTTGATCTTTGGGTTGTTTTTTGGACATGGATCGGTATGTTTGTGTTTGACTTTTGGGTTTGGGATTTAGGTATGGACTGGTATGTTTGTGTTTGACTTTTAAGTTTGTGATTTGGACATGGACCGGGGTGTTTGTGTTTGACTTTTGTGTTTTGGATTTGGACATGGACTGGTATGTTTGTGTTTGACTTTTAAGTTTGTGATTTGGACATGGAGTGGGGTGTTTGTGTTTGACTTTTGTGTTTGGGATTTGGACATGGACTGGTATGTTTGTGTTTGACTTTTAAGTTTGTGATTTGGACATGGACCGGGGTGTTTGTGTTTGACTTTTAGGTTTGGGATTTAGACATGGACTGGTATGGTTTTTTTTTTACTTTTAGGTTTGTGATTTGGACATGGACTGGTATGTTTGTTTTTGACTTTTAAGTTTGTTATTTGAACATGGACCGGGGTGTTTGTGTTTGACTTTTAGGTTTGTGATTTGGACATGGACTAACATGTTTGTGTTTGTATATTATCGGTATCTCCTGTTCAGTTTTCATTTTGTACAAGTAGTTCCTTATTATTGAGTATACTTACATAAATTTAGTGACGGATGGCCATCTGCCCAGACTGGAAAGTCTGGTAAGCTGTTTTATGATTAAATGATGAGTAGAGTTGTCAAAACCTTATATAATGTGTTTGTATCAGTCTATACATTTGTAAACGTGTTCACGTGTATGCGCGTATGATGAGGTTGTTTGTAGTCACAATAATAATGATGATCAGATAAATGATACAAGGCCAAACACATGGAGATGGATGGTTTTACTGTCATGCTTTTTCCTACAGTTTTTAGTTTACGGATTAACAAATTCGTTTAGAGTTGTTTTTCCAGAAATCATAGAAATTTACGGACATGGAAAAGGGACAACAGCATGGATTGGTTCTATATCAAAATGATCGTTAGGCCAATAGCTACAATATTCGAATATACATGCTTATACAAAAAGTTTATAGTTTTTGAGATAATTAAACATTTAAGTATTCGTTTACATCTATGACCTTGACCTTTGAATCTATGACCTTCATTCATATATCAAAATGATCGTTGTGCAAATGCCTACAATATTTTGATATATATGCCTATACAAAAAGTTTATAGTTTTTGAGATAATTAACAATTTAAATATTTGTTCGCATCTATGACCTTGACCTTTGAACCTATGACCCTCATTTATATATCAAAATGATTGTTAGGCCAATACCTACAATATTCTAATATACATGACTATACAAAAAGTTTATAGTTTTCAAGATATATTGACAAATACATTAATTTTAGCGATTTTCCTTTTAAGTACCTTGCCATTTCCCCATTTTGGCCTCAACAGTTACGATTTGTGCAAATCTGAAACTAGGTGTCCTAAGTATGTTTCACATGAAATATCTAAGCTACATCTCTTGTAAGTTCAGAGGAGATAATTTTTAAAGATTTTCACAATTTCCCCCTTAATAGGGCCCCAAAGGGACATAATCCTTTCATTTGTGCAAATCTGAAAGGCCTTTACCTAGGCATCATAATTACTAAGTTTCATCAAATTTGGCTCGGTAGTTTCAGAGGAGATGATTAAAATGTACAAAGTTAACGCACGACAGACGACGAACGGTGAACCATTGCAATAGCTCATCTAAGCTAAAAACTCTAGTAAATACAGGAACGTGTACATTCAGCATGAACTAAGTAGAAGTGAACAAAACACACAAACATCTCTAGTAACCATCCTGAAAGAAATCGGAAAGGACAAAGATTATCACGTCAATGGTTCGAGAATCGTCCCGAAAAAACATGACAGAGGAAATTACTCCGAGAATGATTCACAAATACACAACGGAAATCGGCAACAAAGATATCACCGTAGCCCAAATAAAAATCGACGACCAAAATACACAGAACATAATAGATTTGAACGACGTAACGACGACATGAGTTACAATCATAACAGTAACAGGAGATCATATCACAGACATTAGGAAATATATATATGGTGTATGGAACGTCGGTGGATTCTCGACCAAAACTGATAGTGAAAACTTTTTTTTATAGACAAAGTGTATTAAATAATTTTGATTTTGATATTATATATATTACAGAAACTTTTCTTTTAGGTACAAACACTTTGAAATTAAATGACTATATATTTAAGGGTAATAATAGAAAATCTATACATAAAAATGCACGCAGAGGTTCAGGTGTAGGTGTTTTTGTTAAATCTTGGCTGTATAAAATGTACGATATAGACATCTTAGATGATAGCAATGAAGACGTTATGTGGGTTCGCTTTAAAAACGATTATGACAATTTTATCATATGTGTTTGCTATTTGCCACCTGAAAAGTCATCCCGATCTAATGACGAGGAGTCATTTTATAATAAACTATTACACCAAGTATATCAGTATCAAAATTTAGGTAAAATTTATATTGTAGGTGATTTGAACTCTAGAATAGGTGATCATAGTGACTATATTGAAGGTGTGGATTGGTCCAAGGGAGGAAATTGATACATATTCTAACGCATATGGTGATTTATTACTTGATTTTTTTTTTTAATATTTTTATTATTTTTAATGACACATTACATGCTATAATCATACAACAAAAAGAGCATAGTATAGAAATACTAACAGAAAGAAAAATAAAGACATTTTTAAACACAGTTACATGTTTTATATATAAAGGGAGATAATTCACATATTTTGGGTGCTTAACAGGTTATATTCATTAATTCCACATATGTATATGGTAGAAATATTGCCTTCTACATATCTAATGGTAGTCTTTAATATTTATTATGTAAAAAATAAAATTAGATACGCAAATGCTAATTGCTTATTATCTTTTAAGGAAATCCTAAAGAGTTTTAAAGGTCATTTGGGGAGGGAGGAGAACAGTTATATCTTAAAACAAATTCATCCAGTGCTTCCAATATTTATCGTATTCTTGCCATTTACAGTTCTTAAACATAATACATTTTCAATAAAAAATATTCTTGCAAGTAGTTTTGTAAACTAAGTATGTGGACCTCTGATTTTTCCAATTTCATTTTAAAAATATAGTACTTAGTATGTAAAATTATGAAGTTAATAACTTTATTTGCTTTTAATGACATGGTTTTTCAAACAGGATTGATAGTAGATCAAGGTTTAGGCCAATTTGTAATATATTTAGTATCCAGGTTTGTAAATCATTCCATAGAGTATGTACCTTTGGGCAATAATAGAACATATGCTCTATAGATTCCTCTATATTCTTACATTGATTACAGGTTTTATCTGAAAAAATAGTTTTATATGTTAAATAGGAATTTGTTTCAATTATTCTATGTAAAATCTTGAACTGAAACCACTGAATTGTAGTATTTTGTGTTGTTTTGAATGGAAGTAAATATATGTTTGACCATTTCTGGTTAGCAATGTCATATACCATTTTTTGAATTTAATCATAAAATACATTCAAAAAATGGTATATGACAGCAATGTAAATACCTTGATTAGACCATTTAGATGTTTCTATTTTACTTTTGGCAAGAATATGATAAATATCTCTGCATCCTTTTGGAGATTTTATTAGAATTTTAAGATTTTGGTGTATATGGCAATCAAAATAGCTGTTATTTAAGCTATTGTATTCAAAATTACATTTCTTTCGATAACATCTAACAGTGGTAATCAAACTGTTAAACTCCAAAAAATTTGTGTTTAAGTTGTGAACATGTAAAAAAGAATCATAACAATATAAAATACCTTTCTCGTCAAACAGATCTGAAATAATTCTAATGCCATTATTAAAGTAATGCTTATAGAAAATAGTGTGTTTATCAATCATAATATCTCTATAATACCAGATTTGAGCATTTAGAATATCACTATCACTAAGAGGGGTAGTTTTATGAGTAAAAAAATTCCAGCTATTGAACACATCTAACCAAAATTTATTATTCAGATTATCTGTAAGTTTTGAGATATATTCTGGACCTAATTTGAAGATTTTATCTAGTTTACCATTACAAATAGTTTCTAATAATCTGTACCATTTTGTATTTGTATATAAAAATCTTCTGATCCATGACATTTTTAGAGATTTCAAAAATAAATCTAAATTAATCATTTTTACACCCCTTGTTACAACGCATTTGGTAACAAAAACGCATTTGGTAACAAAAATTTTAACATCTTCTAGAAATAGAATACACAGCATCAGTATATCAGTCGGAGTTGTTAATATGACAAATAGTTGATATCTGATGAGATATCCCCAAAAAACAAAAAGATATCCAAATTTTCCCGAAAACGCATTTGGTAACAAAAGTATGTTGAACCTGTAACGCATTTGGTAACAAAAATTTAAACAACTTCTAGAAATAGAATACACGGTATCTGAGTGTCAGTCGGAGTTGTAGATATGACAAATAGTAAATATCTGATGAGATATCACCAAAATGTAACAGATATCCTACTTTTCCCTAAAACGCATTTGGTAACAAAAGTATGTTGAACCTGAAACGCATTTGGTAACAAAAATTTTAACAACTTCTAGAAACAGAATACACGGTTTCTGAGTGTCAGTCGGAGTTGTAGATATGACAAATAGTTGATATCTGATGAGATATCATAGAAAAAAAGAGATATCCAAATTTTCCCGAAAACGCATTTGGTAACAAAAGTATGTTCAACGTGAAACGCATTTGGTAACAAAATTGAAACAACTTCTAGAAATAGAATACACGGTATCTGAGTGTCAGTCGGAGTTGTAGATATGACAAATAGTAGATATCTGATGAGATATCACCAAAATGTAACAGATATCCTACTTTTCCCTAAAACGCATTTGGTAACAAAAGTATGTTGAACCTGAAACGCATTTGGTAACAAAAATTTAAACAACTTTAGAAACAGAATACACGGTTTCTGAGTGTCAGTCGGAGTTGTAAATATGACAAATAGTAGATATCTGATGAGATATCATAAAAAAAGAGATACTCAAATTTTCCCGAAAATGCATTTGGTAACAAAAGTATGTTCAACATGAAACGCATTTGGTAACAAAATTGAAACAACTTCTAAAAATAGAATACACGGTATCCGAGTGTCAGTCGGAGTTGTAGATATGACAAATAGTAGATATCTGATGAGATATCACCAAAATGTAACAGATATCCTACTTTTCCCTAAAACGCATTTGGTAACAAAAGTATGTTGAACCTGAAACGCATTTGGTAACAAAAATTTAAACAACTTCTAGAAATAGAATACACGGTATCTGAGTGTCAGTCGGAGTTGTAGATATGACAAATAGTTGATATCTGATGAGATATCATAAAAAAAGAGATATCCTACTTTTCCCTAAAACGCATTTGGTAACAAAAGTATGTTCAACGTGAAACGCATTTGGTAACAAAATTGAAACAACTTCTAGAAATAGAATACACGGTATCTGAGTGTCAGTCGGAGTTGTAGATATGACAAATAGTAGATATCTGATGAGATATCACCAAAATGTAACAGATATCCTACTTTTCCCTAAAACGCATTTGGTAACAAAAGTATGTTGAACCTGAAACGCATTTGGTAACAAAAATTTAAACAACTTCTAGAAACAGAATACACGGTTTCTGAGTGTCAGTCGGAGTTGTAGATATGACAAATAGTTGATATCTGATGAGATATCATCAAAAACAAAGAGATATCCATCTATTCCCGACTTTAACCTTTAATCCTGACTCCATTATAGGAAACATCAAAATTGAAATTAAAAAAAAACATTTCCAAATCTTTAAATATAGACAAGACATAACAATTTAAGGCTTAAATGGCAAGGTAGGTAATGACATTGACCTTTGATCTTAGGTATATCTTCTTGCAAGCCTAGGAAAAAAGTCTTATGACGTCATCACAGTATTGTTGATAAGTTTGATGTCTCTGTGTTCAGGATTGCCAGGGATATTTTTGACATCTCATAGTTCCATGTTCCCACACAATTTTGATTACAAAAGTGGCGGATGTAGCTAGCTAAACAGGAGGTGCTTACCCTTCCGAAGCACCCGACCTCACTTCCCTGGTGAAAGTTCACGTGTCTAACCTGACTTGTAAGTTCCAAAGTTTTTACTTTGCTTCTGGGTTGTGATTTGGACATGGATGAGTATGTTTGTTATTGATTCTTTGAAATATTCCCAATTATAAGCTAAAATAGAAACAAAAGCACACATACCAAGCAAAGCCATTACCTTGACCCAGTTTTGAAGATATCGCAAGATTAAGCTTATTTCATAAATACTGTGTTGACCATGACCTTGGCTTTATGTAGAAAAACAGTGCTTTAAAACATCAAAATTAAATCTATATTGAAGCAATTAAAAATAGTTGAAATGGTAGTAAAAGATCTAGGATTAGGTCATGGCATTGACATCTTACTTCGACCTATTTTGAGGGTCATTTCAACAGAAAGTAAAAATTGAAAACCTGATGCAAACTGTCATAATTGAAAGCCATTTTACGAAATTCACACAAAGACGCAGTACCCATTTTTGTACCGAGGTTGATGCAACATGATATTTTACCATTATCGGTTACGGAGAGAAAATGTTTTTGCTCCTTAGACGACCTTGTCCTAGTTATGGTAACCGTGGCAATACCACGAATAAATCTGAACTACACCAGCCTATATATACTTCAGAGCGAATATCATTGATATCTGATCAGTTGTTTCAGAAGAGAAATCAAAATTGGTTGTCTAAGATTAAATGATTAACGAAAACATATTGAAGTCACATTGTACATTTCATTTGTATGTTGCAAAAACGTGCTTTTGTGTTATTTCCCTGTTGTACTGTCAAAAGTATTGAAATGTTCTCACTCACGCGGTATCGGCTACAGTACGTCTGTTGGCGTTTTCGAGAGATCGTTCTCTCAATTGGGTTTCCAACCATTCATTTAAGCCCTAATATGAGGTTCCATGGGTTGTAAGTGTACGTCGCTTGCGCCGGACGTTTGGGTCACATAGTGGAGTATTGTTTGAAGTAAAACAAGTTTTGTCCGGGTCAGAACGTCGATAGGAATTACGCATGGTTGAGATTACGTGAAACAGGAAATACATGATTCGAAATCCGAAATATTGGTTGGCGCCAATAACATGTTCTCATGAATATTTTTTTTATTTTTCAAACCTTGTGCTCCAATGATTTAATTCATATTTGTTTTACTAGTATAAGTGTACATTACAAGTTCGTAAATTCCACTAGGTTTTGTTGCTTCTCATTGTTTATTAGATTTTTGTTATTTGTCGATAATTCGTACCATCATTTTGTGTTTTGTGAATGTTCCATGCAACATTTAAGCAATCAAGTGGCATTTGCTCTCAAAAATTATAATTGTCCAGTATTTTTATGGCTTCTTGTTTAATTTGATTTTAGTGTGTAGATTATATCAGGAAGGTGCATGTGATAGTTTAAATCAAAACCATTTTGATTGACGGCAAATATGTCTGTAAGTAAATAAGTGAAGTTATAAATTGACATACATGTATAAATAAGAAATGACATTACACATACGAAAATGAATAATAAGCAAAATAATTATGGTCAATGTGTGTGTGTGTGTGTTTGTGTGTGTTTTTGTTTTTTTAACATTCTTTCAAAACATGACTATAACGTGTACATAATGTACAAATTATAATTTTATAAGATTTCTTTTGTTATAACCGGTTAGATAACATAATCATAACGTGTATCTTGAACTAGTAAGGGCTAACACATCTTTCCTCATCACAATAATAATAATAATGATAATATTACAAACACCATTCCAATTCTTAACAAAAGTTTAACCATTACTGATTAAACATTTTACTCAGCTTATCTGAATAAAAGCTTAAAAAATGATGTCAATAGCCCGTCAGCCAGGACCGTACTTAAACAAAATTGACATTCCCTTTTCTTAAACTTCATTTGCAAAACATCACTGCGACCTTTTTTGTAGTCTTACAGAAAAGTTAGCTTTTCCAATAATATTGGAAAATACAATGTATATGACAACTAATTCCAGCTCGTATATAACTGCCTACACGATATGCATAGAAAAACTGGACACAGAACAGCATAAAAAGAAACAAAACATGTAGATTATGATAAAAATGTTTCCAAACTTCCGATTCAGAGAATGTTTTGACAGTACGACAGGGAAATAACACAAAAGCGCGTTTTTTTTTTGTTTTTGTTTTTTTTTTGCAACATACAAATGAAATGTACAAATGACTTCAATAAGTTTCCGTTAATCATTTAATCGGAATAACATCTTTGACACCCAATTTTGATTTCTCTTCTAAAACAACAGAACAGATATCATTTAATTTGTTCTGAAGTATATATAGGCTGGTGTAGTTCAGATTTATTCGTTGTATTGCCACGGTTACCATAACTAGGACAAGGTCGTCTAAGGAGCAAAACATTTTCTCTCCGTAACCGATAATGGAAAAATATCATGTTGCATTAACCTCTGAAGGTTTTACCCTTTAGAAATATTCGGTAGAAAAATGGGTACCTCGTCTTAGTGTGAATTTCGTAAAATGGCTTCCAATTATGACAGTTTGCATCAGGTTTTCAATTTTTACTTTCTGTTGAAATGACCCTCAAAATGGGTCGAAGTAAGATGTCAATGTCATGGCCTAATCTTAGATCTTTTACTACCATTTCAACTATTTTTAATTGCTTCAATATAGATTTAATTTTGATGTTTTAAAGCACTGTTTTTCTACATAAAGCCAAGGTCATGGTCAAGACAGTATTTATGAAATAAGCTTAATCTTGCGATATCTTCAAAACTGGGTCAAGGTAATGGCTTTGCTTGGTATGTGTGCTTTTGTTTCTATTTTAGCTTATAATTGGGAATATTTCAAAGAATCAAAATCAAACATACTCATCCATGTCCAAATCACAATCCAGAAGCAAAGTAAAAACTTTGGAACTTACAAGTCAGGTAAGACACGTGAACTTCCACCAGGGAAGTGAGGTCGGGTGCTTCGGAAGGGTAAGCACCTCCTGTTTAGCTAGCTACATCCGCCACTTTTGTAATCAAAATTGTGTGGGAACATGGAACTATGAGACGTCAAAAATATCCCTGGCAATCCTGAACACAGAGACATCAAACTTATCAACAATACTGTGATGACGTCATAAGACTTTTTGAGGGCCTTCATAAGCCTAGGCTTGCAAGAAGATATACCTAAGATCAAAGGTCAATGTCATGACCTACCTTGCCATTTAAACCTTAAATTGTTATGTCTTGTCTATATGTAAAGATTTTGAAATGTTTTTTTTTTAAATTTCAATTTGAAGTTTCCTATATTGGAGTCAGGATTAAAGGTTAAAGTCGGGAAAAGTTGGATATCTCTTTGTTTTTGATGATATCTCATCAGATATCAACTATTTGTCATATCTACAACTCCGACTGACACTCAGATACCGTGTACTCTATTTCTAGAAGTTGTTTCAATTTTGTTACCAAATGCGTTTCACGTTGAACATACTTTGTTACCAAATGCGTTTTTGGGAAAATTTGGATATCTCTTTGTTTTTGGTGATATCTCATCAGATATTTACTATTTGTCATATCTACAACTCCGACTGACACTCAGATACCGTGTATGCTATTTCTAGAAGTTGTTTAAAATTTTGTTACCAAATGCGTTTCAGGTTCAACATACTTTTGTTACCAAATGCTTTTTAGGGAAAAGTAGGATATCTGTTACATTTTGGTGATATCTCATCAGATATCTACTATTTGTCATATCTACAACTCCGACTGACACTCAGATACCGTGTATTCTATTTCTAGAAGTTGTTTAAATTTTTGTTACCAAATGCGTTTAAGGTTCAACATACTTTTGTTACCGAATGCGTTTTAGGGAAAAGTAGGATATCTGTTACATTTTGGTGATATCTCATCAGATATCTACTATTTGTCATATCTACAACTCCGACTGACACTCAGATACCGTGTATTCTATTTCTAGAAGTTGTTTCAATTTTTGTTACCAAATGCGTTTTAGGTTCAACATACTTTTGTTACCAAATGCGTTTTAGGGAAAAGTAGGATATCTGTTACATTTTGGTGATATCTCATCAGATATCTACTATTTGTCATATCTACAACTCCGACTGACACTCAGATACCGTGTATTCTATTTCTAAAAGTTGTTTAAATTTTTGTTACCAAATGCGTTACAGGTTCAACATACTTTTGTTACCAAATGCGTTTTAGGGAAAAGTAGGATATCTGTTACATTTTGGTGATATCTCATCAGATATCTACTATTTGTCATATCTACAACTCCGACTGACACTCAGAAACCGTGTATTCTGTTTCTAGAAGTTGTTTAAATTTTTGTTACCAAATGCGTTACAGGTTCAACATACTTTTGTTACCAAATGCGTTTTAGGGAAAAGTAGGATATCTGTTACATTTTGGTGATATCTCATCAGATATCTACTATTTGTCATATCTACAACTCCGACTGACACTCAGATACCGTGTATTCTATTTCTAGAAGTTGTTTAAATTTTTGTTACCAAATGCGTTTCAGGTTCAACATACTTTTGTTACCAAATGCGTTTTAGGGAAAAGTAGGATATCTGTTACATTTTAGTGATATCTCATCAGATATCTACTATTTGTCATATCTACAACTCCGACTGACACTCAGAAACCGTGTATTCTGTTTCTAGAAGTTGTTTAAATTTTTGTTACCAAATGCGTTTCAGGTTCAACATACTTTTGTTACCAAATGCGTTTTAGGGAAAAGTAGGATATCTGTTACATTTTGGTGATATCTCATCAGATATCTACTATTTGTCATATCTACAACTCCGACTGACACTCAGATACCGTGTATTCTATTTCTAGAAGTTGTTTAAATTTTTGTTACCAAATGCGTTACAGGTTCAACATACTTTTGTTACCAAATGCGTTTTCGGGAAAATTTGGATATCTTTTTGTTTTTGGTGATATCTCATCAGATATCAACTATTTGTCATATTAACAACTCCGACTGATATACTGATGCTGTGTATTCTATTTCTAGAAGATGTTAAAATTTTTGTTACCAAATGCGTTTTTGTTACCAATTGCGTTGTAACACCCCTTCTTCATAGTTTTGTATCATTACATTTCTATCTATTCTATCCACCTTTGACTGCCATGTAAACTGAAACAGTGTTGAGTTTAATCATCTACAAATTTAGAGGAAGAGTTTGGCAGACATAAAAGTAAGAATGTTAATTTAGATAAAATGAGGGATTTAAGGATTGTGATTCTTCCTAGAACTGTGAGATTTCTTCTATTCCAAGATTTGATCAGTTTGTTTATTTCTAAAAGCTTATTATCATAATTCAGTTATTCAGTTTCACTTATGATTACAGAAAAATTTATTCCAAGCAATGTGAATTCTTGTGAACCCAAATTTAATTTCCATTTTGAATGGTGGAAAACTTCCTTTGAAAATTTTTTGCTACCTATTCAGATAACTTCTGTTTTTGAAAAGTTAATTTTCAAGCCTGAAATTTTTGCATAATAATCAAGAACATATAGTGAAGAGTAAAGAGATTTGGCAGAACCATCTAAAAGAAGATTTGTTACTTGATTTTTTAGTTGATTGCAATATGTGTGTCATAAATGGAAGAGCAGGTTGCCAAAACTATACATGCATAAAAAGTCGGGTAAATCTGTGGTTGATTTTGTTATTACACCACATGAATATGTAAATGATATTTCGTTTTTTTCATGTACATACAATGTCAGAAATTAGAAATCTATTGTTTTTAAATGAAAATGTAAAAGTGCCAGATAGAATTCAAATTGAAATGTAATGTGGTTCATGAACAACCAACACGTACCTCTACCCAATCTCGTGAACATGTTCGAGCACCAAGGAGTTTCAAACGTGTGCTTCCCGATGATTTTATGTGTAATGATAATATTTTTAATAATATACAAAGTACAATAGAGAGAATCGAAAATGAACTTCGTGTTACAAAGGATCTAGATAACGCATACAGTGAGTTTTTGAAATTCGTTAAAACAGTAGTAGAGACCAAATTACCGGAAAATAAAACCACGTTATCAGTATTTAAACAAAGTAAAAGTAGAAGGAAACCGTACTGGAATAATGAACTACAAAGTCTTTGGAACACAGCTTGCGAGAAAGAAAATAATTGGTTGAAATTCAAAGGGAATAAATGTTCAAAACGATTACTGCGGACGGAGTTTTGTGATGCGCGAAATATATTTGACAAAACACTAAGGAAAGAAAAACGTCGCTTTCAGTTGCAACAACAAAATGAACTACTTAACCAATATCAACAGCCCAACTCAAGGAACTTCTGGAAGAGCATTAGTAAAATCGGAATAGCAAATGAGCGCAAAATTGACATTCCATGGGAAATACGTAGTGAAACTGGTGAAAAGTACACCGATATAGATACAGTGATGGACACTTGGAAATCATCATTTGAAAAATTGTATAACGATGGTAGCGATAACTCGGATATTCAGTTAAATTATGATTTAAATAGAAACTGTGTAAATAATGACATTTCTATCCTTAACAACGACATAGATTTCAGCGAAGTCAGACATGCAGTTTATAGAGCCAAATTAAATAAAGCAGTCGGCCTAGATGAAATCGTGGCAGAATTTTTAAAGAATGACTATTGTATAAATATTTTATATAATCTCCTACTGCTTTCAGACCGGAAAAGTTCCCAAAGAATGGTGTAAAAGCATGATTAAATTTTGAAACCAAATAAAGAACCAACCGATCCACTAGGATACAGAGGCATAGCACTTATATCGGTACCATGCAAAATATACTCTGATATTTTAAATAAAAGGCTTTCGTCGTACTTGGAGGACAATCAGCTACTTGCGGACGAACAGAACGGATTTAGAACCACTGTGGTACAGCGTACACGGGATATTTAAGCATAAAATGAGCAAAACAGCTAGTGTAAACAACACCAGCGGGAGTCGAAAGCCAATTTTTTACTTATCTGTTCATTTTAACATGTGATGGTGTATTGGGGCATCAATCGGACACATAAACGTTTCTATTGAAATAGTTCACTGCATCTGATACACTGTTTAAACTTTAAAACAAATTGATAAAGCGTAAGTGCTCACCTGTGATTTTGCCGTCGCCGGGAGTTTCTGTTCAATATTTCAATTTTCACTTCTTGATTAAAACTTCTGAAGCGTACCTAACTTACATACAGCTGTGTTGGTACTGCTGCTGCACCGCCAACGTCCTCAGCCGAGGCCATCCCTCATTGTGTGTTTCGACCCCTAGCTCGGTACACTCTCAGGATGGGGGGTCCACAGTGGTGATCAGTCACTGCGCGTTGGTGGTGGGTATCCAGCTACTAATGTCCCTCTTCATCCACACCCAGCATGATGGTCTTTCTGCTGCTTGGGCCATCTTCTGGACTGCTGCTCGTCTACATCTTCCTGTGACTCCTAACCCAGATAGCATTCTCCAAACTGATTGTGCTGGGAAGCCTCTACATCCAACCTCTACTGGATAGTTCCAGGTCTGCCACCCGTTCTCTCTGCACTCCATTAGCAATGTATCGTACTTTGCCTTCTTCCTCTCATGGGCTTCAGCACATCTTTCCTCCCATGGAACTGTCAGCTCTATTACTTTGATCTTTTTTGTCCCTGGTGACCACAATACCATATCAGGCCTGAGATTGGTTGGAATTATCTCAGGAAAAGCCAGTTTCTTGTCAAGGTCCACAACCATCTTCCAGTCATCTGCCTGGTCCAGTATCCCAAACTTCTCCTTTGCTCTTCTCTTCACTATTTCACCTTCCTTTACAAACTGGATATTACTGTGTTTTATCTTTGTGTGTTTTCCCTTGCTTTTCCGCTCTTTCTCTACCGTATCTGCCATCTCTCGTAGAACCTGGTTATGACGCCAGGTGTATCTTCCCTGTGATAACGCCACCTGACAGGAGGACAAGATATGTTGTAGAGTTCCTCTTTTACCACAGAGGGGACAATCTGGTGTTTCTGTAAGATCCCATCTCTGGAGATTTGCTGGTGTTGGTAGCAAATCGTAAACTGAGCGTAAAAGAAATTGTAGTTGGAATTGTGGATACTTCCAGATGTCTGACCAGAATAGTGTTCGTTGGTCTGTATCCCATCTTGTCCAAGCTCCCTGAACTCCCATCTCTACTGCCTTGGCTTGCCGGTTATCTTCCTCACTAGCTCGGATTTCTTTTTGAACCATACTCCGTTTTTCCGTTGTATTGGCCTTGTTCCAATAGCAACTCTTGGAGGTTCCTAAACCCTGTCTTCCCACAGCCACTGTTCCTATGATGTCTTTGTGTCTTAACCTGCTCTCCGCCTGTTCTACTGCCTGTGTTGCTGACCACTTCCTCCCGTCCGTACTTCTACTCCAGCTGATCTCACCTTATCATCTCTTGAATCCTTTAAAGTCATAACAAGTCTTGCCTTGCCGGTCTTGAACTCTTCTACTATTGATGTCAAAGGAAGTTGTAGCTTGGCTGTTCTGCTATACAAGCCTATCGATGTGAAGCTTGGTGGTACTCCAAACCATTTTCTCAGGTGTTTATTGATGATTCTCTCCAGTTTCTCCACTGTCGATGTTGATATCTCATACAGCATTAGCGGCCAGGATAAGCGTGGTAAAAGGCCATGTTGGTAGATCCATGCCTTGAACTTTCCAGGTAGTCCTGTCTTGTCTAGTTCCTCATTCCTTCTTTAACTTGATGTTCTATCTTCTGGATGTTGTCCTTATCGCCGAGAGTTTCATCAAACCATTTGCCTAAGCACTTAATAGGGTTTCCGACTATAGATGGAATATTCTCACTCTGAATGGTTAGGTTGAACTTCTGTGTAACTTTGCCTCTCTTTATTATTAATGATCTCGACTTTCTGGGTTTAAATGTCATTCTTGCCCATGATGCTGTTTCTTCTAGTGCGTGTAATATCCACCTAGCTTGAATATGCGTGCCTGTTGTTATCGTTAGATCATCTGTAGCAGGCTTGGTCAATGAAAGGTTCAATAAAAAAACTGATGATGTTCTTGGTAGTTTTATTTTGACAGTATATAGCATTAATTCGTTTAGTGTCATACATCAACCTCAACATCAACGTAAGAACTGAAAAATACAAAAAATAAACATCATAAGTGGCGTATTCTCAAAACATAAAAAATACACCGATATCTAAACAAACGTTGTACGATTTAGACGACATTTCAATATTTACCATAAAAGAGAGGTAACTCTTATAGTTGAATTAACGTACCATAATGTAACAGTGCCGACCAAAATGGACGTACCATATCGTAAAATTACCCATCAGTTATATGTATAGCAAGTAAGGTGCAAGTAAAATACTAATAACAACTGGTTATGCTAAGTTAAAACAGAATAAACACTAAACACGTTTATTTTACGTGTATAACTAACACAAAGTGAATATTACAAATATTTAAACAAGATAAACAAAAGGAGGGGCCCTGAGCACATGGATCGTTAGTGCGATTCTGAATATCCTAGTAAACTTGCATCAAATGGCAATTGTACAAAATGACAGGGAATAAAGAGTTAATAATAGTGTTTTAGAATCGTTTAGTACCTTATTCTCCTGACCAAGTTGCTATTTAGAGTTTGCATTCGTTAAAATCGTTCCTGTATCGTTAAACCATGCCGTTTTGGCTGGGCGGAAATGCTATTAAAGATCATGCGCACACAAAGGGAGAGCACTCTATTTGAGTGATAACAAAAATGTAAAAAAATCAAAGTACTGAAGGAACTGACAAACTTCAATACAATCGTTAAGTGTAATCAAAACACTGACATTTACACTCCCACCAAAATCAAAAAATGATTTTACCCAAAAAATTCAGTGTTCAACAATTTTAACCACACAAATAAAATAAAGAGTCACAAAAATGTCACTAACATGTTCACTAAACAATATAATAACTACTGAGCATCACTTTCTATTAAAAGTACCAATTTGTGAATACTACGTTCTAACACGGACGGGCGATGATCTCCTTTAGCACTTAATTGAATCTTCACTCTTCTGACAAGACCATCATCGTCGGCATTAGCTTCAACGACCTTAGCAAGAGACCACTGGTTTCGTGGAAGGTCGATATCCTTTAAAAGAACTAGATCACCTATACGCATATTACGACGAACTTTGTGCCATTTTTGTCTAAGTGAAATCTGAGCAATATATTCCTTTTTCCATCGAGCCCAGAACTGTTCGAGCAAATATTGAACCCGTCTCCATCGTTTTCGCAAATATAGATCTTCTTTAATAAACCCACCAGGGGGTGGTTCCGGAATGATAGACTTTGCAGTCAGAATATGATTTGGAGTAAGCGGTTCCAATGAATTGGGGTCATTTATCTCACTCACAGTGAGAGGACGGCAATTTACAATTGACATCACTTCATAAAAAACAGTCCTTAGAGATGAATCATCTAGTCTTCCTGGACAAAGCATAAGAACGGAGTCAAGTATACTTCTAACAGTCTTGATCTGTCTTTCCCACACCCCACCTGTGTGACTTGAATCTGGAGCATTCATTATGAAATTGCATTGCCTTTCGGTGAGAAATGAATTCAATTTGACCTTATCCACTGTCCTTTCAAATTCATTTTTTGCACCTATAAAGTTTGATCCTTGATCAGATCGAATTTGTTTTACGGCACCACGAATAGCTATGAAACATCGCAACCCATTAATGAATGCATCAGTTGACATGTCATCCAGCATCTCAATATGAATGGCACGTGAACACATACAGGTAATTAGTAATCCATAGCGCTTTACTTCCTTTCGACCCTGCTTAACAAGAAACGGACCAAAACAGTCCATGCCACAAAACATAAATGGTGGTGAAGGCTCTACCCGATCACATGGAAGGTCTGCCATTTTTTGTAATTCCGTAGGCCGTCTAAGCTTTCTGCAAATTATACATCCTCTTATGAATTTTGCAATGACTTTGCTGGCTCCAATAATCCAGTAACCAAGTGAACGTAAATTGTTCAGTGTTATTCCTCTGCCTTGATGCTGAACACGGATGTGAGCATGAGAAATAATCAGTTTAGTGATATGACCATCCTTTGGTAAAATAATTGGATGTTTGTACAGCGATGGAAAATCTGCCTTTCTTAACCTGCCACCAACTCGTAATACACCGTCCTGCAGAATCGGATCTAGAGAATAGAGGGTATCAGACTTGGGAAGTGTTGTTGATTTGAGTAGTGTGTTCACAGATTCTTTAAATGTATCAAGTTGAACAAGCTTTATTATTGTTCTTTCTGCATTTTGTCTTTCATCTACTGTCGGCGAGTGCGTTCCCTTTACACCATTTGATAAACGTATTATTCTAGCTAACACGGAAACAGCTTTGGTCCAACATGAAAACCTCTTAAGTCGATCAAGAATACTTGGAAAAGAGCTTGTGTCTGTACAAAGTGAGCTCGCAGATTTGACCTCAGGATCTCCCAGTTGCAGTTCAGAATTAGTGGTTTCCATTGTAATATCATGTTCCCAGAGAAATGGCGGACCAGACAACCATGATGATGAAACAATTTCAGACGCACAGAGTCCACGGGAAGCATGATCTGCTGGATTGTTGCAAGAATCGACGTAAAACCACTGACTTGGTTCTGTAACATTTCTAATCATTTGAACTCGGTTCGCCACAAAAACATGAAATCGCCTGGCTTCATTATTGATGTATCCTAACACAACACGGGAATCGGTCCAGAAAAATTCTCTTTGCACAGGTAAATTTAATTCAGCTTTCAAAAACAAGCTAACTTTCACTGATAAAACAGCTGCAGTCAATTCAAGTCTGGGTATGGTGACAACCTTCAAAGGAGCAACTCTAGATTTTCCCATTAAGAGTGCACAATGCACACCTGTAACACTAACTATCCGTAGATATGAGCATTGACCATAACCTTTGTAACTTGCATCCGAGAAATGGTGCAATTCTATGCATGATGGTTCGCCAAGCGTACGGGGTATAAGACATCTTGGGATATTAACAGCATTTAGTTTATGGATATCATCTGTCCAGCTTTCCCAATCAACTTTCTTACTCTCGGGTAGCATGTCATTCCATCCAACACCCGCCTGACACATTTCTTGCAAAATCCGCTTGCCTATCAAAGTGAAAGGAGAAAGTAGTCCCAAAGGGTCAAATATCGATGCTACAATAGATAGCATATTCCTTCTAGTAGGTAAAGCGTTTTGAATAGCAATTTTGAAGTTAAAGACATCATCTTCTACACTCCACTGAATGCCAAGTGCTTGTTCAACAGGTAGTTGTTCGAGAGTCAAATCCAAATCCTTAATATCTGTTGCTCTTTCTGATACAGGAATGGAACCGATGACGTTTTTATTGTTGGAGATAAATTTGTGTAAACGTAATCCACCATTTGAACACAGTTCTCGCGAATCATGAATCAATTGAATAGCCTCTCCTTCAGTCTCCACGCTTGTTATGCCATCATCAACATAAAAGTCATTTTGTACGAAAGCAGATGCACGAGGGAGTGACCTTTCTTGCATCCTGGCTAAATACTTCAGACCGTAATTTGCGCACCCAGGGGAGGATGTTGCCCCGAATAAATGAACGCACATGCGGTACTCTATGGGTTTACTATTGATATCACCATTCTCCCACCATAGGAACCGTAGATAATCCCGATCTGCCACCTGAACGTAAAACTGATGAAACATTTTTTCAATGTCACACATGATAGCTATAGGATACCGTCTAAATCTCATAAGAATGCCAGTAAGCTTATTAGTCAAATCAGGACCATTCAGTAAATGTTGGTTTAAGAAAGAGTCCTTGTACTTAGCTGAACAATCAAATACGACGCGAAGCCTGTCGGGCTTTCGTGGTTGATAAACTCCATGATGAGGTATGTACCATTCTTCTCCATTTTCACCATTTGATGTTACCTTTTCCACATTACCACGATCTAAAATTTCTTTCATGAATTGTTTGTAGTGTTCATGATATCTGGAGTCCCTCTTGAATTTACGTTTTAAATGATCTAACCGTATCAGTGCAAGAGGTTTGTTGTTTGGAAGCACAGGTCGTTCTTTGAATGGCAGTGGCATCTCTAGGTGTTTATCAGATCGTTGAGAAATATTCTTGTCAAGAAAATTAAGGAAGTGAATATCTTCTTGTGAAACTCTTTTATCATCAACCTTATCATGAGCAAAATCCGATTCCAAAACTTTAATGACATCTTTGGGCAAACAATGAGGTAGTTCCTTCACAGAAATACGATGACTCACACTTGTTGTACTATAGTTATTAGTTTCAGAATATCCCACAACACTCCATCCAAGAATAGTCTGTACAGCATATGGCTCATTATCCTTTCCTGTAAGTATTCGTCTTGGAGCAAGTGCTTGAGGAGAGTTAAATCCTATCAACAGACCAACTTCACATGATTGTAGAGGAGGCAATTCGTCGCTAAGCGACTGCAGATGAGCAATGTTTTTAACTGTTTCGTTCACAGGTATATGTGAGCGATCTGCAGGAATAAAATTCCTTGTGTAGGCACAATTGATAGTCACTGTATCAGGCGATTTAAATCCTCTTACTCTGAGGTCACATATCCTCATACTATCAATAACTGTATTTTGAGAAGTCATTGTTGACAAGCTTAAACGAGTTGCTTCCCCAGGAACTTGAAGTGCTTTAGCAGTTTCATCCAAAATGAAGGTGGTGTCACTTTGGGTATCTAGAAGAGCGTATGTTAATACCTCACGTGATGGGTTACTCTGAGTTGAAACCCATACTGGCACGATCATGGAAGTGTGTTGACCGCTATTTTGACTTACACGGAGAGAATTTGCTGGTTTTGTTTCAGATTGATTATCGGAAGTAGTAGGAGAGCGCTGTTCATGTAAACAAGTTGGATGTTTGCCTTTACAAGTGCCGCAGGTGTGTTTCCTTTTACATTCATTGTTATGATGGCCCTTGCGCAAGCAACCAAAACACAAATTCTTTTCCCGTATTACAGCTCGCTTGCGGTCAATAGTCAGTTTAATAAATTCATTACATTTAAATATGAAATGACCTTCCTTGTTACAATAGCTACAGACATTAGACTTATCCTTCGCAAAGGCTCTGTTGTGACTGTCATCATTTAAATTTGTTGCTAAAACATTGACTTTGTTGCCTTTGCCCCTGAACTCCTTTGTTGTCTTCTGATCAGTAAGTGCATATAGTGACGAGACAGGGTTACAAGCTATCCTTGCTTCTCTGGTAACAAAGTCCACAAATTTCTTAAAGGATGGGTATGTACCACTATCATCAAGACTCTGTGTCACTTCACGATTCCAACGAACTGACACCCAATCAGGAAGTTTACTGAGGAGCTTTTGATTCTCACTGCAGTCATCAAGTATGTTGAGACTAGGTACATGTGGTATGGCATCTCGACAACCTTGGAGGAAATCAGCAAAGTCTCTAAGAGCTAATGGATCTTTAGGAGCAATTTTCGGCCAATTCTCGATTTTGTTTCTAAAGGCCCTTTGCAAAATAAAAGGATGTCCATATCTCTCATCCAGTATCCTCTTAGCATTGTCGTAAGCTGAAATACTACCGCTGTAGAAATAACCTTCAAGAGCCTTGCGAGCTGGATTGCCAACATACCTTTTTAAGTAGAATATTTTCTCATTGGACGGTATCCCTTTCCGTTCTATTAACATTTCAAAAGAAGTTTTCCACTCCATATACTGGAGTGGATCGCCAGTAAATACACTAGGTTCTGGAATTGGCAGTCTGTTCAAGTTAACCGATTCAGCAAGAGCTTTCGCAAGCGAATTATTGTCAGTAGTGGTCTCAGGGTGAGCAGGCGCCGCTGCAGCACTTGCAAAATTTTCCGCAACCTTAGAGTTTGCTGAAGAACATGACCTCAAGGAATTGTCGGAATAGCTTTTAACTGATTCATTATCTTGAATTTGATTACCAGTATTTTTTTCTTTATCTATCCCCCTTACAGAATCACCAAAGATAGAAAAGGTGTAATCATATTTTCTTAAAACATTGATTTGTTGAATATCAAAGTCTTCAATTCCAGCTATCTGTTCCTCAATGATTTTTACAATATCACCAGTAATTGATACGCAAGCATCAACTTTACGCACTATATCTGAACATGGAGTGCAAACATAACGTAAATGTTCAAATGAGCTTAATATACCCTTTTCAAGTTTAATTATCATGTCTTTCATATTTCCCATTTCGGAAATATCACACATTTCCTTAAGGTTTGTTTTACATTTACGAATTTCTACTTTCCAATCTTCATAAATCAATTGAAGTTTCCTTTCACGTTTCACTGTCTCTTCTTTCATATAATCTGACATTTTCTCAGTTGGGAATCTTTCACGTTGTGATCTTCTCTGTGTTACAGTTGAATCATGCAGTTGTTCACTGTTTGGTTTCTGATCATGATCCTCAGTATCACTTTTAGCACTAAGTTTTCCCTTTTCAGGGTTATCAGTTTTCGTTAAATCACTTGCATTATTACCTTCATGCATACTGACATGTGAAGTAAGTTCTTACTGTAGCAGGCTTGGTCAATGAAAGGTTCAATAAAAAAACTGATGATGTTCTTGGTAGTTTTATTTTGACAGTATATAGCATTAATTCGTTTAGTGTCATACATCAACCTCAACATCAACGTAAGAACTGAAAAATACAAATAAATAAACATCATAAGTGGCGTATTCTCAAAACATAAAAAATACACCGATATCTAAACAAACGTTGTACGATTTAGACGACATTTCAATATTTACCATAAAAGAGAGGTAACTCTTATAGTTGAATTAACGTACCATAATGTAACAGTGCTGACCAAAATGGACGTACCATATCGTAAAATTACCCATCAGTTATATGTATAGCAAGTAAGGTGCAAGTAAAATACTAATAACAACTGGTTATGCTAAGTTTAAAACACAGAATAAACACTAAACACGTTTATTTTACGTGTATAACTAACACAAAGTGAATATTACAAATATTTAAAGATAAACAAAAGGAGGGGCCCTGAGCACATGGATCGTTAGTGCGATTCTGAATATCCTAGTAAACTTGCATCAAATGGCAATTGTACAAAATGACAGGGAATAAAGAGTTAATAATAGTGTTTTAGAATCGTTTAGTACCTTATTCTCCTGACCAAGTTGCTATTTAGAGTTTGCATTCGTTAAAATCGTTCCTGTATCGTTAAACCATGCCGTTTTGGCTGGGCGGAAATGCTATTAAAGATCATGCGCACACAAAGGGAGAGCACTCTATTTGAGTGATAACAAAAATGTAATAAAAAATCAAAGTACTGAAGGAACTGACAAACTTCAATACAATCGTTAAGTGTAATCAAAACACTGACATTTACATCATCCATGAACCCTCTGGTTGGTGGTTGCCTGATGTCGCAAGATGTCTTGGGACCTCTGGTTTCTCTCTCCCCAGCCTTGATAATCATGTTCATGCCCATTACAAACAGGATCACAGAGATCGTACAACCTGTCACAATTCCTTTCTGTAGTTTCTGCCAAGATGTTGTAAAGCTGCCCGTCGTAAAGCGCAGATGGATCCCACTGTAGTAACTTCTGATCATAGTTCGAAAGTGTTCGGGTATATGGTAGTGTTTAAGGGCCTCCTCTATGAGGGCATGCGGGATGGTTCCATACGCATTCGCACAATTCCTCTAGGATGTTAAGAACTACATGTCGACCAAATTTCAGCTCAATGTATTGCGAAATAAAGGAGCAGGAGACGTTGAAAGGTCGACGTGGTGTACTGGGAATTGATTCTCATCACCGGTTTAGTGTACTGGGAATTGCAAAATTACGGTTACCGGGAATCGTGTATAACATTATTTTCAAGTCCCAATTTTTAAAGAAATTTTATCAATGTATGATACAGTTTGTATGCATGGTGCATACATAATAAATAAGTTTCACTGTGCAAGTTTTTTTTTCATTTGCTCCTCTGGTTCTGGTACCTCTTCTATTCGATTACACACTCCTAACCTTCTCCACTGTTCTTTATCACCATGCGTTTCTTCCAGATGTCTTTCAACTTCCTCTTTAGAACTCTTCAATGTCCCCGATTTTGACCCTTCTAGAGTTGATTTTGTGAACCTGTATGGATCTGCAACAAACTTTGCTCTTTTCCTTCCTCTTTCTCGCCTGGCTTTCCGAATCCTATCTGCCCTCTGAAGATTGTTTCTCTTCTCTCTCAGGATTGATCTTAACGCACTGAGACCTATCTATTGATCTTCACCTGCTGTTCTGTACTGTTTTGTTATTTTGTTGATCTCTGATCTTAGCTTTTGTATTTCTTGCTGACGCCTGTCAGCGTTCAGCACCTACTGAATATACTATTGTTGTCAATGCTGTCAATTTCCTCTGTACATCTCCTACAAGTGTCCCATGTAAGACGTTATCTAGGTCGTTGTCAAATGCTTCCCATCTCTTATCATCTGTTGGTGGCCACTCCACTGCTGGTTTTCTGTTCTCTCTTGATGGTTCTGTGTTAGCCTGTTCTCGGTTAGAATCGATTGGTTCTGGCTCTTTGTTGGTCTGAGTAGCATCAGTTAGTAAAAGGTCCTCAGTGCTGTGGTGTTCATCCTGTCTGTGGTCCTTCTCCGACTGATCAGTATTACCTGTGCGTTCCTCCTGTTGCTTCTCAGAACGACATTTAGCCTTTGCTTGGTGTATCTTCAAACCCCTCAGATTCTTGCATACTTTCCCACAATGACATCTTGTTTCTGCCGGTAATCCTGCCAATGTCCGTTGAACGAGCCGAGTTGTTACCGTTGAATCTGTAATGCTGGGTCTTTCATCCTCCCCCCCTCTCGGAAGACCCTGGGGGTGTTGCTCTTTTGTCTGTGTTGTAGCTTGCTTTGGTGTTCCCTCACAGGAACTGTGTGTTGGGCTGCCAACCCTTCACACCCATATTCCAGTCTTCCCTGGATGCCACCTGTTTTTCCAGACGTCACCAATCTATTCTTGGTTGTCAGCCAGTCTTTCCTAGCCGTCACTGGTACTCCAGTTGAAAATAACTTACATACAGCTGTGTTGGTACTGCTGCTGCACCGCCAACGTCCTCAGCCGAGGCCATCCCTCATTGTGTGTTTCGACCCCCAGCTCGGTACACTCTCAGGATGGGGGGTCCACAGTGGTGATCAGTCACTGCGCGTTGGTGGTGGGTATCCAGCTACTAATGTCCCTCTTCATCCACACCCAGCATGATGATCTTTCTGCTGCTTGGGCCATCTTCTGGACTGCTGCTCGTCTACATCTTCCTGTGACTCCTAACCCAGATAGCATTCTCCAAACTGATTGTGCTGGGAAGCCTCTACATCCAACCTCTACTGGATAGTTCCAGGTCTGCCACCCGTTCTCTCTGCACTCCATTAGCAATGTATCGTACTTTGCCTTCTTCCTCTCATGGGCTTCAGCACATCTTTCCTCCCATGGAACTGTCAGCTCTATTACTATGATCTTTTTTGTCCCTGGTGACCACAATACCATATCAGGCCTGAGATTGGTTGGAATTATCTCAGGAAAAGCCAGTTTCTTGTCAAGTTCCACAACCATCTTCCAGTCATCTGCCTGGTCCAGTATCCCAAACTTCTCCTTTGCTCTTCTCTTCACTATTTCACCTTCCTTTACAAACTGGATATTACTGTGTTTTATCTTTGTGTGTTTTCCCTTGCTTTTCCGCTCTTTCTCTACCGTATCTGCCATCTCTCGTAGAACCTGGTTATGACGCCAGGTGTATCTTCCCTGTGATAACGCCACCTGACAGGAGGACAAGATATGTTGTAGAGTTCCTCTTTTACCACAGAGGGGACAATCTGGTGTTTTTGTAAGATCCCATCTCTGGAGATTCGCTGGTGTTGGTAGCAAATCGTAAACTGAGCGTAAAAGAAATTGTAGTTGGAATTGTGGATACTTCCAGATGTCTGACCAGGATAGTGTTCGTTGGTCTGTATCCCATCTTGTCCAAGCTCCCTGAACTCCCATCTCTACTGCCTTGGCTTGCCGGTTATCTTCCTGACTAGCTCGGATTTCTTTTTGAACCATACTCCGTTTTTCCGTTGTATTGGCCTTGTTCCAATAGCAACTCTTGGAGGTTCCTAAACCCTGTCTTCCCACAGCCACTGTTCCTATGATGTCTTTGTGTCTTAACCTGCTCTCCGCCTGTTCTACTGCCTGTGTTGCTGACCACTTCCTCCCTGTCCGTACTTCTACTCCAGCTGATCTCACCTTATCATCTCTTGAATCCTTTAAAGTCATAGCAAGTCTTGCCTTGCCGGTCTTGAACTCTTCTACTATTGATGTCAAAGGAAGTTGTAGCTTGGCTGTTCTGCTATACAAGCCTATCGATGTGAAGCTTGGTGGTACTCCAAACCATTTTCTCAGGTGTTTGTTGATGATTCTCTCCAGTTTCTCCACTGTCGATGTTGATATCTCATACAGCATTAGCGGCCAGGATAAGCGTGGTAAAAGGCCATGTTGGTAGATCCATGCCTTGAACTTTCCAGGTAGTCCTGTCTTGTCTATGTTCCTCATTCCTTCTTTAACTTGATGTTCTATCTTCTGGATGTTGTCCTTATCGCCGAGAGTTTCATCAAACCATTTGCCTAAGCACTTAATAGGGTTTCCGACTATAGATGGAATATTCTCACTCTGAATGGTTAGGTTGAACTTCTGTGTAACTTTGCCTCTCTTTATTATTAATGATCTCGACTTTCTGGGTTTAAATGTCATTCTTGCCCATGAGGCTGTTTCTTCTAGTGCGTGTAATATCCACCTAGCTTGAATATGCGTGCCTGTTGTTATCGTTAGATCATCCATGAACCCTCTGGTTGGTGGTTGCCTGATGTCGCAAGATGTCTTGGGACCTCTGGTTTCTCTCTCCCCAGCCTTGATAATCATGTTCATGCCCATTACAGACAGGATCACAGAGATCGTACAACCTGTCACAATTCCTTTCTGTAGTTTCTGCCAAGATGTTGTAAAGCTGTCCGTCGTAAAGCGCAGATGGATCCCACTGTAGTAACTTCTGATCATAGTTCGAAAGTGTTCGGGTATATGGTAGTGTTTAAGGGCCTCCTCTATGAGGGCATGCGGGATGGTTCCATACGCATTCGCACAATTCCTCTAGGATGTTAAGAACTACATGTCGACCAAATTTCAGCTCAATGTATTGCGAAATAAAGGAGCAGGAGACGTTGAAAATTCGACGTGGTGTACTGGGAATTGATTCTCATCACCGGTTTAGTGTACTGGGAATTGCAAAACTACGGTTACCGGGAATCGTGTATAACATTATTTTCAAGTCCCAATTTTTAAAGAAATTTTATGAATGTATGATACAGTTTGTATGCATGGTGCATACATAATAAATAAGTTTCACTGTGCAAGTTTATATTAGGTGTTCAAAGTAAAGGCTCTAACCTTGATTTCAAAATTGAATTAGGTAGATCGCCAATAGATATTGAGACATAGAGTGATTCCATAGTTTCATTAAAATGTTTAACACTTAGGGATATCCAAACTAATATGGTATCTACACTAGGAAAATATGACCTTCGAATTTAAAAGTAAAAATGTGGGTTGTGGGATTTAAACGCAACAGAAAGGCCCTTGTTCTAGAAGGTTTGTCATTGATGCAACCCCAGAAAAGGTCAATAAAGTTTATGATATTGTTACGACTGACAAGCGAGTTACAGAATGGTATGTAGGCAGTTGGCATTTCACAGGGAATACATGTATTACATTAAATTCTGACAGAAAATCTTGCAATGAGAAATGCTTTCAGTTGGGTACCAACTTACCAAGGCATCTGACAATTGGTCAGAAGCACATCAAGTGCACTTTGTTGTGTGCTTTTTTCAGAGATAAGTTACTATGGATTAAACGTGGGTTTATCAATTCACCCCAGTGGCCAAAGTTTACACTTGATCACCCTGAAAAAAAGACCAATACTGATACATCAGCTGAATGTATGAGGGTATGACCTCGGCTTCCAGTGATGCTGATCATAATCTGGTGGTAGGTTATCTCCAAAATGGACAAACAATCAATGATACATACTATTCATCACTTATGATGCAGTTACGGAAAATTATTAAATTTAAGATATGACGGAAAGCTCAGTAAAGATGTGCTGTTCCGCTAAAAGTAGCCTATTTAAATCAGACAAATCTTAGGAAATGATAGTGAAACTGCAGCCAGTTGGTGCTTGGTATATGTGTAATACCTTATTTTTTATTATTATTAGTACTTGATAATGTCTATAGAATGATTAAAAATTGTCGATTCAAGGTAAAATATATCACGTTTAAAACAGCATCACTTATGAGTGGTCGGAATTGTACACCGTTATCAGTATGTAGGTTGCATTTACATAGAACATACTGGCTTCAATAAACAAGCTGTTCTTATTTAGAGGTGGTCTTTACGTTAATGCCACTAGACTCAAAAAGACAATATAGGCATTATAGAAACATGTATGTAGAATGTATATAGTTTTTTATATCTCATTTTACGAAGGACCATCCTAGTATCCCATTTCCGATTGAGAGCCGCGGTTGCCTAATGAATAAGACATCAGTCTACAAAACAAATCCAGGGTCTCTCACTGCTGTGTGTTTGAGTCCCACTCAGACCACATGCGGGAATGTGATTTTTCCTTGCCGTTGGCCTTTACTGGTTTACCTGGTATCAGTATAATGTGACTGGGGAGTGGTACGCTTGTCTGAAGCATACTGACTCTGTGAGCTGGCACGTTAAAGTCGCCATGAGTGCGCCCTAGTACAAAGCAGACCATAAAACACACTCGCACTTCACATGCATACACGTACTTGTTCATAGATTAATAAAATTAATAGTTCTCGTCGCGAATAGCTGGAAAATTGCTGATGCGACGTTAACCAACTAACCAACCCATTTCCGATTGTCCGACACGGCCATTATTTTTGTGCCTTGTTTCAATACATGTTTTATACCCGGATACAAAATTACACGCGTATCGAGGTGTAAGTATAGTTTTAGGCACTTTTTTAGAGAGCTTAACGGAATACATATTTTTGAGTTGCACATCCGATATTAAGGAAATAAAAAAAATGTATATAATATTTTACCAAGTGCATTATTTCTGAAATGCTATGGTTATGATAAACTAACAGGCCAAAAATGGCAGTGTCTAAAAACTGGAAATTTTAAATACATGTAGATGAAATTTGAGCTTTCATCGTGGATTTGCAGACAATCGAATCGGTTGATATTAGGATTTTTTCTATATTATTTGATAAAACTATATTTGCTTTCTGAACACATTAATTTAAAAAAATTATCGAGCGGATTTTGACAAACAAAGCATCAGTATACGGCGCCTTGTTTAAGAGTTTATGTCAAAAGATGAATTTCTTTTGCGTCTAAAGACTGTATACGAAATTTTGGTACAATAATATGAGCCAGACAATAAAGCACAGAGTCGTCAGGGATAGGGCCTGGGCCCCCTAGGCCAAAGAAGGTTAAAAAGCATTAGTCTACTGGCAAGGTGATGACAACAGTATTTTGGAACGCAAAAGGTGTTATTGTGTGTGACTTTTAACCAAAGAGAAGTACAATGATAACTGGAGTGCACTATGCAAACGTGCTAGACCACCCGAGAACTGATATCCGTGAAACTGCCGCAACAGGACAACGCAAGAGTACACAGTTGCAAAGTTACAATGAAGAATGTGTGCGAAATACCACATTCTGCCTAGCTCGTAGCGACTTCTTCTTTTCCCAAAATTGAAAAATGATACCCGAGGGCGTCATTTCAGGTCTGACCAAGAAGTCATGAAGACAGTTGAGGAGTGTGTCAATGGAAATGACCCTGTCTTTTTCAGATCCGGGGTGATGGATAAGTGCATCACACTAGAGGGAACTGAATAACATTAAAAAGAAGAGGTGGATCTAATCCGGAAAAAAGGTTAAGCTGGTTTCTTATTGATTGGCCCTCGTAAATAGAAATTCAAAATAAACATATGACACTATGAACTATGTTTAACATGTTAAAAATGAAAAAATGTGTTATATTGTTAAAACTTTTTATTTATAAATCAGTTTCAAATCGTTTGATTTTACTCTTGTCTCATTTGTGGATCTGTTTTACACCGGATATCTCCTTTCGAGGACTGTCTCATCTTGACCTTTGATATAAATAAGTCATATTTTAGCTGGTCGATTCGATCTAATGACATTAGGTTAATTATTTTAAAAGATTTCTCAAATTGTAATCTTCATTTTCCTGCTCAGTTCCAAACTACAAAGTTTTTGCCCTTTACTTTTACTAGTTGCATTTGCTATGACACTGTCAAACTTTAACAATTTAAGAACGGATTATATTTTGACATTACACATGGGCCTTTGTAATGGTTTAGTAAACACTTGGATCTCTTTCAATCTACATATATCGGGGAAATATGTGTTAAAGATGTGGTCTATGTATGTTTCATCTTCATCTCGTCTATAATGCATTATTAATAATTACAGATGTTGAAGATTTTCACTAGATAATTAATTGTTTTGTTTGTCATTGAAAAAGAAGTATAAATTCTTTATAAATTCATAAAAACATGAAAATCGCACAGCTGGCAAGATATTTGATTCCTCAATTCCCAGTGCACTTACTTGCTCCTTAATTGCCAATACCCAGTACACCTTTTTGCAATTCCCAGTACACCGCATGTTATCCTCCAACGTCTCCTGCTCCTTTATGTCTCAATACATTAAGGTGAAATTTGGTCGACATGTAGTTCTTATCATCCTAGAGGAATAGTATGCTTCAGAATATTTATTTATCAGGTGAAATTTGAAACATTGGAAAGAAACTCTCGGCGACGGCAAAATCACAGGTGAGCACTTGCGCTTTATCAATTTGTTTTAAAGTTTAAACAGTGTATCTGATGCAGCTAAATATTTCAATGGAATCATTTGTGTGTCCTATTGATGCCCCAATACACCACCACATGTTAAAATGAACAGACAAGTCAAAAATCGGCTTTCGACTCCCGCTGGTGTTGTTTACACTAGCTGTTTTGCTCATTTTATGCTTTAATATCCCGTGTACGCTGTACCACAGTGAGAACAGAAAGAAGTTGTATTGAACATCTTTACTCAATTACGGAAATCATAAACTCTCGTAAACTCGAACGTAAACAGACATTTGCGTGTTTTATTGACTTTAAAAAGGCATTCGATACAGTAAACCAGGACATGTTATATTTTAAAATGCAGCAAGTAGGAATTTCGGGTCGCTTTTTATCCGCTGTAAAGTCGCTATATTGTGATGTTAAATGCTCTATTAAAATCAACGGACTATTAACTGATATGTTTGGAGTACACCAAGGAGTTAAAAGGTTGTAAGTTATCACCAACACTTTTCTCTATATACATCAACGATTTAGTGGACGATATTAACAGTTTAAACATTGGTGTTCAGGTAATGAAGATCAACTAATATCCATATTATTGTACGCCGATGATATCGTGTTATTGGCACCCGATGAACATAGTCTACAACACATGATTGATGTTGTCAGGAACTGGTAGCAGATGGCGTTTATCAGTAATTTAGAAAAAACAAAAATCTTACATTTCAGAAATCCAAGTATTCCACGATCAGACAAGGACATATATTATGGTGACACAAAATTGGACTACGACACGAAATATAGATATTTAGGATTATGGTTATGTGATACTTTTAATTGGAAGTTAACTATTGAAGAAATAAAGAAATCAGCTAGTAGAGCCCTTCAGTTTTGTACAACAAATTTTTATTATGCGGAGAATGGATTATACCGTTTATACGAAACTTTATGAATCTCTTGTGCAGCCTGTTCTGTTATATGGATCTAGTATTTGGGGCATTAATACATATAAGGAACTTGAAGTGATTCAAAACAGAGCTTGTAAATATTTCCTAGGGGCATCGAAGAACGCATCGAATCTTGCAGTTAGAGGAGATATGGGATGGATATCGGTCGACACAAAACAAAAAATCGAAGCTGCACGCCTGTGTGTTAAATTGCGTCTCTTACCACAAGTTTTTAAAATTTTTAGTGCTAGTAGGCATAAGAGTAGATCTTGGCATTCCAGAATATAAAGTTTTTTTAAATAATCTAAATGTGTACAATCAAGAGTTTTATTCTTTAACTAATTTTAACCAGATATGTATTTTAAAAGAGAAAATATGTGTTTTAGATTGTGAAAAATGGGTCACTGATATTTTTAATGATAGAAATTGTGAAAATGGAAATAATTTACGTACATTCCGACAATTTAAAAATTTCTTAAATGTAAGTAATTATGTGAAATGTGTAAAATTTAGAGACCAACGGAAAATACTATCAAACTTAAGATGCGGATCCTTTCCACTCGAGATTGAAACCGGCAGATATCCCAAGCCAAAAATACCAGTCTGTGATAGAATTTGTAAATATTGTGATTTTAATATGGTTGAATCTCAGCAACATTTTTTAATTGAGTGTCCTTTTTATGATGATATTAGATATATTTTTAACTATATGTATAACAAAAACAATCTTTTTTACAGCTTGGACAATTTAAGTAAATTTTTATTGATTATGAATGATGATGATGTACAAATTATTTTAGCCAAAACTTTAAATTTAATGTTTAAACGGCGGAAATCTGTCTTATGTTGATTAATTTATTAGCATTCTTCTGTGATACTTGTGATTTTTATTGTATATAGCTATTTTGACAGTGTCTCGTATGCCTTTATAGGCAGGGTACCATACATTTTATACATGTTTTTATACAATGTACATAATATTTATTCTTATGTGTAATATCTGTATGTTGGTATGTGACACTTTAATAAATTATTATACTACTTATACTACTAATATAACAGACTGTCATAACTACAGTATTACTGAATATACAAGCGGTCTTTATAGAGGTCGTCGTTAAACAGGTTTTACTAAAACAACAGAGACTGTCTGTCATAACTACAGGTATTACTGAATATACAAGCGGTCTTTATAGAGGTGTCGTTAAACAGGTTTTACTAAAACAACAGAGACTGTCTGTCATAACTACAGTATTACTGAATATACAACGGTCTTTATATAGAGGTGGTCGTTAAACAGGTTTTACTAAAACAACAGAGACTGGTGTTTTAACTACAGTTATTACTGAACAAACAGGTGGTCAAGTGTCAAAATTTACGGTATGGGCAGCATACTTTACAGATAATCTGTTTACGTCTTTCACAATCATTTGGTAATTCAGACTTTCCTTAATTTAAATTTAGCAAATTTTGGCAGTGTTTTTGAAACATGGAATTATTGCCTAGGACAATATTTATTTTTCTGGTCAATAACACACCATATACAACCACTAAAAAGTCCATATTTGTGCGTATTGCATGGACTTTTACAAATGTTACAAGCTTGAAGTCACCTCTTAAAAATGACACTTTGAACTCCTTAATATCTTAACAATGAATGGGATTAGTCTAATTATTACGATTTGAAATTGTTTGTCCTTTTTAAGTTACGAAAAAGAGTATCCATGGAACTGGAGCATAGAGTCATTAGATAAGCTGAAATAATAATACTAAATTTATAAAGAATTAAATCAAACTTCCGGAACCTGGTTTAATCGATACCTCATACCCTGAAGCTATAAAAAACTTCAAGGCATTCGAGACAGCTCTGTTTACTTTGTACAAGTCCAACCTGTCCTAAAGACCACTTCAATCTAAAGGCCAGTAGAATTGTATCCCAATTGCTCTTTATTCATATTACTAGTATTTGAACCTGTAAATAAATGCCACCTTCCTATAAAAGTCACATTTCTGGTTCCCTTGGGTGGCCTTTATAGACACGTTTGACTGTATGTTCAAAAAGGGACAATGCAATGAAAAATAGGAAAACAGAAAGAAAACAGTTTTGACAACATATTGAAAACTAAATCATGTTGACATCATTGAGAGAGGGAAATAAAAATTCGATTTAGTTACAGAGGTATTCCGAGAAGACGTGTATCAATATGACAAGGGTTTAAAATGCCATACCCAATAGAAAAACCAAAGTGTGTGGTTTGTTTTATTTCAAGATATGAAAAAAAATTATTTAGGTGGAATATCTTCTTAACACTATGCTGACAATTTATCGTACAAACCACTTGTAATCGTTAAAGACAAACATAGTACCGGCAAATAGGAAGTATCTAGTTTTAAGCATATAGTTAACCTTTCAACGGATTTAAATATATTAGTCAACATGTTGACCTACTAGTACTCTTTGTTTTCTATATTTGAGTATAATTAGTACCGGGTACATCAGTAATAATTGTCATATAGTAAGGAACCAACAGAACGGTGGTGCTAGATCGGTAAGTACATTAACTTTTATACTTTCTACATGCAGAATTTATTTTCAAAATATTTTATGGTAAAGCATAACAATTCTGTTGATGACATAGTAAAATCGTATAATATGTAGCGTATAGCATGTATTTGGCTATACAGTCCAGTGGTTTATGGCTAAAATAACACTTGATACGAGCGAATCTAATATATACTGCTGAATAACAGAATTGATACAAACCACTATCATGTGGCTGATAGGACAAACATTCTACAATTGCGCTGATGACATAGTAAAATCATATAATTTATATTTCAAAAGTTGTATCCCGAATGCCTTAAATACCGCTCGATACGAGCGACGATCTAGAATTTTTATAAATCCCTATTGGTGTGGCTAGAAGGACAAAGACTTACCCTTAGCATTTGTCAAATATCTCTTGTGGAAGTTAAGGTGTCTAACATAACTTGTAAGTTCCAAAGTTTTTACTCTGCTTCTGGTTGTGATTCGGACATGTATTAGCAGTGGCGGATTTAAGGGGGGTTGCGGGGGTTGCACCACCCCCCCCCTTTGAAAATTTTTAAAAGAAAGAGAGAGAGAGAGAGAAAGAGAGAGAGCTATTGACTGATGTGACCCCCATATGTTAATGTAACAACCCATTTACGATACGTGTTGTTCCGGATCGCGTTTACTAGACCCCAAGTCTCTGGAAGCTCGCGCCTTAGTCGCTCGCACCTATCATTTATATACTATTAATTCTCAACTCCCCTTTCAAAAAATCCTGGATCCGCCCCTGATTAGTATGTTTGTTTTTGATTAACTTACCATACAACAGGCATTAGGATAAGTAGGGAGCCAGTAGCTCATGGCTTCTTAAGTCATCCCGGGCCATTGATTTTATTTTTTAACTATTTATTACTATTACTATTCTTTTTGATATAACCTAATCTCCCTTCTCATAATAATTAAGCTTTATCCATGTCATACAACATCTTAAACTTATAAACTATGAACTTAACTCACATTAATCCTTACATACACCGTTGGTTATACAGTTGACTCTCGTTATCTCGAACTCGACGGGGAAATGCAAAAAGTTTGACTTATCCGGAGTTCGAGATAACCGATGTTAAAAACGCAACAAAAGGGAAGTGATGTTAAAAACGGCAACAAAAGGGAAGTAACTCGTACACGCATACCGGAAGTCTCTTCCGGTTTTATCTTGTCAAACTGTATATTGCTGTTTTCTCCTATATTGTATGTATTCAAACATGATATATAAAAACTGCATTATTTATTATTTGTATTTATAATTGAGATTGTAGTATATAAAAACATCGGGAGATTATCTGTTACTTGTTATTAGCCGACAAATAGTGGAGTCCGCTTTGTTTACTTTAATCACCCCAAGCTTCCGGTTTTATTAAGTAACGCTTTCGGAAGCCATGTTCAGCTAATCTCCATGGTGGTTTAATTGCTTAGGCAAGGGATAATAATTAAGGGCTTAAGGAAATTGGGAGGTCAGTGAAATGTTGTAATTTTAAAATCAACACGAGGCCGACAGTCAACTATTTTATTGATGTCGGAATGTGTTTTTTCTACAAAAAAATCTGTAGGCGCTGACAAATTTGATTTCTGATAATTTTTTGTTCGAGTTAACAAATTTAATTTTCCTGATTTTTTTTGCTCGAGTTAACGAGTGTAATTTTCCTAGGATTTTCATTCAAGGGGACGAACATATTCTTCGACATATCCGATAATTCGAGATATCCGAGTTCGAGATAACCGGAGTGATTTTGGTTTAATAAAGAACAACTATGTTCGGAAAAAGTTTGAGATATCCGGTAGTTCGAGATATCCGAGTTCGAGATAACGAGATTCAACTGTATCTAAAATTAGCCAGCCGTCCTTCGTGAGTTTATATTGTTATTTGATGTACCAGAAGTATTAAATTTGAATTAAAAAAACGTACCAAATTCATGTCCAAATCATTACCCCAAAGCAAAGTAAAATAAATGGAAAATTATGTTTAACACGCGAGTTTGTAAGTAATCGAATGATAGGACCAGTAGGATGGTCTATTACAATAAATAAGCTTTCGTTATACATGTACATGTAATGCACATATTTTGCCGCCGCTGAACACCTCTAGCTTATTATAGCAGAAACATAACTAATAATGTAAGCCAAAATATTTGTTCTATCTTCTGTTTGAAAAGCCCCGACCGGGTCTGAGACTAAGACTTCAAAAAGGTTGTGATTGTTCTTTTACCAAGCACTCAGTAATATAAAACGGAATGAAAGTCACGGTTCTTTCGGATGGAAAATTAAAATAAACGAGGTATCGTGTCACGGCAAGCGATAAAAACCTTGCTATACAATGCCATCAGTGCAACGCCCACATAACTTTATCGTCTCTGGTATGAAGGAGCTAAATAAAAACATTTATCATCTCGAGTTTTTTGGGAAATGTTCAAACAGTCACTATGAAATCTCCGATAAAATATTACATGGTCTATAATTTGCATGGGCAAGGTCAGTATCCATATACAGTATATAATGTTTGTGAGGATAGCATGATGTCTCCGTTTCCAGGATTAACCTGAATGTATTTGACATCCCATATAGCTCAATTTCTTTCTCAATTTTGATTACAAACGTAACGGTTGTAGATATATAAACAGAAAGTGCCTAGCTTTCCGGAGCACCCGGCCTAATTTTCCCGGTGGAAGTTCATGAGTTTAAAAATTAAAAAAAAAATACTTTTAAATTTGGGATTGCGATTTGGACATTGCACATGGATTAGTATGTTTCTTTATGAATTGAGAACTAATGTTCAAGTCAGTCTGTTTGTGACAATGAATACTTTATTTCTATAGAAAACCAACTAAGTTGAATAAAGATATATATGTTGTTCACTTACTTGTAGCAAGTCGTAACCGTTATGACATTTGTATGTGATTTCGAGATTAGTCTAGAATATTTCTGCACAGAGTAAAACGTTGGCGCTATGGGTATTTAGCATGTTGAAAAACTAGGCAAATGGCGGATCCTTTTGTGCAAATAACGTAAAACGTCACCAATGACATCACTCCCGGTGTAAACATCACCATGTTAAATCCCCATAGCGCCAACATTAACCTTGCTACAGAAATACTTTATGACAATCACGGATGCGCATGCCGATCTTCAGTCAAAGTGAACAATATCAAACATTATACAATTTTATTTGATTTTCTATGGAAATAAAGAATTATTCACTGTCACAAGCAGACAAACTTGAACAATAGGCTACTGATGATATTACAACCTAATAAACGAGAAACATATAATATAAAATGATATTTACTGTTATGAATGAAACCTTACATCTTATTTATCCCAATTGCTTCGTTTGCAGGTTTGACTTCTGGACTTACCAACCTCAAGGCTTTGCTTTACGAACAGTATAAAGAAAACGAATAAAGAAGAAGCAAAAATGATCTACAAAAACCAATCAACAATGATGAAATATATGCTAATAACATCGCTTATAGTATCAAATGTTTTGTATGTTTACACTAGTTCTGTAACGCCCAACATGCAAAATTCAGTGTCAGGAAATCCAGACACGAGTTGTACCGAAAGCTGGCTTTCACATAGACTAGTTGTTGATTGTAGTAGAAGGAATCTATCCTATATACCACCGTGGTTATCTGCGAATACATCTGAACTGGATATTTCAAACAATCCACTGAGGATACTCCTTGGAAATTCGTTCGTAAAATTTAAAAAACTCGAGCGTCTTGTGTTGTGTAATTGTGAAATACAAAATCTAGATGAACTTTCCTTTAATGGTTTAGATCAACTTCTTATTCTTGATTTGTCTTCAAATAAGCTTACAGATAATACAATTTCACCACTATCCTTTCGGCCTTTAGAACGCCTCACAGATTTACTAATTCATAATAATTTATTTTATCAGAATAAGAAATACCCCGACACCGCTATCTCGTATCTCCATAGCCTTAATTACCTGTCAATAGAAGCAATGAGTACTGTTCAGTTTGGTAAGGGGTTTCAGAATTTGTCCTCCATAAAGTCCTTAACAATACGTGGTGAGATAAGCTACTCTTCTACCACTCTGAGAAATGATAGCATATCAGTCATATGTAAAGCGTCACCAACTTTTCAATATCTTAACATAGACATATCCGGATTTCTACTCTTAATTGATATTGGAATATTTGAACACTGTAGAGCATTGAATGGATTTCGTGTTTCAGCAGATCAAAATTCTGATTTGAAAATGATCCTGAGGTCTTTATTTAGCTTACAAGGTCGTTCCATGGAATATTTACATTTTCCAAGTTGTAACAAACGTATTGGTGTTGAGCCTATTTCGCTGACAAAATTTGACTTTCAATATCTTAGAAATATTTGTACAAAACAACTTGATATTGAGTCAAATCATGTTCGAATTGATACATCGTTTACATCAGCTCTTCTATCATTGAAACATCAGAATTGTCTTGAACAAATAAACATTGCACAAAATATCTTTATATTTGACTATTCTCCATATTTTATTCTTTTTACCAGATTTGTGAATTTAAGACATCTGGATTTATTTCAGATGAGAAAATTAGGAGCCGAACTTGGTTTCCAAACAGCTAATAGAATTTTAGATGAAAGTTGGAAAATAGAAGAAATACCAGAATTAAATACAAACCAACATATTGATATATACCTGTCTCCAAATATAGAATTTATTAATTCATCCTACATGCAGACAAACGATGTTGATGTTCCGATAGTAACCTTTCACGGGGGTAAGCTTAAAACAATAGACTTGTCCTATTCGCATTTTGATTCGTGTGACGGAGAAATAGTAGGCTTACCTTTACTGACGCACCTTGGTATGTCAGGCTGGGACTGTCAGGAGATGGGACCTAAACTTATCAATAACTTAACATCTCTGAAAATCCTGGAGGCTGAAGAGAGTAATCTACAGAACGCTTTCCGCCAAAATGATGGGCAAACTTTCCTCCGAGGATTGAATAACCTTTCAATCATAAAATTATCAAGAAATGAGTTAACCAGGTTGCATGAAGAATTCTTTGTTGATCAGTTTGATGTTCTACAAGGCGTTTACATAGGCGGTAACAAATTTAAAAGTATACCATTTGATGTGTCCAAGTTTTCAAAACTACAATTTATAGACCTTAGTAATAATGTTATAAGTACCATATCAAAATCAGAACAAACTGGCCTTGATAACATTGAGAAGATAACAGGTAAATTAACACTTGATTTGTCTGGGAATCAGCTACAGTGTACGTGTAACAATTTGGATTTTCTACGCTGGATGAACAAAACAAAACTAAATTTTAGAAATATCGCTGATACGCACTGCGTGAATGATAAACAAACTGTCAAAAGTATCACTGATATATTAAATAGCATTGATACTTTTTCGCGGGAATGTGTGAGTGATTTCTGGTTAATGTTCTCAGCAATAAGTGTGACTATATTGATAACAGGACTAATACTGAGTGTTTTGGGGTATCGTTACCGATTTGTACTGGAATATTTTATTCTTCGAATCAAAAGACGGCTTAAGAAATACAAGCCCCTTGAAGACTATTACGAATATGATGTATTTGTTTCTTACAGTAGCTTGGATTATGAATGGGTGACAAGATGTTTGTATGTCAAACTGAGTGAAGAGTTTAACGTTTGTCTGTATGATAAAGATTTTGTCCCCGGATTACCAATTACAGAAAATATCATTAATGCCATAGATAGTAGTAGAAAGGTCATGTTTGTCATAACAGAAAACTTTCTGAGTAGTTCCTGGGGAAACTATGAAATGGAAATGACCCGGATGCACGCCTTTCAAAATGGAAGAGATAATATGGTGATTGTTATATTGAAGGATGATATAGATGTTTCTGACATGCCGAAAGTTCTGAGAAGCTTGTGGTGGAAAGTTGTCTGTTTACGGTGGAGTGATAGCTTATTACCGGGAGGAGAGGACCTGTTCTGGGCCAAAGCTAGAGAATCTATCTTACACTAAGTAACTTGTTAATTGATTTACATTATATATAGACTGCATAATGGTAAAAGCAAAAAAAAAAAAAATGGAAGTAACATAATTTTCATTCATTCCCATAATTTCATTTTTTCAGTTCTATTGTACCTGGTTACTTCATATACCAATGACTATTATATATGCTGTATATGTACCCAACATGTCATATTATTAATGGTGAAGTAAGTCGTTTTACATATGTGATGTTGTCCCTATTGTAGCTATTTTTGGAAAAGGTTCAATGTAGACTTTAGTTTTTGATGTAGCAATTAGTGAGATCAAATGTCAATTTATGGACAAATTAGGAAGTTAGTTTTAAATTCTTGTATATCTTGAGTTTATACAAAAATAATGAGATCGATTTACGGGTTTTGATTTTCCAAATACCAGCAAGTAAGGTCATGACCTAGTTTTGACCTAAGTAACTGCGCCGATCTATTGTAAGTTTATATATTTGTCTAGACATACAGTACTGGTGTGTCGAAAGTTTAACACTCAGCTAACGAAAAGGAGTCGCAGCTCGGTTGTCTTATGTCCAAGATATGGATAGCTAGTGGTTGAAAAGCTTCCAAATGATATAGATAGCTACTTTCGAAATTTAGCTAATAAGGGGCCGAAATGAGCTGCGATTCAACAATAATTTGTTAGTTTAATTCTAACTTTCAATAGGTCTGAACTGTACATGTCAAATAGGTTTTTTTAACAAACAAACAAACATATCTTTGTTCAAAGAAACTGTTTTATACAGTGTTTAGACATGTTCGAAATTATGTAAAATTCGGAAATTTAAGTCACTTCAGTGGTATTGTTTTCATGTTTTCAAATATAAATTATTAAAATTGACAACATATATTAAAATACCATTCTGAACTCTGATTTCTGTAAAATATATGTCAAATTCGTTTGACAGAAACGAATTAAGTATTCTTCGACCATTTTGGGGAAAAGGTACCTTAGGAAGTCAACAAGACAATAATTGTATTATCAACTCTGAATATTTTTTTTTACTTATAATTAATAAGGGGTTGAGTTTGACAAACGTTAATACTCAAAATTCTTATTAACAGGTCATCATTAAATAAGGGTAGGAGAGATAATCCTTTCAAGATCCCGAAAGCAACCCAAACTGTTCGGAGTTTTTCTTTGTTTATAAAATATCAAACGAACTTCCCATGTGTAGTTTTCAACAACAGCAAAATAAAAATAATTATACAAATAAATAAATAAATAAATAAATAAATAGATAAATAAATAAATAAATAAAACGTATTTCATGTTAATATTTTACAATTATTTTTGTCTTTTTCAGTAAAGCACATTATAGAAGACTTTTCCCTTAGGTTCTGGGAACAACCTTAAGATAAACATTTCTTAACATTTTTTTCCTTAAATTTTGTAACTTTTTCCCACTAGCTTCGCTGAATGAAAAAATGCAGGTACTCTTTACCTACAGGGTTGGGTCTGTTGACATGATGCAAGGTCACTAAACTGATTTTTATTGATTGTCAGCGAAATATCAGTACTTTCAGTACTTTGATTAAAATGTTTATGTATTAATTTTATATAACATACATGTATGTTACAGCTCCATTCATTTGTGCAATACGTTCTCATGGAAGCATTATACGGTATTTTATCATTAAAATAAAATATTAAAGATCTATTGGTCTATTTGTCATGTAAACATTTACATTATATAGCATACAGGTGGATTGATTAATGTTTTACATCCCAATCAAAAATATTACTGTAAACACATTTATTTAGGCCGTGTACCTATTTTCGCTTATTTCGCGGTAGTTTGTTTCGCGCGAATATAACTACCAAGCGAAAATTATCTTATGCTTATTGTACTATAGTGCATATTTAAACAACGCGAAAAATTAACTACGCGGATATGTTTAAGTTTTCTATACCGCGAAAATAAATACACGCGAAATTAAATACGTTTAAAGTATACTTATATTGTGGCGTTGACAGCTTTAGGTGAAGTGCCAGAAATTTTTACACTGTCTGTAAAATAGCGTGCCAGGCTTATCGTGACACGTGACATCGATTTTATGGTTCCGTGATTTTTATTTTAAAATGCTGAGTGCTTGCTGAAAGAACAAATACTACTTATTTTCAAGTCTTGATCAGACACGACCAGGGTTAGAACCCCGTCCTCCCAAATATGGAGCGATCATCTGTACCATTTCAAAACAAATACACTGGAAAAAGTTTTAAACTTCCTTATTTTCATTTCCTTTCAGTCCTTATATAGAAACCGGTTGGTGAAAAATTTAGTTTAACTTGCGACCTCAATGTATCTGGTGGACGACGCTTATATTTGTTGGCAGTCGCAACTTATTTTATAGAGCGACTTCCACTTAAAATTATCTGGTGAGGTAGGGATTCGAATCTGGGATTTAATCTATAATATGGTATAGTATTAAAGGTCAAAGTGTAAGTCTTAGAACCCAAAACGTATCATCGCTGTGAGTTCATGCATCAATTACTGAGATTGTGAAAAGCTTAAGATTATACCACGTTTTCAACCAACCAACCCTTCCAGTATCCACAAAGAGTACATTTGACCTTAAAAAACATCCGAACACTCCAGAATTGCTATGAACAGCATGACCTAACATAAATGACAAAATTATTCATGAAAAGTTTATTTCAATTCTCTTTTTTTATATTTTACAGCCACTCTTTACTTTTGTACATTATCATCCAGCTCTATACAGCCATTCGTGCAATGACGCTATATTTAATTATTTAAGCATTTAGGCACTGAAACAATACAAGCTGTGGACGCAATCGGTGTCGACCTAAGTCCATTGAACTTAATATTATCATTTAAGGTCACTTACCTTTGAACTTTGTAATCTTGATGAGATGATATAAGCAAAGTTTTGTGTACCTAAGGAATAGGAACATTGTCCGCCAGCAAAAAGAGATACGCGTACATCTCACATAGCAAAAAACCTATCTCAAATGAGCAGATATTGAAGAAAAAATATTTCTAGGGTGATACTAATACGCTTCCAAAGTTTCTGCAATGGTAGAGCATTATTTTTACTGGCGACCTCCAAATAACACATTATCTTGCAGTCGCTTCTAATTTTTTGTGGCGAACAATGTCCCTATCCTCTTTCAAGTAGTTTGCATTCAAGGTCACATTGACCTAAAAACAAACGTAATTTATTAACATTGTGTCATTCCCGAAAACCACAGAACATGAAACTTCTCCTATAGCATCTGCCAAGAGTACAAATTTCATTTAAGGTTACAGTAACCCTAAAAGTAAAACATTTCGATTGTTTAATTGTTTGATTGATCAAAGACCTAGAAGCTTAACATTAATATCAGCGAATTTGTACTTTTGGTTAACTTTCCTTGCAAATTCTTTACATATTTTAGTCAGTTTACTTGTAACGTGAGTTTCCCCATTTAGGCCGTGACTATATTTTGATGTATTCTTGCAATGGTCTCTATAATGCAGTTTCAAATTTCAAAGTGTGTGTGCAATGCAATCTACATAATACCAGTGAATTTATTTACATCCCCGCTTATTACCCCACCCCCCGCTTAAAAAGTGGGGGTATATAGTCCTTCCGTTACACCTTAGGGTACCTATCTCTTATCCGCAACTCTTCCTAAACCCTTCAATGGATTTTCATGAAACTTTCACACAATCTTTGTGATATAATGTAGATGTGCACCTCCTATTTAACAATTTGATCCGATGGATTTTTTTTTGGGGGGGGGGGGGTATTTTTGTGAGCTTGAGGTTTGAATGGCAATCCATAATTTACAATGACTAACTGTATGCCTTGGCGTCAGCTGGTAAACGCGGAAGATGATAATTTCCAGAAATATTAAAGTTATTTTAAAAATGATTAACATGTTTTGAGTTTACAAAAACTTTATTTAATTTCAAATCGATATAAATAAATTTTACATACATATGTCTATATTGCTATTATTATTATTATTTTGGAAGCTGAACATTCTCCATGGCTGTTACATTCAAATGTTTCCTTTCTGAATTAATGTGCTACGGAATGAAAGAAATATGTTAATATGTTTTAAAGATATTACACGAATATATCATAATTGGATTGTGTTGTAATGGTGTTCCCACCAACTGTCGGCCCATTAAATAAATTGAGAGAGAGAGAAGAGAGAGAGAGAGAGAGAGAGAGAGATACTAACTCTAAAATAAGTCTTGCGTATGAGATACCAAGTCTTACGTAGGAGAAAACTAACTCTTATGTAAGAGATAAAAAAAGGATGATATTAATATTCAATTTTGATTACACACCTGACAGTTGTAGTTAGCTAGAAATGGGTTGTTTATCATTCAGGAGTTTCCAGCCTTACTTCCCAGGTAGGAAGGTCAGGTCTACTTAAATTGTTAATTTTCAAAGTATTTACTTTGCCTTTAGAATTGTGATTTTGGAATGGATCTGTATGATTGTGCCTGGCTTTTGGGATAGCAATTGGGCGCGGACTGGCATGTTTGTGTTTTGAATTTCGGAGTTGTGATTCAGACATGGATCTGTGTTTTACTTTTGGGATTGTGATTTGGACTTGGATCGGTATGTTTGTGTTTGACCTTTAGGGTTGTTATTTGGACATGGATCGGTATGTTTGTGTTTGACCTTTGGGATCGTGATTTGGACATGGACTGGCTTGTTTTTGTTTTGAGTTTTTGGGTTGTGATTTGGACATGGACTGGGGTGTTTGTGTTTTGACTTTTTGGGTTGTGATTTGGACATGGACTGGCATGCTTGTGTTTTGGCTTTTGGGGTTGTGATTTTGACATGGATCGGTATGTTTGTGTTTGACCTTTAGGATTGTTTTTGGACATGGATCGGTATGTTTGTGTTTGACCTTTGGGGTTGATTTTTGGACATGGATCTGTATGTTTGTGTTTGACTTTTGGGTTTGGGATTTGGATATGGACTGGTATGTTTGTGTTTGACTTTTAAGTTTGTGATTTGGACATGGACCGGGGTGTTTGTGTTTGACTTTTGGGTTTGGGATTTGGACATGGACTGGTATGTTTGTGTTTGACTTTTAAGTTTGTGATTTGGACATGGACCGGAGTGTTTGTGTTTGACTTTTGGGCTTGGGATTTGGACATGGACTGGTATGTTTTTTTTTACTTTTAGGTTTATGATTTGGACATGGACTGGTATGTTTGTGTTTGACTTTTGGGGTTGTGATATGGACTGGGGTGTTTGTGTTTGTATATTTTCGGTATCTCCTGTTAAGTTTTAATTTATTACAAGTAGTTCCTTATTATTGAGTATACTTACATAAATTTAGTGGCGGATGGCCATCTGCCCAGACAGGGAAGTCTGGTAAGCTGTTTTATGATTATATGATGAGCGGAGTTGTCAAAACCCTAAATAATGTGTTTGTATCAGTCTATACACGTGTATGCGCGTATAAATAACAAATATACTACGTACGTACCGTGATATATAACATGGATGATGAGGATGTTTGTAGTCACAATAATGATGATCAGATAAATGATACAAGGCCAAACACATGGAGATGGATGGTTTTACTGTCATGCTTTTTCCTACAGTTTTTAGTTTACGGATTAACAAATTCGTTTGGAGTTGTTTTTCCAGAAATCATAGAAATTTACGGACATGGAAAAGGGACAACAGCATGGATTGGTTCTATATCGACGAGCTTGATTTTAATGTCAGGTAGGTATTGGCAAAGTAGTTTTTGTCGATCGAAGTTGCGAAGACGAGGAGTAAAGAGGCAAAGGGTCGAAGACAAAGTCACCTGGGGTAATTTACCTCCGCAACTTTACTATTATATTATTGTATCTTTGCTTAACCCTTTTTGTGAAATTGCAAAGGCGAAGAGCAAAGTTGCGATGATGATATCAAAGCAAATTCGCGATCAGAAAATAGTAAGTCGTGGTCATGAATTAAAAAATCGCATGTCCCACCCATGCTCTACAGAAATGAAGCACGTTGTAAGTAAAAAAAAATCTGTCAGGTTCGAAATGTTGTTTTTTGAATGTGCGGGGTTTTCTCAAAATTAAGTTTTTTCACCAAAGTCTGCAAGTGGCATGATTAATTTTCTATTACAGCTTTTATAGAAAGAATTCTTTTTAAAACCAATATAATCTATAACGATGGGTTTATAAGCAAGTTTTGTATGTAACCATTATTTTAGACATCTAGTTAAAGATAGTTGAGAAATGGTGTTTAACGTCCCAGTCAAAATTCTTGCACTTATATCGAGACAGTCATTTCATTGATGGTGGAGTTGAGTAATGGTGTTTTACACCCGTCAAAATTCTCATACTTATATCGAGGTGCATCAAAACCAAACAATTAATCTGAACAGTTCTCTCTATATGTAATCAAATACATTGATAGTCATGACAGAACATTTACTACAAAACAAATTGTAAAACAAAACATACGACTGGTATCCATTCTATTTCATTTTAATAATAATAATAATAAGAAGAAGAAGAAGAAGGAGAAAAAGAAGCATGAAATGTGCATCCACTCCGTTTTGTACATATGGTCATGTAGTATTTTTAGAATACCATTACTACAGTACTATCAAATAAGCACTGAATAATATGATTGACCTGCCCGCTTGACCTTTTATTCAGAACATTCATATAGAAGGACTAACCAAGGGTAAGATTGGCATTTAATTATGAACATTATGCTTTCCATGGTGTAAACAGAATTAACACCTGTGTCTCCCTTTACATAAAGGTAGTCGTTAATACGCAATATTTAAAATAAAGTTCAAACGGACAGGTCAATGTTGTTTACCTATAGTATATCATATACGACTTGTTTGTTTACTACTGGTAGTGTGGTAGTGTTTTTTGTATTCTTGAAGACTTGTCAGATGTAGATACAATGATAACACATTTTGTGGAATACATTGTATAAGCAAACAACATTGACCTGTCCGTTTGACCTTTCATTGGGAATATTCATATAGAAGGGTCCATCCAATACATGTGTAGCGTAAGGATTCGTAGTTCACACACACACACACACACACACACACACACAAAATAACATATATATATATATATATATATATATAATATATATATATATATATATATATATATATATATATATTCCCCATATCTTATATACGAAATTTACAATTGGTTATAAGATTCATGCCATTTTCAGGTTACATATTAATAGCCAGGCCGACTTGTGGTTTAAAAGAGCAAACCACAAGGATTTCGTTATTACAAATAGCGGTTTTCATTTACTACATTAGTGGTAAAAAATGTTACTACATTTGTGGTTCGTTATTACATATGTGACACTATTTTATTACATTTGTGATAAATAAATTACTACACAGTTACTACATTTTTGGTAGTTACTACACATAGGTATCCCACAGGCCCACGCGTTTAACACTTTGATTGCCAGTTCCAAGTTGTGTTTTTGTTATATATATATATAATTTACTATTACCAGTATCATTTGCTGTTTTTTTTGCTTTGGGAATGTGATTTCGTTCTGGATTGGTATGTTTGTTGTTGCTTCTTTAACGAATCGGAAAAGTAATTCTCGAATGACCATTTGACCATTTGATGAATATGTCTAGTGATCGTCACAAAGTCGGAATAATACCAGTGATCTTTTTGTTATATGAAATCTTATTGTTACTTTAACACTTACAAAATGCACTTTATCTAAATGTCAATTTCTATGTACCGTGATAAACAAGTACATGCACATATATTTTATATTTCAAAGGACCAATAGCTTCTTTGTTGACTCAAACCTTTGGTTATCGGGTGACGACATTGATAGGCAGTGTTGTGACGTCATGTGGTCTCCTAAGCAGTATATTTGTACCAAACATATATCTATTGTATTTGACGTTTGGTGTTATGACGGGTATGTATACAATACTTGTAGCAGTTTTGACTATATAGTGCTCACATTGTGTTTTCAAGAATCAATCAAGAACTGCTCGACTCGGCTCTGCATTGAAATGCTCTGAACAATCCGGTTGTTTACTAGAACACATTTGTATAATAAACTTGATATAGGATTAAAAATGCGGCACGGCGCTGGATACTTTTTTAACTCTGTCTCTTGTCTGTCCAAAGCCGGTTCTATAACTTCTTAACGGTCTTAACTTGTCCATTTGTTTGTTGCGAGTAGCGGCATTTCAAGTATTCGCGTATTCATTTTCGCATCGTCGATGGCAATGAGTGCAAATGTTATATTAAAATCAAATATTCGCGAATGTTTTATATAAACGTTTGTTACTCTCATGGGTTTTCGCGAAAATTTCCTTATTTACAATACTACCTACCTACCTATCCTCTTCGCTCCAGAGTGGAGAATAAGGTCAGCACAAGACTTCGACATTCGGTTCTATTCTTGGCTTTGGCCTCTGTCCCTCTCCATACCAGGTTCAGTTCTTTCAGTTCTGCTTCAACTGTTCTGCGTGCGCCAAGTTGTTATTGCCTACCTCGTTGTCATTTTCTCGGTGGTGTTTATCTAAGGGCAGCTTTGGTGATGTTACTTCCTTGCATTCTAAAGACATGTCCTAGCCATCTGAATCTTCTGAGTTGATGCATAAAACTACAGTATTTGAAAATATTTTCTGTTCTGATATTGGTTACTCAGACAACAGTAGCTTGATTAACCAATATCAGAATAAAAGTCCTAATAATGTCATTTATATGCATCAATTCATTCTATACATCATACCAATGCAGTCAGTTATAATTATCAATTTCAGGTTTTGGAAGTGGACTTATGACAATTTCTAGCATACTAGCAGTAACAGAGTATTTCCAAAATGGACAAGCCATGGCAGTGGGGGTTATCTGTTCAGGAGGAGGAGTAGGGCTCACAGTGTACCCAATGATATACCGAGTGTTACTGGACGAATATGGATGGAGATTGTCTCTGTTGGTACATACGGGGATATGTATGAACGGATTAGCGTGTGGCATGATACTCAGACCACGGAAGAAAAGGAAATTAAAAACGGGTAGGGTCGAGGTTAAATCTACAAGTTCAAAACCAGTATGTCATCTTGCTTATGAGTGCGATAATACATGGTGTATCTGTCAAAGTTGTTTCTTATTTCAATCATTTTCTCCCGCTCATTCAAAGTCATCAGCTGTGCGATGAATGTTCACAATATGTGTTTTATTTGTCAGTAGTAACTTTGACTACTGTAATGTACCTTTTATAGCAATCAGCTGTAGTCAAATACAGTCTATGATTGCGTACCAATTCTTATTATATGGTCACGGTTGTCTTGTCAGCAGTTGTAGGCTGGGTCGCATGGATTCCCGTATCTTCTTTTTCGATGTTAGTAGATCTTGTTTTTTTATAACAGTGATAGAGGCCGTCAGTGGTCGTTAAGTTACGCAAACTGATTTCGTCACTAAAGTCTCCAATAAAAGATTTGAAAACGTTAGTTTTATAAGTATATAATTCAGTCCAATTTGTTTTGTCTGACTAAATGAATAATGATGGTGTCTTTAATTCGTACTCCAATTAATTTTTGTTTATCTGTTTGTTTCTTTTTTTATTTTCAGGGAATTCAGCATTTGGATTTTCGGTTTTAAGAAATAGAAATTTACAAATATACATATTAGTTGCCATATTGAACTCATTTGCTTTCTACATTCCATTGTTTTACCTGCCAGCGTATGCTAGTTCACTTATGATACCCTCGACAAATGCAGCTTTTCTCGTCTCTCTACACGGAATAACGTCAGTTTTCAGCAGACTTTTCTTCGGTTGGCTAGCCGACAGACCGGAAGTTAACACCTTGGTGATGTATAGCATCCTGCCAATCATAGAAGGCGTTACAGTTGCCTGTATACCTAGTATGAAGACTTACTGGATGTTGGTACTTGCATCCATTATAAATGGAATGACCGGCAGTATGTATACATCAAAAACAAACACACCAACCCATGCCCGAATCACAATCCATAAGCAAAGTAAAAACTTTGGAAATGACAGGGAAGTGAGGCCGGGTGCTCCGGAAGGATAAGCACCTCCTGTTTAGCTAGCTACACCCGCCATGTGTGTAATCAAAATTGTGTGAAAGGAACATGGAACACCTTTTTCAAGTTTCAGATTTCCAGAGTAATCCTAGACACAGAGACATCAAACTTATCAACAATACTGTATACAATTATATACAAAAGAATAGCAACGCACAATTAATATCAAATAAGAATAAAAAATATACAGCGTTAGAACTTAGACACAAAGCCTTGTGAAACGTAGTTTGTTTCCGGAGAAGAAACCAGCCACTAAAAAATTGACAAGATTAATATACAAGTACCTTCTTCATAATATAAGCAAAAGTTTAAGAAATTTGTATTTTAATTCTAGCTGTATTCGTCTCCATGGCAACAGCAGTATTAACAGAAACTGTTGGTTTGAGTAATATTCCATCAGCTTTTGGTTTCTGGTGTTTTAGCAATGGTGTCGGCATTTTGATTGGGCCTCCTTTAGCAGGTAAATTGGTTATTAACACTATATGTTTCTAGCAATCTAGGCATTACAGCTGTCACTTGTATCCGACAATAACAAGCGTCATTAACAATACGTCAAATGGAAATGAAATATATATAATGTGTTAGAAGACTAATTGAATGGGTTTTATATATATCTCAGTCAAGAATATTTAGCTGATACCATAACGTCATCAGTTATAGGTAAAGTCCTAGAAACTTTGACATGTTCAGTGTCTCGGGGAAATTTGCACGGACAGTTTTTAGCGTGTCATGGGACTCTTTCAAAAGGCCATTGACTTTCATTTCTAAATGCCGAGTGCTTAGCGAACAGTCACTACCTTTATTCAAGTCTTGGTCAGACCCAACATGAACTCCTATCTAACACATACAGAGGTTACCCTCTAAACAAGAATTTTTTCCTTTTCTAGTGCGTTTTACCGAGTACAATAAATTAAAAATTAATACAATCTGGTTAAGGCCATAATTTTATAATGTTCTATTCATCTTTGTAGGATGGTTCTATGACGTCACCGGAAGTTATATATCTGCATTTTATTTGTCTGGCACGTTGTTTATTGTAAGTGGTGTCTTACTTGGAATCTTGCCAATTACAAAATGTTTCCGTAGAAACCATAGGGCAGCAGACATAACGATCGTGATACCGGACAAGACAGGTGACAGTCGACAACAATATAGCATGGTTGTAAACAATGGACAAATACCGGTACAATGCCAATGAAAAATACCAAATATTATGGAACATAATCGGAAACTGCATCTTAAAAAGACTGAACACATTCTACAAATAAGTTAAACTTGAAGCAATGGACCACAGCTTATTATATGACAAGTACATAAAAGGTTGTGAAAAATAAAAAATGGTAACAAAAAAGTCCCTAGGTGTATGTTCTGACAATAAGAGATCTTTAGCAATGAAATATAAACAATTGCAGCTTATTAATACATGTATGCAATTGCTAATAGCCCGGACAGACTAAAACTCGCAACAACAGATTCAATGAATGCGGTTTACGTCCAAGTCAAGAATATTCACTCATATATATAAGTTAACTGACAGATATTTTACCAGACTGATCTGCATTGACCAATCAGATTTAAAGATGGAACTGCGAGTTTCGCCATCTAAATACAAATGCCGTTTTCACCAGAAATTTCAAGAATTCAATAATGGAAGCTGCCCCAACAACTCAAAAATTAAAATTAGGGTATAGACAGTGGACTGATTAGTCAGACTAGATAAACACATACCGAGGTCACCATTTTTCATTAATCCCAATATTTGATGAGCACCAGACAAGACCAAAATAGTATTATAGTTTGGGCCTTTATAGTTTAGTTTAATGGAACAAACTACCCAATGTTGGTGATATATGTTGGTCATAAACAAGTGATTTGGATCTCACCAGATGGACATGACCAATTTGTATTGCAGAATTTTCGTAAGTAAAAAGGTCCCTTTTCTATTATGTTTTGAGAACCTACAGCCAAGAACTACTAGTATACAGATTAAATCCAACTTATCCTAAAGATAAAATATCACTCCTTCTTCACCATTTTCTCTTTTATGAGAACATACCCTTTATTTGTGCAAATCTTTTATCACGATTATTGCCAAATAGTATCAAGTTTTAAGAGATTAAAGGTTTACACAAGGGATGCAGTGAACCAGTTGTCTGTGATTGAATATCCAGACTGGGTAAACTTCTCAACATAAACTTTTTGGTTCACATTATGAGTTGTAGTAAAAATATTTTATAAATGAAATTTTCTAATTGTTTTACTACAAAGCAACATATCTAGTCAAAAACAAACATACCTATACATGTCCTAATTACAATCTCAAAGCAAATGAAGTTAAACATGTGTACTGCCGTCAAGAAAGCAAGGAAGGTCGGGTGCTCTGGAAGGGGAAGCACTTCCTGTTTAGAGAATGAAAGGAACATAAAACTATGGGAAGTCAAATACATCCAGTTTAGTTTGGATAAAGAGACATACTTATCAACAATATTGTGATGGTCATAAAAACTTTTTGATTGCCTTGATAAGGGCTGTCACAAGACAAACAATACATGTCTACACATCTGACAATTAAAACCTGGATGTCAACCCCAGACAATGGATACAAGAGCATGAAACACGCTTTTCCACAGCAAAGTCTGCTAAAACCTTTATAATTAATAACAAAAGAACCATAAATTTGCATTAAAATTTTATTTACTGCAAAATAATCAATATCTCTTGCTGCTCTACATGTAACTATACAAAGATTGACAACATGCCATAAATAGTCCATCACTCGTCTTTATACAAAAAGTCCCTCCGTCCCTCCAAAATGAAAATGATGAATCTGATTTTTATGATTGAATGAAAACCTTGAATCATGTTTAATAATGTTGATGATTTTTGAGTTTTTCTTTACAGTCCTTACATCACCACATAATAGTTTAATATACACTTGACTGTCTTGACATAACCATGAAGTGTTGATCTATGCCGCGGCTTGTTCCAAGTCTCCAGCTGGTGTGTCTGGTTCTTCATCATTGTATATATTCTCTGCCTGTAACACACAAAGTAAGGTTTTCTATCTTATTAAGAAAGAACTACAACTTCAGTGAAGCAAAATTATACCCAGGTTTTGTCATTGGGTCATGAGAATAATCACAGGTGCACAAGTTCTTATCACAAATAACATCTGTGCATAATTTCAGAGAAATTGAATCGTGCATAAATGAATAAACCTGCAGACAACATTATGTCTATTGACATAAAGAAATTCTTAGTCTAGACAATACAATTATTCTGCAAAATAACTTACAAATACAAGTGCACAGGTTTTCAACATCTGAGCATCACTTCAGAAAATTTGAATCAGGTCTACTGACAGATGGACAAGGTGATTTCTGTATACTCCCTTTGTTGTTGGTGGTTTAAAAGAATTTGCAATTTGTACTGTATAAATTAATTCTTTCAACAGCTGCAATATTAAAACAAAAAAAACTTTCTGTTAACCTGCAGCCTCACATCTGATCTGTCCGGAAAAGTCCATAAGCAAAGACTTTATATTTTAATGGTGATGTTCATATCAGGGTTACATACATGTATATAATTTTTAGGAAACAAAGAGTAAATGTCTCGTTATAATGCAAATTTTTCTATTATTATGTACTCAATTACTCTTGTTCATCAACTTGTTTGGGAATAAATAGATTTTGGACATTAGGAATGGATCAGTTTTGGAGCCAAGTTGATTTGCTTGACAGCCCTGTTGGCACAAGATCTTTATACCAAACTTACCATTTGCCAAACTTGCATGATATTATCTTCTGATACTGAGCATATTACCCAGGGTTCATTTGGATTCCAAGAGAAGTCCGATATCTTAGCAGTGTGACCTCCATGTATAAACTACAAGACATTAATATAATGATTTTGTGAAATTTAAATACACTTACACATATGAAATAATTTATGTTTCAACCTACTTGAAGCAGAATTGAACATTGAATCAAATTACAATTTTTTATTTAAATTATCAATAAAATTGGCCACTTAAATTCTAGCAACAGTTCTTTAGTTTACATGAACCCTTTTCACTTGTGACGGTGATGACAAGCTTTGACACCAGTAAAGTATCGACTGTATCAAATAAGTGAAGCTAAATTGTGAAGTATTTAACAACATCACAGCCAATCCTTTGATAAGTGACATGTTGCAATTATTTGATTTGCATACTGCAACTTAAAACCAAACAGTGCAATCTGAGGTTTTCAAATTTCTGTGATTGCATCATTATATTATCAAAAAATTTCTTGTTGAACAGGCATTCAACAATTTGTGCTTTAAACTGTGTATGGACATAGCAAAATAAAAACCACAGCAAAAAATTTGTGATTAATGTCATTTCCTGATGTTGAATTTATATCGCAATTTCCAATTGAAAACTGTTGAACTTTGTTCACAAGCACATGAAAATAAATGACGACTCCAAATTTGCAATTCTTGGAATGTTGGATAGTCCCAGCAAAAGCAAAGTAACAGACATTCCAAAAATTAGGATGGATCAACACTGAAATAAACTTAAAACACTACTTTACTTAGTTTCTTAACAAAGACACTGAATTCTACAACAATGGAAGACCTGAACTTACAAGTAATTCTGGTGGTCCATCCTCTGCATCTTCTGCTGACTGTTCTTCACCAATTTTACTGAAATATAACAAAATTTTCATTTCATGATTTAAATAATTTAAATTAGCTAACACATAATATGTAATAATAAACATGTAAATTAAGTTTCTACCCAGTGGAGTGCAATGAGATTCTTATATTGAGATAGTCAGTTCATCGATGATGGAAGAAACCAGAATGCCTAGAGAAAACCACTGACATTGGACAAGCAAACTTGACACATTTTGTCACACAAGGATCAGTTCCAAGTGGTATTGGAACATAAGCCGTGAGGTACTGTGATGATCCGTAAGCATGCCCTTTAGACCACTCAGCCATCAATTTCTACTAAATGGAGTTTAAAAAAATGCACTTGTGAATATATTTCTTCTCTCAGGGTTCGTACAGACATTTGGACTCCAAATTTAAGGACTTTTTAGGGTCTTTTCAGGGTCTCATTTGCAAATTTAGGGCCTAATCAGAGGGACAAGTTTATAAGAGAAACATTGGAAATCATTAAAACAATTACTTACATGTCAATGGTAACGACACTTGAAGTGGGGGTTTATTTGGGTGTTCGGGAGGGCCAGGTACCTTTAAGTCGCTCATTGCAATGTAATTTATTTATTTATTTATTTTGATCAGTCTATTTACAACCACTAAATATTAACACCTAATTGGCAAAATTCAAGGGCTTTTAAGGGCCTTCAAGATAAATTCAAGGGCTTTTTAGGGTCAGACTTGTTTTAGGTTCTTTTTAGGAAAAACCTCAAAATTGAAGGACTTTTCCAGGCCTGTACGACGTTACGAACCCTGTCTCTTAAGGGTCAGGTAAAATGCCATGTTGACAATGGACAAAGATTGATAACAATGGGTCATTTGAGCATGTAGTGCCCAGTTGAACAACTAAAAATAACAAACCTGAGGTCCCACACATGTAACCTTCTATCTGTTCCGCTGGATGCCAGGATTGTTTCATTATGTGGTGACCACTGAACCTGGAAATATCAAATAAGTTAAATTTGAGATTAATTTTCTTCAGATCATTTTAACACACAACCTTTTTTCATTATTCAATACAATATCAACAATACATATCACATTTTAATGTTCATTAAACTTCAACATAGAAGTGGGACAATATATATGGCCCATCAAACTTATACATATCACTTAATTATAATGCAAGAGAAATATTTATAAACTTTAAACTTTTCTTTAGATTTATCCCTTTCAATATTCCTGAAAAATAAATCAAATTTACACCTTAATATTAAAGTTGTTGAGTAATTTAGGAGGCAAACTATTAATGCAACAGTCGCGAGTTCAAACCTCAGTATAGTGTGTGTTGCCATTTCATTATACAAGATGTTCAATTTTACATTGTTCAAAGAGATCCTGTATTTCTAGACACTTAAGACCATACATGCTTAATCAGCCTATGACAGGATGGAGGAAAAATACAGTTTGACCAGGGATTGAACCCAGGACCTTCAGCACTATAGGCCAGTGCTTTACAAACTGAGCTACCCAGTATACAGTCCAACCTGCCTTAAAGGCCACCTCTATATAAGGACCAACTGCTTATAAAGGTCACGAAAATTGTATCCCAATTGTTCTTTATTTATATAATTTTAACCTTTATATAAAGGGCACCTGTCCATAAAGGCCACTTTTACTTGTTCCCTTAGTTGGCCTTTATAAACAGGTTTAACTGTACTACGTTTTTCCTGTTATTCATCAGTACCTTAGGATATCTCACCGTCTCTCAGATTGAGTGCCACACTGGGGATCTAATTAAAGAATTCCTATGCTATAGGCATAAGCTTCTTAAACCATTACAAGTCTATAGGCTTAATACAGACTAACTTTTTTTAATTAATGTCCAAATTTTAAATACCTACCTGGAAAATTTCATCTTTGTGAGATTCAAATGAATGAAGTTTTAGTTTTAAATTCCTGAGATCCCATAATGCAACAGTCTACAAAAAAGTAACAAATCAAAATCAAAATGAATATTTAATATTTGATTAAACCAATTTCTAATTCTAAATGTAAGTGTAGAGTTAAAGATGATATTTATGATGTAGACTTCACTGTGTTTGTCAATACACAACTGCTGTCATAATTTCTGGTCTAATTCAGTACAATGATAATTACATGTATGCTTAAAGATTGAAAAATATTTTCATTTTGATAATGGGCAAAACATCTTTTGTTCTTCCATTATAATCTTGCACACTTAATAACTTCATCGAAATGGCAACCACAACATGAAGTTTTATTTTATTATCATGAGAATTAATTAAACTTTGACTGTGAAAATTTTGAAAACATAACAGAACACATGTTGATGCTGAAAGTTGAAAGGTAACATTTTCCTTTTCTACTCAATTATACTGTCACAATTATCATATCTAGTTTCCATGGTTTTAAGAAAAAATATCACTGTTTGAGTTGGTAAATTCTTTGTTGGTGTTATTGCTTAAGACAGGTCTGTAATATACTGTAATATATTTTGTTAACATGTAAATCCATGAGTCAATGTGTCTACAAAAACAAGGAAAATTGGAACATCACAGAAATAAATAATTTCACAGTATTTTTAAGAAATAACTTTGATATTTTTTTGGTTTATCATTTTTAACCCCAAAAACCGGTGTGCAAACTGTATAACCCCGCGAAGCGGGTTATACAAAAGTTTGCACACCGGTTTTTGGGGTTAAAAATGATAAACCAAAAAAATATCAAAGTTATTTCTTATAATTTAATTAAAAAACAATTTTAATAATTTTGCAATAATATTTATAATTTTAATGATAATTAAATTGATTTGAACAACATTTTACATTCAAATTACCATCATATGGCGCATCAATACAAATGACGTCATATAATTATGACGCATGATTAGCTCGTTACCATTAACAACCGCCGACGGGCGACGGCAACACATGTTCAATGATAAACCATGATGATGAACGTTTTTACGGTACTGGAGTTTTACGTTGATCAGTCAGTGGACACGATTAGTTTTTAAACTGGAAAACAGAGTTGATAACATGGATTTTGAAATGAATTCAAAAGTTACTGTTGTTCACAGAATATGGAGCAGAAAGTTGAGGACGGCACTGATGTGGATTGTTAACAATAAATTCTACAGAGGTACTGGCAATGGCGGACATTGTATTTGCATTTAAGATCAAATTGATTGGTTAGATTTTGTTACAAAATAAACAAGAGGCCCATGGGCCTTAACGCTCACCTGATGAAGAGTACATATCTTATGCAGAGGTTCAATGGTCAATGACATTAATAAAAGAGAATATCAAAAGTTTCAGCAGTAAGGGCCAATAATATGCAAGTATTTTTGCAAATTAATTATAATAATTATTATATAAGTATGCTATATATAACATATTTAAAGTCTAGCTACAATATATTATTTATAAACAGCTAAAACATCTGTATATTAAAATGTGCATTAGGCCAATACCTACAGTATTCCAATATACATGCCTATACAAAGAGTTTATAGTTTTTGAGATAATTAACCATTTAAGTATTCGTTTGCATCTATGACCTTGACCTTTAAACCTATGACCTTCATTCATATATCAAAATGATTGTTGTGCAAATGCCTACAATATTCCAATGTACATGCCTATACAAAAAGTTTATAGTTTTTGAGATAATTAACCATTTAAGTATTCGTTCGCATCTATGACCTTGACCTTTGAACCTATGACCTTCATTCATATATCAAAATGATCGTTAGGCCAATACGTACCTTATTCCAATATACATGCCTATACAAAAAGTTTATAGTTTTTGAGATAATTAACCATTTAAGTATTCATTTGCATCTATAACCTTGACCTTTGAACCTATGACCTTCATTCATATATCAAAATGATCGTTAGGCCAATACATACCTTATTCCAATATACATGCCTATACAAAAAGTTTATAGTTTTTGAGATAATTAACCTTTTAAGTATTCATTTGCATCTATGACCTTGACCTTTACACCTATGACCTTTGTCTATATATCAAAATGATCGATAGGCCAATACCTACAATATTCTAATATACATGCCTATACAAAAAGTTTATAGTTTCTGAGATAATTAACCATTTAAGTATTAGTTTGCATCTATGACCTTGACCTTTGAACCTATGAACTTCATTCATATATCAAAATGATTGTTGTGCAAATGCCTACAATATTCTAATATACATGCCTATACAAAAAGTTTATAGTTTTTGAGATAATTAACCATTTAAATATTCGTTTGCAGCTATGACCTTGACCTTTGAACCTATAACCTTCATTCATATATCAAAATGATCGTTAGGCCAATACCTACAATATTCCAATATACATGCCTATACAAAAAGTTTATAGTTTTTGAGATAATTAACCATTTAAGTATCTGTTCGCGTCTATGACCTTGACCTTTGAACCTATGACCTTTATCTATATATCAAAATTATCGTTAGGCCAATACCTACAATATTCCAATATACATGCCTATACAAAAAGTTTATAGTTTTTGAGATAATTAACTATTTTGGTATTCTTGGACATCTGTGACCTTGACCTTTGAACCCATGACCCTGATCTATGTATCAAAATGATCCTCATGTTAATAGCTACAAATAATTGAAAATCCTACGCCATTTTCACGATAAATGTTAAAAAAATAGCATTTTTTATCAAAGGTCAAAAACTGGGACATGACCTTGACCTTCGACCTTGACATCAATTGGAAGAAAATTGCAAGACAAGATCAACAGTGAAAACTCCATACAATTATCTTCAGCCGTTATGAAGTTATAACAATAAATGTCTCATTTTAAAAATTACGTAATTTTACGCAAAAAACGCGTAACCTATTTTTCGTCTAATTTTCATGAAAAACACATTTTTAATGTTCCCAGGTATGCTGAATCCAAATATCCAATCAAAAATTGCCTGCACCTTTTGGTTTCAGAGAAGAAGATTTGTCTTTTTGCTATTTTTAGTAACAGCGGCCATCTTGTTGGGCGTGGCCAAATCCCGAACACAATTTTGAAAGGCTGCTACCCAGGCATGATAATCACTAAGTTTCATCAAATATGGCCCAGTAGTTTTGGAGGAGAAGATTAAAATGTAAAGTTTACACACGACGGACGGTGATAGATTGCAATAGCTCATCTGAGCCTTTGGCTCAGGTGAGCTAAAAATCGGTATGCTGAGCTATCAAAACAACAAAACAAACCGCAAAAATCACAATATGTAGAAAGCGCTTCATTGTATACTTTTTCAACCAAACACAAAAAAGTAGTTCGTCATTTTCGCTATTGATCACGTGACCAACATTGGTTATCACAAATAAACCGAAAAAGGATGGTATTGAAAAGATACATGAAATGAAATAATTACCTTGTCAGCTGATCCTGTAGCTAGTATAAATTCACTGTATGGGTTAAATGATAAACAATTGACTTCTGCTGTGTGTGCGTCTACCGTATGGCTAGCTTTAGTTGTATTATTGGATCTTGTGTCCCAACTATACAAACAAGAGAATAATCACAAAATCAAATGTTATAGAAGCTGGTAGTAGATTACGGTCATAATTACATGTATAATACTAATTTGGAATGAATCAAATTTCTTGAGTGTGTCTTACATAAACATCATCAGATACACACAAAATGATGGCCACTGATTAGAAGTCAGACTCCAAAAGGGTAAAGGAAACATTAGTACTTGGAGAAAATCAGTGATCAAAGTGACAAACTCTTTCAAACTAAACTGAAGTAAAACCTACGCCGTGAGAGACAACATGATCGGTAAACCACTAAGTCAATGAGGCCCTACAAGTCTACAAGCTAAATATGAAAATATTATCTATTTTATTTATAAATGTATGTTATACTATTCTTACTTACATCATTAACTTTTGATCATCCGCCACAGAACCAAATAAACTTTCATGTAATATATGCCATGCTACATCCTAATATAAATAAATAAACAAACAATCCAGCAAAATGTGAAATCTCTACATAACTTTATTGTATTATGACCTCTAGTCAAGAACATGGATGACAAACATGCAACTTCAATGACAATTAAATATAATAATAAATGTATATCATAATATGTGTACAGCAATACAGATGTAAATAATTATTATAACACTCATAGTAAATGTAATATTTGTAACAAAGTCTTAGCATATTTAATTTTAGGTACTTACTGGTGTACTGATAGACAACTCCAGGTAATAATTGGACCATCACACTTTATATATCCATTTAGCACCATGTAAACAATCATCAGTAAAGAAGGATCCATAATCAATGTTGCAGTGGAGTAATAGTATTTTATGCCCCAGTCCAGATTATTTCATATAAATCAAGGTATCAGTTTTGAGATGGTGAAGGAAACTAGAGTGACTGCAGAAAATCATGGCCTTTGACAAACTTTCTAACACAGAATCTGCCCGAGTATGATATGAACCTCTGTGATGAGAAGCGTTGTGATATGAAGAATTTTAAAGTTTAGAATATATTATCAAAACAATAAAATCCTATACTTTTCTCCTTACCTCCACTACTGATGTGTGACCTGTGAATATCGTATGTGCATCTATAACTCTGCCTTCTTTTGGATTTGTGTTTATATCCCATAAACATATTGTCTACAATAAAACATGCAACATGTAATCCATAAATTATAAATAATTTTTCAGACATCTGAAACCAGCATCACATGTGAAAAACTACAGAGGATACATTTATATGAATTTGTAACCGGAGTAGGTTGCCGCTATGTCTTTTCCTTGAACAGTAATTTAATGTCAAACATGTATTGTATGATTCAAAGCCTGTATAATAAAAGATGTGAAGATGGTTATGTACATGTCCTACATGTAATCAGTCCAATTAAATGTACTGTAGCAGGGAAATAAAATAGATATTACATTCATACAGAATGTCAAACAATAATTTGTTTAAGCAATTTCTACCCAATTTTTAAATCACTTAAAGCTATTTCACCAAAACATTTTTTAAGTCTCTCATTAAGCATGGTTGTGGAAATCGGATTTCATTATAAGGCTACTTACATGATCATCAGAGGCACTGAGTAAATGACCATTAAGATTTGGATTCCATGACAACCCATAACTGAAATAAATACCAAAATAAACACACTAAAATCTGAACATTAATTATTTGGATTCCATTACAACCCATAACTGAAATACCAAAATACGATAAATTACTCAATTTTATTGACTACAAGCAAATTCAGTGAATTACATGTAGGGTCCCCAAGCTGTAGCAACTTTTTGTGTGATTTGCACTGATGTTCAAAAGGCCATAACTCTGAAGAAATGAGCATATCAACTTCTGATTAATATGTACATCTCCTATCAATGTTGATGCTTTGCTCCAAGTTTTCGCAAAATAGTGGTTCAAAGTTTTGGAGATGGACATGCCTACGAAGAAAGTTATAATTTAATATCCCCTCTTTCTTTAAAAGGTTGGAGATAAAAATATGTAATCAAAATGCTTTATTAGCCAATGGTGATTTTGGCTACCTGGAATGGAAACCTAACACTAATAAGTATAAAAAAGTCATGTGATGCCATTTCTACATGCATACAAAAATCATGTGACAATATTAGTTTACTATAAAAAGAATTACCCTTCTTTCTGATGACCTTTTAACCTTAATTCTGGACTACATTCTCCACTTGGATCTGAAATATAAGAAAAATTATGAATAAATAATCATACTATGTTCAGATCAAGGAAAGAACCCCATTGAATTAAAGTAAAATGAAAAGAGAAACAAGCAAAATCAGTTTATAGAAATTACACAATTAGGTTAAAAAATTAATCAGTCTAGATATGACTCTTAGATGTTGATATATATAAGTGAAGTGTTAATTCCAAGTGATTTTTTGTCTAAAATTACTACTGAATAAAGGTAGTTTCCCTTGGGGAAAAGATGACTAAAATTTCCTCATTTGACCACTAAAATTCCAAAAACAATAGTGGCATACTAGCAAATTAAATCTAGTTGTCTTTATTCACAAAATGTAAGATAATTTAACATCTTTGTATTGAGGATTCTCAGCTTTTGCAAGCATGTCATAATGTCGTTTGCTGTATTTCAGAACTTCAAATTTTCCCAATTTAAAAGGCAGAAGGTAGCTTTTAAAATAATGTAACAAAATCCAATGATTCCAGTCTTGTAGTCTCTTTTCAAGATTTTGTATTATCAGATACATTGTGAATTATCACCAGATTTTTGGTTTTATTACCCGTATATTGTCTTACCTGGTTTTGATGGATGTTTTGTATAATCAAAGACCAAGACGTCACTAGATGGCGTTTTTGTTGCTATGATACAAGGATTCTGTGGCATATATCTGGCACGATTCACTTCTCCTTCATGATTTATTTTTATTTCTATTTCAATTTTTCCACTCACCGAACCAAATCCTCCAAATTCTGTGAAATTTACATGTCAACAAATATATGATACATATATACTATAAAATAATGTTAACAAGTGCTCTTCTAAAACACTTTTCAGTGAGTGACTATATATTCCTGTTACATAGACGGATTCCACCATGTTCAGCCCTCAAAGTGGGTTTCAAAACTAAGTGGCCAGCTGGCAACCAATTTAAATTTTTAGGTGGCCAATGAAATTCCTAGTGGCCAGGCAATCTTTTCTTCAAAATGAAGGAAAATTAGGGATGTTTTAGGTATGGAGAACAAAAATGCACATTTTAAAAATTGACTTACAATCACTTACATACATCAGTAATATTAATAACAATAATGATGCTGTAAAGTGTCCATTATAGAAATAATATCTGTTCTCTGGTCACAAAAGTTCAAATTTAAAATGGACAGGCAGGCTATACTCATTTACAAATTTTAGGTCGCCAGACACAATTCCAGTTCGATTTGGCCACCATTTTAGTAGACAAAACCTAGGCTGAAAAACATTTTCAGATTTTCTGAAGGCAATTTTTATGAATTCTAACTGGCCAATTTGGAGTTTTAGACAGTCAAATCTGCCTGTTGCCAGCTCTTAAGGAATACACCGAGACCAATATATAATGTGTTACATTTTGTAGCTCTGTTTTACCTCCTTTTTCACTGTCATAATGTGAGGCGTCAAACTGTGCGTTGTCGTTAGGTAACTGTACACTAGCAATAAGTAAATGATTCTGTTCGTCTGACCTACAATAAAGCAAGGCCAAGGTACGGTCACTATTACTTGAGGTAAGTAGACTGTTACTTTCACTATGACCTTGATTGATATTTCTACTGGATAAACTGCACTAAAGCGCCCCAGATGCATTACACAAGTTCATTGTAAAATTCTGTTGTTTAATTAAATTTTGTGTTTAATCAGATATAATTATTCCATAAAATATTATTTATTCTTCAGTTAATTTTTTTTAAAATTGCTTTTAAAAGATTTTAATCAAAACCTGCAAAAATGTAATAATTATAGAAAGATTACAGAAAGCAAATTGCCATTAAAAGTTTGTAAAATAAAAAAAGTACGTTTTATTTATCAAACAAGAGAATCAATTTCAAAACTTGAAACAATATCACTATCAAAAATAATTTTAAAAATTCTATTCTGTAAAACAATTTGTCTTTTTTCTCTTTTAATAAAGTCGGCCTGTGACATGCATCGATTGTGAAAGTATACAAAGCTCTATTTGCTCAAATAAATCATCGTGAATACCTTGTCCTTTAGGAAAAAAAAAGAAAGAAAAACAAAATTAATAATGATAAATCAACAATAATCAAGATAATATAACAAATACTAACAAATCTTAAATACATTACACCAAAGCAACAGCTAAATAAAAGTTAGTTACCATGGAAACTTAGTAAAAGCAGGCAAAATTAGTAGCAAATGCTGTTAAATGTAAGACTGAAACGATATGTCTACAACACATGATTACAATCTGTATCACAATTCATAAGCTACGATTCAGTATTTTTCAACATGATAAAAGTTGCAATCAAATAGTAATTTTTGGAAAAATTCGGTATCGTAAGTAATGTATGCTGTTGTACTACTTTTTTGAAGAAATAAAGTGTTTGCAATATAATATTTTGAAGAATACAAAAATTCATACAGAAGTTGTAGTATGTATAAAAGGTATTGCATTATTTTCAAAGATACATGCATCTTATATGACAAAGTGATACAGTTGTATTATGATAAATCATTTCACCTCTACATGATTCTCACATGTGAATTCATTCTAAATTCCCTGACAAAAGTCTATTTTTCAATATTTTTTTTCTCAATGTGAAACTGGATATAGTTCGAGTTATTTCCCTTTAAACATAGGATACAGAATTGGGAGAATCTATGTAATCGTAACATTTTTTAAAAAGTATTTTGCAAAATATTTGATGATATTTACTTTACTTGTCAGCCTAAAATGGTAGACTGTAACTGTCTTGTAAGCACAGTCTTTAAAATAATACAACCAGCTTCAGTTTCTTAATCATTTCTTAAGATTTTCTTTAACTTAAATCTGATAAATTTGAAAAGTTAATAAATTGGTTAATTTTCAAGATATTTGGAAATTTAAGGTTTCATTTTGAAGATTGGTCAAAGTTTTCAATTTAATTTTGTCAAAATTTTGTTGTACCATAAAATGCTGTCAATATATACCAGAATTAAGTTAAGAAAAATCTTAGATAAGGAATAATTGTGAAACCGGGGCCAGTTATTCAAAACTTGATGAGCATAAATTTCAAACATCAAATCAATTACAACTAAATGCTCATTTTCAGTCAACAATTTCTCAGTTTCAATTTTATTCAATTTTCAAATTGTGATCTTTCCTATAAAAATCCCAAAAACATTCAATACACAAGGAAATAAAATTTGGTTTGCTGAATGAAATCAAATGATTAAACTACTCAAGCTTTGAACACAAACAGAAACAACAAAACTATTTATACATTACAAGGGTTTAATGTCTTTCACTCAACCTTGACTTTTCTGATATGACCTTGGTTGAAGGTCATGAAACACCTTTGAACTATGAACATTATTCATGTAATGTTTTATGACAGTGGTCCAAAAGCAATTATGAGATATGTTCCGGACACAATTTTACGGACAGACAGACATGGTGATTCCTATATACCCCCTAAAATTAGTTTGTGGGCATAATAATAAATAAGATATATTGTTGTTTACAATACAGAACTTATCATACAAACAGATGAATGTAACTAAGAGCTATAACAAAATTTTCAAAGTCAAAATATTTTGAAACAATGAGCTGAAACAGTATATTCTTATTAAGCAACTTACAGTCAAATGTCTTAGTGAACGAGTTAAAGTCAAACAGATTAAAACAGATTAAATAAGAACAATACTAAATCTATTGGCGAATGGAAGAGTTTGTAAAAGGATGCAGTGTACAAGGACAGAAATCCAAGTCAGTGCCCAAATGGAACTAAATATAGATAGTCTTAGCTCTAACTTTGTATGTGTACACATATGGTAGAAGATGCCAATTTATTTGTGGGAAGTATCAAAATAGCTAAGCTGGCATTGAACAATTTGCAAAACATTTTTTACTATTGTTTTAATGTTAAAATTAAACAAACATGGGGTGGGGGCATGGTGGCAGATGGTGTTCTAAAACATGTACCTGTATAAATTTGTGTTCCAAGACAAATATTGTTTCAGCTAAAATTTACCAAACCAAAAATGTTAAAGTCTAGGTAAAAGAAAGCATGCGACTTGAATTTTAAATGATTTAAAATATTCAACAAATGACATCCAGTCAAAAAAGTATGAAATTTCAGATCATTACCATTCATTTCATAAACCACAGTGAATTTCATTTCCATAAAGCAATGCACTTAATTTAGTGTAAATTATAAGTTACGGTACATATAATTTCAAGTTACGTTGCTTTCTGTTTCAGGGCTCAAAATAAGGGCGAAGTTGGGCGATATCTTCGCCCTGTTTCCAAAAACTTCGCCCTAAACTGTCCAAAAAGCGAAGTTCTAGTCGCCCTAAGTTTTGACAAGTGTATTTAACCCCTAAGGCGCCTCTTATGGATTACACACATTCAACGGTAAACACAGGTAACTCCCGATATATCCAGGTGTTTTAATCCGATAATTAGCTTAAACTGAGATCATCCATGCATGTCATGGATTCACCAACCTGTTGACTGATGTAATTAAAAGCCATCTTGGTGAAAAACCTCGGATATTTGCCATAAAAAACGTCTGTACCCCAGTATATAAACCGGGGGGGGGGGGTGTATTGAACAAAATAGTAGATCGTTTTTTGTATGAAAATTTAATAAAATAACAGACCCTCACAGAATGTTGCCTTTTCACAAAGGAATCCATAAATAAAAGCATTTTCTGATAGAATGATTGCAAATGAGTAGTATCATCTCTAGAAATTGGGAGTCAGACACAGCAGCCATGTTTGTTGCCATCAACACATGTTTGACAAGGGGGGTAACTCAAAAATAATGGTGCATATATATATTTTTTTTTTTCATTTATCAGTTTTACTTCTTAATATGTTGTTAATCTTTACATTATTTTTAAAAAAAATAATGTTTTAAAGAAAATTGTACATGTATTTCACATTTACATTGAAATCAAGACATTTAGCATCAGGGCTCAAAGTGACTTTTTGAATCTAGGAGCCAGCCTGGCTCCTTATATAAAAAAATTAGGCGCCAATTGAAATTTTTAGCAAAATCAGTGCCTTCGGCGCCGTGGTAGTTGGCACAATATTTACAAGTCATTAAATTCCCGACAGGGTCATATAGTAACCACGAAAACAGGGCTTTCCATGATTCTTGGAACTTACGCTGAGTCAGAGACTTCTGTTTCTTCTCCTCCGGCTCGTCAACGCTGTGATCGATTGCCTGCTTTTTGGGAGCAGCGCCTCTTGGCTTGAAAAAACTATCAATAGACTGCCGCTTCCCAGCCATGCTTATTGTTCTATTCGGAACACTTTTGACGTTTTGTGTATATTATATACGAAAGAATCCCTGTGAAATTCACGAGGTAGTCCGAGGAGTACCGGAAACACTTTGACAATATGTAAAACACAAATAGAAAAACGGAAATGGACATGATCGAGAATTTTGAACTCCCGAAAAAGCGGTCGCCAACTTGGCGACTTATGAGTAAAAATTGGTCGCCAATGGAAAAAATTGGTCGCCATGGCGCCTAATTTAGTCGCAACTTTGAGCCCTGAGCATTTAGTGATGTGATATGATCAATGCATTTTGCTTCAATGAAAAGAGCATAATTTAAATAACTTTTAAATAACAAAAAAAAAAAAAAAGTACAATAATTTTTTAGAATTATTTTCAGTACTGCTACACTAAGCTTATACATATAATAATTCTGCACGTAGCAAAAAAAAAAAAAAAAAAAAAAATTATGAAGAAATTTATAGTATGATTTATTTGGATTCAATAAGTAATATTACAATTTATGTAATATTAAAGTTTTCTGTAGGGATACTCCCATTTAAAGTCAAACATATTGGGAACATGCGTCGCCACGTAAATTTCACTAGCGGCGGAAAAACTTCTCCGTTTTGAAAAACTTCTCCCTAATCTTGGCTGAGGGAGAAGTCACTTCTCTGTGACTTCTCCCTGTTTCAAAATCTAATTTGAGCCCTGCTGTTTACCTAGAATGACATCATGCCTATAAATACTTACGTGTGTGTTCCTAGAATGAGTCTGTGTAATGAATAATCTTTTCCCTCTGGTCTACAACAATATTAAACACATTATGAAAATTTTGAAAGACTTCAGCACATATATTTGTACTGCATTAGGTAATGATGGCAACTAATGTATTAAGATGCATACTGCAATGTTCTGACCCCAATTACGGTTCTTTCATTTATATCAAGAGTCATTTAAAGGTGGGGAAACTGTAGTCCCTGGAAAAAACCACCAACCTGACAAGAGAACTGACAAACTTTCTAGATGGTGACAGGCTTTACTAAACAATACTGATAGTAACTATGATGCTATTAAAGATCTTAATGTGGGATAAAATACATAAATTTGGTGAATATGAACGAAAAAGTTTTATACTTTGTTCAAATAATTTTACCTTGACAGTAATATTGACACCCCTAATAAGGTATATATTCACTATTTCTATATAATTTTCAATCTACATGTTAGTAGGGCCTTTCTGGCACAGGCCTTGAAAAAATTGGGGACATATCATCTGACAAGGGGTCAATATCAAGTCACCTTTAAAAACCAATATCGTCAAGTTTAAAGATTTGCATCAAAACTATGGCCATTTAAAATCAGATTTATAACACCATAAAGGTAAGTATGTACCGGTATATAGTCTTGTCAATACACACCTTGTAACATCGGGCAACCACTGAGCTGTTAAACTTGGCCATTCCAGTGCATGGGTCATAACAAGGTCATACAAAAAGGGCGTATTCTTCTTCCATATTTTATATTCTTCATTTATTACACGTTCCTCAACAGCGTCATCAAAACCTTCTGAAAATTGTGAAATTTTTTTATAAGATTAATTTTTGTATAAGATTAATTAAAAGAAGCAACTGTTAAAAAGAATATCTCCCAAAAATTTTCAGACACTTGTCCATCATGATTTTGTTTTTACAAATCCAACAGAAAGGAAAAGTAATACAGGGTTAGGTCAATAGGTGAGTATCAAACCTGGGACCTATAGCAGTATAGGGGAGTGCTCTATTAACAAGTACCAAAACCACTGCTGCATTCACACTATTATTCCAAGGGCCACCAAAATGTAAGAAGGAGAAAAAATGCATGGTGGGAGAGAGGATCAAAACCAGGGTATCAAGACAACTGGTACCCTTACCAAGACATCTCATTTTCCTGGGTACGAGTTGTCTTGATGTAAAACCACATGGGTACGAGTTGTCCTGGATACAAGTTGTATTGGGTTCAAATTATGACAACACAGTTTACTGTTTGATTCATGTCTGGCGTAGCACGTTTCAAGCTGAATGACTGATGCCATAGTAAATCCCTGTACAGATTTTAATTTTAATTGGTTTCATTAATTATGACAAAAGGCATACGTCAGATATGAATTACATAGTAGATTCTGATTGCTTTGAGTCAACAGTAAAGGATACAATAGAATCCTTAAGTCAGGAGAAACTGTGAGCAACTAGGTCTTCTTTTTTTTTTCAAATGGGATTAAAATGTTGTTTACTAATGATTATAAGATTTTGCAACAAACTGAGAACCTTTGGAAGAAACCTTAAAACTATGTCATATAATGTCAGACGTTGCAAGTTAAAAACCCTACCTACACACTGCCCGAGAGCACTGAAAAGGTCAAAATATCTGGGACTTCACCTTTGGCTGGCGACATCTAGATATAACAGAATATTCTCAACCAGGATGTAAATTCCCATTCAATTGTAGTGGTCTGGGTAGCATGGTGGTAAAGCACTTGTCTATAGTGTCGGAGGTTCTAGGTTCAATCCCTGGTCTGACCCTAGGAAGTGGCCGACCTACAGGTCGGTCACAGGGTGGAACCTGGTGGTTTCGATTCAAGGGAGTTGAATCGAAAAAAGGGAGGAATGTAGCAGTCTGGGTAACTCAGTGGATTCAAGGGAGTTGAATCGAAAAAAGGAAGGAATGTAGCAGTCTGGGTAGCTCAGTGGCAGAGCAGTCACCTATAGTGCAGGAGGTCCCGGTTTTATCCTGCATGTTTTCTCTTTCATGTAACACAATCAAACAAAAGAAAACAAAAATAATTGTGTTTAAGAATTGTTCGATATGAACACTTATGCAAGAGGAATTAACTTAATGTGCTTCTTAATTATATACGAATGTTTGTAAAGATCTATGATTATATTTTAGAAAAGCCGAAAGTGTATACATGGGGGGGGGGGGGGGAGTTAGTAAAAAAAAAATTTCTTTTCCAGAAAAACATCATAAAAATAGTAAAATTACAACGATTTCCGGTCAACCATTGTCATGAAAATTCTTTTATTTACTCCACAATAAGTACACTACATATATCTTACCACCGTCTTTATCTGTCATTTCTGTTTTTGTTAGAATAAATAAATATAACGCTTTTGTCGCCGGTAACAATGACCCATGCACATGAAAATGGCGCCAATATCTGTGCAAGGTACTTTGCTGCGGTATTAATGTTTAAAAGTATTAATTTAAAGAAAAATAATTTACGTAAATAAATTTTACTTTTATAAAATATTTGAGTAAATATATCGTACCATACGTGTTTGGGTTTTTTTCAGTTAATAATTAAAAATTATTTTGTGCACATAAGTGATACACTACATTATTATAGAATTTTATTTTATATGTCAGATTCATATTAAAATTATAAGTCAAAATATTAAAATCAAAATTTACATTAAAATTTTACTTTTCGAAATAATATAAACAGAAACAATAAACATTAAAATATTAACGTAGTGCATCAAAACAATGAAGGGAATACATTTTCAAAATGGCGAACTGCACCGAATTTCCTGGACGAATCAATTTTAAATGCAATTATTGTGTTATTGACAAGATGCCAATCTTAAATGAGCTCTAGATTATATTCTTCATAGTTCAGTTAAATATTTCAATGACTTCATTCACCTGAAAATGGATGCATTAAAACTGAGTGAACAAGAACAGATTTATTATGGTGAACTGTTCCAAATTTGTGATGTTGATGGTTCTGGAAAAATAACTGGTGTCAAAGCATCAGAATTGTTTTTAACTTCCGGTTTAAGTCAGGATTTGTTGCTACAGGTAATTCAATAATGAATAAATTTTTCTCTAGAGATCACTCGAAAGTGTGACCGAGAAAATTAATTTCATTGAAAAAGTGGGCTGGGCACATTGATAATGTTGAATGACATATTTTGTAGTGTACTTGTAGATTATAGTAAAAACAGTCATGGATGCGGTGCTGAAGGGAATATTCTAGTGAAATATTTTTTATATTGATATCCGACCATTGTAATTTTTGTTTTACAAATTCCAGAGACGTTAAAATTTTGCTAGATTTTATGGGGCAAAGTGCTAACTCCAATAAGATGCTAAAACTTGCTTGTCTAATTTATAGATGCAAGATGCATTGATTACCCATCTTATTTGGTATATTTGCTTACTGAAGGTTGTCAGTTTTCTGTAGGTACTCTGGTTTTCCCACCATCCTTGAACAGAAAAAGCTAAATTGTATCATGTATGTTGTATATATGCAGTATGCTTAACTAGGGTGTGGACTGCTTTTCTTACTGTAAGGTGCATAGATTGCTTGTCACCCTAAGTGCATAGCTGTTAGTTTGCTTGTCTCATGCGGTGATAAAAAAGTACTACAGCAGTCTCCTCTAAAATGCTTAGTTTGCTGGTCTCACGATCAATAGGAGATGCTTAGATTGCTTGTCTCACCATCAATGACAGATGCTTAGATTGCTTGTCTCACGACCAATGGCAGATGCTTAAATTGCTTGTCTCACGACCAATGGCAGATGTTTACATTGCTTGCCTCACAATAAATGGCAGATGCTTACATTGCTTATCTCACAATTAATGGCAGATGCTTAGTTAGCTTGTCTTGCGATCAATGGCAGATGATTAGATTGCTTGTCTCGCTAACAAAATGCAAGGAGATTGCTTTTCTGACCAACAAAATTCAGGTGCATAGATTGCTGGTCTCCATCAATAGCAGATGCGTAGATTGCTTGTCTGAACCAATGGCAGATGCTTAGATTGCTTGTCTCATGACCAAGGGTAGATGCTTACACTACTTGTCTCACAGTTATGGCAGATGCTTAGTTGGGTTTGTCTCACAAACAATGGCGGACGATTAGATTGCTCGTCCCATGGTCAATGGCAGATGTTTAGATTCGTTTTCTCTCAAACAAAATGCAAGTTTTTTAGATTTCTTTTTCTGACCAACAATATCCAGGTGCATAGATTTCTTGTCTCACGATCAGTGGCAGATTCTAAGGTGCTTAGATTGCTTTTCTGACCAACAAATTCCAGGTACATAGATTGATTGTCTTGCGATCAATGACTTGCTTAGATTGCTTGTCTAAAATCAAATTGCAAGGTGCTTAGATTGCTTTTCTGACCAAAGAATTCCAGGTGTATAGATTGCTTGTCTCACCGCACAAACTCAAGGAGCCTAGATTTGTTGTCTAACCAACAAAATGCAAGGGACATTGATTGCTTGTCTCACAATTAAAATACATTGATCTTAGATTGTTCCTTTTGAGAAACAAATGCAAGGTGCTTAGATTGCTTACCTCAACATTAAAATACATGGAATTTTGTTCGTCTTGCAAACAAATGCAAGGTGCACTGCTTAGATTTCTTATTTCATCGTTCAAATGCAAAGAGCTTTGATTGTTTATCTCACTAAAAGGGATAAGGTGCTTAGTGTGCTTGTCTCACAAAGAAAGTAAAAAATTCTTTCTTGATAAAAAATGGTTAGATTAGTTGTCTTATCTTGAATACAAAAACATCTAGATTGCTTGTGACTCACCATAAATGCAAAACTTTAAGATTGTTTGTCTTAGCTTAAAATGTAAGGATCTTTGAAATAAATCCTGTCATTTCTAAATTGCAAAATTACTAGATTGCTTGTTTTGCCTTTAAACTAAAGCTGCTTAGGTTTCTTGTCTTGCCAAAGAATGCAAGATAATCTAATTGCTTATTTTGTATGAAAAATGATTAGGGATAAATTGCTGAGTCTGATCTATTACAAAATTACAAATTTTCAGATGGATTGTCTTACCTAAAATGTCTATAATGTCTTGGCTATCATATATAATGGTGCAATATGGGTATTAATAATTAGCAAAAAAAAATTTTCTAACTTTGCACTAGATTTCCAATTTTATGTGAGGTGTTCATATGTCACTTATGCACAAAAGTCTTTAATAATGTACATACATATATATCTTTCCACAAAGAAATACTGTAAACGTATTTAATTTCGCATGTATTTATTTTCGCGGTATAGAATATTTAGATATATCTGTGTAGTTAAATTTTTACGTTTTTGAAATATACTCTATAACATGATAAGCAAAATATAATTTTTGCTTTGTATTAATTTTCGCCCAAAATAAACGACCGCGAAATAAGCAAAAATTAGTACACAGCGAAAATAAATATGTTTGCAGTAAACAACTTCAATATCAAAATATAAAATTGACCACAGGGGCCAGTTTCATAATAAAATTTTAAAAAATACCCAAATCATATTTATCTGGGAACAAAATGACACCAAGATCACGATGATCGGACACAAATTAAAAAAGTAATATAGAATTTTGTCTGAGCACCTACAAGTCAGATTCATTGTTCTCCTTTACTCTTATATACTTATGGGTATTTTTAAATTTTATTATGAAACTGGCCCCTGTGAAATTGACTAAGGCAAAAATACAGTGTTGTAAATGGTATGTGGAGTAATTGAGTCAAAACTTTTTCTCTTATATTGAGATAGTTAGGTCTTGGATGACAGAGGAAACCAGAGTGCCCAGAGATATTTGGCAAGTGAGTTGACAAACCTTCTCACAGGAAGATCTATCTGAGTGAAATTCAAACTTTCTAATTGACATACTTTTGACAAATAAGATCATTCTTTTCTTTTTTATGAAATTTTTTCTGTCAAACATGTTGATAATTATAATGTCAGACTAAATGGGGTCATTGTAGCATGTGATTCTTACAAAAATAGAAAAATAATTGATGAATAGTTGAGATTTAAATGAGTGTGATAAAGAATAAGAATATGATATAGCAAACTGGTACACATAGTATCAGATATCAATACTGGTATAATATATAGATATATATGAGTCATTTTTGTAGTGTTAAGGTGAATGATTATTGATCAAGACAATATGAATTTGTTAACTGTCTGATCAGTTAATATTTATACACGGGACATGTCTGTACATCACTTTACCTGTTTCTGCTTAAGCTTGCACATTTCTCAGTGTCCGTTATTTGTTCATGTAATGTATATATTTTGATTGGAGATTCTAAATGATGTTATGTATATATACCTGGACCCAGTTACACAAACCTTATTTAAAGTTATAACTTATAATAATTAATTAAACCACAATTAGCAACTCAAATAAAGTTGCAACTGAGTCCAGTACTCTTCATCTAATAGGAGTGTTCATTCTCAATGTGTATGGCATGTTATGCCCATTGAGGTAGCTGGAATAAGATGTCATGGCTCTATGAATGGCTCTATTTATTTTCTGATAAAAGTTTACATTTTACATTTACTAAACAGCAAACTTATGGGTCAACATGACAAGAGTTGAGTAATGATGTTTATTGTCCCAGTCAAGAACAGTCACTACCCACTGTCAAGTCTTGGGTCAGGCCCAGCCATGGATTAAACCCATTACCTCACTCTTACGGAAAAAACACTACCAACTGAGCTACCACAGTGGAAACTTGACAAGAGTCGACTTAATTTCAAAGTTGCTTGCCACTTTAGACAAACTCTAGTTGATCCTTAATTTATAGTTATACACAATATATCAAAATTAGCCTGACCGTTTCACATACAGTAAAACCTCATTATAATGCCCCTAGATAACTTTGCCACCTCAGTTATCACTACACTATTTTGAAATCCAAAAGTCTATAACTTCTGTGTTTTTCTTTATAAATTTTCATGATATATTGTCAATCTAATTCCTTTATTAGCCAAAATTTGAATAAACAAACATGCTATTTCGCTGATAGCCCCACTAGTTTGAAGTCCAAAAATCAAGTTCTTCTAGATGTTTTTCTTGATTTTTTACCAACCCTACTCCTTTATAGGCCTAAAATTGAATGAACAAATGGTGGTTATGAATGAAGGCTTAACTGTAGATGTTTGTAACACCAGAACAATTTTATGAAGGCATGGATACACAGTGATAAAGACTTTTAGTAACATATGGGATATTTCTGATTTTTATCTTTACATGACCTGATTTTTTAATGTTTTATTTATTTGCATGTTTCTTCAAATGATCATGGTTTTATAGGGGATGTATCCACAAACAATATAATGATATAACAATTATGTCAATAGATCATATAAACCAACAATAATATAGTAGATATACCGGTTTATTTACTGCTAATAATAGTAATATGTACAGTACATTTTTAACCAGAATATGAAAGTTAGTAATATCCACATATCTCCTGTCATTTATAAGAGTTAAGAATATATTTTCTTGGAACACTTGGACTCAGTTGTTTGAAGCTTGATTTATAGTTAAATCACTGCTTAACAGAAATTAAAAACATCAATAAAATTAAACGTATCATTATCAAATCAATAGTTTTCTAATGGTGTTTTTTAGTTTGATGAAACAATATTAAATTTCAACATTTCAACATTATTTCACAACATAATTGTAATTATGCAAAATTCTAATTTTCTGATTAAACTAACCAAGCTTTGAACAATTGGTCCCAGAACTCGCTTCCCTTTTGTCTTTATTTAGCCAGTCTATTATGCGATTATATAAGGAAATGCATGTATCAACAGACTCTATGGCTTAATATCATGGAGACCTTCCATGGATATGAGATCATGTGCTGTGGAAGTATAATCATTCTCTGTTTCCTAGCAACATCTAATCTCTTGTGTGACAACAAATGTAATGTATATACATGTAGTTTATAAAACAATAAGAACCCATTAGCAGTATGTACATGTGACACCATGACTATCTGACATTTTGTTCTGGTACTTTAATTACTATGTGGGCCCACAGAACAGAATGTAATTGAATATACAAACTCTAATTTCCTGCAGTTTTGATGTAAATTGTGTTCTGTTATTAGATTTCAGATTTATGTGGCGCTAAAAGACTAGGACATTTTGGTAGAAGTCAGTTTTACATCGCTTTGAAGTTAATAGCTCTGGCACAGGTTGGACTCCCGGTAAAATTAGATATATTAAACTCAGGTAAGAAATATGTTGCTATGGTGATTTCTAAACTATTGATTTTTTTGTCACATATATATAAGAACATCTAAAAAAGAACATCTATCATCACTTACACATTCTTACCAGTACCTGTGCATTATACCTCAGCATTTACACCTGACAGTGCTCAAAGTGTTGTCCAATATTTAAATGAAGTGTTAGGTTTGTTACGTATAAGAACATTCTCTTCAAGAATTTAAGATTTTAGTCTTGGTCAGAATGTTTGGACCAAGTGTCAATACAAAATTTTTAGTTGAAGTACTGAATAGGCCACATAAATAAGCAAGTTACATTGTTCCTCTGACAGCTCTTGTTTCTATGACTATTACACTCAATTCCTTATTATGGTGTAAACTTGTATATATCTGTCTGGCGTTTTATCCCCAGGGGTCTTGGTGGCCAAGTGTTCTAAAGCGTGTGCTTTTGGATCACAGCACCTCTCACTGCCTAGGTTCAAATCCCATTCAGGACAGATCCTAGTTTGAGAAAGTTTGTCAGTTTCCTTGCTAAAGGGTGGTGGTTATTTTCTCAAGACAATTTTGTGTTCTCCTCTCCATGCCTGAACTGACCGCATCGATTTAAGTGAAAAAATCTTGACTGTGGTGTGAAACTCCATTGCTCCACACCATTCAACTCCTTCCATCACCATTGGCATTGTCCTTTAGGTATGCATTATTAGTCCCAGGTATTTCAGGAGTGTATGGTTCCAAGATGTTAGAGGAAACCAGAGTACCTGGTGAAATTCACTGATGTTTAGCCATTGAAATGACAAAGGTCCTTACACTAGGATCTGCCTGAGTAGTGTGAAAGAGGTGAGAATGACTGTGATCTATATGTACACACTTTAAACCACTCAGCCATTGTACAGTCAAACCACTTGTGATGAAGTTGATGAGTGAAATGACAAAAGTATGAAGATGTTTTACTGCATGTATATATTGCACATTTTCCCAACCGCTTTGCAACGCTTTCCTGGGTATAACATGATGTAGGAACTTGTACCTGTGGAACAATGTATTGACACTGAAAGCTACGATTATGAAGATTTTTAAAAACTTCTGACTGATGGTGTCAAATGGTATACATGTATTTTGAGGAATTCACTATAATAGTCCTGTGGCACTTATGTACACTTAATCTGTAAGAGTTTCTTAAATGTATTTTTCACAACAAAACATCTCCAGATTAAATTTCATTATAAACAACATTATTTTTTATCTGACATTTGATAACTGTAAATGATGTGTAATCTTCTCACACTGCTGTATACATACACAACTAAATCTCATGTTAGTGTATTGTCCCTAGGGAGTGTGACCTGGTTGACCCTGTCAGATGTGTACAGTATATGTGTAAACAAAACTTAAGTCACTTTTTTAAAGTAAATAACATTTAATGTAAGAGTTATTATTATGTCTCCTGGCTGACTAAACCTGTGTCATTTGTCTTTGTAAAATCTCAAAGGATATTATATGCTTAATGAGGTTTACTTCAGTTTTAGGTCACATGTATGCTAATGGATTCACTTTACATATAGTTGATCACTTATAATTCTCAGTCATCATTATTTCCATTATATCCAGATGTTACCAGCTATATAAAGTCTCAGATTGTTTCATTTATACTGAGGTTTTACCAGCTTCATTTATATCCAGATGTCACCAGCTATATAAGGTCTCAGATTATTTCATTTATACTGAGGTTTCACCAGCTTCATTTATATCCAGATGCCACAAGCTATATAAGGTCTCAGATTATTTCATTTATACTGTTTCACCAGCTTCATTTATATTCAAATGTTACCAGCTATATAAAGTCACAGATTGTTTCATTTATATTGAGATTTCTCCAGTTATGTCAAGTCACAGATCATTTCATGTATGTACAGTTGTTGCAGATTTTTTCATTTATATGGAAATTTCACCAGCTATATTTACAGTTGAAGATTATTTCATTTATATCAAGATTTCACCAGCTATATCAAAAGTTGAAGAAAACTTTTACTTACACAATGTACTTCATGGGAATGAGCAGTTAGTGTTTGAGTGAAATCTGAAATTTGAGTGTTTCCTTGTTAAAACGTCTTTGAAATGTAGTCAGATTTTGAGATTTTGTGCAAGGGATGCCTGGATTGGAAGAGGGGGTTATAATGAGTTTATTAGCCTGTACTAGTTGGAGATAGAAGTTTTAAATCCTGGTTGTTATTATTTGTCTACATGGAGGCCATAAATTCTGAATTCAGTCAGTTAATTACAACAAGTGTAGTTTATGATAATATTTATATTGATATAATTGATTTATTATATACCATACACAGTGATGTATGGTCTGTGTAGGGGTCAGAAAAATGTTATCCCAGGCCACTGGACTTGTTTACTATGTAAATAGATGTATGACATTATGACATATTATAATTGAACCTCTAAGTACTGGTATATACTGGTATATAATTAAGTAATTCCTGAATGTTGATTTTCTGTCTGCTCTAATAAAGATATAGCCTGGAGTATTTCATATCATAAACTTGACCACCATTTCACTAGCTTCTGGTTGGTAGAGTGGTTGTTGTTTTGGGCTACAGCATGAGCCAGTGTCTTCCTTATTCCTATACATGGAAGAGTGGAATATTGTTTTATGCCCCAGTCAAGATTCTTTCACTTATATTTAGGCAGTCAGCTCTGGGGTGGTAGATTGGAGTGTAGTTATGGTGTTTTATGCCCCAGTCAAGATTTTGGACCATGGAGGAAACTGGAGTACCCTGAGAAAACCATTGATCTGAAGCAAGCAATCTGAAAAACTTTTTCACACTCAGATTATGCTGTTTTTGTGGCAACTATTGTTTAATGGACTAAATGTTTAGACAAGGTCTGTGTGTTGTGGATATATATACATATATAGTTATTGATTACCAGTACATTTGATACACAAGTTTTGTCTTGGCTGCAAAGAATAACAAGTCAAGAACAGAAATGACTTTTAGAAACATTAATAGTGACAAAATCAATGAGTATTTCCTGTCATCTTGTCTAGGTTTTGTGTAAACTGTTTTTTCTGTGTTTGTATACAACATTACATAGGAATATCTAATGTAGAAATTAAGTTCTGTATTGGCTATGGTAAGGGGACATAACTCAAAATGTTGTACTTCTCTTCTTTCAGCCCTTATCTTTACTTAGAATTTTTCTCAATAAAGATAAAAACATGTTTTAATTAAATTAAAAATCAATATTCTGCCAGGTTAGAGATATAATATGATTAACGTATCAGATATAATTAAATTGTCAGCACTAACTAAGTTATTTATCCTAGTTAGGCTGCTCTGGAGAAATAACTTGTCAGTATCACCACAGGAATAAATAATACTCTACCTTAAAATCAGATACATTTGTGTGCAAAACAATTTATCAAGCATGGGTATATTTATATAAATTGTCAACCAGTTTGTTTTTTGTCTTAAGTGGAATGCTTACTTGTAGCATATTGCAATGTAAGATGTGAGACGAAATAATCTTCAACTCGAACACAAATCCTCACTTTTTTCTCCTACTGTAAAATTATATTCATTACTACCATTTGTTTAGTCAATTTCGACATTAATAGGGAATTTTGGTGCTAAATTAAAGGGAGACTTTATTTTGTCACTTATAAGGAAATCTATAGAACCAATGGCTATTGGTATGGCACTTCAATATAATGTGTCAGTAAATGAGATGGCAACGGCTTTGAGGGACTTTGTAACAAGATGCCACTTTATATATATGTATGTATATATATAAGTTGTAGAGTAAAAATTTCTTATAATCAAGTACTTGTCATTTTTCATGTTTCTGTACACTGAAATCAATTAAATATTGTAAGTATAAGAAGAACAGTCCTCAATCAATCATCTAGTTGACCACTATGACAAGCCAATGGCTGATATTAATTTTGAGGAAGACACATCAGTGGCGAATGCTTTGGTCATGTCATGCTCTAAGCTAAGTCTGGTCAGTTATTAATGTTAGTATACTGGTATACTGTTACTACATACATACATATACTGGTGTTATACTGGATGTTAAAACTACTTGACATTTTTCTGGGTAATTATTGATTTCATGACAATTGACGACAATTTCCTTGTGTAAATACTACTTTAAGGTTTACTATAAAATTTATAGTAACCAACATCAGTACTGAAAAGATTGAAAAAGTTTACGACATTGATTATTCCTCTGTAGATTGCCTACCATTACAGATGTTACATCAGCACTTAAACATGGTTATTTTGATTCAAACTGAATTATTGGAAGCTTATTTTGGATTGTTTTTCTGATGATCTCTCCAAGTTATTTGTGTTAAATGTGTGATTTCCATACAGGATATACCTGTCATACATGTATCATACAAGTATAGTATCTATTACTTAGTTGATGCTGCTTTAAAGAATAATTCACCCATTCACTTAGTTAATTCTGTTGTGTGTATATATAACTATTATAATATGACTTTTGCCTTTTCTTCCTATTAGAGAAGCATGTTAAAAGAAACCCTTCCTGCACATTGCCCTAAGCACACAACAAATGTCATAATTTCTGCCATTTCACTTATATTGGTGATGTCTTGATAGAAGTGAAATATTCTTGACTTGGATGTAAAAAGCCTATTCAATTAATCAATCCATTTAGAGAAGAAATATATTACTGTCCCACTCCTGATGATGTCATGGCTGCTTTAGGGGCCTTGGTGGTCAAGTGATCCAAAGCATTTGCTTATAGAACACAGCTCCTCTCACTGCCTAGATTTGAATCCCACATGAACTTACAGCCTTGATACAAGTGAAAGAATCTTTGAGGCATTTCTCCATTACTCCAGTCAGAGTATTTGGTGGCAAAGTCTATCCATTTTGCCCATGGCCACAAACATAGATGCTAATTTGAACATATTATTGTTGGTTATTTTCTTGTATACATATCAAACATCTGAATCAGCAATGTAGTGAAAAATTGCCATATATTGGAAGAAAACGTACTTGTTTGGTTAAAATTGACACTAAAATTGAGAATAGGTCAAAAATGGAAATAATACCAAATATGTACAGATAATATCCAGATAAAGGCTGCAGTGGATATGATGTCAGTCTACAAATCCAGGGTCTCTCACTGCTGTTAGTTAAAGTCCCACTCAGACCACATGTGGTAAAGTGAATTTTCTTTGGCGTTGGCCTTTACTGGTTCACCTGGAATTAGTATAATGTGACTGGGGGAGTAGTACGCATGTCTGCGACATACTGACTCTTTGAGCTAACACCTGAATGTCACCCTGAGAGGCTCTAGTACAAGGTAGACCATACAACACACTCGCACTTTACATGCATACACATACTTGTTTGTTGAATAATCTATAGAGATTAATAAAATAGTTCCCGTTGTGAATTACTGAAAAATTGCTGATGTGACGTTAAGCAACATTCAACCAACCAACTATCCAGATAGTTTAAGGGTAGTGGTAGTAAAACAATCACTTGTCAATATGCTGCCCAGATAATATTTAGTTACCAAATATTTTTTCTAGTACATGTATAATTTACTAGATAACTTGGATACCTGCAAACAGACTGACATGAGTTTGAACATCACCATCTAATATTAAAGATTTTTAATGACAAATATTAAATAATGAACTGGATGTGTGTAAAGACCAGCTCGTCTGATCCCCTGATAATCTTCTTGTAGCATTTAGCATACATTTAATAGATCTGTTAGTTGGTAAGTTCCCATACTCAATTTTACTCACAACATCAGTAATGGTGATGTCCTGCTTAGAAAAATCAACAACCAGTTTTCAGTTTTAAACAAGGGTTTTATTTCAATGAAAATATCAATATTATGTTTGTATTTGCCAGCTCAGAATCAATACGTAACCATTCTCACAGCTTCATAAATCACTGATGGCTGTAATGTTACTATGGTCTCATGGTTTTGGATTGGTAATCTTTGTGACTTTGTAGTATAGTAAAAATATACATTGAGTTTATTAATATAGCATGTATTATCAGTTATTGACAATTACAGTATACAATCAAATTATTTCAACATGACTTCCTAATTTTATTTAAACAAAATTTCACTGTAGGTATCTTTGGTTTTTTCTGTAATCATTAAATATTGATTTATAAAATGGTGCTGAGCAAAAATTTGTAACACATATCGTTGGATTTTTCTGAAATTATGAATCATTAAATATTGAATTTATATAAATGATGCACAACCAGACTGTTATAATCCGTATTAAGATCAGATTTAGATATTAAATCTGTTTGAGCCTAAAGCTTCATCAAGCCTGTACTTATCTATGGTGTTAACCAACTGAAAGTACAGGAGTCAAACTACCACCCACCCTCCCTTGAATGAGATCCAATCCATCTAATAATTGCTGCTATTGGTCATTTATTTATCTGCTTAATGTTCAGGACTAGAAAGAATGTACCATGTAGCCAAGCTGAGTCTCCAACCCAAGACCTAATAGAACCACAAATCTGCAGTCATTTTGACCACTAAGTAACACATCTCAATTGTAATGTAAAATGTAACTACACGCATATGATCAAATAAATTTAAAATTTTTACATCAAATAGCACATCAAGTGAATTTTTACAACATTTTGACTTTGGCAAGACAGGGTCAGTTAACACATAAAATGGCACTCATTTATTTTGATTATTGCTTGGAAATTGTCATGTATTGGTTGAAATGTTTGCCATAGCTGACTTTGAGTTAGAGACAGGAATTCCTTTTATATTGAGCATTCTGTAAACATCAATGCTAGAAGCTATTGACACATGATTTCCATTTAAATTGGATAAATCTTGTGTTTGACAAATTGGCTAGCTATTTAGTATACATTACTGTGCAACAATGTATAACTCCTTGTAGCTTACCAGTACTAGTGAACCAAGTTCTCAAAGCAGAAAATCTCCAGAATAACAGGGGAGAGTGAGTGGGTGGGTATAGTGTATAGACTTTCTAGCCTGGATCTTTTAGCCTTGTGATAAAAACAATGGAGTATATCTGACAACTGAAATTCAAGTTTGATCCTCAGTTTGGACACTAGACAAGGAAGTGGATTTTTAGAACACCAAATTAAAAGGCTCATGGTGACCTATTCCAATCATTCTTTGTCTGTTGTTGCCTATCTGTCTAACTTTTACACATTTTACACTTTTACAATGTCTCTAAACTAGTGAACATGACAGAGATGCTCCTTGGCCAAAACTGTTTCAAGTTTGCAAAATGGGTTGACCTTAACCTTTATTCAAGGTCACTGTGACTTTTTGATTATAAAACCTGTCATATTAGGGGAATATTGTAGAGGTTTGAAACTCTATATACAGTATCAGTGTATTAAGGGCTAACAAGCTTGCAAAGTTTAACTTGGTTGGTATTGACCTTCATTCAAAGTTCATTCATTAAAAAAAACCTTTTGTCCTGATCTGAAGACCTAGAATCTTGAAGCTTTACATACAGCATTAGTGTAGGAAGGAGTATCAAGTTTGATATGTTTGTAGTTATACCATGCACATTTGTGAAATTAAATTTGCACATCATGTGCATCTAATATAATGCAGACAGCAGTAATTGGCCTTGAGATTGGATATAATTTGTCAGATTTGGCAGAGCAAATCTAAAACTTCATAAATATGTAGATAAATGAATACATTTATAGATAAATCAGTATTTAAAAATTACCAAAGCATGTGTTCAGCAGTTTGATAAATGGTAAATTGTTTGTGTGTATGATGTAAATGTAATTTAGATGCTTATGTCACTGTTGAATGTGTTAAATTGCCATGGTAAATGAATATTCAAAAAGATGCACAAATCAAAATGTCTGGAAAATATTATTTTATTATTTTTATGAGAGAGAGAGAGAGAGTGTGTGTGTACATTTTGTATGTACATCATATTACATGCATCTGCAACATACAGTTACTTTATACAATGCCACAAAAGAGAAAGAGAGAATCTTCTCACTCATCTTATAATGTGTTACACTTACAGTAGTAACACTAAAACTTAACAGATGATTAACTTATCATACATCTGAACATTATGACAACAGCTATTTGTTTTACCTCCTAACTTTATATTTTAACTTGCATCAAGGAATGGTATATATATTAAGTATTACTATATTTCTTATTGACAGGACAGGACTTGAACTTATTTAGGTTTAGTGTAATAAATTCTATTTCATTAGTTTTGTTCTTAAGAGGACGCATAATTAAATAACAATGAAGAAGTGCCTTATAACATGATTAACGATTCCACACGACTTACATGCTGAGGTTACTTGTATGCTTAAACAAACTTTTGTTTCTAACAAGCTTACATAAAGTAACCTGGTGTGATGTCACTAGATAATTAAAAAAGTACATTAATTGAGGTAACTTCCATATCCATACATCTATAAATTTGATTTTAAAATAGTTGCCCAAAATCATAACATCATGGCCAGAAATCGTAATATCTTAACACAAATGCTTGAAAATCTTAACACAAATTCTTGAAAATTTTAACACTTCTTGGCCTAAAATCTTGAATTTCTAACTTGACATGGTACAAAATCTTTAAATCCTAACACAACATGGCCCATACTCCACAAATCTAAAAACTTAAGGCCCAAAATCTTAAAGTTCTAACACTTCATGACCCAAAATCATAACACATGATGGACTGAAACTTTAAATTTTATTACATCATAGTCCACATCAGAACATGACCGTAGATACACCACTGACAATGAAATAGGTGCTATAATTAGCTGATAAATTTCATCTTAAATACAGGAAATAATACCAGGAAGTGAGCATTGATTGTGTTTGATCTAGTCTGTATTTGAAGTTGTATGAAATATGTAAATTAAATTTATATAATAATAATGTGTTCTTATTTTCTCCCTACAGGGAAGGATGTACCTTTGCCAAAGTTTAGTACTTCCAGACCCAATGATCAAGGTATGTATGTCTGTTATTTTTTATGTACATTGTAATCTTGGGAATTTGTGACATGATTATTGTAAACAGATGTGTTCTTTGTGAACTTTATATTAATAAGCTGTGTAAATTATCTTTTTTATTATCACTGTGTACATATATATGTTATGTTTGCTTGTGAATGCTTTGTAGAAGTTAAAAAAATCTGTGTGGAATGGGATAAAGTAATGGTGTTTTATGCTCCTGTCAAAATTCTTTCACTTGGTAGCAAGGCAATTATCTGGAATGATGGGGGAAGCTGGAGTACCTGTAGAAATTCACTGACTTTTGGCAAGCAACTGACAAACTTTCATATACAAGGATCTATATGAGTGGGTTCTAACATAGGTGGTGAAACGCACTGATTCATAGGCACACTTGACTTACTTGACTTATGCCTGTAACTCTTGTTCAGAGTATAGGCCACTGACAATCTGCCTCCATCTCACTCGGTTTTGGGCGTGCTGCATCATGGTCTGCCAGGTCAATCCTGCAGTTCTCATTTCTTCCTCTACTGATCGCCGCCAGGTGTTTCTTGGACGACCCCGTCTTCTCTTGCCCTGTGGATTCCATCTGAGAGACTGCCTAGTGATGTTGCTTTGATCTTTCCTCAGTTGGTGCCCTATCCATGTCCATTTCCTTTTGATGATTTGAGCAGGTGGTGGGAGTTGGTGTGTTTGATTCCAGAGATCTTTGTTGCTGATTTTATTTGGCCAATAGATATTAAGTATGCGGCGAAGACATCTGTTGATGAAAGTCTGAATGGTGTGGTCTGAGGCTTGGGTGGTTCGCCATGTTTCTGAACCATAGAGTAGGACGGCTTTTACATTTGAGTTAAATATTCTGATTTTGGTGTTTCTGTTTATCTGTCTTGAGTTCCAAACTTTCTTTAGTAAATTAAATGTTGTTCTTGCCTTGTTTATTCTGGTTTTGATGTCTTTGTCTGTTCCGCCTGTGGTGCTGACTTTACTGCCAAGGTATGTGAACTCTTCGACTTCTTCTAGCTCACCATTGTGAAGCATGATGGGATTGGTATTGTTAGTGTTGATCTTCATAACTTTTGTCTTTTCTCTGTTGATTCGGAGCCCGATTTGTTCCGCTGTTTCTTCTAGAGCTGATGTTTTGTCTTGCATTTGACTTTGTTTGTGCGATAGTAGGGCTAAATCATCTGCAAAGTCAAGGTCGTCAAGCTGATTCAGAAGGGTCCACTGTATACCATTTTTCCTGTTGTTTGTAGTCTCCTTCATTACCCAATCTATGGCAAGAATAAACAAAAAGGGGGATAGTACACATCCTTGGCGCACTCCTGTCCTGACTGCAAACTTATCAGTAACATCTCCACCATGTAATACCCTGCAGGTCATACCATCATGCATGTTACTGATGATATTAACATATTTCTCTGGTATTCCATAATGGCGCATGATGTTCCACAGTGCTGGTCTATCTACACTGTCGAACGCTTTCTCAAAATCTATGAAATTGATGTATAATGATGAGTTCCATTCGAGTGACTGTTCAATTATGATTCTGAGTGTGGCAATCTGGTCAGTACACGATCTTTCCCTTCTAAAGCCTGCCTGGTGTTCTCTCAGAAGATTGTCTACTGATGATTTTAATCTTTCTAATATGATCTTGTTAAATACTTTTCCTGGGGTTGATAAAAGCATAATTCCCCTGTAGTTTTTGCATTCGCTTAGGTCACCCTTCTTTGGTAATTTAATTAGAAAGCCTTCTTTCCACTCTTCAGGTAGTGCTTCTTCTTGCCATATTGTGTTGAACAACTGGTGGAAGATGTTAACTGTTGTTTCTTGAGAGTATTTCATGGCCTCTGCTGGGATCCCATCTGGTCCACCTGATTTTCCGTTTTTGAGGGACTTGATCGCTTTTCTGATCTCTTCTTTGCTTGGTGCAGCTAATGAGATAGGAATGTCGTTTTCTGCTGGTGGTATGTTAGCTGGGGTTTCTGGTCTAGGTCTATTTAGCAGGTCTTCAAAGTGTTCTTTCCATCTAGCCTTTTGTTCTTTGGTGGTTGTCAAGGTGTGCCCTAAGAGATCTTTAATAGGTTTTTCTGGTGTAGCTCGCTTTCCTGAGAGTAGTCTTGTAATGTTATAAAGTTCTCTCATGTTTCTTGTTTCAGCGGCTGTTTCTGCTTGTAGGCACAAGCTTTAAACTATTTTCCTACTAGCCCTTTCCCCTCCTAGAGTTAATAATAACCACTGCGGTAGCTCAGTTGGTAGAGTTCTCACTTCGTAAGTGGGAGGTTGTGGATTCGATCCCCGGCCGGGTCTGACCCAAGACTTGAACGTGGGTAGTGACTGTTCTTTTGCCAAGCACTCGACATTACGAAATGAAAGCCATGGTACTTTCGGATAAGAACTTAAAATAAACGAGGTCCCATGTAGCGGTGGGCTTGGTACGCCGTATAATGCCATCAGCGCAACGCACATGCAAAATTTCTGCACCTTCGCGTATAGCTGGCAACATCTTGATATAAGTGAAATATTCTTGACTGGGACGTTAAACACCATTACTCAACTCAACTCAACTCCTAGAGTTAATAAATAGTCAGTAAGAAAATATATTTGTCTAACAAGAAGAAATGGTATACCTGTGTCCTTACTAAGAACTTAATTTTGAGTTATTGGGTCCTGGGTGTTACTGGTAGGTATACAACTAAAAGATATGTCGTCAGAAATAGAAGGCAATGGAAGTAAAAGTGTTTAGGCCACAGTCATGATTATTTCACTTATACCTAAGTGACCATTTATGGGAAACCAGAGTGCCTGGAAAAAACAAATGGCCTTCTGCAAGCAAACTATTTTTTTTTTTTTAACTAACTGTCTCACACTTAGGTGGTCTGCCTAAGTTGGATTCATACCTAGGCATTGAAGGCCTCTGTATAACCTGGGAATTGATTTTTAACAACTGTACTGTTGTGTACATACAGTTTAATTATTCTTGACTGCAGGGACTTTAAATCAAAAAGTCTGTTTCTGTACAACATATTTGTTTTTAAAATGTTCATATATGATTTAAATACCTATAATTCCCACATAGTTTGTCACATTTCTCATAAGATTTAGGATAAGAACTATTATAGCTGGTCTTGTCTCAATATATCATGTAAATTATTCTTGGCAAGGACTTTAAACTCATTGCACGAGTAAACCATTGACTAATTGTTTTTAACATGTAATGAGATAATCCTGTGTTTACCTGTTATTACCTGTAATTTGGACAGTTGAACAGTTACCAGTTCCCACACATGATTTATAACTACTTGTAGCTCACTCAGTAATTAATCATTTAATGAGGCTACACAACTTTTCTTTGTAATTTACCTTATAATTTTCAAAACAGTTTAAGATGAGCGATAACAGTATAAAACTGTATCAGCGGTAAATCTATTGATTTTACCGGTCGTCCGTCTGTGGAGTTAATTGATTACATAACAACATTCCATGCTACAACTAAAACTATGATGTCAGTATTTCTCTGTATTCTTAATCATTAAAAAGTCTGTTCCAAGTTTATATGAGCCAATAAGATCATCAGTGCATGATTGATTATCTCTGCCTCAATGTGTGTAGTAACTCAGACTATTAGAATCCCCTATTGATGGGACAACAGTTAATCCCAATGACACCCCATCCTAACCCGGGGCATTGGTGGCCAAGTGGTCCAAAGCATGCTCTTATGGATTGCAGTTCCTCCCGCTTCCTGGGTTCGAATCCAACTCAGGCAGATTCTAGTGTGAGAAGGTTTGTCGATCACTGGATTTCTGTGGATACTCCAGTTTCCTCCACCATCCCAAGAACTGACTGCCCCTATATCATAGAAAGAATCTTGACTGGGGTGTAAAACACCATTACTCCACTCCCCCATATTCCAACCTAACCCCACCCCACATTATTGTTGACACCCTGTCATTTTGCAGCTGTTAGAATTAATTGGAGCAATATGGAGTTAAATTCTTGCTCTTGCACATACCATGCATGCAGCTAGGATTAGGCTTGAGAATTACACCATTGTGATTGTTGTGTAACTTACCGGTAGTCTACAAAGCAGGGTCTACACTGGCTCAAAATATTTTGTCACAAATTTTAAACAAGAGTAGAAATTGTAAGTCTTCTTGGACATTTCTTCTATTTAAAGATCTCTTTTTTGTCACAATTTATAAAAAAGTGCGACTGACAGTGTGAGCCCTGACAAAGAAAAATATAAGCCTGTATAAGAAATTAATTTGAAGTTGGGTGATTTAGATTCTCAAACCAGGTCTTAGATAATGCATCAATGTGATGCTTATTTATATGGTGATTTACACTTAACCAGACAAGTATTTTTCAGTTAAGATTGTAAAGGTTTCAGAATTATCAAAATTTTTACAAGGGGCAGATGTTTATTTTATTATAACTGATACAATATTATGAATATACAATAGATTATATGATAAAATGTTAAATAAATATCTGTTTTATATCTCAGTAAGAATTCTTATGTCAAAAATGTGAATGAAATGAGACAGAAATTCCTGCATCTGGATGAGAATGGCTCATCACAAGCGTCTGATAGAATGTTAAATAATAATATGCAGTCAACAGTTACTGCTTTATAAGTGGGGAATCATGAGTTAAGTGTAGAATGTGTCTCTGAAACAACGTATGTTTCTTTAATTTTGCAATTTAGACTTCAATATTTTAATATAACAATTAAGAATAAAAATTTTTTTACCAGGTACATTGTTTGAAAACTTCAAACAGACTTGAGTTTCCAAATATATATGGAAGAAAATATTTCAATCAATGTTTTTGTTCCTATGAGATTGTCTGGTATATTATTCAATATCAGACATCTCGAGACTGGCTCACAACACCATAAATAATATGACAACAAAGAGACTGTTATTTGTTCAATCATACATCTAATAGACTGACACACACATAAATATACCTACATACAAACAGCTACTGCTCTGTTTGGCTTTAATAAGTCTATACTAGGTGAAAGGAGAAAGCGAATTCCTTCAAGTGCTGTACGTTACCACATGTGAGTAAAAAACATGTTTTATAAAGTCAACATCTCCAACCCAATTTACCACTGTTGTAGCTCAGTTGATAGAGTGCTCACTCTGGTTGGCAGGTATTTAAGTGGGAGGTCATGGGTTCGAACCCCGACCCGGTCTGACCCAAGACTTGAAACTTAAATGAAAGTAGGTAGTAACTGTTCTTTTGTCAAGTACTCGGCATTACGAAATGAAAGTCATGGTTTCTTCGGAATGGAACTTAAAATAAACAAGGTCCTGTGTCACAGTAGGCTTGTCATGATAAGGAACCCTGCTGTATAATGCCAACAGTGCAACACACACGCAAAATTTTAGCAACTTCGCCTATAGCTGGTGATGTCTCGATATAAACAAAATATTCTTGACTGAGACTTCAAACACCATTACTCAATTCTCTCCAACTAAATTTAAATGTAACTTACTATGCATACTGGGCAGTTGAATGTTAAATGAAACATATTTGTGATTAACATACCAATACAGTCAGAAGCTAATCATACCAAAGTAACAAAGTCTCTTATGTTATGGACAATATTTAAATGTAGCCAAGGACATTGAAGTTTAAAGTGTATAGAAGTGAGAGTCTAATCAGTTTTATATAGGGTTTTATTGGAATTTGAAAGCTTGGGAAAATTTTATTTTTATGTTTTCATTTCTTAAGTTTGTGTATGTTTGTTGTAGAGATAATGCTTACATAATGTAAACAGTATTACAGTACTTGACGACTTCTGTATAATCACTGCTGTTAAAATAAATAAATAACCAGTATGTATGTGTTATTACTGGTACCAGGTGTTAACTGCAAAGATTGGTGATGGTGATTCTTGTTACCATATTTCTCATGAATTATGTGACACACTAGGCCATTACAGGAGGCTGATTAACTCAATGGATAACAAAGCCTGATAGTAATAGTATTGGTAAGGTCCTGGGTTTAAGTCCACCTTTGGCCACTGCATGTTTTCCTGTACCTGTAACAGTTTTGGTGCTCTCTCAACCCTCTTTCAAGTGACTGATCAACAGTGTGCAATGTGGTAGTTTCCGTTCAAGTTAATTGAATTTTAAAAAGGAAGGTAGAAGTGTGGTGAGCCAAAATTGACATTGTCCTATTAGCTCAATATTTTAAGCATGTAGAACACCTACATCTAGCCAAAGTTTTGGTTAATTTATGATAAAAAGCAAATTTATTGTAAATGAAAAGTTTATATGTGTCAGAAATCCATTCCCAGATTACAACCCATGAAGCAAACACATACAAGTGAAAAAATGAATTATAGACAAGAGTTAAAATGTTTTATGAACTAGCGGTACAGGCAAGCTTCTAACAGCTCTTGTTGGATTCCGTTATATATGTTCAGTGCATTATGAAGTTTACAAGTTGGGGTCCTATGAGACGATTTGATGTTATCCTGATATAGAACTCTCTTATTGTCCTTACATCATCACTTATTACAACCACTTCTAATTGGTAGATTATTTGCGACTTGGACATAAAACCAGCTGTGACAAAGTCTTGGAGCAGGATGATAAACATTTCATATAAACATTTAGTTTCTACGGAGATGTTGTTAGTGGGAATATTTATATATTTTACCAGAAATAAAGGATGAATTCATCTCAAGCTTCATTTGATAATTTTTATCAGACAGTGCATTTCTCTTATTGATTTGACATTTTGTTGGAGAGAGAGAGATATGACTATTTGATTTAAAAGAAAATTATTTGGTGCAGAATGGAAATGGCTTATAAAACGGGGTTTGTTAAATCTGATCACGTGACTAGTGTAAATTTGTGATTTCTAGGTTCATGTGTGATTAGAAAATCATGTTAAATGACTTCACCAAACAATTATCATTTGACATAACCGACAGCAGCCTCTGTTCTTGGATGTTATAATGTAGGAAACACTTTATATCTGGTACAAAAAAGATATCAGGTGAGACCTTCAGACCCTAATGTCAAGATAACAGAGAGCCCTTCACTTGAGCCCTTCAACCTTTTGGATAAATTCATTCTTGTTTTAGAATGACATTGATTGTGTATTGCCATTGATTGGCTGGTTGGAGTCATTCATGAAACGAGCGGATTGCAGTGAAGTAATGAAGTTTTACATTCCAGACATGATTCTTTCAAGGCAGTCAGTTCATGGATGGTGGAGAAAACCAAACTTCTTGGAGAAAGATGCCAACCCTCAGTAAAGGAACTGACAAACTTTCTCACACAAGGATCTGTTATGATTGAGATTCACTTTTTAATGTGTTTGTGTATTGTCATTGATTGGGAGTTCAAAATTAGGTAGATAGAGGTGCTTATATCTGTAAGTTTAGGCTGTAGACCAGTTGGCAATCAAGGTCCCTATTTGTGAAATATCAACTACAGTCAAACCTACCCATTAAGTAAGGCCAACCGAAAAAACCCAGTAAAAGTGGCCTTGAGGGACAGGTGACCCTAATATAGAGTTAATATAACAGGAATAAAAACAATATGGAGAAAATTTTACTGGCCTTTGAAAGCAGGTGGCCTTTGTATAGAGGTGGCCATTAAGACAAGTTTGACTCAATTTGACTGTATTGTTAATATGTCATGAGGTGACAGATTCCATGAATGGTATGTTTCATCACATTTCAAAAATTATCTGAATGAAGTAATACAAACAAGTTTGGAATGGATAGATGAGATAAAAGTGTTGTCTTTAGTCACATAATTACTATGAATTGTCACTGCAGCTGAGTGGATGGGTGATGGGAAATTCTTTGTTGCGACAGTGATAAATCATTGTTTTGGTATGTAAAATTTGTTTAAAAGTTTATGAGCTGTAAAGAGAATTATTAATGGTAGTTTATGTAAGATGGCTGTCATTCGGTGTAATAAAACACATGATGTTGATATCATCAATATATCTATAGATGATACAGAAATGATGATATATATCTATATATATGGTAGAAATGATGATATCTGACTATGTGGTTATATGTATTGATCTTGACAGTAAATGTTGTTTTGTAAAGAACTTGTACTAGTTTTATAAATCTGTCAAGATGAAAGAGATACATTTATTTGTATGACAACAGATATATATACCGTCAGTATGTCATGTAGTCACTGCAGCTTGTAACAGGTTTCCCTCAGATTTATTGTGTAAAACACGACATGTTGTCATGAAAATTTAATTTTTGGATGTTTCATTTATCAAATTTAACATATTTGATCATTTTGTGAGACAAATAAGGCATGTGTTTTTATTAAATTCATTGGATATTTTGTTTGTTTTCCTGGCGGTATCCATGGTTATATTTCTTTTAGGAATTGTGTACAGTATTAAGGGGAATAAAGGTTTTGGAACATTGTTATTAGATTTCATTATTTGAGTGTAATATAATTACATTGTACTTGTGTTTGACATTTGGATTATGTGTGATGGATCATTAGGATATAAGGATACATGTATTAGAAAGAGATTGTGGAAGATTCTGAAAGTGAATTCAGTGACAACAGAATTGTGTAAAACCTCTTGTTTGTAAGTCTGTACATATTTATACTCAAACTAGTTTGAGGGGGTGTCCATGTGTCTGTCTGTCCATGTAAAATTGTGTCAGAGCCATATCTCATATGTCATAAAACTTTACATGAATAATCTTCATGGTCCAAAAGTGTAACGTGACCTTTAACCAAGGCCATATAGGAAAGGTCAAGGTTGCAGGAAAGCATTAAACCCTTGTAGATGTTGGGGCCTCAGTATTTGGCTTTCAAGAGACAGTTCTAGTTTTCATAACAATTGTGTATTTATATATATGACATCTCATGATGATGATAGCTACTTATGATTTTCCATATTATTCTATACAAACATTATTTTTTTATTTCCAGAAAAGAGATTTGTGCCACCTAATGTCATTCCTACACAACAAGATTCAACCGTCTCAGATAACAGGTAAGGTTGTTTATGGAGTTACCTCCCTTTGAAACTGTTTTATTTCTTAAATTTCTTATTTTTTATCTTGCTCAGTCTGTTTCAATCACTTGTAGTTGTAAGCGTCCTCTGTAGCGGCCACAGGTGGCCTACTCTTTTTCGAACTCTACATAGATGTCTTGAAGGTGTACTAAGACATAGGACCTCGGTTTTGAGTCTCATATGAAAGACTTCAAATACCTTAGCTTTTTACGACTTAAGTATGGATGGGAGAAGAAAATCATTTCAGAAAATTTCCAAGTCCCAAGTGAGTTTCGACCCCACAACCCTTGACTTAGAAAGCCAGTGACAGAGTACCACTCATCTATGCCTACCCATATTTATCTTGTTTAGTACTTTACACATCTTTACACTAAATTTACTTCATGTACCTAATGAAGGGTTATTTCATTCATCATCAAGATGGCTGTATAGCCATGAATTATTACAATTGTCATATACCATTTTTTGAATTTAATCATAAAATACATTCAAAAAATGGTTTTTTTTGAATGTATTTTATGATTAAATTCAAAAAATGGTATATGACACAATCAACATAGTTTTGCAGTGTAACTGCTAGCATGAGGATTCAGTATTTCAATCTAAGAATTAGTTCATCCAACTCACAACATCCTACACTGTTTCAGAAGCTTACTATTTATATAATGAAGATAAATTTGTTTTACAGTACATCTATATGTGAATGCAATATGTGTACATGTCATATGGTTTACAGGTGAGCTTAAGAGGCCCTGATAGTTTCTTTACATATATACATGTACCTGGTAATGATTAATTGTATGAGTGATTGTATGAGTGATTATGACTATCTGTATGTCAGTTACAATTTATGAAGGTAAACAGGAAATCTTTAAGCAAAAACAATTTAAATAATTGTGATAATTTTTAGTATGTATGTTTAAAAAGATATCCTGATAAGTAAATATAAATGTATAAAGCAACTTCCTCGTTCAAAAGATAAGTTGTCAAAATTACAATGTAGATCTCAAAATAATGTGTTAGTTTTATCACAACACCCCCCCCCCCCCCCCCATGTATACTTTACTTTTCCCTTTCAGAATTATTTTGATTAAATTTCTGGATATAAAAGAGAAAAATAACAGCAGCAATTACAAAAGAAAAACAAACCATGCAAAGTTTTCTTCACTTGTATAATGTGTTATGCCTAAGGTTGCAGTTTAAATAAATTTCTGGATAAAAAACCAAGACATATGATAAATAGGATGATGACATATTTTGGTTACGGTTACCTGGAGGTAAAATTTACCTGGTATAGTCACATTATAACGTTATTTTTTTGTCAAATCAGCATAAAATAGTTATGTAACATACATTAAGTTTATGACAATATTATAATAGTCCTTCTAGTTCATTGTTAATCGATAACTCACAGTAGTGTTTAATGGTTCAAACAATTAAATTGATTGTTTAGCTCCATTTATGATTAAAAATACATGTTCAGTCAAACCTGTGTTATAGACCACTTCTATATAAGCACCATTTGTTTTAAAGACTGTAAAACTTGTTATCCCAAATGCTCTTTTTTATGTTATTTGAACCTCTATATAAGGGTCACCTGTCCATAAAGACCACTTTTACTTGTTCCAATTTCAATTGGTTGGCCTTTATAGGCAGGTTTGACTGTATTATAATTGTCCTGAATAATCGTTGTAATATCCTGAGTGAATGCTAATTTTAGTGCCCTGTCTAGGTAATTATATTTTGGTCTGTCTGGTTGTTTGTTTCATGGTCAGTCCTGTCCTGTTTTATGTTCTGTCCTTTCTTGTTTGTCTGTTATCGTAACATTCTCTGTTTGGCACATGATTCAAGGATCTTAGTGGTCAATTGGTCTAAAGTGTGCAATGACAGGCAATAGCACCTCTCACCACCTGGGTTCAGATCCCACTCAGGACACGTCCTTGTGTGAGAAAGACCGCCAGTTTGCTTGGTTTTCTATTGCTTTCTGCGTAGTGTTGATTTATAAAGATAAGATGTGTACATGTTATTTCTATATATTTGACAGACCTAGTCAAGTATCCCAGCAGCAGCCACAGCCTCCAGCCGCAGGACAGATCCCTCCACCTCCGGTAACAAAGAAAGCACATAGTCGTAACTTATCTGGACAACACAGAGGACTTGTAGATCGAGATACTTCTATTACACAACAACAGCAGCAACAGCAGCCAGGAACTCAAGTAAGGATATACTCTAAAACATTGATACCTCCAACATAATTTTTGTTAATACCATGAATGTTTGAAACTAGTATTAATTCAAAAGGTTATTTAAAGCAGAAGACTAGATTAAACTAAGTTCCAGTGCACTGTAAAGTTATACAAGATCAGTTGTAGTCACTTGCTGCTGTTTTGTTGGGCTAGTTAGTACCTAAATGTCACTCAGAGTGTGCACTGATACAAAGCAGACATATTTATACTACATGTCACAAGTCCTGGTCACATCAGCATTGCCTAGTGTAGTCTGGCTGACATAACACCACAGTGCATAGATAAAAGGCACTGATACAGGCCTAAGGCTTACTTAAAGCTGTCAAATACAGTAAAACCTCGTTATAATGCCCCTCGATAAATTTGCCACCTCGCTTATCGCCACACTATTTTGAAGTCCCAAAATCCATTTTGTTTCTGTTTTTCTTTATGAGCCTCCCTCAATTTATCACCAAACCCCTTTATAACGCCAAAATATGACTGAACAAATGGTGGCGATGAATCGAGGTTTTACTGTATAGTGAATATACTGAGACATTATATATAAATGCTTCATGTTGAATTAAACAACTTTTATAGAAATATTCTTATAGGTCAGTTTATTTGATGCTCTAGAGCATGTCAAAATAATTAATATAAAGACATTCAGGTCAAGTGGTGTACTGACAAAACTCATTGTTTGAATTTCTTTTTTCAGACAAATTCCAGAGATGAATCACCATTAAATACAAGATCTCCACAATTTTCTCCCTCTCAGTCTCCTCCGTCATCTCCACCAAACATGGTCCCATCACAAAATCCAGCTCCCAGCATTCCATCTGCTCCATCAACCAATCAGGGTAGTTTCTCTCCTAATGCCCAGCAGACGACGGTGATACCAGCAGTGGCACAAACTAATATACAAACCGGACCAAGTGGTGGATATGTGAATTCATTGAATTCAACACATGATGTCGGTTGGGCTTCTTTTGAGGATGAAGAAAGTCATGGTACACAATTTTACATTTTGCTCTTTATATTGGTGAAGATTTAAGTAAGATTTGGCCAGCTTAGTCTTGGGTCAAGGTCACTCTTTCAATATCTGTAATCATATTTTAAATTCTTTTGTCTTCAGACTCCTTGTGCTATTACTTTATGTTCAAAATAACATATGTTCAAATACATGTACATGTACGTGATTTCCATTCAGGCCTCACATAAAGCAATTTGCCACTCCTCCTGACCAAGTTGAAACAACTTAGTGTGGAGTGGAATTTTAGTCACTCTGGGTCCAGTGCCTAGTAGATTATTTGTCAGATGTAAACATTGAGTCTTGTTAAATTGTCAAAATACTAAAATAAAAAAATAATATAAAATTGAATTTCATATCTTTCTTTTGGTACTGAGTATACAGCTCTTGATTACAGTGCACAGTGGCAAGCCGTTTGAAAAATTTTATCAGCCCTGGTCTCGCAATAATAATTTATTGTTAATCATAACTGTCATTTATAATTAACACAGGTTTTTTGACAAATATTTGATAATTATATTATTTGTTTTATTTTAGGTCTCTTAGGAACAGGTCCAAAGAAAACCTATAATTTAGAGCCTCCCGGCTTTGATTCCTCATCTATCAGTTCAGATCCAGAGAGTGTCGATGATATTTGGAGTATAAATGATGAACAGAGAGAGTATTATGTTAAACAATTTATGTTAATGCAGCCAGATGTCACTGGCTCAATATTAGGTAAGTCATTACGACTTGGATGATACAGTCTAAACATGATACATGTGTATCACTTTACACTGCTCAAAAATATGATATGCATTGCAATATATGGGTAAAATATGTTTAAGATAGACTTTTAAATAGACCTAACCAAATTACGCACACACAAACAGATGGTTGTAGTTTTTATGTGTTTTCTTATTCGTAGTATTTCCATTCTGTCAACTGATTACTTAATACAATTTACATATTACTGTTTTTATCTGTGTCTTTTTGCCTGTTTATTACATACAAAGGCTGTCCAAAATGCTCCCAGACATCTGACTTGGATTTTGAGGGCACAAGTTTGTCTGCTTCAACCTGATTGACAGACTCTCTCATTGCTTCCATTTTGAATAAGAGTTGAAGTGAAAATTCCCAGAATTCAAAGTGTGAATAAATAGATCTATCACAGCTTGTGAAAACTAGGCACAAGATAACACACTAAGGTCATGGATTAGCTTTGATTAAATAATTCTGTATTTTAGGTGGTGTAGCTAAAGATTTTTTTGAGAAATCAAAACTACCAGTCCATGAATTATCAAAAATTTGGTAAGTGTATCAGTAATATAAAAATGGATTCTGGATAAAAATTTTCATTGAGAACTTTGTCTACAATGTGTTTTTGTTGTGTGAAGGCAGACATAAACTTTAGTCTTAGATGTTGTGCCAAATGGAGAAAAAGAGACATATATTTAAGATAAACTATTGTTATTTATGTTCACATTTTGTAGAATTTAAGTTAAAGAGACAAAAAATAACCTGTAACTTTAAGTTTATTATTCACCAACATTAATGGATCTAGATAGATGAAGATTTTGAAGTTTGATTAGAGTCGTTGATAGACTGAAAGAGAAGTTTAGATTGAACTTTCATCTACATTGTGAGATTATGAAATTCCAAAATGGTTGTTTACCATATTACTCATTTATTTGTAGATATTATTAATTAATTCATTCGTTCATTCGTTCGTTCGTTCATTCGTTTGTTCGTTGGATCATTCATTCATTCATTCATTCATTGTTCCTTTATTTTAGGCAATTATCTGATTTGAATCGGGATGGTGCATTATCATTAGAAGAATTTTGTATAGCTATGCATTTGGTTGTGTTACGTAGAAATGAAATAGAATTACCAGAAAGATTGCCATTTTCCCTGATGCCATACTCTGCTTTTACAAATGGTAAGTTTGAGACATTCCCTGATGCCATACTCTGCTTTTACAAATGGTAAGTTTGAGACTTTCCCTGATGCCATACTCTGCTTTTACAAATGGTAAGTTTGAGACTTTCCCTGATGCCATACTCTGCTTTTACAAATGGTAAGTTTGAGACTTTCCCTGATGCCATACTCTGCTTTTACAAATGGTAAGTTTGAGACTTTCCCTCATGCCATACTCTGCTTTTACAAATGGTAAGTTTGAGACTTTCCCTGATGCCATACTTTGCTTTTACAAACGGTAAGTTTGAGACTTTCCCTGATGCCATACTCTGCTTTTACAAACGGTAAGTTTGAGACTTTCCCTGATGCCATACTCTGCTTTTACAAATGGTAAGTTTGAGACTTTCCCTGATGCCATACTCTGCTTTTACAAATGGTAAGTTTGAAACATTCCCTGATGCCATACTCTGCTTTTACAAACGGTAAGTTTGAGACATTCCCTGATGCCATACTCTGCTTTTACAAACGGTAAGTTTGAGACTTTCCCTGATGCCATACTCCGCTTTTACAAATGGTAAGTTTGAGACTTTCCCTGATGCCATACTCTGCTTTTACAAATGGTAAGTTTGAGACTTTCCCTGATGCCATACTCTGCTTTTACAAATGGTAAGTTTGAGACTTTCCCTGATGCCATACTCTGCTTTTACAAACGGTAAGTTTGATACTGCATAAGAAGAAACATAAGCAGTAGGAATTGTTCCCAGTTTTGATTTTCTAAACTATTTCACAATAAGAAATTTTCACTGTTCCGACTGTAAGAAAAGTGATGCAAGGAAATTAGGAAATTTTTGCTGAGAAGATATATTCATGGTACAATTGTTACTGTGAAAATGGCAAATATTTCTTCCTTGTGAATGTTTTTCTTATACAGTAGTAAACTATGTATACCAATAATTTGAATTCATAATATTGTATGTGATTACAGATAAATGTTATTTACTGATGGACTTTACTAATGTTGTCATGACTTCTTGCCAGATGGGGAATGGGGTTTGGATGGGTTGCGGTGTGTATTATGATACATTTCATGAAAGAAATTGTATGCTTCCAGTGTTAAATACAGTAAAGTGAAATATGACAAACTTTAGATGTAGCATTATAAATAATTTTGTTGTTTTAAATCATATTTCTTGTTGGATGAACTTGTGTTTCAAGTTTTCATCAGAGGAACAAGGTGATTGATATGTATGATATTTGTATGTCATTTTATAAGGGATACTTATTTTATTTCTTGACAGAAGAACCATTTGCTGCGGATCTCCCTCCAGGAAGTACGCTAAAGAGAACTACACCTCCAACATCCCCTCCAGAGACACAAGGTCAAGGTCAAGGGGGCAGTCACTGGGTACAGTCTTTACTAGATGACTCCCCACAAGCTGTGGCCGAGATGGCTTCACCAAATATAAAACCAGTCAACTTTGAATTCTCAAAACCAGTCCCTTCAGATCCGGTAAGACAATATAATAGTGGTCATCATTTGTTTTTATTAAAGCAGATGCTAACAGCGTCAGCTTTATTGCGATCAGGAAGATTTGACCGGAATTTGAAACTTCACACCATCTATCGGCAAAAATGTGCATAAGTTGCACACGGCACTGTACTTCACAGAAAGAGAAATCTAAGAAGTCCTTGATATACTAACGTTTGTTATACCCGTTAAAATAAAAAAAATTAAAAAATTATCGTAAATTACATATAGAATCAATTAAATACATCTACCATTTTGTTTATAATAAAAAATTATCATTTTAAGGTCTTACAATCAATTATTATACAAGACATTGCAGGACACAAAGTTCTGGGAATTCCCATTGTAATATGCATATATAATTAGGCAATGGATTTGATTGGTCAGTGGGCAAAACTTTCATTTTGATTTCAAATGTGACAAGTGTACCTAGCTATACAGGAGATGAGCTTACCCTTCCTGACTACCTGGCCACTCTTCCTTGAGATGAGCTTACCCTTCCTGACTACCCGGCCACTCTTCCTTGAGATGAGCTTACCCTTCCTGGCTACCCGGCCACTCTTCCTTTGTGGAAGTTCATGTGTATAACTTAGTTTGCCAGTTTTGACTGTTTTAACTTTTCTTTAGGATTGTGATTTGGATTTGTATGTTTGTCTTTGATTTTATTATGAAAGAGAATTAATAAATACAAGTTCTGTCTTTTCATGATCCATTTATTGGATACTATTCAAAAACCCTTGATTTGTGATTTTCTGTTTCATCAGTCTTCCAAACTTTGCTACGATATACCTCAAATATACTTAAGTAGTTAAGGTTTGTTTTTAGTCACAGAATTCTGATTTAATTATGACTTTTTGAACTGTTTGACTGAGAGTTGGTTCGTAGTTAAGAATTTTTTAACTGTTTGCATGGGATATTGACATGAGTCACCTGTAGTTATAATTGTTTCTTTGTTTTATATTTAACAGGAAGGTAAAATCTATCATCCAGTACCTGTCCGCATGTCTCCAGAAAGTCATATGTATCCTGCAGGAGAAGGTGGAGGAGGAGGGAAGGAAAGGGGTAGGGCTTTCTCAGGTACCGCACTGCCTGTGGCTGCAGTTTTACTAACCTTTACTTATCTTTCTTATATCTTGATCAATCAAAATATTATTTACAATTTTCATAAAAATGTAATTTTGTTCAAAATATGTAATAATTGGTCTTGCCTTATTACCGGTAGCTAAAAACATGAAATAATAAAACCAATCTGAATTAAGGGTAAAAGAGCACAATTTTAGACTATGAAACTTTTCAGATATAAAATTTGATTTTGTCAGACTTAAAAAAAAGAGATAGATCATGCAGACTTTTGTTAATTTAGTGGTCGAAGTTCAAAATTTCATTTTTCAGTTTACAAAAAAATCATTGAAATAATTCAAATTTTTATTTTGCTGAATTCAAATGGAAGTGCTGCTAAATTGAAAGTGAAAAATTGATATTGTCACAAAAGTTAAAATTTTAGATAAAGCACTCTAACATTAAGGATTTTGCTTAAAATTTGGAAAATTGTTTTGAAAAATGCATTTCCCTGCATTTACAAGGCATGTTTTCAGTTGCTCAATTAAATGCTATCACATGCAATAAGATATTATCTTTCAAAATTGTCCACTAGTTTGAATTGCTATCAATATCATTCTTGTTGTCATTCTATAGGAAATCCATATGTCTGAACTTTTCAATATTCAGGACTAGATAAATAATTGTGCCATTAGTTGATTTACAGTGATAAGCTACTTTTGAATTTTAAAATATCATCTAGTGACATGAGAAGTCAGTATAAAATAAGTTCATTAAAAATGTTTTATTTCAATAACTTAAAATTTTATTAACTTTACTTATTCCCACTAATCTATATGCTGGCTTTAGCTTGCTGCTTGTTTGTGACACTCATAATTAACCAGACTATTTATTTTATGATCTCAATAAATAGTTTCATTTTACTTTTGGGATCTTGTTTTGTTTTAATTGGAAAATCTATGTACAAAAAATATAAAACTACAATGTAAATACATCAGATTTACCTCCCCTTCTATAGTAGCAATATTGTATATATATATATATATATATATATACACACACACACACACACACACACACACACACACACACAGAGAGTCAAAATAGACAAAAATGCTAAACTTTAGTATTTCTAAAATTTAAAAATGAAGAAAATGGCTTGTACATTTCTGATGGCAAGTCTGTTAGATTCAGTATGTTGCCCATTTTAATGGTACCATTAATAGATTTGGTTTAATAGATTTACCAAATTTAATGATTTTAATAATTAAACTCTATGTTTCTTTGGTTGCTTGTTTGTTGGTGGGATTTTTCTATGCTTCTGTGCTTGGTTTAATGGCATGTGTCTGCTAGCATTGTATTGTTATGATATTAATTTTAGTTGTAGATTTGTATTCTCTATGAAAGACATAGAGGTGCAACAGTTGAGGTGATAATTTTAACCTGTCGGCATAAAGACTTAATGTAAAGTAATGCATAAATTTTTCAATTTTTTGGAAATTATAAGAAAATTTAGCTAAAAATGGTAAATTTCAATTCAAATAGCATCTGACAAAATAAAAAATAAACATGTTTCTGCATGTGTATGTAATTTATCTTAGATTTCCTAAGAATGGTTACAGTATTATATTTGCTTGCTTTGTTCATTGATATTACATATACATAGAAAATGTGGCAATTTGTAATGGCATGGCATAGTGTTCACATTTGTGTTTGTTCATTGCATGTTTTAAAATTTCAAGAAGATGTATTTGTCTCCTCAAAGATAATCCTAAGTTCCTTGGTGGCCAAGATAGTTTAGGGATCACATTGCTCTTGATACATGGATTCAATATTCACCTGTGACAGATCCTAGTATGAGAAATTTTGTTGTCTCTGGGTACTTTGGTGTTTCCTTTAATTTTCCCAAACTGACCACTTTGATATGAATAGATTGACTGGGGCCTTAAACACTATTTCAAATACCCACCTGTCAATTTTTATCTGGTCATAAAACATAGATCCTAAGTTACTCTCATCTTTAATATATTCATGATGCAACTTGTCTCTGGAATTAAAACGGCATTTGGTTAAAATATATAGTCAAACCTGTGTTAAAGGCCATCTCTATATAAGGGCCACCTGTTTATAAAGGCCAGTAAAATTTTATCCCAATTGTTCTTTATTCATATTTATTGAACCTGTATATAAAGGCCACCTGCCCATAAAGACCACTTTTACTGGTTTCCTTAAATGGCCTTTATTGACAGGTTTGACTGTAAGTGAAATTGATAAGTATAATTAGCAAGATCTGTTTTTCATCACAACAAATTAAGGAATTTGTTTGTCACAGCAGTCAAAAAACAAGCCATACCCTTGGCAGAAAATTTAGTTTATTGTAGAGCTTAAAAGTTACTGGTATAATTGAAATACTGAGAAACTAATCTTATAGCTAAAACAAGTTAGAAAGAAAATAAGAAAATACTTTACATTGATCAAGATGATGGAGACATTACATTGACTTGACTTGATATGATATGATTAGACCAGGTGAGCTATACAGGCCTAACTTTATACTCTCACCCTGTAGACTTTGGTAGAGACCCAATATAAATCAAATGTAACCTACCATTATTTATCCAGGGGTGAAAGTGTAATGTTATTGTTTGTATGTCAGTTCTTGTGTTTTATATCCATCATATGTGTAGTAAAACTCATGTTTACAGAGCCAGTCCAAATAGTCGATACCACTTCACCCGTCCAATCAGAAACGCCAACACCCATTACTGCTGCCATAAAACAACGATCTAACACAGAATCCTATCCTGAGAATGCTCAAAACGATACTATACCTACTACAAGCGGTGGCAAAGTTAACCCCCCTACTTCTCTATCAATTCAAGGCAGGCCGAGGCCAGTGCCGAAGAAAACAAATACAGGTATTGGTCCTGATGGACTTATGATGAGTGCCAATTCTTCAAAGTAGAATAGTTTAATTTGAGTGATTTTAATTAAACCTCATAAAAATTCAGATATTTGGAGTTTTATTAATTTGCCATGTTTGAACTATTTAGATTTTTCCATTACAGCTTCAGAAAGTATTGATTTATCTCTCAGTTTCCCATTTAGTTTTCCCCAACAGGCACTTTTAAGACATGAGGGATGCCTGAGTGGGAGTAGGGGGTTTCATGTACTTTTGTGCATTTTTCTGGGTATTAATAACTATAAAACTGCTTTTTCAGGCAAACACTCCTTATTTTATTAGGTATTTAATTTGGAATAGAATTATCAAATATTATCTTTATGCACAAGATGAGGTTTGGGGTGGGTAAGAAAACAGAAAGTTGGAGGAGCCTTGTTAAATTAAAGAAACATTAGAGGACTAGAAAAAAATTCAGCACTGCATATACTGTAAAATGATGCATTGAAGCATGTATTTTGTCATGTGTAAATTAAGAAGCTTCATTGTTACTGTTATATGTGAAGAATTGCATGGGGTCATTTGTTTGTTTGTTGTAACCTTTACTCTGTTATGTGGATGTTTATAATATTAGTACAACATTTACTTTATCAACTTATCAACATTTATATATACAATGTATGTACATGGTATGGGTTTTCATATTCTAGCTGTCTGTTATATGGTTGATGATATTCTGCTTTCATCTTTAGACAATTTGTTTTATTATCACTTAGCCTTGGTCTGTGGATGAATATTTGCATGATATTGTTTTGTTTTTAAGAAGTAGCTAAATTTATACTGCAATAAGAAACATCTCTCTCCGTCTCTCAATTTTTCCCCTTTTCCTTATTATAATAATCATGACAGAATGTTTAAAAAATATCTATTAAGAACTTAAAGTTTTAATTTTAAATGTTTAGTAAGTGACACTTTATAATTATTATGTCTCATTGTTTTGTTATATAGTACCCGGAACTGTCTCTGGACTTCTTATACCAGTACCAGCTACTAGTCCTGCAGCAGAGAGTGGTGTCACTGGCGATAAACCTCCACTGGTTGCTGCCACAAGTCTGGAAAATGTAGTGAATCAAGAGCCACCAGCACCACCACCTAGGCCACAAATGCACAATAGAAGCTTAAGTGTTGATCTCAAAGGTAAGTTGTGCAGGAAAATAAAATACGACATTTTTAATTTTTATAAATGTACAATATTTTCTTTGTGTATCAATTCACTTCAATGATTTTGGTTCTCATCTTCAAGGTACATACTGGTAACTGAGATGAATCGGTCAATTCAAAATTACTTGGACCAAAACACCTGATAACAGTGTTATTATATGCAGTGCCCATCCAAAGTTGAGAATTATATTTATTATTGCATGATTACTGTGTTCAATTAGTTCTGGTAAATTAAAAATCCTCATATTAATATTATAATACATGTGTTGTATGAAAATGTTTCTGGTGTTCCATTTCAAGCTAAATATCCATTTTGAATAGTTTTTGCATTGCATTAGTATTAAATTCTTGTAAAACATGTAATATTATTTATACATTACAGCTACCCCACCTGCTGTACCTCCCAGGATGTCACCAAGAGATGTAAGTTATTGTCAAAATAAGCAAGTCTAATCATTGTAATTCTAGGTTTCAGCTTGGTATTTGTTATTCCACCTGTATAGACCTCACCTAATCTTTTAATGGCTAGATGTGCAGCTCATGTTTTTTTTAATTCTTTTTCGTTGATGTATTCTGCCATAAAGATTTAGATTTTTGTATATCTCATTTTTCATAGGTTATAGAGTCGTTATTGGTCTTTTCCTGCAAAATGTTTTTTTTTGTTAGGAATAAGAGTTAGATATTTACATATCCCATAGAAACAATTTGTCCAGGATTTCAAAATATTTTAAGGTGATTTTTCATCTGGCCATTTAGGAAAGCTTTCAAAATGTAGATTAGTCATCTCTATGGAGTTTGAATAGGATGTGTAGTACGGTATATGTAGATGCTTTCAACAGTAAGTGATTGAAACATACTAAGCTAGGTAAACTGAAGTATTACAATGCGTATAAATGGACTACTTGACATACAATTAAAACAATCATTTTTTTCGATTAGGTTTTTTTTTTACTGACATTGTATTATTTATTTCAGAGTAAAATTGCCAGATTTGCAGAATTCAAGAGATTTGAGTCAATTCCTTCACAGGAAGTTTTAAATATTATACCAGATGATAATGAAAGTAAACTGACCAATGGAACTGATAAACACCAGCGGTCACAATCACTGGACTATCATAAACTGGTTTGTATTATATGTCATCACAATATTGATGACAACTATGATGGCTCTTTACCCAAAATTTTCCTGGATATATTTGATGCCCCATAGTTCCATTTCCATTTTATTCTCAATGTTGATTTCACATGTTGCAGTTTTAGCTAGCTAAATAAGAGATGCTTACCATTCTGGAGCACCCTGCCTCACATTCCTGGTAAAGTTTATATGTTCAACTTAACCTGCCAGTTTCAAAGTTCTTACTTTGTTTATGTGTGATTTGGACATGGATTGGTATGTTTGTGTTTGAATTTATACATGAGATTTAATTTCTATGAGCATCTATGATTCAAGGTCATAGTTCAAAGGTCAAGGTCAGTAACAACATATCTCATGTCTGGATCATCACATTGCATTTCTTTTAAGGAAACTAATGATTTAATGAAGAATATTAAATATTCAACAACATTATAAATATCTGATAGGTTGTGTCATGACCTTGAGTCATGATCATATCTCAAAGGTCAAGGTTACATTGAATACATGTTCTGGCCACAACCCTGTATTGCCTTGATGGGATTAAAATTCATGTCATGACCAAAAGCAGAGCTCATATATTTCCTAAAATTCAGATCACAGAAATTACAATGAATATACATTCTAGAAAAATCATAATCTGTTCTTGTGCCGATAATGTAGAGACAAATTGTAGGGACATTTGTCTCAAATTGACACAGTTATTTTTTGATTTGTAAGGTTAATGTGTTGTTTAGTTATATTTTATCTGTTTTTCAGGGACCAAATACAGTATCTGGACCAGAAGCTGGAGGTAAGACCTGTGTACAGTTAATTAATATTCCAATAGAACTTATAAATAAAACATTCTTATACTCAAAGAACTACAATGTAACATTTGTGAAAACAGAACTTTGAGTAAATTCAAATCCTGCCTAAAATAACCATACTTTTCTAATATATACCTTTAATGTTCCATGTTAAATTAACTTTGTCAACCAAAACCTCTCTTAATGAAAATCTTGGGTGTGTTGTTTGGATTCACTGTACATTTTTATAAAAAAATAAAACATTTTATTGTCATATTACCAGTGGTAAATTCTGGTTAAGTTTGAAATTATTGCGTTCTACCAGTCACATGACTTTAATGTACACATATCCCAGGCTTATGACTCTATTGTCTAATGCTGCTGCAGTTTTTTAGATGTTCCCATTGTTTGACTCGTAAGACCTCTGTCATTTTACTGTATTAGTTGACATTTATTCCTGTTTGTTTTAGATACTGGAGTGGATACAGGATCTACAAATCCAAAGGTAAGACTTTATCTTCATATGTCAAATTTTCTTCTTCAGAATACACCAATATGTGATGAAATATCAATGCTCAGAATTGACCATTTTTTAACAGAGATTACATGGCATAAGTGTCACTTTAGTAGTGTGCAATGGATGTTTTCAGCAATAATGTTTATTTTGCATGTTTAAATCCTTTTCATTTTATTTTACTATAATAACACATTGCCAATTTGACTTTTTTATCGGCAACAACAACACACATATACAATATCTGTAGGTTAACTTGCCTGTTATATCACATGTACCTTATTTCCTTCTTAAAAAACCAGAGATACCATAATGTACTTTGGAATTATTATGTAATGATAGAATCAATGTAAAAACCATCAATGTTATTATTAGTGTTGTTGTCTGTTAATCATTAAAAAAGATATGATTTGAAAAAAGTACTCATGTTGTATGCGTTATTACTTATTTTAGGTGACATCACCAAGTGTTTCATGGGATGTACCGCCAGATGAAGTAGATTCAGGAGGGGGAGAGAAGCCAAAAGTACCTGTATATGCATTAAGGTAATAGAAATGTTATTAAAAATATATGTCAAATTTATATACACAGACATTGCTAATGTAATAAACATAATTGTTCCAGACATTGGATGACTTTGTATGTATAATTATACAAAATTAAAAAAGTATTTAAACTTTGGTGATGCATAATACATGTAGTGATGTTGTAATAGTGTGGTTCCATCTGTGTGTGGACCAATTTTCTTAAACTATTCATTTGATTTTCATGAAACTTGGTGGAAGTGATAAACATGAAGTAATAATGTGTATATTGTTGGCTTGTTTTTCAGTGTTATGACCCTTTGAAGTTTAATGAGAATCAATTCAATTAAAAATGTGAAAAATTGAATGACATGTTGGTAATATTAGAGATAATCTAAAACTTCAATCTAGAAATATCAAGAAAGATAACTCTTGTTTCTTTTTACATTAATATGTAAATTGTTATGTTAGTATCTATTGTTTCAATTTTCAGACAACTGAGCCGGGACAAGAAGGATTTACAAATGGCAATAAGAACTCATAAAGAGAGAAACTCAACACTAGAGAGACTTAACAGTGAATTAAATCAAGAATTACAGGAGGTTATGGAACAGAGGATAGCCCTAGAAATACAATTAGAACATCTCAAACCTTTCTCTAGCTAACACATAATCATAAGGTCGCTGGGTTATGATAATGTAAGCTTGTCTGGCTGTGTTAAGTAGGCTGTTGTAGCATCTGTCCACAAGAGTTGTCTCCCATTGGTTTCCGCTGTTGCAGTAGCTTTCATTCAGCTTTTAGAATAAAAATCTCTTATCACTACATTGTGTTCAAGTTTTACAGGAGTCGTAATGATGTTGTATGTCAGATACAGATAACGGTTTTTACATCAGATATAAACATATTAGCTTAATCAGATTGTCATGAAATGTATCATGGTACAGGTTAGATAAATATTTCCCCAGGTAAGCTGGCATTTCAGTTTTATGAAGACTCTGGTTTACCTACCGGTACATACAGTATGTGTGATACCTGTAAATTTTTTGGTGATGTTCACTGGTCATCCTTGTAATGTCCAGCAATAATGTGGCTTTTACAGAAAACATCAAATTATGTCATTGGACTCATTCTATATGCATTGGAAACAATAATTCTGCACAAACAAAAACATTTAAGAAGAATTGTTAGTTGTTTTCATTTTAAATAGAGATGTTTAAGATCAGAATTCAATCTAGTTTCAAATTCATTGATACGTACCACATATTGTGTCATCTACTTGTGGTTTGATGGTACTGTGTTTTTGTTACTGTTGCTTTGTGAAAACTGACAGTACAGAAAAATAGAAAATTCTGACACATAAGCTGGTTTGAACTCTCTATCTGTTTAAAACAGAGTCTAAAATAATGAATATATAATTTGGCTCCAATTACGTTTACCTTGTTCTGAATTACTGATCGAGAGCAAGGAGATTTTATTCTCAAAAATCACTTTAGCTTGTTAAGAGTTATAGCAGAATTAGCATTTGTTGTTTTGTTAAAACTGTTTTGTACATTTTAGATTGCTTGATTGAAAAAATCTGTGTGATCATGATTTTAAATTTGTGATATACATTTAAGATACTCTGATTGTTATGCTGTATAGTGTGTATAGAAATTTCATAGGGTTATCTCCCTTGAAACATTAAATTTGTCACTGACAATGCATGTCACACACTCTGGCTTTGTACACAGTTTGATGGCTATCAATAATTCATATGTAATTTATTTAATATCCAATAGAAAATTTAGAGATAATGAATTACTTTAAATTGTGAAATTTTCTTTACTGTTAATTTTTGCTAAAATCATCAAGTTATTCACATACAATGTAGTTTAATTTTTTGTGTCGTCATATGATATCAGTGCAAATGTAAGTGGAATATATACAAAATTAATATTAAGTATTCATGAAATTTTAATTTTGTGTCTTGTTGCGCTCTTGAAATTTTGCAAAAATATAATGAAACGCGAAAATTTCCCAATTTACAGTATTTTTTATATTTAAACTGTGGTATTTTGAAGTTGTTGCTTTTGACAAGGTATTGAATTTAATGTTTAGGAAATTATACATAAATACTTTGGTATCCCTTATATTATCTGCTTCTTAGATTTTACAGATCTTTAAAAGAACCTAATTCTCCACCTTTTAAATTTTCTTGTGACACTGTATTATAATGTAAATGTGATATGGTTTGCTAAAAAAACTGATTGATTTTATTACTATAGTACATACAACAGCACATCAAAGTTGTTAAGTAAAAAAATTATTTACAATCGACAAATAAATTTAAAAAATGAGGCTTCTTTGTATAAATATCTTTATTCCATGAAATTTTGTTGTCAAATTTTATACCCATTTACCATTAATGTAATTTGATTAATGTGGGTTCCATAAGAGAAATACAGTATTGTATATGTCAGGAGAATTCTTGATGGCCTAGTCAGGATATGTTATTTATTAAAAAGGCCTACATGTATTAAGTCAGAATACGAGCAATCTGATAGTAAGTGTTATGAATGGTTATATAGTATCATGTTATAAGTGCTATTATAGAAGAATGTTAACTGTATTACATACAATATAGCTGATATGACGGAGCCCAATCATTGAAGGTTCCTGACCAGCGGGTACAACTTAATTATCCCAATTTAGTTGTACCTATAAACGTATAAATGCTTTGTATTTAGGAATCTGGTTTGGTCTGAGTTAAAGCACATGGCAGTATAGGCTAGTTCAGTGGTTTACCTTCAATATTTCTGCATCAGCTTGAAGAGTGGGTTTAATGTATGCCATATATTCAGTGGTATTGAACTCTTATGAAGTTGGTGGTCAGATAGTCTGGGATAGTCTAATAAACCATCATAGGGATCAGAATGCCATCACAATCTGTAGGTTCAAATCTGACCCGGGCAGATCCTAGTGAAAAAAAATTGCCAATTGGCATACTTCAGATTTGTGATTTTGTCAAGGTATTCTTGATTCTGACACCATCCCAGACCTAACAACATTGATACAAGTGAAGAAGTCTTGACTTGGGGTGTAAAACATCATTCCAACCAAACAGTCATAATTCATCTAGCAACACTAGTGATGTATTTTTAGCTACAAATAGATTTACCAGTAAAGTCGTCCATGGTCTGATGGCAAAGTATAAAGCGAGTCTATTCTAATACATGTATTAGGGTAATTGTAACAAATAAATTGTGAGCCGGCATGATTATTCCTATAGGATGATACGCTACTTACACATTTATGAGCTACAGTATATTGAAACCTGTCCATGTTTATAAACTTTCTGCCATCAGATCGTGGGCGGACTATATGCTGACACATCCACACACTAGTACCACATGTCATTTGTGTTGACCCTGTCAAACTGGTTCCTTGTTGATGTATTGGATGGTGAATGTTACATTTCATTTAATATACATACAATGTATATGATTGTAAATAAATGTATGATATGTATGTATAAGTGTGTGTGATATACATGTATATATATATATAAATACTGTTTATTATTAGGGGAGATTGTTGCTATTTACGTGCTTTATAGCTGTATATCATATTTTACAGACATATAGGTTATACCAGCGACGTGTAATACAGTATTATATGTCTCGCTGGTTCTGTATTCATCATTATAAATCACAGTAATATCTAGTCATAATACAAATCATCTCATTACAGCATAACTCCATATACTACAGCCTATTGTCAATGGTCGAAAACCTGTCAGATTATTTTTTTAATATCTGTTTTTTGTTACTGATAATTTTTTTCGAAATAATCAGAGTTTACTGATAGCCCTATTATTATGGAAATTGTGTTGATTAAACATTGGAAGTCTGTGAATTTTCAATATGTGTAATGTACCACAATTGATGGATTTTTTAAAAGTTGATCACAGAAAATGTTATGGAATTTTAACTACTACTGTATACACATATGTTATACTTACATATGTACTTTGTATACCAGTACTAGTATTGTAAGATCCTTTTATTTTTCATTCCAGTCAATTTTTGTTTTCACATGTTTAACAATGCAGTTGTTGAAAGCAGAAACAATTTCAAATTTTAATTAAACATTTCATTGAATACTGATGAATTTAAAGTAACAAAGAAGTACCTGTAATATAATTCCAGAATATGAATGACTTCAAAATTAGACTGATATAGTCATAAGTTTGCTACATACCGTATGTATTGTTTGTCTTAGAAATAAGAGGCGATAGAATCGGACTTTAACCATTCACACTATGTGGGCTGCCTACAAATATGTTGGCTATTACCTTTAGTATTTTATACAAGACACATGTACGTTGTTTGTAAAAATCGTTTTCATTGTAATGATAAAAAATTCAGGAAGAAGGAAAAAATATGCAATGCAATAAGAATTTTTTTCAATGTTCAACAAAACAGTTATGGTAGTCATATTGTGGTTCATGTTATCAGAAAAATCAATTGGGCTAAGAAGTTATACATATGTATATCAGTTAAGTGTCCAGGGCATATATTCCAGTCAATTTTTTCACTCATATAAACAATCATCTACCGTAATTGTGAGTTATAATTTTGTATTTAATAGTTATAACATTATAATGATATAGTACCCAGTTTTATCCATATATGGCTTTGTAAATTAACTGATTATTTAAGTTATTTTGATTGGTTGTGATTTTTGAATTATAGCTGAATCTTAATTATGATTGGATGCTGGAATTGACCTGTGTAATACATGTATTATCATATATTATTACTGTTATTTACAGTTCTAATGGTTCATATCTGAATGTTTTATATTTCCTGACTTTGTAACCTTCTATAAGTACAATTCCCCTAAAACTGAAAACTAAAACTGTTTAAATCTCAATTTTTGACTACAGTATGCATGGTGCAAATTCTTAAAAGTGTTCTTTCATTGAGATTAAAGGTTAATAGACATATTAAACAATTAAGTCATATGTCCAAGTGTTCATATTACCCCAGGCTGGTAGCTGTTCGACAAAGAAGGAAATTTGGTAGTCTATCTGACTTTTTGTCTAAAGTTTATGTGTGTTCTATATGTAACTGTCTATCAGTAATCATTTTCAATGATGAATATGTCATAAAACAGGGCCAGTCCTCTCAGAACAAGAATTACGTCCCTTTGATTGTCCCTGAATCAGGCGACCCCCTGTTTGAGGGAGATCCCAGACCTACAGAAGCTGTATACAACTAGTTTGAGGATAATAGTCATAAGTTATGTTATTTTCTTGTATTTATTTTTGTGAAAAGGCGCAAACTTTAGTAGATGCCTTACTTTAGACACCATAAACCCACTGAAAAAAAAATTTCAAAATTGTCCTGTGACCAGTAAATACATTTTGTTGTAGTTTATCTATCCCTCACATCACAACAAGATATGATATGATCAATCATTTAGACAAGTAAGTCAGAAGTACATGTTGTATTTAGAGAAAAGTTATTTTCATTTATGTGCCAAAATCAATTGAAATTAACAACCTTAAAAATGCCAGTTTTTTGACACATTATGGTTAATATCATGTTCATTTTACAATGCTTCATATTTAGGAAATAGAAACTTACATTCCATAATAAATGCTTTTTGATACATGTAAAACATGTTTTCAAAGTGAGCAGGGTTTCAGAGATTGATAACGGAGGGGATGAATAATATTTAGACAGTCTAGATTTTAATTACCGGTACACAGTGAAAATGTCACTACTAGTCCAAAAACACATTTTATTTGTGGTACTTGTGGTTGATTGGTTTCAGTTTTATGGCATTTAAATCCCACTTTTCATTTGGTAATTGTGATGTACAAAGAAATAAAGATTTAATACTTCCATACATAAATGTTTAATTAAAGTGAAACATATTGAACACAAGATATGGTTAAAAACAAAAAAATACCTGCATAAGAAGAATCAAGACTGATAGAGCTTGGTTTGAGTTTGTTATTTGTTTGTTTTTACAATGTATTTTATTATTATTATGTACACATATGTATATACTGTATATTATGAATTATCTGCCCCTTGTAGATTTAGTGTAAAATAGATGGTGCTGAAGGCAATATAATTATATTTGAACATAAATCCATGAAAGGATAAAAATTAAGTTTATCATTATTATCATTATCATCAGTATTGTCACAACTTTTCATGGTATCGCAATCATGTCATGCAATAAAATAATGATATTTTATCAAGTATTTACTGTTTATTAGCTCATCTTACCAGAATATTTGTTGTATGAGTTGAGTTGAGTAATGGTGATTAATGTTCCAGTCAAGAATATTTCACTTATATCAAGAAATTGCCAGCCGAAGGTGCAGAAAATTTGCCTTTCTGGTGCACTGATGACATTATACAGCAAGGTTCTTTATTGTGCCAAGCCCACTGAGATACGGGACCTAGTTAGAAAAAAAAACATGACTCTCATATTGTAATGCTGAGTGCTTGACGAAAAAACAGTCGCTACTCACTTTCAAGTCTTGGGTAGGGGTTAGAACCTACAATCTCATGCTTACAGAGCCTAGTGCTCTACCAACTGAGCTTCCGCAGTGATTTTGGTTGTGTTTTACAATACACACAAGATTGTTTTACATATATCAAATGTATTTTCAATTTTATAGTCATTACATGAATGGCTGCATGGTCAAATGTTATGCTGGTAGTATCCCATGCATATTATGGGGATTATTTATAAGTTCTCACCTTTTCACTGGCAGGGGACATGTAGCAAGCAATTTGACAAACTTTTTCATACTAGGATTTATACCAAGTAGGATTTTACCTGGGCAGCGAGAAGTGATGTGAAATGTAAACCATTTGACCAATGCACTTATTGATTAATGAAATGTTACATCATTTGTTTGTATATACAGTCAAACATGTCTTTAAAGGCCACCCAATGGAAACAGTAAAAGTGGTCATTATGGACAGGTGGGCCTTACATAAAGGTTCAAATAACGCAAGTAAAGACCAATGGTATAAAATTTTACTGGCATTTAAAAGCAGGTGGCCCTTATATAGATGTGGCCTTTAAGGCAGGTTTGACTGTAGATGCCTGATGATGAGTATTATAGTTTTGAAGGCATACAGTTAACTCGCTTCAAGTTGTATATTGATTTAATCTAGTAGTCTACAGTCTAGATGACGTGAGGTACAGTTGGTTGACATGAGGTGCAGTCTGGATAACTTGAGGTACAGCCTGGATAACTTGAGGTACAGTCAGGATGACTTAAGGTACAGTCTTGATGAATTGAGGTACAGTTTGAATGAATTAAGGCACCAGTCTATATGACTTGAGGTACAGTTTGAATAAATTGAGGTACCGGTCTAGATGACTTGATGTACAGTCTAGATATCTTGAGGTAGTCTTGATGACTTGAGATACAGTCTGAATGACTTGTGGTGCAGTTTGGTTGACTTAGTGTACAGTCTGAATGACGAGGTACAGTCTAGATGACTTATGGCACAGCCTAGATGACTTGTGGTACAGTCTGGATGACCTGAGGTACAGTCTGGATGACTTAAGGTACAGTATGATTGACTTGTGGTACAGTCTGGATGACTTAAGGTACAGTCTGGATGACTTGTGGTACAGTCTGGATGACTTGAGGTACAGTCTGGATGACTTGTGGTACAGTCTGGATGACTTGAGGTACAGTCTGGATGACTTGAAGTATAATCTGTATGACTTGAGGTATAGTCTTGATGACTTGAGGTACAGTCTTGATGACTTAAGGTATAGTCTGGATATTTGAGGCACAGTTTAGATGACTTGAAGTACAGTCTGGTCTGAGTCTGAATGACCTAGTGTTGTTGCGTGTTCTTTCTAACTCTGTCTATTGCTAAGTATGTGTTTATTTGTGTTTCTAATTAATATATAACCGTAATATGTATTTCATAGGTATATTAATTACATCTTAACCGATAAAACCGCTATTTAATGGTATTTGAACGGTGAGTGACTAACTTTTATTTAAACAACAAATATTTGGATACATATGACACAAACATGACCGTTCACGTTTTTGTTGTAACAACTGTAATAATTTCCCAAGACGTTTTCTCACAAACTGTATACAAGTATTTATTTATTTATTGCTGGTTATAAATAACAAATATTTCGTCCCCCTTTCTGATAACTTTTCAACAAATCAACACCATTTGCAGGATATTTTAGTCCCGTCCAGTAACAACTTTACTACAAGTCGGTGCTGTATGTCGTCGGACATGAAGAATGTTAATTTAATTTGATATTACTGAGTCTAAAATCAATATAACATATTGATAAGTTAAATTCCACTGATAAATGAACATCGTGGTTCATTGATCACCTATAGATCAACTGTCATCGGGTGTATAAAGGACCTTTACAACACCTTAACACGATAGATTTATCTAACGGTACACCTTAACACCATAGATTTATCTAACGGTTTTTCATATTCAAATTGAGATTTATCACCATTTTTGATGTTTAATTCCAGTTATGTGTAATAAAGGGACAGAATATCGTTATTCATCAAAGGAGATACGCGTTGAAGTTATACAGACAGTTACTGCACATATAGATTTTCTTGTGTAAAAAGCACTTACATGCACTTAGCTTGAAGCAAAGGGAATATTACGTAGATGCAACACTAAAAGGTAGGTAGGTAAATGTGATATGTGTTTATTATACAACAATCAATTATTCTGTTTATTAGAGAAATATAGATCTGGGAACCCCTATGCAAACAAACCGTTTGAAAGGGCGAACCAACCCCCGTGCAAACAGAAACCGATTAAAAGTGTAATCCCGATGCAAACAGAAACCGCTTGAAAAGGCGAACGAACCCCTTGCAAACAGAAACTGTTTGAAAGGATGAACCTCCATGCAAACAAATCATTTGACAAGATAAATCTTTTCCACCTATTTTGGCCTATGATCCTTGCTATACAATAATGTGAATACAGTTAAACCTGTCTGAATTGTCACCTCTATATGAATTACCTGCTTCTAAAGACCAGTAAAGTTTATCCCTGTGTTCTGTATTCATATTATTCGAACCTGTATATAAAGACCATGCACCTGTCCACGCAGGCCACATTCACTGGTTTCCTTAGGCGATTTTTATAGACAGGTCTGACTGTACATACATTAATACATACATGTACATTTTGTACATAACATCAGTGCATGTCCCTAGTTGTGACAGGAACGATGTCTTGCTGTCATAACCAGGAAGAAAGAACCTAACCTAGATCAAATTATGCTGTCATGGCCAGGGAGATTCTAACCCATATTGCCCATCTAGATCAGATAATGCTTCCATAGCCAGTGAGTCCCTAATCCATATTGCCCATCTAGATCAGATAATGCTTCCATAGCCAGTGAGTCCCTAATCCACATTGCCCTTCTAAATCGTATAATGCTGTCAAAGCCAGTGAGACCCTAACCCACATTGCCCATCTAGATCAGATAATGCTGTCAAAGCCATTGAGACCCTAACCCACATTGCCCATCTAGATCAGATAATGCTGTCAAAGCCAGTGAGTCCCTAATCCATATTGCCCTTCTAGATCAGACAATGCTGCCAACGCCAGTGAGACCCTAACCCACATTGCCCTTCTAGATCAGATAATGCTGTCAAAGCCAGTGAGACCCTAACCCACATTGCCCATCTAGATCAGATAATGCTGTCAAAGCCAGTGAGACCCTAACCCATATTGCCTTTCTAGATCAGATAATGCTGCCAAAGCCAGTGAGACCCTAACCCATATTGCCCTTCTAGATCAGATAATGCTGTCAAAGCCAGTGAGACCCTAACCCACATTGCCCTTCTAGATCAGATAATGCTTCCATAGCCAGCGAGACCCTAATCTATATTGCCCTTCTAGATCAGATAATGCTTCCATAGCCAGTTAGACCCTAATCCACATTGCCCTTCTAGATCAGATAATGCTTCCATAGCCAGCGAGACCCTAATCCATATTGCCCTTCTAGATCAGATAATGCTTCCATAGCCAGCGAGACCCTAACCCACATTGCCCATCTAGATCAGATAATGCTGTCAAAGCCAGTGAGACCCTAACCCATATTGCCCGTCTAGATCAGATAATGCTGTCAAAGCCAGTGAGACCCTAACCCATATTGCCCTTCTAGATCAGATAATGCTGTCAAAGCCAGTGAGACCCTAACCCATATTGCCCTTCTAGATCAGATAATGCTGCCAAAGCCAGTGAGACCCTAACCCATATTGCCCTTCTAGATCAGATAATGCTGTCAAAGCCAGTGAGACCCTAACCCATATTGCCCTTTTAGATCAGATAATGCTGTCAAAGCCAGTGAGACCCTAACCAATATTGCCCTTCTAGATCAGATAATGCTGCCAAAGCCAGTGAGACCCTAACCCATATTGCCCTTCTAGATCAGATAATGCTGTCAAAGCCAGTGAGACCCTAATCCATATTGCCCTTTTAGATCAGATAATGCTGTCATAGCCAGTGAGACCCTAACCCATATTGCCCTTCTAGATCAGATAATGCTTCCATAGCCAGCGAGACCCTAATCCATATTGCCCTTCTAGATCAGATAATGCTGTCAAAGCCAGTGAGACCCTAACCCATATTGCCCTTCTAGATCAGATAATGCTGTCAAAGCCAGTGAGACCCTAATCCATATTGCCCTTCTAGATCAGATAATGCTGTCAAAGCCAGTGAGACCCTAATCCATATTGCCCTTCTAGATCAGACAATGCTGCCAACGCCAGTGAGACCCTAACCCATATTGCCCTTCTAGATCAGATAATGCTTCCATAGCCAGCGAGACCCTAATCCATATTGCCCTTCTAGATCAGACAATGCTTCCATAGCCAGCGAGACCCTAATCCACATTGCCCTTCTAGATCAGACAATGCTGCCAACGCCAGTGAGACCCTAACCCACATTGCCCTTCTAGATCAGATAATGCTGTCAAAGCCAGTGAGACCCTAACCCACATTGCCCTTCTAGATCAGACAATGCGGCCAACGCCAGTGAGACCCTAACCCACATTGCCCTTCTAGATCAGATAATGCTGTCAAAGCCAGTGAGACCCTAACCCATATTGCCCTTCTAGATCAGATAATGCTGCCAAAGCCAGTGAGACCCTTACCCATTTTGCCCTTTTAGATCAGATACTAATGCCAACAAACCAACGAAACCATTTTCGAGAAAGATATGTTTTAACAAGCTAATAAGCAGCAATGTGCTTTCTCTTTAGTATTAAGTATACACACGTAATGCATGACAGAATGCATTGAACAGTAATGTGACCATGCATGTCTAGTTATCTTTATGTTTCTTTATTAGTGAGAGTTTTCAATTATTCAGCAAAATCAATAAAACACATAAACAGATTAATTCAGCTGTGAAGAAAGTGTACATTTCATTTATAACCTTAGTTTGGTAAAATAAAACATCTAATGAATTTTGAGTACTGATGCGTGTTTAGAGACCATAAATTTCAAAATAACAAAACTGGTGAGGACTCAAATGCAATGCCACAGGGCACATGTTCCAAAAATACTTTTTTGTCACTTTTTTATCTTGTTTTCCTATTTCGTCCGTTTTTTGTTTGTTTGTTCTTGTTGTTCTTGCTATTGTGTGATCTATACAAGCTATTCACTGTTTTAAGGATGGAAGTGCCGAGTTTCTAGTGAATTTTAATATGCGTGTCTAGAGACGACCGATTTCAAGATAACGGGGATTGTTAGGGCTCTAAAGTACAGGAACCAATCCATAAATACATGTACTTTTTTATCACTCTCGTATCTTGTTTTCTCGTTTTGTTCTGCTTTGCTGTGGTGTGCTCATGATTGTTCTTGCTATTGCCAGATCTATACATGTTAATCAGCATTTGCTATGCCTAAATCAAACTTTCGTTGGGGTGTGTGAACAACCAACGATCCAGTTATGTTCTTGGTTCGCAATGTACTAGTACCCTTTTTAATCTAACTTGTCTAATCAAGCGAACATTATTATTGAATTTGTGAACCCATTTACTAATGACATTTGTAACAAGTCATTCATAAAGATATTTACAATAAGTTAGTCAATGCTTTTGTTCATATGCTTGAAAGGAATATCAATATTTAAAGTTGGGATTTCATTTTTTAAATTCATGCCTGTGAATAAAATTTAATCCCATTTAAATGTACTGGGAGTCCACCTTAAGTGATTATAACCCATGCTGAAGACTTACAACGTACGTCTTAACTTGTATTTTATCAAGTCAACATATTTGACATATAACATACGGGACTTCTGCATTATCTAAAAATCCATGGACGAGGTAAGTACATGCCATCATGGTGCAATGTGCAACTTTATCTTTTACTGCAAAGGTCTTCGTTTAATCACTAATAATAGGGAGGCACTGTATAAAACTTGGCATGTATCCATGTCACCTGTCGACAAAACATGTGGATTCATGCCACCTGTCCACGACGAAAATGTGCATTTATAACAACTGTCGATTACGACAAAATGTGTGCATTCACGTCACCTGTCCACGACAAAAATGTACATTTATAATACCTGTCGATTACGACAAAATGTGTGCATTCACGTCACCTGTCCACGACAAAAATGTACATTTATAATACCTGTCGCGTCGACTACGACAAATGTTGGCATTTACGCCAAATCTCAACGACGACAAAACGTCTGTATCCATGCCACCTGTCGACGACAAAACGTGTGTATTCATGCCACCTGTCGACGGCAATTATTGTGAATAAGGAAACGCATTCGACTGGGCTTAGCTTCGAGTAAAAGAGGTTAATGGTACAAGGACTTGGTGTCATCTTTCTCCAGTGTCCGTACAAAGCCAGGAGTTTTATGATCGATGATCCCACTATGTGTTTGTCTTGTCTTGCTTTTCTTGTTTGACTGTTTTTATTTGTGTTGTGACGTGTTTTATGGTTGTGTTACATGTACATACATTCTGTTATAAAGCCTTTTATCTGCTTTCTATTATAGCTTTTTCATAGACAGTAACAACTTTTTAGCAATGCGGGTTCATTTGTAAATGAACATTTTGTTTAGAATCACGTGTATTTGTCATGCATTAAACAGGGACAGAAAGCATGCACTCTGATTTATCGATTTTACGATATAACTTTTCTAGAGGCGGGCATATTTTGTAACGCATCGATTAAGTATCCTAGATAAACTGTAGTCTAGAACCAGAAATTTACAACTGCTATTGTGGTATAGTTCGAATATTTCATTTTTTTTAATATACTTAAAATTCAGAACACGACAAAACTACAATACAGACATGTCGAAAGTTTAACACTAAATTAACGGAAAGGAATCAAAGGTCGACTGACAAGTGGCCGAGATGTGGATAGTTAGTGGCAGTAAACCTGTCGAGCCGACAAGCTATCTTACGGGGACCAGAATCGAGCTGCCGATTCGACATTTTCGTTAGCTTAGTCTTAAACTTTCGACAGGCCTGTACTGTATAACATTTTTGACTGCTACATGTCGTTGTAAATAGTATATGGCGTTGTTAATGGACAATTCATGTCTGAAAATGTCTGCGTTTAGATTGATTAAAGATTGCTAATCGTAGTTAATTAAGGGTGTTAATCAGTATCGTAAATGTAGATCTAGAAAGGAGTTGAACTAATGTAATTTATCAAGAAAAACTTGCCCACGTAGTCAGAAACACCAAATGAAATTTAATGTTGACTCAGTAACTGACATAAAACATTCCGTTGTGCATACCTAGTCTGGGTACTGGTTCTACATATTCTGAAAACTTTAAGTAGATATGTTTACTTTTTATTTTAAAAGAATAAATCAGCATGAGTGTGTGTTTGTATTTTATGTCATAAAATATAAATACGTTTTTGTCCGATTTTCAAAACTCTGCTTATGTAAATATTTGCCTGTAATTTTTAAAACGGTTATTGATTTTTATGAGTTTGCATGTGTTTCGTCTAAGGTTTTGGTTTTCAATAAATGTTTTTAATGAAACGTCAGAAGAAAGAAACGGGCACTGCTAGTGTGTCCGTTTTAGTCTCAGTCTTTCACAAGGTTTTATGCTCATAAGGATAATTTCTTTGTTTTTGTGACATTCTAGCTAACGGATAAAGTACTATGCTCTTGTATTCGACAGAACGTTGGAAGTTACTTTGAAATCTTGCTGCCACATTCCTTTGCCAGATTATCATTAGTCCATGTCCTATTGAAAATTGCCAGCGCGTCGGTCTAGAGAGTTTCATTTGTCCAACTTGAGCACTGCACTCCAATTGAACATCATCTTCAGTTTATATACGTATCGCTTAGAGAAATTTATGATTACTGAATAGTTAACATGCACATCGTCAATAAAACTTGTTGTGCAAAGCGCGTGGATAAAAGAAACCATTTTGCCAGTTTATCGGGTGTCTTTATTTGTTTGCTTGGTTGCAGTATAATTTGACCAAATAGTAATAATTTTAAGCTGAAAGCAACGTGACAGACAGTGTTCCGACTTTTTATACAATGAATAGGGATATTTTTCACAAAAATTGATTTCCTACTCCTTTGTTGAAAGGACTCAGTATTCAGTGACCAATCAGTAACATGTTTTAAGCTAAAAGCAAAGTGAGAGTCAGTGTTCCGACTTTTTTATAAAATGAATAGGGCTGTTTTTCACAAAATTGGATTTCCTATTCCTTTGTTGAAAGAACAACGGGGCTGTGTCCGAATTTCTGCTCAAAATTGAAATGCCAAATGGCATATATATAATACTAAAACAATGCTTGTTCCATTTGCACCAAACTTTTCATGGAAGGTCTCTTGTATTTTTCGTCTTCAAGAAGTTTGCGTGACAGTAGCTTACCGTTATCAAAAAGACAAACTGTCATATTCATAATTCACACTTTCTATGCGGTAAAATTAGGTTAAGAAGTGTTATAAGTCAACAAAGAAAACAAAAACAGTAAGCCACTTATAGGTCTTTGTCAGTAATCCCTATATCCCTCTGTACAATACTATATATTTAATTTCCCTTGTCCTGATGATGTAATGTGGTACTTGTACTGTAAGTACTCCACAAAGCTAACGAAAAATAAAACAATTAAAACCTACTTACAGGTAGCACTTCGTACCTGTCATGTGAAGATTGTTATATCTATATGTAAAGTTGTGTCTATATGTGTATATGTGAAAATGGTTTAAAATTAGCGGTTAATTTGATCAATATAATTTACGTCATTTGATAGGTTTATATTCTAAATCAATAATTATTCCAGGTAGAACTATCCGACATTGTCAGGTGTTTTAAATATTGATGAATTGACACGAATCGTCATATAGGTATGCAAGGTATAGGGTTACTATAGCACAAATTCTATATAGAAATATAACTGTATTAACATTGTTTTTTACTAACGATAGACGCGTGTTTGATAATTTTGGATCAAGTCTCACACCTATGGATTGCATTCTGAATGTGTATTGCACACCTGAAAAAAAGTTGACTATCCTGCAGACGAAGACACTTGTATACTGTTAAGTAACGGGCCATCAAATGTGTATAAAACGTAGGGTAATAGTCTCAAGTTTGTGAGAGATTGGCGATAAAAATTTGTGAAGAGAAATATTTCCTATCTGAATACGAGCTACACGGTTGGAGATTCATATTTATACTTATCAATATTTATTCAAAGGATTCATGTTATCGGCACTTCACATTATGGCGTCCCTCACAGGTAAGAGCTAGGTCACTGTCATAATTTTACACCCGAAAAAAAATATTTTTAAAACTTATAACCGCTTAAATTTTGAAACAAGTATATTAATTGATTTTGTAAATAATTATTTTTGTTAAAAAATAACATAAATTTTATTATTATTTATTTTATTTTATAAAGATGTTCATTCTTCCCTCCCTAAATTTACCAAATAGACTATTCCATAACTAAATGAAAACGCTGCCTAAATCTAATTATGACTTCCTATTGTCTTCAGTACATATAGTAGTACAATGTATGGCTACCCTGGAATTAAGACAAAAATCTGACTTTAAAATTTCATTACAATACCCATTGATCACCAAAGTACGTAACGGTTCAAGTGACCACTGAACAATAGAAATAACGGTTCTGCGTGTAAATACTTGCTTAATACATTTATAACCGTGTAGGCTTCACAATGGGAATATATATCATTATATATAATAAGTTGTTTTGAGTTTGAGGTTTAGTTATAGACGGGAGCTTTTTAATATAAATTTTTTCATTGATTGATTGGAAATGTCAAACTTGAAACATTTTTCATAAGTGAGATATCATTTTAGAGAAAGGACAATTTTATAAAAGATATGACAGGGAAGCCACAAGGTATGTTTAAAACTTCTGTTTGGAATTACTATGTAATTATGGAATACTATTTTTAAATTATAAATTCTTCTTTTTAAATACTGTAATATTTGAAGCGGTTACCCGTGACACTTCTTGAGTTGTTACCGTTCACTGTAAATATTAACCCACGTATAAATTATAGGTACCTATTACTATGTATACAATAAATAGTGGAATACATTTCTTTTTGCCAATTTGAACTTCCAATCAACAATTTCAAGCACCTAGTTAATGTTGTTAAATCAGTACTATAAAGTTTAGAACTTGACAAAAGTATAATAAATCGCCAAAACATTACAATAAAACAATGAAATGGGCAACAGTCCTTTCACCACCAATCTATAGACACGTAGTAAATTATAGCATTACTGTATCCTGACATGACATACACAAAACTTTCTTCTAGGTAGGATAGCTAGAAGCTAACCTAGCGCTTGATCACGTTATTTCATTTCAGAGCTTCAAGACGGTTCTGGAAACACAGAAAGTAGTAAGACAAATAAAGCAATGTAATCATGGATCAAACGAAACCAACCTGCAAGCAAGGCAATGTTGCTCCGTTTGAGTTTATTTACTTTTACCATACTGACACCACACCATCTGTCTTTCAAACATACAAAACGTATACAAACATTGTTTTTATGGACATCACGGTCTTATTTTTTTCAAGCTGTTTGCACCTTAGGTGTCTAAAGACAGACTAAACCACCAATCATTATAACATTTATATCGTTTCTAAAGCAACTAGTGTTTTAAACATTAGTTGTGCTGTATTGTAAAAATATACTTGTAATGGATATATCATCATGTGGTGACAAATGCCGTTAATGTCCAATCTTACCTCCGTATCTCGGCAGCTAGTGCAATGGTACTGATATGTAGTTAAAAGAGGCAAACATCGGTATAAGTCACATTATACAATGCATTGAATAACAATATTTTTCTTTTAATCTCAGGATCTTCGGAAGGTCAACAAGAAGAAGAACAAACAAACAATGAAGTGAAGGATACAGGGGAGGTTAAAGGCACGGCAAAGGAAGTGAAGGGACTAGACGGCATTGATCAAAGTCAGAATGGTGAACTAATAACACAAGAGATTACAGCTATAGAGGAAACAATAACCAAGGAGGAAAGTAACGAACAACAAGAACAAATAGAAACAAACGTAAATGGTGATCAGACAGACGCAAAACAAAATGGCTTAGAGGAGGTACAAGAATCAAATGAACAAGAAACCGACAAACAATCTGAAGAGGACAAAGATGGGGATATAGAAGTAACTGATATTATTGATAGTATTGTTAAAAACATTCTTGAAAATAAAACAGAAAGCCAATCCGTCGAAATGCCAGAACAGAAAGAAGCAATCCCACAGTCGCCTACTCTTCAAAGAGCCACCTTTCGTTACAGATGGGCGCAGACGATACCAACAGCTTCCTCTGACGTATACTTCTACTTATCTACAAACAAGGTGAGCAATTCTTAACAGCAATAATCAATTAACATTGTTAAAATAATGAAATTTGAGCTGAAAGTAAAATATTTTAAATGTTGATTTGCCACTCAGCGTTTTTGTAATACCCCACACAATATTCAGACGAGTTAACAGGTTGCACTAGAAAACATAACCCTTTATCTATGCACCGAGGCTAAGTCTTTGTCAATGATTTGTCATAACCTTAGCAATGTTTCTTACTCAGTATATTTTTTGTGGACAGTTGCTGGATAGCACCGCTTCCAAAACAGCACCGCTTCCGTTGAATACCGTATACTGGTGCTTCTAGCAAAACCGGAGACGTTTACCTTTCTGTATACACTGCATATACAGTGCATTTATATTATATATAGTTGTTTTTGCAGTTTATTTGGCTTCTTTTTATGGCACGTTTTAAGGAAATATACACCCTTATACAACCTTGAACCTTTATAATACTGTCTACTCTCATTTCGGCATTTTTCTTTGTCCAATCTGAAAAAGCAAGACTGTTTCAAACTGGTGGTAGAGTTGGTTTGATTGATGCAGATAAAATATAATATGGCTTGTCAAATGACCAATAATCGTATAACGGTCCATTTATTATTTATCAATGCTCATTGATCTAGACACAAATCTGATCTTAATGCATAACAAATAACAAAAACAAATAACATATGATTTATAGATTAGGTTATATAGATGGAGTTAAGACAAAGATATACAGACAGAAGTACCTTTAATATTTGGTCGATGTTTGGCTATTTCATTTCATGCAAGAGCATCATGTTCTTTGCAAACTTAATATAGGGTATTGTAGATATAGTACATGGAATGTTGTTACACCTACCATGCTACGTGTCTTGTTTAGATAAGCACATTTGTTAGCTCAAATGTTGCATTATACAATCAATCAAAGTCAGTATAGAAATCTCTTTTTTAAAATTAAAAACCCCACCAGGATTTTCAGACAAATACCTCAATTCAAGCAATTGCTTAAGACATTGGGGATATTGCATTTAAACATAAGAAAACACTTGGTCGATATCACAATGCTTTGACAGTAAGTTGCGAAACTGTTGAAATGGCAATAGGATTAAAGAGCAAAACTTTTTTTTGCTTTAGCAATATCAGTAATAGTTGTAAGCTTAAGCTTGTCATGCATTTTTCTAAATGGCTTTCATTGCCTTGTATTATGACATTTTTCATTATTGTATATACAGGTCTTATTTCCACCACCACTGGAGGATTGAGTGGTATTTGTCTTGTCACATATTTTGATGTTTATTAGCTTTTGCTATTGTGTTCATTCGTCAACCTTGTCCTTTATTATGCATAGTTGCATAATAGTATCTATATCTGTATTATTTCAGGATGATGGTGTGAAGTTATCATGGACAGAATCCGCTAGTTGTTACTATTCCGAGGAGCTGGATATACCTATAGGAATATATAATGGTGAATTAGTGGTGGATGACAAACCTTATCCTGTAGAGGATATAAACATAAAACATTATACATTTGAGGCAGATATATTTGTTAAAGATGGTGAGTGGCAGATTTCTCTCTCTTCTCCTCTCTCTCTCTCTCTCTCTCTCTCTCTTGTGCAGCAGGTACTTGTTTCAGTATAGGACCTTTTGCTTGTTTTTGTTTCAGTATAGGACACATTGCTTGTTTTATTTTTAGCAACAGAATTTTGTGTATTTGGATCATCTGATCTTAAGAGACAGACACCTTGGTGTTATGTTCTGTGCCCATTCAAAGTCAGGAGTACTTTGGTATTTGGTTATTCTGTTGTACTGTGAGGGTGGGGTCTTAATTGTTCTATTATAATCTACTAAGTATAGGTAGCATATTTATCTTATTCTTAATTTATTTGTTGCACACCTGGTTAAACAGTGCTGACACTGTTCCACAGGGGCCAGTTTCATAATAAAATGTAAGTAAATAAAAAAGAGTACCGGTATATGTAGGCAAACAACATTGACCTGTCCGCTTGACCTTTTATTAGGACTATTCATATAGGAGGGTCCACCCAATATATGGGTAGTGTTAAGATTCAAGTTATTACATACACAGTGTACAGGTGTACTCTATGAGGTGAGTATATATCTCATGATGTATACAAAAAAAAAACCTGTGCTCCCCATGTACATAGATGTACTTGGTCCGTGATTAAATATTTACATGAAAGGTCAAGCGGACAGGTCAAAGTTGTTTGCCTATGTCTGGGTATTTTTAAAATATTATTATGAAACAGGCCCTTGTGGACTGTTTTACCCTTTAAGTGCCTCACTGCACCGACTGACAGCAGTTACCGTTATATATCTTAACGACAATACAAAATCAATACACATCGGCATGTTAAGGAAGTACTCGTAATGAGATATAATGTGATGTACTGATGTAAGGTTTGTCAAGGTAAATCACAGGTAAGTCATCTATAGCAGGGTGCATAAAATAAGGGGTGTGTCTGGGTCCCTTTGAATGGGGTGCATTTTGTTTTCAAGCAAATTAGAGTATGGTTAAATTGCCGTAAGGTAAATAGTATAGGAACATTGATTGAAAGTCTTTGTGTATTTTAAAAATGATGTCTTGTTTTTTAAATTAAAATATTGACTTGTCATTTTTAACTGTCAAAAAGGGTACTTATGCACATTTTATAGCATCCTCAAAAATGAAAGCTAAATCCTTTATAATGACTGTGTCTGATTGCTTTTTGTGGAGAAATGTGTTTTTAAATCCTATTATTTGACTATGGTATTAAAATAGACCATTATAGACAAAGAGTTTCCATGGTTACTGCATTATGCTGCTTTTCATTCATTATGAAAGAATTCATTGAAAAGGGGCACATTTTGAATGCATTATTTCATTTAAATAATTAAAAGGTAGCACATGACATAACTGGTGATTACTAAGTCTGTAAGTTAAGAGACAAATGTTTTTGGTAATATTTAAACTTTTGAATGATTTCATGCAAACTGACCATTATTTTAAAGCAACTGCACAATTTTATATTTTGATTTCTGACCAAATTACAAGAAATATTTATAGGTACAATATCTAGGTCTAGGAGCAGGAATGGCCATTCTTGTCCATGATACTAATGCTTTATTGCAATGTAAAATAAATACATGTATTTGTCATGTAACTGCAGCAGGATTAAAAGTGATGTTTTTAATATATCAGAAATATGCCACGTACTGTAAAAACCTGCATTAAAAGCTAACTCTATATAAGGACCACCTGCTTGTAAAGGTCAATAAGATTTTATCCAAATTGTTATTTATTCATATTATTTGAACCTGTATTTAAGGGTCACCTACCCATTAAGAAGCTTTTGCTGGTCGCCATTTTGTGGTCTTTTGTAGACAGGTTTGACTGTATATTTATATACCTGGCCATTTTGCATCATTAAACATTTCCATTTTCCAGTTTTATTGATTGAATTTTGTTTGTATTTTTGCCACAATAAATCAGAGACATAAATTCTATACAAATGTACATACAAAGTATTTAAAATTTGAATTTTATTAAAAAAATTATTTGGTTTTTATTTATAATCATATCTTTACACCTAAACATATGTACCAGTACCGGTAGATGATTTTAATATAAATTTTTCTTCCTACCTTTTAAGAACAATTTTCATGTTTCAACACATTTTACTCAGTTGTTTGTTGACAGATAATTGATATGCAAATTAACCTGTAATGGAAATTAAGACATTTAATTAAGTTCTGCCATACAAAGACTGGAAATTATAAACACTAATTTTATCTCTATTTACAACAATAACAGACACACAGTGTGAGTGTTAAGGTTCTGCCTAGACTAGATTTAGTGTTGGCTTTGATCTGTCATTTTAATCAGGGATTTGAAAACGTGTGACATGTCACTTCTTAGGCCTGAAAAACTGATTCTTATAAGTATTTCACTGGACTGGCCTATCTTTCTCTTTCTCTTTGCTTTTTTTTTTTTTTTGCTGAATTGTTTTTCTGCTGTCAGAATTATTCAAATTAGCAGAGGTACAAATAACTTTATCTATTGGGTAATGTCAGTGTCAGTTTGATTGTTACACCTTATTTTGGAAAATATTCATAGAAAATCTGATGAATTTGAAATAAAGTTTTGTTTTGTTATTTTTATTCGCAAGCCCAGTCATGACTGAAAATCACTATCTACATCTGATCTTTTTATAGTGCTATTTAACCACTTTTCTGATTTTAACTCTGTTAATTTAGGGTAAGTGCAATTACTATTTTAAAAAGGCTTTTCCAGGATTATGTCATATAGTGAAAGATTACCACATATTACATTGTGTATTTTTTACAAAATTGTCTTACAAAGGGAACTCACTGGTATAGTTATTGAGTTTTATCAAAAGAGAAATCTTAAACAAGCCAAAACCATAAAAAGAAAATTAATTTTAAAGCTTTACAATTCCATAAATTTTTATTACATACTAAATTTTATGAAATTAAAAGAAAAATTGTCTTTATTTAAATTTATACGGGATCATTATGCTGGTCGAGAGGAGGCACACAAATTAGACTTTTATTTCAGGTAAATATTTAAATTTTATAAACAAGGGTTGTTAGGATATAATGCTGAATATATAAAAGTTTGTGATAAATAAAAGGTAAATGTTTATTTTACTTTCATTGAGGGGTCTACCCCGTGTTTACAAGCTTGTCAAGTACTGCTGTATATTGATAACAAATATCAGGCGAACTGGCGGGGCGGGGGATTTATCTGTACAAGAAATAACACATTTAGTTATGGGTAGGTGATATCAGTGAGTTCTGTGAGGATACATGTGGTCACATTTTAATTTTCTGTATAAATTTACATGTTTATTCATATTTCGGTAAGTATGAAAAAGATAAAACGGATACATAAAAGTAGCTTTGTTTATTCATCAGAATTGTAAGTGTTGAAGTCTGTTTGATAAGAATTAATGAAAGGTCATTCTGGGTGAATCTAAAGTTTAGCATTTTTGCTATGTGTTATACTCTAAGACGTGGGAGTTAGAAACAAAAAAAGAGCTTAATTTTATGCCTAATTATTTTCACACATACGAAAGTGCAATGAAAATGCATATGCTGTATTGTGGGGAATTTAATGGATAGGTACTGAGTACCAGGTTCCAGTTTCACAATCATTCCTTAGCTAAGAATTTCCTTAACTTAAATCTTGCAATATTTCAAGTCTTTATAATTTTGTTAATTATCAAGTTATTGAGGAATTTAAGGTTTCATTTTTAAGATCACTTCTAGATTAAAACATTTGAATTTAGTTTTGACAAAAATATTCATCAGTAGTTTCAAAAAGAGATTACAAAAATTTGCTAAATTTAAGTTAAGGAAAATCTTAGCTAAGGAATGATTGTGAAACTGGGGCCAGGTACCTAAAACTATGTACTATTATATTCACTTAAAGGTCCAGGCCACGGTTTTACAATCTTAACTATGATTTTCCTCGACTTAAATTTTGCAAATTTCAAATTTTAATAATTTTGTTAATTTTTTTTAAGATATTGAATTATTTAAGGTCTCAATTTGAAGATCATTTCAAGCTTATTAAATTTGTATTCAGTTTTTTCAAAAATGGTTAATTTGTAGTTCTGAAAAATGATTGTCAAAATTAGCAAAATTTAAGTTAAGAAAAATCTTAGTTAAGGAATGAGTGTGAAACTGGGGAATGGTCCAATCAAGTGCATTCAGAGGTAAAAGAGAGAAATAAGAATGGTACCAGGGGTCATATTTTATCATGAATAACACACACGCCTGCACTGAATGAATTAATGTGTTTATTTTCCTATTGTTTGTCATTAAGTTAAGAAAATACTGGTATCGGTAAACCACATTGACCTGTCCGCTTGACCTTTTATTTTAAATATTCATTATGAATGAGTAAATATAAGTAATAGGTCGCACACGTGTATAATTTGTCAACCTGACGCTGAACACAAATCTATGTAGTAACTGCGAATCCTCATGCTACCTATGTATTGGATGTACCCTCCTATATGAATATTCCCAATGAAAGGTCAAATGAATAGGTCAGTGTTGTTTGTCTATAATGTTATACATAATCTGTATGCCAAAAATAGATAAATAATATAGTTCTATTTTAATTTGTTGATCTTTCACAGTTTCATATTTGTGATGTTAAAATAGTACCATACATGTCTATAAATAGCAAAAATCCTACAAACATTGTCTTAATATAAAACTTCTAATTTTCTTCTATGTTCAAACTGTTAATATCCAATAATCATGTCTGTCAGTCTTGAGTCAGGTTGTAAACATAATGTGGGATTGTTCAATTGTGCTTAAACGGTATGTGAACCAGCAGCATATCAAACAGACATGCATGTCACCGACTTATCCAGCTTTCATTAAGTAACAGTTATTAATTAATCAGTTACCAGTAGTTGAATCTTGTGATTTGTAACTTATTTTTCTGTTTTGTGGTTCTTTGGTTTTTTATTGTTCTGGTTATTTTCGGGCGTACAAGTTCCCATTTTACTATTTATTCACTATTTTGTTATTTAATTAGTGATATAAAAAAATCAAATCAATTGATAAATGATATCACTAAATAGAATTAGTGATATCAATAAATAGAACTAATTTATATAAAAAAATAAAATAATTAATGTAAAAAATGAATCAGTGATATCTAAAATACTGAATAAATAGTAAAATTCCTCATCATACAATCTATACAGAAGTTTTTATTCAAGTTGTTTCTGTATTTTCAGATGATACAATAATAACATAGAGGAAGAAGCTAATCAACAAATAAGTGACACAGCTTTAGCAGACTACCAAACAACCAAAATGGAGGACGGGTCGGAATCACCAATTCATCTGTCAAACAAATATGAGGAACTTGTGAGACAACAGTTGTCTCAGAAAGCTCTAGAACTTGATGTGGAAGACAGGTTAAGTAGATCCCAAAAATCAGACCATAGTTCTGGTAGACATACTCCAATTGGAGATGTTGCCATAGAAACATATCAGGATGGTGACACTGATTTGTTAAGAAGTGGAAATCGTTCATTTAATAAGGATAGTTTAGAAAATTCACTTGTTGAGGATGAAGTTGAGAGATCAAGTGTTGTTAGGTCCGTCCATTCGTCTGTTCATGGATCAGGACACCAGACACCCCAGGATTTAGTTCAGGATATTTTGGAGAATGACTTGCGCAGAACTCCAGTAAAATCTCCAGGCAGTTCTGCTAGACAAACACCATCACAGATTGATGTGATGGCAGAAATATTAGGTAGTGAACAAAGGGCTACTCCGCTAAGATCAGCCGAGAATTCGTTCAATGGGTCAGGAATACACACACCTGTTAGAAGTAAATCAGGAGATGAATTTAGATCGCCTGTTGGATCAGTTCATAATTCTGTACACAGTTCAGCAAGGCACACACCTCTAGTTGATGACGTGTTAGATAATGCAGGCTCATTGAGATCAGGACAAAACTCTTTGCATAGTTCAGCCAGACAGACACCACAGTCAAACTTAATTAATGATATAATAAATCAGCAACAGTCATCTCCTGCCAGATCTGAGCACTCTGGCTCAGCTAGACACACGCCACAATCAAACATCATAAATGACTATATAAATGAACAAAGAGCAAGTCCAGTCAAATCTGAAGGTTCAGCCAGACAAACTCCACAAGCAGATTTATTTAATGATGTTTTAAATCGGTCCACCCCAGTCAGATCTGAACATTCTGGTTCAGCTAGGCAGACACCACAGCCATCAAACATAAATGATGTTTTACAACAGCAAAGGTCATCTCCAGCAAGGTCAGGACACTCTGGTTCTGTGTATGGATCAAACCGCCAAACACCTCAACCACCATCTGAACATTCATCAGCAAGGCAAACACCAACAAGTCACAGGGAAATGATTTCAGATGCCTTGAGACTTAGTCAGGAGAGATTGTATGGTAGTCAGGGACCAGCAAGTCATCATTCAGGCAGCAGCCGTCCACAGAGTCTGACCAGTGAACAAGAATTAACACAATACTTTGAGCAGAATAGCATTCACTCTCCAGAAAGAAGTTCATCAAAACAAACCCCTATTGGAAAACTGCCGTCTGCTACAGAAAGATTTTCTGCTCATAGCACATCTAGTTTGCCTGTCATTACTACACAACAGAGACTACAAGCTGAAAAACGAAGCATGACTCCAGAAAATCATGTCAGGGTACCAGGAGCAGGTTCTCCTGTAGTTCGGAGTTCTTCTGCTGCCAATCGTTCAGCTGCATCTTCCAGAGCTAGTACCAGAACTCTTACACCAACGTCTGCTAATGGAATGATGGACACTGCACAGAAAGAGGTGAGTAATTCTTATAATATAAAACAATAGAGAAGCATGTTAATATTTACTCACACAAATCTTGTTTACTACAGCATAGTTTAGGAAGACACAGACATTATTTGGAAAAACAATTCTAACATCTGGATTTAGTACAATCAATCCAATCCAACCCAACTCAACACAAACCAAACCAAACCATCAATCAATCAATCAAGCAATCAAGCAATCAATCGATCAGTTTTAGTGAGAAGTGCAAACAAATTTTGCAAGAGTAGCAAATGTTTATATGGCTAAGTTACAGTAAATAGTAAATTATGTATCAAATAATTAATCACACACACACACACACACACACACACACACACACACACACACACACACACACACACACACACACACACTGCATTAATCAACATAATAACCTATTGAACTAACCAGGTTTTACTATAATCTGTCTTAATGAACAGATTTGTGGTTTAATACAAATATATATACATACAGTATAAAATATATATAGTCATAGTGTTCAGGTAAGTCAACTTTAACAATAGATTATTTTAGGGCGACCTTCCAACCATGTAAGTTTTTTATCATTGATCTTCAGATTTTAGAAAATACACTTAATGAACAATTTTTTAAAAACACTGGATTTGTTTGAACTTGAAAAATAACAATTGTTTGAAATATAAAACCGTCTTTTTTTTAGAAAGTAGAAATTGTTTAAACAGTTAATTTCTTTATGTTCTCTTCACCGATTTGATTTCTAACAAAGATATAACTGTTTGTAGTGTTTACTTTCAATTAAATAATTTCAATGGTCCATGTACTCTGGTTAATTATACTTATCAGGTGTCATACTGCAATATTATACCCATAAATTGGTTATTAGAATTGTTCTAGGTATTTAGGAATACAAAAGCCCCTGATTGCAACTTGTGGAAACGACATTTTCTGTTTTGTTATATATATATATGTTTAGTGGCCAAATGCAGGCCCCTTTCACATTATAGAGAAAAAATGTTAATGTCTCCAATTTGGTGTTAAAATTATCAATTAATCATTGGTTATGTGCCAGGCAGGGTGTGATCAAGATTTGAAAATAGATAGTGACTGTTCTTTTGTCATGGGGTCCTTCAGAAGAAAGCAGATGCCACATGCCAAGGCTAAAGAACACTCCTCCCTGCACATTGACCTTAACCGCCCTGAGTGCACTGCAAAAGTAAAAATGTCTGCCATTTCACCTATAGCTGGTGATGTCTCAAAATAACTGTAATATTCTTGAATGGAACATGCAACCACATTTAATCAATTCAGTTCATTGATGTTTTTGTTATATACTATTACTGTGTGATGTATTTTATATCATTTTCACACATTTTGTACTGATGCCATATGTTATCAGGATAAACAGATACATGTATTGTTGTACATTTCTCTAGGTGTTTTCTATAGATAATGTTTTTATGCATCAATACTTTATTCAATATTTATAATTTTGTATTCATTACTTTACATTCACATCATAACAACATGATCAGGACTGAAATTCATTGATATGTGATAGATATATACCGGTACTGATAGATTATATTGGATGTGAGCTTCTTTATATATGATTTTTATAGGTGTTCTATTTTGGATGTTCTTTCTTGTCATATTTTCAATGCTATATATACTATAACAATATTGATAATGACAGATTTTTTTGATTATGCACTGTTTGTGGCTTACATTATAAAAATGCCATGTTACATTGTAGAAGTAACATTTATGTGGTGGATGACTTGTGTTTTTTATTTTTTTTAATATTAAATGTTTTTTTCCTAGTGTTTTATATTTTATCCATATCTTTGAAAAGAAAATTAATAGTAAGTAGTTTTGGTATGAAAACATTTAAACTCAAATTCAAGGTTATTATGGTAGAATGATTCAGCTGCAAGTTTGGTGTTGGCACATTGGCTTTGTCAGTTAAATATCATGAAAATCATATCAATAGTCTCAAGTTTTTTGAGTTGAGTCATTTTATAGGTTTTCCATTGACAAAGTTGGATCCATTCATTTTTAACCATTAAGGAAATTAATCTTTATTAAACACTTGGCAAGTTGTACTTTATGTAGTGATAATGTCACAGTTTGAATTTATAAGGTATCTTAGCAACAACAAATACTTAAGGACAGATGTATTTTTCTCACTATTGGAAACTGAATTGACACTTTAAAGACCTTTTTTGAGTACCAGGGCTGGTAGTGAGTTTCATACATTTGTATATAACTGTTTACTTGTTGTTTGTATACTAAGTTTTTTAGTTGTTTTAAGGTTCTTTTTAGTTTTCTTCGCCAGATACCCAAATTACCCAATATCAATTGTGTAAAGTTGATGCTACATCAAAATGTTAACCTATTCAATTGTTTTCCAAACAAATTTAACTTACTGTCTACTTACTGTCTAATGGGAATACATTAGTTTCAAAAATGTTAGGTGTTATCATGTGGTGCACAAGTCAACCCCATCAGTATTTATATATTAAGATTTTTGTTGTATTTATTTATTGGATGTTCTAGCATGTTTTGGTGGGATAGCAGGAGTAGTCATTGCACAAGAGGAATTGTTTTTTCTTTAATTCTGATGATTTTTTTGTTTTTATATTTGTTTAGGAGGAACATCTACAAAGAATTCAGGATTTAGAAGACAGCGTTAGAAATCTGAGAAAACTACTTAGTAGTAGAGAAATGGAAGTACATGAATTAAATAAACAACTAAATGACTTCAAAGATTTAAATAAATCACTACGCTCAGAATTAGAGCATGTCAGATCACGCAAATCACCATCTTCACATTACGCTGAGGTAAGTTCTCTTACAAACATGATTCTGTCAGTAAACAATGTAGGGGTAAAAACACACAAGTAATAAGCAGCAGTATGAACAACAATGCTGAAATGTTTTTCAACATATGTCTCCAGATGTCTGTTATTGAAAACATCAAAATCATTAAAATGCAGGCCCAACATGCAAGGACAATTGCAATACTCATATAGTGAACTTACTTCAAATCAACATTGAGTTTTTTCATTTCCACAGTTTTCAATTTCATTTTTTTTTCAGTTCACAGTTTTCAGACGCAAACAATTTTAACTGTTATAATTATACATCCATAGGTACCACACATTGTTTCCTGTGTCATTCAGTTCTAAAACCAAGACTGGTTTCCCAGACCATGTAAAACATACCTTATTTCATTTACTTCCAGTGTGTAGCCCACCTTATTGCAATGTACCCAACTAAAGAAACAAACATTGAATATATTTGGAAACAAGTAGAATATTTGTTGTGGTATGTTTCCATCAATAATCAATTAATCTATTCATCCATCCATTCATCCATCCATCTGACCATCCATTTATCCATATTTCCTTTCATCTATTCTTTTATTCACCCATCATGTTTATTAGATATTTGCTACTTTCTACAAAGGGATTTTGAACATTAAATCTATCAAAGATTTGCTAATGATCAAAATATCTGCACATGTCCATGTGTTAAAAGTAAATAGAGGACAATATATTTTGTGATGCTATTGGTGATTAAGTAAATCATTATCTATTACAGGAGGATTATATAGTATTATATTAATTCTTTGAATGATTAAGTCCAGTATCAGTCAATATATTCAATTATTAACTAATCAAATCATGTTTTGTGTAATAGAATAGATAGATTGATCATCTAGAGAGACAACAGGTGATTTTAGATTGCTATATCAAAATCTGATTCTCTAAGACAGTATTGAACTTGGAACAGAACAAGTAACGACTGTCAGGGCAATGGAGGCAATACTCTTTCTGGTACCATTGCAGGCATCAATACAATCTCAGTGTTGTGTTCAAAATTTTTTATCTATCCTCGCAGTGTACATTTTCTCACCACCTTGCTTATTTCATGTGAATGTAATTTTCCAATTTTGAAAAAGAAATTTATTTTGTTGCACTAAATAATGGACTTATTCACAGAAATATGTTTACTTGTTTTGACAAAGGGCAACAAAGATTTGAGGTCAATGGCCAGAATAGGCATACAGTAAGAATATGTAGAACACCTGTCCGTGTTTCAAATTCTTACTATGGTATCCTATGTATATTTTGCTGTCATAGTTTGACTCCAGGATATTCACATACCATGTGATTTCTTCTCTGATCAAACTAATGTTTCTGTTGGTTACAGAGAATTTTTTTCTGAACTTTTCAAGGACTTCAAATGTATTTCTGTACTTAACAGAAAAAAAGTTTTACACAAATTTTATGGGAATATCAAACGGTACATCAATGGAATGTATTACTATTTACATGTACTGGTATACTTCATTTTACAATAAATGATCATATGTGTTTACTTGATCATTTTGTAATAAATTTCTTCTTTTCTATTTTGTCCAGTTGGAACTTAAAAACAAACAGTTAATTGAAGAAAAAGAGATATTATCTGCAGAAGTTGTAAAGTTACAAGATCTGGTTGATGAGCTACGGAAAGGTAGAGAGACAGTTCTGGAAGGAGGAAGAGACGGGGAGAGTTCCAGTATCCGCCATTATCAACCCAATAATCCGGAAGCTCTAATGAAGAAAATAGGTACAGTTGTTTTACCAGAATATATAAAAATCTTAATTACAAAATAAAGTGATATGTAAATTTTGCTAATCTGGCTATTTGGTATTTATTCAACTATTGAGAGAATGCCTAACCAAGAAATGATTGTCACTTGATTTTCCGAGATTATTACCGGTAATAAATATTAAAATAGATCACAGATGTCAAATACAACATTTTCTTTTCAACTTTATACCAGATTAAGTTGGCCACTGAAAGACAGTGTAAAATAAGATTGTATAAAACTTTAATCCAGCTAAGATCCAGCACTATCAGCAAATACCTATTACTAGACTCATCAAGATGCAAAAAAACTTATTTTCAGAAATTTTGAACTTACAATGTATATTGACATTTTTTTATTTATTTTAGCTGAATTAGAAAGTCATATACAAGATTCACAGGAAGCCAATGAATCTGCCATGGCTGAAGTGAACATGTCTGACAGGAAGTTACAGCTGCTGCTGCATGAGAACGGAAATCTAAAAAATACCCATAGTGGGAGTGTAGCTGACTTGGAAGTGGAAAATAAACGTCTTCATGATAAGGTGAATGAGGAACATTAGAGTGGAATGGAGGCATGGAGTTATGTTGGTTTATGCCCAAGTCTATATTCAGGTGGTCAGTTCTGGGATGGTAGAGGAAACTGGAATATCCAGAAAAACCCAGCAACCTTCAGCAAGCAAACTGACAAACTTTCTCACGCTAGCATCTCTCATAATTGGATTCAAAATTAGGCAGTGTGAGATGTTATGTACATTAAGCATGCACCTTAGTACATTTTATAACAAAAAATAACCATGCCAATCCATGTCCAAATTACATCTCAAAGCAAAGTAAAAACTTTGAAAACTTGCAAATTAAGTTAAAACATGTGAACTTCCAACAGGTAACTGAGGCTGGGTGGAATAGTTATTGTAGAAGGTATATAATTTCTTTAGTTGTTCAACTCCGCATTTACAGGTACAACATAAAATACATTATAACATGAAACTCACATCTGGCTTGAAAATTTAATTATAATATTGCATTTTATTCATGGAAATGTTCTTTATTCCAGATATCTAAGCTGTATGAAGAAGGCTATGGTGATTTTGACCATAAAACTCGAGTTGAAACCCAACAGTTGAGGGATGATAACCGTGCACTCAGAGAAAGAAACTACAAACTTCATGAAGAGAATCTTAAATTTAAAGAAGAACTAGAACTGTCAAAGAGAACTCTAGAGAGAACAAATGTCCAGTCAGCATCACAGCAGAGAGGTGAATTGTCATCAAGAATGCTAAGTATGGGGCTAGCTTCTACTAGGCTAGGTTAGTGTGCAGTTTGCTCAATGTTTTTAAAACAATTTTAAAAAAGTACTAGTATGTGGCACCTGTATCAACCAAAGATGACCAGTTCTAGGCTTGGTTAGCATTTAGTTTAGTTTAGTTTTCTTAGTGTATTTAGTGTATTTGAAATGCTTCTAGTAAGGTACATGAAGTAAGAATATGCGATCTGTATTGATTGTAGTTATCCACTTCTTGGCTAGGTCAGTGTGTAGATTAGTTTGCTCAGTGTTTGAAAACTTCTAGAATGTCATTTGTAGCTGTTTGAGAGGTTTTACGTCTTGCTAGGACATTGAACAGTTTATTTCCGGCTTAAAACAAAATTTAAATAATTTTCAAATCACCTATTGAGATTTGAATTTGCTACCTTTGATTGCAAAGTTAGCTTTAAGTACTGTTTTATCCCCTCATGCAATCATGTTCAATGCTTCCTATTAAGCCTGTATCTTTACATTATAAATAAATGTATGAACCTGGGAGCACATTGCTTCTAACTCCTGCAAACTATTTTGAGGGGGTAAATAGGAATCACCATGTCTGTCTGTCTATCCATCTGCCTGTCTGTCTGTGTAAAATCATGTCAGGGCCATTTCTCATACTGATGACTGTCAAATAACCTTCATGGTCCAAAGGTGTATAATGACCTTGAACCAAGGTCAAATAGGAAAGGTCAAGGTTACAGGAAAACTTTGAAACTGTCTAGATTTTGGGGTGGGAGGAAGTGGTGTTTGGCTCTCAAGAGACAGTTCTAGTTTATTCCATTATTCTACATTTTACAGACTATATGTCTATCTCTCTTACTGTCCAGAAATTGTCTTCTGTAATTCAAACATCATAGTCATAATTCAATATTGTCAAAGATGATACAGACTTCACTTACACAAAACTTTTCATATTGAGAGAAATCTCAAACTCAATTCCATTTCAAAGCGTTGAAAAAAATTGTTGAATTTTGCTGAATCTCAATTACTTCACCTTATAGGGTTGAAAAATTATTTGTTGTGTTTTCCTCAAATCTTGCTTTCACTGAATATCTCAACTAAAATCTCAGATGAAGAAATCTTACAGAAGTTTTGAGATGTTTTGTGCAGGTGAGGTAATTGTATTTTGTTGAAAATGAAAAGACAATTTAAATTGCTTGTGAATGTCGAGATTCCTGTGATTCCTCTCATATTTAGTGACACTTTGATAACTCGACATAAAATGGGTAAAACTTTCTGGTTGCCGGAGTTATCAAATTATCAAATTACAAAGGGTAAAAAATCCTTGAGAATCCAATCCCATTGTCTAATTCAGTTCACAGTTTACACTTTGTAAATAATGATGTGGAAATACAGAATTGAGTTATCAAAGGTCTATTGTAACCTTAGAAAATAAAGGCACTTAATTCATTCAGAGATCTGTTATTGTGAATATTCAGGGTTTTTTTTATTTTTTTTTTCATGTGTGCAGAAGTTGAAAGATCATATGATTCTAAATTAGCATCTGAGCTTAAAACAAGTGACAAGATGTCATCCAGAGAAAGATTGTATAAAGATGACGATAGACTAATGACATCAAGTTTAGATCGTCATGACAACAGATTCAGGAGTAGTTTAGAAAAAGATGATCATCGTTACCAGTCATTGGACAGGGAACCAGGCCGGTTAAAAGCGTCAGATATTTATCAGAGAAAAGACAGAGAGTACAGAAGTAATCTGGATAAAAAGGAAACAAAACATAGTTATGAATCTTACGAAAGATTGCAACCCCGTCTTGATCAGGAAACCGAAAAATCCGTGTTAGATAGAAGTTTTGAACGTATGAAATACGATTATGAGGAGCTTGGGAGTTCAAGGTCAGATGCTTATAGACCCAGACCCGATGGTGGGAGTACTGAAAAGGAACATCTGGGTTCTAGTTTAAAATATGAAAAGTCTCTGGACAGGCCTTATGATAATGACTTATTAGGATATGACCGTTCAAAAAAAGATTATTATGGAAAGGATTATAGTTTAACTGATGGAACTAGAAGATTGAGTTTAGACAGGGATTACAAGTCTAGTTACGAACCGAGGAGAGAATCCAAATCTGCAGATCGCAGCAAAGGTAAACTGATTTAATTTTAATTAATTTATCCATATTTACGGTAGTTATTTTTGTAATAAAATGTTAATTCTTGTATCCATTTGAAACTTTGAAATTCACAAAAGTCTTTTTTTAAACATTCAAAAGTAACCAAGGGTTCGGTGTCAGCACGTTTAAAACAAGCTGTCTTTATCATAAATAACTTCACAAATATCATCAAAATGTTTATTATTTACAACTATATTTATATATTTTTAATTCAATAAGATATTTTACCATTCACATTTGGTTAATAGAAATTATACAAGATATTGGTCTCTTTCCTATCCAAGCTAGGTTACTATCTACAGACCTCAAACTACTGTAGATCACTTTAATTTTGTGAGAGATTAATTTTCTCATTAATTCGCAACTCATCGCATTTGCAAATTCAAATACCACGCAAATATTTCCAGCACACAGATATTTCTTATGTTGACATACATATGTTGTATTCAATAAGATTCCAAACTGGAATTCAAATATTAGCGAAAAAGGCAAAGATGGTCTTGACGCGAAACTTTCTCCTCACAAAAAATAAGTGATCTACAGTATATACTAATCAGAGCTACTAGTTCTCATTTTAATGTTTCTTTATTCTTATTTTCTTACTATATATATTATTTCCTCTTATTATTCATGTATTTTAATGTACTTGCATCTTTCCCAAAAACATTTGAACAATGACATCAGATAACACTCAATACTTATTTGTGACTGACACTAGGAAGTAAGCTTGTCAGAACATCGTAATAATTAAGTTACAAGGTTCTGAAAAATATATGATGGGACAGAACAAGAGCTAATGAAGTGATCCTAATAGCTAACCACCTGTTTGATTGGAGTTATTCATCTAGTAGATGGCAATGAAACCTTAATACACCTTGTTGCATTACATAGCGGGCAACCAGATGCCCCCTATCCCTAGCCTTGCAAGTTAAGTAGTATTGTAATGGGTAAAATGTTTTGAAGCTTTTCTTCAAAGTTTCATATGATAAATTATATGCAAGACAGAAACAACCAATGAATAATCAGTACACTGACACTGGTCTCACAGAACAAAACAGAATGCAAAACCTGATGGGCCAAATATAGTGTGAATGTAGACTACATACATTTTTGTACTTCAAAAATAAACAAAATATGATTATGAGATCAGCTTAAGCATAATTTACCAAACAAAATTTAGAAGATTGAATGAAACCTCTGGAAATTGATAAACTATTTTATGTATCATTAAAATAGAATGAAGGGAAAATGCGTAACTTGTACAATTTAGGAAATGTGAGTTAAATTTTTGGATCCAGGCCTTGCCTGTAGATTTACAATAGCATAACCAGCTTTATATTATTGTCATCTGTAATTACATGAAACTTGGTTCAGAAAATTAAAAAAAAATATTTTAAGTACAGAAATTACATATCAAATGCACAAACATGCATGCACATGCTTGCTCACACACAGAAACACAGACATGCAAGTTTTAATGTGACAAAAAGACTACAATAATATTATATACAATGAATTATATCATTTCATGATTTAAGTTGATAAATTCTGTTTGAGGAAAACAAAATAAATATTTCAGTGTTTAGTCAGAGAATATTTTGTATTGGTATGTATGTGGTAAATTGAATTGAAATTTGTTTGCAATCACAGAATTAATATCATCCTTCATACTCTAATTCTAAAAGGAAAGAAAAGTCATCTGTCATTCATCAGTTTTAACTTATCAACTGTGAACCATGTTTTTTCCATTTGTGAAACCTTTGTTGCAATTTGAAATGTTTTTGAGAGTGAGAGGCGAGCTGTGCAACTTAAAATTTAAATTTTTTTCTATAAGAACATGAGAAAAATTAGGAAATATTGTTACAACTTTTCGAACATGCAGACTGGCATATAATTCCAAACCTGTTGTGGCTTATTTCTTATTTGCTTGTTTAAAATTACTGGAATTTCTAGTTAAAATCTACCAATTGTTTTTCTTGTACTAAAATTATTTTTTTTTAAAGGCTGTTGTGATATGTTGGGACATATTTCGTGAATTTTATTTACTGGCTTTTACTGGTTGTTATTTGTTGGTTTTGGTGGTTTGTAAACATTTTTTTAAAAATAAAGATAAAATGTTGTATTTACAAAATGATCAATTAGGCTATATGATTTAACAATGTAATTCTGAAAATATTTTATAATTTAATTTGACAATTTCTGCAAATAAAAGTAAGTTTTAACTACCATTGTTTATGTTGTTGTAAGATTTTAAAAATTTAGTCGAAAATCGTAAATACTGAGGCAATTCTTTGTAAATTTTGATATTTGGTAACTCATAATTTTTTTCACACAAAATAACAATTACTGGTATAACATTATATCAAAAACAACTTTATTGATTAACAATATTTTTGAATTCTTAAACTTTGACAGAAATGTCTATGTCCGAGACAGATTTATACCGCTCTGGTAGAGGGCGCACCAGAAGTTGCTCTGAAATGTTAAAAAGTACATCATCAACCAGTTATCTACCACCACCACCACCTCCTCTGCAGTCTGTTTATCATCCATCAAGTTACCGTAGCAACCTAAGCTATCTACCCAAACCATCATTTTTATGGGATGGTAGGTTCGCATGTTGTAATAACTGTGGCAATCAGCTTGTGAATGTAAAAGGTATTGAAGAGGCTAATATATTTATATATCCATATGAGGCTGCAGTGAAACTTAGAAAGTATGGTGATGGTTGCATGGCATTGTATATTATATAATCATTATATACCGACCCAAGAGTTATCCCCCTTTCCATGTTTGAACCCTCACAATCACGTGTGACACATAGTCTCGTTTGACACTTTGTGTTTTTCACTATAGACTTTTGTAAAAACACAGTAAAATATTTTTAGGTTCAGACGATCTATAGTTAAGGTAGTTCCATACTTTACAAATCGCCTGAAAACACATATTGAGATTTTGATATGTTGTACATGGGCATAAATTATTCAACATGCCAAAATTTCAGGGCAGGTATTCGACTTGCTTAAGAAGTTCTGAAGCGCCACCTGGTGGCCATTTTCACGACATAAATGATCAAAGTATAACTACTGTTATCAATAAATAAGCTTTAATAATTTTTTGTCATGCTTAAAAACCAAAAGTCTCTTGCATTTAAATTAACCATTATGTCATGAATATTATTTGGACCAATGGAATTTTACTTCCGGTCACGTGGTATTTTTCTACAGCGCCACCTATCAAGAGAGAACATTAAATTTCCGGAAAACTAACAGTAACATCCTTTCGTTAATTTTCAGATTTTTAAAAAACTAAGTCGAATACGACCCCTGATTTTCACATATATTGCACATGAATATATAAGTTTGATTTTCGGAAACAAAAAATAGGGGGTCGTCAAGCTACTTTTTTCATAAAATTGCATCAAAATCCTGAAACAAGAAAAAAGCCTCATTTCTTACGTAAGAAGTTACCAATAATGTCCTAGGATATTATTATGAACTCAATTTTTTTCGTTTGGTATTAACAAATAAACAAAAACGCTGATTGTGAGCCATTTGGCTGTGCAAAACAAAACCAACTTAAATTTTATATGGTCTGTCACCCATAGAAACCCATAGCAACCATTACCCAACACAGATCAGTTAAAGTGGAAAGGGGATTCGTATACATTGATGAAGCGTTCTTGATTCTATGCCTCTGAATGAAACACAAATACAAGAGCATAGTCAAACTGCTAAAATTTGACACCCAGAAAAATTATCATATAGTATGTTTATTGAAGAATCGTCAGTTTGTGTCCTACTATTTGTATTTAAAATCACAGAAAAAAAAAACAAATAAAAAGCGGCATTTAAAATACCGTCTTCAAAATTTAAACAATGTACTCAAATCTTTTAATTATTTGGAATAGTACTCTCAACAGTGTAAATGTACCTAATTTCCGTTATATACAATATACCGGTACATTTTCTTCTTTAAAAATAGTGCACAGAATTGATATTGTGAATTGTAATCTTTTGTGAATGCAGAAAATTATTCTACTGAATAATATCATAACAGCGTTCCTGCCATAATTCTGTAGGCGCCGAAGACCACACATTTGTGATGTCATAGATAAAAAAAGACGTCAAATCTGACATTTCGACCGTACGCACAAAACGACGACGTCACCATGGTATGGAACTACCTTAAAATGAAAACGTATTAAAAAAAAGACATTGAATAGTTACCATTTAAATTTTGCAAGGGTAATGCAAAATTTTTTTGTTAAGGTTAAACTGACTAAACTCGCAAAAAGATTTATAGAAATTAGGTTTTTTGGATGAAATAAGCAATTATATGAGTGTATTTGTCTTGGCCCCTTTGTCTTACATAGTATGCACAATGCAAACAAAAAATCTCCAAATTAAAAAAGAAATAAGCAATTTTACTTCAAGAAATCAGCAAACTATTGAAATATCTACAAAAGTGAAATCCTGTACACATCAGATTTTCTATACAGTCAAACCTGACAGATCACCTCTATATAAGGACAATCTGCTTTTAAAAGTCATTCAAATTTTGTCTCAGTTGCTCTCTATTCATGTTATTTGAACCTGTATATCAGAACCACCTGCCTGTAAAGGTCACTTTTACTTGTTCCATTGCATGACTTTATAGACAGGTTTCACTGTATTTTTGAGCCACTCCACAGGGTTCTATAGTGTATTTTGATATTAAAGTCCCAGGGTTAGAATTTAGCACCAATATATAATTTTTCACAGTGTTTGCACTAGTGTATGGTATCTGTGGCATTGTCACATAGTTTTTGATTTGTTGAAGATTGGCGGTACTGGTTTTGTTTGTTTGTGTTTGATGGGAGATAGAAATGAGAATGTTATAATAGCTAAAGTAAATGCATGTAAAATAAATATGTGTACATATACTGTAGTATGCAATATACTTTATAATTATTTACTTTTTAATATACATTATAATTATTTTCTTTTTAATATACATTGTTTTGTTGTAAGGCATCATTAATTTTAAATTATTACTTCTTGCATGATTTATTTTAACATTTACATGGTTATTTTCACAGCATTCTATATATAGGACAAAAAGTTTATGTTCATTAACTTATTTTTTAAATTTTTTATTTATTTTGATAAATTTAAAGTTTTGAATTTTTCTTTGATTTTTTTTAAATTAGGGTGTTTGGTAGCTGTAGCTTGTATCACTTTATTACATGCATGCATTCTAAATGTTTTGGTTTTTTATTCATTTTATTTTGAATTTTTTGTTAAGTTTAGTCAAAAGTTAAAATTTCAATGTGACTCTGATGCTTACAAGACATTGGTTATTTTGTATTTAGATAAAGAGCAGAGAAGACCACCAGGACCATCTGTTTCAGATAGGATAGAATCGTCCCAGTCGTTGCTTGGTTTATCAGACAGATATTCTAAGACAGCTCCAACACCGTACACATCATACAAACATGATGATATTTATGATAGAGAATTATCTAAATGTAAGTCTGTCTGCCACCACAGGGTCTTTGTTTTATGCATGTTATGGTACCTATCTATGAAAAAAGTACAATGTACATATGATGAATATAATTAATGCACATACATATATTTGTCCAACACATGATTTGAACAGTTGTGAACACAGAAAAGATGCTATTTACATCATAATGGGGTTTGCTACTGTACCATGTGATACCTTCTAACGTTTATGTGGAACACTTATTTCCTTCCAGTGGATATGGAATCGCACGAGATGACCTTTTTTCACAAAAATGATGGCATACTGAGAATATGCGACATTAACAATTTCCAAAACGTTCAGCACAAACTTTAAGAGGTATTGATCATGTGGTACAGCGGCTAACCCCATTAAAACATTTAACTCTTTTCTAAAATATATGCATAGGAATAACTTTATATTCCTCTGATTTTGCTCTTAATTAAAATTACGTAAAAAGTAGTAATTAATGACTTTACTTTTACTTCAGATATTACCATCTTTTTCATTAATTCTTTTTAACAGTCTTTGTTAACTCTCTCTCTCTCTCTCTCTCTCTCTCTCTCTCTCTCTCTCTCTATATATATATATATATATATATATATATATATATATATATATATACAAAACTTTTAAATTAACATTTAACACCTTATTAAACAGCTTTGCACTGAAATTGTTTGTAATTTCTGAAGTATATGTTACAATATGCCTCGCATTTCTTTCCTTGTTTGTTTGCATAAGTATTGTTGTTAACCATTTTAACAATTTTGCCTTATAATATTTATTTTTGATCACAGCTTATAAATCGCACAGCAAACCACCTGTAGTTCCATCCTACCTCGATGATCCAGGGGAGGTAAGCGACACAGCGACAGATATTCTGGTTAATGCACAACCTTTTGAGAAGATGTCTCCACCGGATACATATTCCAGTCAGCAATATGATGACCATAATGACCGTCATTCTCGACATCATTCTCACTACACAGAAAAAACCCCAACTACACAAAACCGATATGATTACAGGAGACGACGAGAGATGGCTTCGGCAGGGTCTGACTCATCCCCTAGCGATGTGGAGGATCAGTTTGGTTACTCGCTTCACCAAAGATCAAAGTCTGCTGACGGAAGAGGTAAGGACCATCAAAGATTGTTTGATTGTCATTAGTGGTGTATAGCAGACTTGTTGTTGGTACATGTAGAATTCTTCCTTTAACAGACAATGACCAGAGGAAGTCCAAGGCTAGAGTCAAAATCTGTTACTAAATTTTCACTTTCATGTTTTGTCCAACTCATTGGTCAAGGTTTTAAATCTGGTGGTTCAAATTCAAAATGGATGAACTTAGAAAAAGATCTAGGGAAGAATATAGCAGAATCAGCAATGTCTTGGTAGTCAGATTGGTCCTGTACTTTACCATTTAAACAAGGACCAATCTTTTATTTCACACAAAATTCTGTAATTTTCATTTTCCTTCTTTATTGTGGATTATGCTCTTCTGTACCAATAGCATGACAAACAAATATGGATGAGATCATTCATTTATATATGTAGGAAACTTTCCTGGATGAAACAAACTTCATAATTCACAGTCTCCGGTATTAAAAACAGAAAGAAAAACAAAGGCAAAATATATAATTTTTTATTTATGGTCTCTGAGCTCAAAAAGTTATTTTATACATTACATTATTATGAATGTAATATCTAGTTGTAAAACCACAAGCCCTCTTCTAATCTACACTAAGGGGTGTTCTGTTTAGACAGGATCCACTGCAGAGTACCACAACTTCTACCTGTATATTTTACCTGTAAATTTACGTGATATACCGGTACTTGTAGATTTACCTAATATCCAGGTAATTGTTAATTACTTAGCACATACAACACATTTTAATATATTTCTGATAATAAATGACATAATGCAGACTGATCAATTATGCTTGATTGATTTTAAAAAAAAGTTCAAAGTTTAAATATTCCGTTAAAACCTATATTTAAATCAGTATTGATTTTTCAGGTTTATATACCTGGCCAGTGTTTACCTGACTAAGGTGTATGTATTTTATCTTGGCAACTATTCAAGGGTACCTGAATAAAATGTCTGTTGTGTTAGCAGAACATTTAATATCTTAGTAGGCAAAAAATCAAACACCTCATTTATATAACAATCGTGTTTGGAGGTATAATCAATCATACAACATTAAGGCAACTAATTTCATGTGAAAAATGTAGTGTTTAAATTTTAATCAATGAATATTTTGGAATTGGTGATTTAGTGTAAATGATTTAAAAAAAAACACCTGTTAAATACAATAATAATGAGAAACTGGACTTACTGTACTGATGTCTCAGGTTAGTTGTGTTACAACACACACACACACACACACACACACACACATTTGCTCCAACATATTTATATATAATTAGTATGAACAAAATAATATGCATTATAATAAGTCTTATACAAATTACCAGTAACAATTCATTATATTTAGATCCCTTTACACATGTCTATGGGTGTTTGGTAGACCAATTTTGGTAGGAGGTGGAATTGAATCTCCCTAGTGTGGATTAGTAAAGTCCACGGTTTTGAGTTACATGTTGCTTATTCCCCTTTTCCTTTTTGCATTTCCTTAGAACATGGTAAAATCTGATAAAGGAGAATTTAAACAGATTTACCGTGGTCCTTGTCTTTTGCTTCATGACCATAAAATGTCAAACTCGCACAGATTTTCCCTTAAGATAGATTATTTTTAGTCAGGTTTAACTCTATGCCTATTTTGTATTTTAGAGCTACGGGGAATGAGAACAGCACCGACAGGTGGTATGACTCGATCTAATACTGGTGGTGGTAGGCGTGATGAGACTACACGGTTATCTCTGGAGTCAGGATTCCGTAGTGTAACACCCAGCATCATAAAGACACAGCATAATAAAAATCTACTAACAACAACTTCTGGGTAAGTCACAGATAATTTTACCACAAATTTATTCTACTGTAGATATGTCTTATTCTACTTCAATCAAAATTAGCCAACTGATATGAAAGTTTTTGTTAATTTTCCCAGAAAAAGTTGATAAATTGCTATTAAAATATTTGAGAGTTGCCATTAATTATTATTTGAAGGTTGTTTACATTTATCATAAAGTTCCTTTCACTTGTTTAAGGAGTACCGGTACAGTATAAATGAAAAAAACCCATTAAAAGTGTACAGGGCTTTGGCTGTTTACAAGTTACCTGCCAAAAACCAGCATGACATTTTTGTCAGCCTTCAAAGCGACACTAGTTTGGTCTGTTCAAATTTGATGTTATATTTTGTTCAACTCTGAAAGATTAAGTCTCTTCTGTTATGCATGTAAGACATATATTAATTGGTGTAGCTCTTATTCCTGTGTATGTAATTGAGTTGCACAAAACAATATATGAATCCCAATACCTCTCTTTTAAAATTATCTCCTTTGTATATCCATAGGTCGTTACAGAATTTAACATCTGGGATGAGACCATTTGCTCCTCGGTCACCTGGCGATATAAATATAGAAGATGTAGTAAAGTTCTCTAGACAAGGAGGTAAACTTAGTCAAGGTGAGGTGAAGTACATCGGACATTTACCAGGAAGGAGTGATGTCTACCTGGGCATCGAGCTAGACAAAGAAGGTAGGTGGAAGCTTGGCTGATATTAATACATAAAAATACAGTAAAAACTGGATATCATCACCATCGTTTGTTCAGTCAAATTTTGGCCCTTTAGAGGGGGTTTGGTAATATATTGAGGCAGGCTTATGGAAAAATAAGTTGCTAGGGGTAATTAAATCTATGTTTTACTGTAATTAGAAAGAGGTTTATGCCAATAAACAGATTCCTTTTCAGATTCATTGAAGAATGAGATACATATGGCGGGAAACAGTATCAGGACCGCTTCGCGTCTGCGGGGCAGTGAATTGCCACAGACTGTTCACATTTCATTGTTGATTACGTCACCGATAACACCAATCAAAAGATGTATTTAGATCTTATAATTTTAATCTTAAATTATAAGATCTAAATAAATTTTTACTGTTTACGCATGAATTTTTAAGAAATATGCTTCCCGGAAAACCGAAGACATTGTGACGTAAATGGTGTTATCAGTGACGTAATCAACATAGAAATGTGAATAGTGTGTGGTAATTCACTGTCCTGCACACAGGATGCGGTCCTGATACTGTTTCCCGCCAAATGTATCTCATTGGTTAAGATTAGGCAGCTTTTTAGTTTACACAGATTAATTCAATAGTACTGGTTTGTCCCAAAAAGGGTTCAGCTTAGACAAGATTGAGATAATCTAGGTTCAGTTTTCAGACTACCAGTCTGAGTGTCAGTGTGAGCCACTGGGCCAGCATCCAGTTTTTTTAAGTTTCTGAAGTTTTTTATGGACTACTGAGGAGTAGAAGATGTGCACAAAAATAAAACTTTATGAAGTGTTAAATGGTAGCTCAAATAATTACAGATGCCAAAATAGTTGTTAGTGTAAATTTAGGGAAAAGATGTGAAATAAAATATATATGTACAGATTACCAAAAAAAATTTAAAATGTAAATTTTAAATTTCAGATGGCAAGCATGATGGGAAATTTGAAGGAAACAGATATTTTAGGTGGTAAGTATAATTCTACCTTATCATATTGTTGTTTTTTCTATCAAAACTCTTATAATACTTATCGTACACATATAATTATTTGTGTGAAATTAATTTTTCACTTGAATTACTTGAAATGTTCAAAATAGCTTGATTCAGTCTTTTTAGTTTTAGACTATTTCAATTAAAATTATTATTTAAATGGAGTATACAAATGGAAGTCCTTTAAATCAAATTTTAAATTGTTGCATATAGCTGAAAAAATTTAAACAGTATACATCCGTCTTGAAATTAATAAGCTACAAAGGGGGACAACTCTTGCATACATGTATTTTATGCATATCAATAAAAAAAAGTAATAATTTGAATGTTTTTATTTTTTCAGCAAACCAAATAAAGGAGTTTTTGTAGCATTTAACAAAGTAGTAATGGCTTGGTCACCAATTTGAATGTAAAGAACTTAGACAAAATGTTGACATTTTAAATGTGTTGTTATATGGACATGTTTACCATTCAGATATGGAGGATCCAACATGCTTTAACAAGCAGATGATACAGAGTTAACTTAAAAGTACAGAATATTATGGGAATTAATTGTAGATATAGACCTGAATGCCAGCTAAATGTATGTTGAAATATTTCTGCAAAGAATGCTTCAAAAGATGTAGAGTTAAGTGTTGGAAGCCCAGATTGGACGGACATGAATACATCATAATAATAAAATAGCTGCCATAACATATAACATTTTATCTTGATAAAACTTCCATTGTCATCATTATTGTAGTATTATGGATTAAATGTAATATCAGTGTTGAAGATGTAACATGCTACACATATGTCAATGCATGTGTATCATGTGTCTTACAGACCTGAAAATATTATATCCTGATATCTTAGACATGCAGAATCTATATTCTGTATGATTTTGAATTGCAACAATCCATGTGATTTGAGGTGTTCCAATGTATTATTATTTAGCAGAAAATTACAAGTTGAGTTTTTTCATCACTCGGTATGTGTCCAATATTGAAGTAGATATATATTTTTATATAATATATGAAGGTGTATATGAAAGCCCTTAACGCACAATGTCCTCTTAACTTTCTACAATTGCCAATTCGATGGCCACACCCACAATGTTCCGACAAAGGCCTAGCATGCTTGAATACATACAAAATAGAATGAAAACTCAGCCTAAAATGTGCCATTTCATGACTTCACTGACATTAGTATGTCATAAGTTGTCGCGACGCCGCTTTGGTACCGTAATGGTGGCCAGTGTCGGAACATAAAAGATATGGCCGGTGATACGTCAAATTATGCCTTTTCTTTATTGTTTTGAAGAGGATATAGTATAGCTAGACGCCATGTTGATTTGTGTTTTATATTGTTTATTGGGGAGAGGGTTTATGGTTGTTAATAGATATTTGTTATATATGTATACACTTTTACTGATTCAAAATTTAAAGTTAGTTCCTAACTGGAACACATATGATACCATAAAAATCTTGTGCTGAAGCTGGGTAAATTCCATGGATATGAAAATTTTGAGGTCTATTTCAAAGCAGCTTTATTTACTTCACCATGGAAACCCAGCCTTCCCCTACATATGGTATGTGTTAATCCTGTGGTGTATTGGCTGTGATAAATAGTTGATAGTTACTGACCAAGTTTCACAAAGATTTTTATTTATATTTACTTTTGTGAAAGTAAAAAAAAATTTGTGATACAATGTATTATTAAAACTTGCTCAAACTAAGTTGTGTTATAAAGAGGATGTTTTAGAAATTTCACTCTTTTTATTTTTTATATAATAAAATTAAATCCAGTAAAAACTAGAATTCTGCTTTTTACTAGTAAAATCCTGGATTTAATGAATTCCAGTTTTTACTGTCACACATACATTCCATATATTAGACAATGCTTTTAGACATATATAGGGATAGAGAGACCAGTTTTTTTATGTAATATTTATTATTCTGGTAATGTCACTTCAAAGTAACCAACTCATCATGAATCCTGACGAGGGTAACCTGATTACCTTGTGACATCCTTTATAGGTTTAAATTTTGTCACTGTTGAATAATTCTTCTTCATAATGACATTATTTTATAATCATCAAAAAAATTATTTCATAGAAACGTTAGCAGATATAATAAAGAGTACGATAGAGTTTTAAACCTTATAAGCCATTCGTGATTTACATGTCACACCTCAATTTTGATCTGTCCAATCAGAACTCTGTACATTGTGATTTGACACCTCAGTTTTGTGCAGTCCAATCAAAACTCTGTACACTGTGATAATGTCACACCTCAATTTTTGGTCCATCCAATCAGAACTCTGTACACTGTGATAAGGTCACATCTCAATGTTGTTCCGTCCAATCAGAAGTTTGTACACTGTGATAATGTTTTATAGTGCTTATATATTTATTTATTTTGCCAACATTTTTATTGTAAAATTTTACTAAGTATTGCTTTTACATTGTGTATTTATTGATTTTACATGTGATATTTTATTTGGATCATTGTCTCCATGTTTAAATTTTACCAATTTTACTCTCTCTCTCTCTCTCTCTCTCTCTCTCTGTTACATGTATATATTCATCAGATATGTAGTAAATCATTTCATTTAAGTTTTGTTTTTAAGCATGATAAGACACAGGTAATTGAAATTATTGTTTAATAATATTTTTTCTTTTTTATTCAAAATTTAGGATTTTCTTTTCTATCCTTTTTTCAGAAATATAGTTTGACTAGTTCAAGTTTAAATTTGATTTTTTTTGTGGATTTTGAAATATATTTGTATATACTCTTTTTTAACACTATGATCACTTTAATGGAAAATTTACACAAGGTTACTTATTAAAGCATTTGGTTTATTCAAATGTGTTGGTCAAATCTTTGCTGCTTGTATTTTTGTCTTAATCATTATGAAGAAAATATAACATAAGGGTTTAGGGAAGACTGACTTTATTTCGATATCATATAATGATTTTCTTTTCTATAATGAATTGAAGACAGGTGTCTCATTAACATAATTAATTTTTATATGTATTTACAATTACATATTGTTATTTTTCCCGTCCAAAATTTGTAGTTTATCATTTAATAAACTGGAAAGTTAGTATGAGCATTTAATTTTCTTTTTGATTGTTAACCTATATGAAACACATCGGTCAGTTTCATAATAAAATTTTAAAAATACCCAAATCATATATAAAAAGTATACTATGGGTATTTTTTTTAAATTTTATAATGAAACTGACCGCAGTGATATAACATATTAAAAATATTTGGGTTTTTTAGCCATACAAAAAGATTTCATCTTTTTGGAACATCTGTATCCTCACCTGAGTGGAATGGATTAATTGTTTACGCCCCAGTCACAATTCTTTACTTATATAGAGATTGACAGTTCTGGGATTGTGGAGGAAACCGGAGTACCTGCAGAGAAACTCTGATCTTTGATATGCGAACTAATAGTTTTTCTCATACAAGCATCTACCCGGCTGGGAAATCGAGCCTAGGCTGTGAGAGGCTCTGTGATCTATAGACACCACTTTGTTATACTCAGCCACCGGGCCTCTCTCTCTCACCTGAGAAAGGTTCATATCTTTTATTCCAGCGCCAGTGTTTGTCGCGGATTGGTATTTGTACTGCCTTGATTTGTACTTTTATTTTGACTTTAAACAACAGACACCAACTGCATCCTGATATAATAATAAATTGCCTTTTAATTTTGTCCTCTTTTACTGGAACACCATTTCCATCAAGTCTGGTGCAACCCAGATAGCCTGACTCGGATCATCCCGTAGGGAAAAACTTTGCTACTATTAACCATGTTGTTGCAAGCACCAGCAAATAAATATGTTATGATTAATGAGTTCTAGGTTTATAACCCATGTATTTATTGTTAATGTGTCTCTGGGAACTCGGAAGTAAATTAAAATAGAAAAGATGCTGGGAAAGTAAAGGAAATAACACAATTAATTGGCCAATATCAGAGTAACACAACTGATTAGTCAGTATAAGAGAACCCACATGGAACGTAAGAAAGGTAGATCTAATGCTGAAAAACTACAATAAAACGTCTGTCACCATCAAAGAACTGACACCTGACTTTGGACGGGTACACAATTACAAAATACATGTGTAGTATCTGGTAGTGCGGTTCAAATACTTATGTAGAATATATGTACATATAAACAAAGACTATAACAATAGGAACGTGTCTGATGCATTGGAATCGATGAAATGTTCTGTGTATACATGTAGCTATATGATTGATCGAATCGATTGGTTTTTATTGTCATCGATTAAGTTAATTCTTATGAAAAAACTATAATCAATCAATTGATCTATCGATAATTGCAAACCAAACACTTAAATATATCAAAATGGTGTTAAAAAAAGAATTGCTATAGTATAACCGACCATGTACCAAAACGTGACAATACAAAATAATTATTAGTTACTATAATATCTAAAACATAGTAATTTTATTGTATAGCAGAAAATAAAACTATTTAAAAAAAGCAATATAGAGACTTATATATATTGTAATAATACAGTTACATACAGAGATGATTACAGAGGTTTTAATAAAGCATGTGTTTATTTCACCAAAAACTCTACTAAACGTGTTATAATGAAGATTATAAACGCCAATAACTAATATCAAGGATGTTTATTAGGCATTGGAGAATTTGAATTAAAGAGAGAGAGAGAGAGAGAGAGAGAGAGAGAGAGAGAGTTGACATCTGAGCTCATAGTTTACTTTTTTTTGTTTTAACAGTCTCAGATTCTCAGATGTTTTTCCAGACTGACTGGGGAAAACGCACGACAAACAATCGAAACAATTATACATAGTTATTTGAAATTATATAACTGGGCGTTTATAACACCAATAGTCAAGTAACAAATGTACCCGCCAATAGTCGAGAACGACCAAGGACATCACACAACACAAACGAACTGCATATAAAACAAGACACATGAGAAGCACATACTTAGAAACCAATTATTATAAAAACGTTATGAACTTATCGTTCGGTAAATCAAGGGACTTAACTCGTACTTTATAGGTAAGATCGTGTCTTAATCGAGAGGATAGATATTCACTAGAGCTGTTCATAAGATAAAGATAATTTTCTTTTTTCCTATACATTATATGTACATGTAAAACTTTTATTTTAACTTATATTAAAATATTTCCGATTTTATTTGATTATTTTTTTAACTGTTAATTTTTTTAAATTAAATATTGTTTCATAATTATCAAAATATTTCCGATTTTATTTGATTATTTTTTTTTAACTGTTTGTTAATTTTTTTAAATCAAATATTGTTTCATAATTATCAAAAGTTCAACCATAACTGATAAAAATTGACCAACTTGAGTCATACATGCATATGTGTAAGATTAATAAAAAAAATAGCTTTCACTTTATGAACAGTTCTGTATTAAACACACACACAAGCGCGTGATATATACATATATTTATATCGTATGAATAGTATTTTTCTCCGCTTTCAAGATAAATTGAATTAATCAGATAATATATATTCATTCCAATAAGTTAGTTTTTATTCTGTATGTTTCGCGTACATTTTGCGGCAAGGATTACTCAGCTGTCAATCGTTGGTTTTGTCGTTCAGTTAAATTGATGAATGAATTCCTTCATATTGAATCCGGGACTTGATTCAACTTGGACCTAGATTACTATTCCGACTGGAATCAATCAATCAATCAATCAATCAATCAATCACCCCAACAGACATTTGCACACAAGACACGTGAAGGCAAAACTTCATTCACATGGTTTATTGATCATCAAACATTCATAAATAAATAAATAAATAAATAAATAAATAAATAAATAAATAAATAAATCGTATGACATGGGCTTATCAGTTCCTCATTAATTATACATATTTCATCATCTAAAATTTTCTTAAAATATGTGCACACAGTTACCAGTCACCGCAACATGTTACTACCATATAGAGTATTCACAGTTGCAAAAATTTATTCATTATTCAGTACTTCTCAACGCATCTCTTAATACTTCAACTAGTTTGTCCTTTTCCCTCGCTCTTGTTTTTATTCCCAATTGCGATAGTTTTTCTTTTATTGCATATTCATTCAAGTTTTCTATTTCCTCATTTATAGGTTTATTATTTTCCAAATAATTGTCGTTGGTCTGTTTGATTTCTCTTAGAATTCTTTGTTTTTTACTAACTCCTTTTTTCTTTTTTACATGCAGTTATCATATTAGCTTAATAGTCTGCTGGTAGAACAAATAAATGTGGGGGAAGTCAGAGAAATTAAATTATTATTATTATTTATTTATTTTTTATTTTTATTTATTTTTTTTTATTTTTTTGTACTTTTATGTGATAATGAGATGTTTAAAACTAAGAGAGAGAGAGAGAGAGAGAGAGAGAGAGAGAGAGAGAGAGACTGCATCTGTGATATTATGTATTATGACTGACACAAATTTTAATCTGTAGTACACAATAATGAAGCTGTTTTTCAGATAGAGTACTGGACAGCTACATTAATGGGTAGAGTTAATTAGCGATATCCGGTTTATAGGTGATTAATTGACATAGATAAGATGCACAAAATCTATCCTCTTTGAGACAGGATCGGTAGCGGGATACACTTCGAATATGCAAAGGGATTAGTATGAAGGTGATTTTCCATTAATGGGGAATGTCCCGCATCTGAACATTATGCTTTGTAATTATTACATATAAGCCGAAAGGCTTTTTGTTGAGAATAAATATCATATATATACATTAGTTAAATTTTAGAAATATCACCTGGTTAACGATAAATCAGTAACTGGTCCTTTTCTAACAAAAATTACTAAAAAAAAACCAATGACAGTCCGCGTGGGAAAAAGGAAAAAGAAATAGTCTCGCAGTCACCAGAGATGCAGACAAAAAGACCTTTCGAAACATTTATTTATTTATTTATTTATTTATTTATTTATTTATTTATTTATTTATTTATTTATTTATTTATTTAATAGTTGACATTAAACTGAGGTATGAAACAAATATACACCGCTTTAATAATTTTCAAAAGAATGTGGAAGTAATTTGCCATTTTCGGAAAATTATTTAAAAAAATCTTAATTTGAGAAAAATGTAAAATATATGAAACGATGTGAAAGTGATACATTTTCTATATTAAAAAATGTATTTGAAGATTAAAACAAGCATCCCTGTGCAAATTTTCACATATTTACCATGTAAATCTATGCGAAAAATATCGTTATCCGTAAAATCATACAAATTTTTAAAGTAATTTTGAAGTAATTTGCCATTACCGTACAATTTCAAAAAACATGTCTTAAGATGCAGAAAAAATTGTAGAATGTGGAACGATTTGAAAGTGTTAGACTTTTCCTTAAATTTTTAGAGTTTTTGTCACTCAAAGTAAGCCTATTTATGTAAATTTTCACTTTTTTACTATATCACTCTATATAAGACCATACGAATATTATGTGTTATTTACTTTAAGGGTTATTTTCAAAGTAATTTTGAATAATTTGCCATTATCATAAAATTATGAAAAAATATAGTAAGATGCAGAAAAAATTGTAGAATATGAAATAATTTGTAAGTTTTAAGAAATATCCACATTAAAGTCAAAATAAGTAAATTATTAAACCAGGTGCATGTTTTCCCTATATAAACCATTATACATCACCTGTATATATACGGTGACGGGTTAAGATGACTGCTATAGTTGGTCAAAAATATTGCCTATTTTTATATTAAAGTTAAAAAAGCCCCAATTGTTTATTTATTTATTTTCTCGTGTTATACACCATTGGAATCGTCAAAATGTCTTCTTTTTAGCTATAACAGGAACTTTTTCGAAAATGAAAGTAAAATTATTGATATGACTGTTTTAAGCAACCACGTCAACATATTTCCTTCTTTATCTATATTGTAAAGTTCTTAAATTTCAAACTAAAAAAGCCCCAAAAATTTCTTAAAATATTTCAGATTAAAAAATACCATAAAATTCCTCTCATTTTCTACTTTTTAATGATAACAGGAATAATTTGATGTCTTTGATCTTTCAATATTTTATTTAAGAAATAAGTTTCAATCCTTCATAATTCTTTGTTAGCTTCAGGTCGAAAGTAACCGGAAAAATTAGCGCATGCGCAACTATTGATCGAACGCAAAGTCGATAATGCGACTAAAACTGGCACCGCACCTGATGTAGTTAATAAGAATAGCCCAAAAATAAACGCACTAATCAATGTCCAAATCGCAATCCCAAAACAAAGTTAAAACTGTGAAAACTTGCAAATAAATTAAACATGTGAACTTCCACCAGGGAAGTGAGACCGGGTGGTCCAAAAGGGTAAGTACCTCCTGTTTAGTTAGCCACACTTGCCACGTGTACAATCTAAACCGAGGGCGAAAGGAACATGTAGCTATGAGCCGTCAGATATATCCATGGCAATTCTAGACACAGAGACATCATACTTACCAACAATACTGTAATGACGGCCATAAAACTTTTCGAAGGCCCTGATAAGCCTAGGATTGCAATATCCCTAGGTCAACAATTTATTTGTAAGTAGATTGCTTCGTTGTATAAAGTCCCCGTAGTGGGAACACGATTTTCCATAGCGTATTATTTGTGAAAAAATACACCGTAAGCAGGAGAAGCATGTGTATTTTGCTGCATAGAGAATGGAAATTGACAATAGGAAAATTGAGGTCATCACGTTTGTCATACAATCTCAAATGTATAGCCTTTCGTGGGCGTCATAATTGAAGTATACGTCTATATATGAAGCAGAACTTTTGAAACTAGGATAGATGACATTTACATACACTCCAAATTTAGAATTGTTAAGAGATGGAATCTGTTTGTGAAGTTGAATCATTCAGCGACTGTATTCTATTCAGATTCCAAAAGATTCTGCATAAATTCTGCTTCATGAAACGAATAAAGAAACAAATCAGCAAGCAATGGTGCACATTTTGTGCTCATAGGTGTATCTATTGTTTGCTGGAAAATTACATTACAAAGCACAACAAACTGTCATAAACTCTAAAAATTTGTTGATGGTATCTTCGGTATATTTTTTTTTGGAATCCGTATGATGCTGGACAAAATAACCAGAATCCCTGTTCAGCACCAGATATTTGTACCTTTGCTTACCGTTTTTGTAAAAGAATGACGAGTGAATAATCTGCTTTAGACTTTCTTTCAATTTAGAATGGGGGATAGTGGTTAATGTGTGGACAAAATCAAATGTTTTTATACTTTTTACAAGTGACAAAGTATAAGAAGCAAGATGTTCAAGTAATTCTTTTAAAGAATTTTTAAGAATCCACATTTGGTTAATGCCAGACGTAGAATAGACTTCATCTGAATACATACGCAATATCTTTGAAAGCAAGGACAATTTACTTTCTAACTTAACAATTGAAAAGCTTCAGCGTATGGTTCTAAATCATGAAGAAAATACATTTAATTGTTTGTAAAATATTTGGCATCAAAGGATAATTCAATGCAAGAAGCAAAGATTACGCAGATCGGGAGAAAACAAACTGAACAGTTAAGCAATACTTTGTGATTCTTTTGTATGGAATCTTGTAGACAAGTTCAAAAGTGCCAATTTTGCTCCTATACTGAATATAATGATAAATGATATCGCGTTCCGGGTCTATATACTACAACCCTGTGTATTTTACAAACAGAAACCCTACACAGGCATATTTAAAAACAAGCTTTATTTTAAAAAACAATGAATGTATATGAAAATTTCACGATGATCGCAGTACAGATATATACTTGATAGTAAGCTAATTGTTACGTTTCCGCTGATATACTCTTCTTACAAACATTTCTCAGTGATCGGACAGATATACACCTCAAGTCAAACCAGAGATGATAAGCTACTTGTTGTATTTGCGCTGTAGTACTCGTCCTTAAAACATTTTCCAGTGATAGAACTGATAAACACCTTAATTAAAACCGGAGATGGTAAGCTATTTGGTGAACATTTTATCTTCAAACAATCCCCATTGATCGAGCAGATGTACATATTAAGTCAAACCGGAGATGGTAAGCTATTTGGTGAACATTTAGCTGTAGATATCGTCCTTCAAACATTCCCCTGTGATCGAGCAGATGTACATATTAAGTCAAACCGGAGATGGTAAGCTATTTGGTGAACATTTTATCTTCAAACATTCCCCAGTGATCGAGTCAAATTAAGTCAAACCGGAGATATTTGGTGAACATTTTAGTATTACCGTAGTACTTGTCCTCAAAACACTTCTCAGAAACTGTCGACTTAATCTATAATGCCAGAGATGTATAACATATCATTATCATATTTATACTTTTGTTTTATAATTTTAAAGTAGCTTTATTATAATGGGCCATATAACGAAAGTTAATTACACAAAATAAAGAAAAAAAAAGTTTAATAACACGGTATTTAATTGCTGACATTGAATATTGGCTTATTTATTGGGAAAGCTGTGTGGAATCAAAGCCATCATTTAGGTGTCATATAAAACAAAACAAATAAAAAGAAACAATTTTCTGAACCATTCTTCGTGTAAATCCAATGAAAAGACAATAAAACAGACTTTATAAGCGGAGTCGTATCGGGTACATACATTTAAATACCGTTATGTTCATTCATGCTTGTAACAAAACCATATACTTAAACCAAATGAACAGAAAATAATCACGTAAAAATTAAATATATAGAAATACTTATATCAAGTTTAAACTTGATTCGTAGTTGGCTGTGTATGTATGTGTATATAGGTAAACAATTTTTCTTTAAACCCAAAATCAAACAATTATTCAATATTTGGCACACACCTGCTATTTAAACTTACAAATTATTCAGTTTTTAAAGATAATATTCTTGAATTTGTTAACGCCAAAATCGTCAGAGTTTTAAATGCACCGATAGTGAATTATATGCAGATGAAGGTACATACATACCGAAGTTGTCGGTAAGACATCAGTGTATTGGGGAGATTATCAGGGACTTATCTACCAGGGGATTTTTAAACACATTTTACATGGTATGAATTATAATTCTGGCACGTTGTAGTTATATTATTCCACCGTTTTGTGTTCGTGTTAGGGTGTACATGATCCAATGCCGGTAGTTGAACCCTAAGTTTTATCAAGGTGCTGGATACAATAGTTAAGGAGAGTATTGGGAAATGTAACCAACACAGAATGGTTTTATAAACCTATAAAACAGAAGGTATATTCTTGTTTGTTTAAAAATTCATGACTATTTTCATTATACGTTATATCATACCAAAGCCAGGACCGAACTAAGAACTGCTTTACTATAAACAAAAATCAATGTGATATTGACTTTTTCGATTTGGAAATTAGTATTTTACCCCAGGGAGTCTGTTTTCTTTTATTTACCATAACGACATTTAACCTGCTATTGAAGAAATGGATATGACCGGAAAATAAATATACTCGGAATTCTGAAATCACATGGAAAAAGTGACGGAATTTGATGAAACATTCTCAGCCAGTCAGATTCTTCTTGGAATTAAAGAAAAGGATGCACTCTTAGTTCTTAGTAGTATAAAATCGGGAGAAAATGTGAATTTAAGGTGTAAAAATACAGGTATGACTTTTCTACATGTAATAATGAAATATGCAAATCCACTCACAGAATTAAAATATGTACCAATGGTGTATATGTTATCTAATGCCAATGTAGACCTTGATGTCGTGGATAACTCGGGTTATTCTGCTTTTTACATGGCCATCAAGGGGGCGCTGCTTGATCTCATGGTGTCCCTTATAAAGTGTGGCGTCAGCATGGATTTGGAAAAAGACGAAGAACAGTTATCGAAATTAAAAGGAATATTTAATTGTGACATGTACACTTCTTATAAAAAATTCGCCCCTGGATACTGGGACGCTGTGGAAAATAACAAAGTTTTTAAAGTTAATACGCTGGTAAAATCGTGGTGTAAAATCAACATATCTAGAGGTAACAAAACGCTCATTGAATATGCAAAGGAGAAAAACGCGTGTGATAAAATAGTTAAAATGTTAATACAAAATGAAGCAACAATAGAATTAGCGCACGCCACGATCGCTGGTGACGAAGAAAACATGAGGTACCTACTAATGCACCACAGTGTGGATACAAAAACTAAGGATTTATCACATAGGGAAAGTTTTTTCGAACCATACAGTCCAATGTCTCTATATGGGGCTGGTATAAAGTACGGACACAAACATATACTTCAGTTGTTAAAAAATATTGAAGATGGGACAGAAATTATTAAGAAAGATGTTCCGGGTCCAGGAAGTGTTCGATCTTCATCTGTTTGTATACTCTTGTAAAATTTTATACTTTAATTAATATAAGTTAAAATTGATGGAGGGTTTTGTTATTAATTCATTAATTTTATTTATTTATTTATTTATTTATTTATTTATTTATTTATTTAGAAATGCCATAATGCTTGTGTGGTATATTGCACTGAGCTCATCGTTGCATCTGGTAAAAGGGGAATAACTCTTTTATAGCATGGGATTTGTTGGTATAACAACCACTTGACACTTGAACCACATCAATTGATATCTGTTTTTGTAAAAATACAATTTTCGCCAAAATTAGTATAAGCTTCCTTATTCCGTCTGTTATAGTTTTATTATTAATGCATGTCTCTGGCAATTGATATCAGTTACAAAAATCAAGATTTAGTTATTTTTTTAATTTTAAAACACTCTGCAGTCTAGAAGTTTTCGCTAAAATATAAGTATAAATTACTTAAAGATGTTGTACCAATCACAGCTTCAGGTGTTGATTAAGACAAACAATTCAAGTACATCAAGTTATGCTTAATAAAACGTTTTCCAACATTTAGATGCATGAACGAGTTTACATAGGGAAAACTGGGTGAGCACATTGATCTTCACATATCCTTAATGTTGAGATAGCGATCTGGCATGAATTGTCTGTAAAAATTCCTTCATACATATCTTAAAATGTAAAATTTTAAAACATATTTATTTGATTAAAGTGCATGTATATACGTAGAAAGTTTGGACGTTGTCATGGTACTGAAGTAGATACTTGCCAAAAATTCAATCTGTACTTGTAAATGTACTCAAGTTAGTAACCAACTAATGCTCAGTTGCTGTTGCTATGATGGCAGATATGTCAAAAATGCATTTGTACATTTGTGATACAAAGATCATATATAAGGGTAAATATTTTATGTGGAATTTGGAAAAGTCCGATTATAGACCACTGGTTAAGTTCTGACCACTGAAAAAAAATTACCAGTCACATATGAAAGAATAATAGATTATATCGATACTGAGTTCTGGCCATGTACCAAATATATCAGACCTTGGGTTGAGATTTCCCTATCTCATATGACCAGTAGCGATTGATTCTTTTTCTCACACCTTATTCCTTTAAATTCCATTAAAAGATACTAGGGTCACAGAAAACAGCTGTTTATTCAAGCGTAGTTTGTAGCCTGTCTCAACCCTAGGGCGACACAAGGAAATCCCACATGGGAAAAACAAGAGATTTCCACGTAACAAGTAAACTGACTAACTGACTAATAACGAACGAACAATCATCCTTGCATGTGGGGATTCTAACGCTGACAAGTCACACCACAAGACGGCGGGATCACACAAAGAAATTGTTGCTCTAAAACAAAACTGTCATGTGCTACTAATACAAAATAAAAGCAATCATACCAATCCATGGCCAAGCCACGATCAAAAAAATCAAAGCAAAAATTTTGAAACTGGCAATTTTGGTTAAACACAATAACTTACACCATGGAAGTGAGACCGAGTGTTCCGGAAGGGTAAGCATCTCCTGTTTAGCTAGCTACTCCCGCCACGTGTGTTACCGCCTAAAATTACTTAAACAACATCGAACGTAGCAACTGAATGTAAAGCAACAAAAGTGTTTTCAACTTTGCTTAGTAGAGCAGACAAACATGAAAGAGGACCCACAGGTATGGACATAAGATAGGTTATTGTTCCCGGTACGGACATATTAAATATTTGATCAGTGTATCACAAAATTTCCTAGATTCTGCTTATATTGGCAGACTAGCCGTATTGAATTTCGCCTACAATGGACATTGAAGAGTTCCCAATGGCCGACTAGCTGAAAATCCATAATAAAACCGGAGATAGTAAGCGGGAACAAATTTTAACTTTAACCAATTAAACTTTACAAATCAATGGCAGAAAATACAGCCTACCAGGGTGATAATATTTATATTCCTCCCCAATAAAATAATTAACTGGGGATGAAATAAACAATTTAATTTAAATACTTAATTATGTAACATTACATCAATTACGCCAAGAACAATGTATAGGCTTAAAACGACTATATTCACTGGAGCTGTGTACATTTGACAGTGTTTTAAACATTTACTATTAATGTTATTTTCAAGTTATATATTTTAGTGAAAATAATTTTAATCACCAAAATATAACAAATGACACCAAAAAATAACAAACGACACAAATTAGAACAAATGACATCAAAATAAAACAAATGACACCAAAAACAAACCAAATGACACCAAATATAACAAATGAAACCAAAATAAAACAAATGACACCAAAATAGAGCAAATGACACCACAATATAACAATGGCACCAAAATAGAACAAATGACAGCAAAAATATAACAGATGACACCAAATAGAACAAATTACAGCAAAATAGAACAAATGACAGCAAACATAGATAAGACATTAAAATAAAACAGATGACACCAAAATAGATAAGACATCAAAATAGAACAAATGACAGCAAAATATAACAAATGACACCAAATAGAACAAATGACATCAAAATAGAACAAATGACATCAAAATATAACAAATGACGCCAAAAAATAACAAACGACACCAAAATATAACTTGACGCCAAAAGAGAACAAATGACGCCAAAATATAACAGATGACGCCAAAATAGAACAAATGATACACGAGTTTGGGTAATGGATTTCCTCAATTAGGCTTTCATCACAATATTGTTGACAAGTATATATGGTGTCTCTGTAATTACCATGGTCCAGAATTACCACAGAAATATTTGACTTCATATAGTTCCATGTTACCGTTTGATTAGCCTTTCAGAGAAAGCAAGACCGCAAATATTTTAAAGATTTTCAGAAGGACGGTTACAAATCAATAATTATTTTACTTACATAAGCAGAGTCGTTATTAAAATTGATAATACGTTTGGTGGATGTAGCTTCCCTTCCAGAGCATCCGGCCTCACTTCCCTGGTGCATGTTCGCGTGTTTAACTTAATTTGCCAGTTTCATAATTTTAATTTGCTTAAGAATTGTGATTTGAACATGGATTAGTATGTTTGTAATTTATTAGTACCAATAAAAAGGTCCTCCAGACCATACTTGGTCCTACAATGGTTAAACCCATCTAAATGTAATTCACGTACACACCATGGACATGACAGTAGAAGCTCTAGAGCGTGATCACAAAATAAAACACGTCCAGGAAAATTATAGATTCAGTGCTTGGCCTAGTCTTAATAAATAATTGGAACCAAATAGAAAAAGCAGTGGGTATAAATGATTTCATTTCCCTTAGCTCTACTACGCCGCTGTTAGACACTTGTGTAAGTTCTTATTTCATCTAAGAATGCAACTTAACTTCAAAACTAAATGATTTGGGACCACTTTTATTAAATTGTGAAATATAAACCAAGATATGAGTAACTACACGCGTAAAAAACATGAAAGTCATATTGTTGTAAATGACAAACAGCCGTTGTATAAATAGAAATGTTACGTGTTATTTTTTAATCTTTAAGAATAAATACATAAAAACACATGACATGTACATTTCCTAATTTACATCACGCCGCTGTCATGACAATAAAATTTTATTTTTCATTTTTGTTTTACTGTTCACATGTGTAATTCTACGACTAGAAAATCATTTTTAACTGTAGGTTTTTAGGAATGTAATCTTGAGATTCATGCAGCGCGACAGAATTTAGTCAAAGATAAAGTACATAGAGAGGGTCGAGTTGTTCTTAAAGTATGAAAACTAGTGATATTTATATAGCGATGCATATGGATACTCGCAGAACAGAAGGTAAGTTGTTATAAATATTGATCATTTGTTTGAATTGTTGTTTATTTAAATCAATACATGTAAATATTTGAAAAACGTCTCAGTCTAGAATAGTGCTAGCTAGCAGTCAAGCAGGTGGAGCTGCAGAAATAATCACTTATTACAACTAGAAAAACTGTAAGCCACAAGTTCACAAAAAATACCGCCGCTCCCAAAAATCCATCGGATTAAATTTTTAAATAGGAGGTGCACATCTACATTATATCACAAAGATTGTGTGAAAGTTTCATGAAAATCCATTGAAGGGTTTAGGCGGAGTTGTGGATAAGAGATAGGTACCCTAAGGTGTAACGTAAGGACGGACGGACATTCCTATCACTATATACTCCCACTTTTTAAGGGGGGGGGGGGGTATAATTATACATCGGTGGCAAATGGAAAAATGGGGTTTTTCATTCTTGTGTTGCTTTCCCGAATTACACGTCCTTAATTAAAACCTGTCTACAATATAAGACTAACGTACTGTTCATGTCGTGTTTCTTTCAGATAGACCTGGTATGAAACTGAACAATAAGATATATACACGTGTTCGTGGTCCGAGATAAAGGACTAGCACGTTGCTGTTTTTGTTGCCAAGCAACAGTCAGTACAACATTGTAATGGCACCAATGGTCAAACATATCCTTGCTAACAACCGAAGCAACCAAAAACACGACACAATAAGAGTGACACAAACCGAAACCAATATCTGTACCCAAGAATAAAACTCCTCACTTAGGACGATTAAGGACAAAGACAATATTAATCCATTGCTCAAGATTAAAACACGTGGATGTTGATCGGCAAGCATAAAAGGAATACTGAAATAAATGCTCAAATCAAAACGCCTTGCTTTGGATGGGCAAACACAAAAGACATACTGAAAAAATGCTCAAGATCAGACCGCCTGTTTTTTTGACAGTAAAAGACAAACACATACTCAAATAAACGCTCTGGTTTAAAACGCATGGCTTTGGATGGGCGGAAAAACATCAAGCACTAACCTTTTGACGGGCAAAACAAGTACATACTAAAACCGGCAATGCTCACGATTTAATACAAATACAAACTGAAACTAATGCTATAGATTTAAGTACCGACTTTGGACGGAAAAACAAATCACCAATGCTCAAGATCAAAACGACTGACGTTGTTATTGCAAACACAACAGATACTGAAACCAATACTCTAGATCAAAACGACTGCCTTTGGGTGGACAAAAACAAAAATATACTGAAACAAATTATTAAAGATTTAAACGCCTGACTTTGGATGGACAAACACATACTGGTCAAGATTTAAACGCCTGGCTTTTAATAGGTAAAGACAAATGCATACTTTAACCAATGCTCTAGATTTAAATGCCGACTTTGGACGGGCAAAAACAGATACATACTGAAACCAATCCTCAAAATTTAAACTTCTGCCATTGGATGGACAAACACCTACTAAATCCGATCCTTAAAATCTAAACGCCCCTGAGTTTAGATGGACAAACACAAACACGAACTGAAAGAAAATATCAAAATATCTTTAAACACCTGACTTGGGACGTACAAATGCAGGCCTTAAAAACTAAAACCGTTGTCGAAAATTTACACTCTTCACTTTAAACGGGCAATGGACATGATGACCCAATGGTGTCTATTTTCATTTTTTGTAGCATCCTAATCACCATGTATTTTACATTACAGTACAAAAATGACATCTTACAAATTACGAGACTCTTTGACCAGGTAACAACGGTTCTTAATTAAGGGTTCATTGTAAATCCTGGATTAAACACAGGAAATCCAACATAACACATTTTACTCTAGATAATGCTTAAATAACGTTACCAATATCTGCACTCATTTTTTAAGTGTACTTTAGTTCATTATGAACCTTCAGTTTACTTTAAAACTTGACAGGCAGGTATGATTATCTTTAAGATCGTTCGATGTTTTTATATCAAGGGAGATAACTGAATCACTTGTAAATTTCTGTCCAGCATTTGTTGTGTACGTGATACGATGTAATTTTATGAGTTACGACGATGTTGGTCTCATACAGCGTAACCTTATTTAAAATTTATAAATAGTTACAATCACCACCACCACGTGTAAAGTATTACCATGCAAGTTATAAACGAAAGTTGTGTGAAACAGAACTTAACTGTATATAGTGGGAAGTCGCTAACAGCATTTGTTCTCACGCGCGTTTATTATGGCTGTCATTATAACCGTCTACCTTACAGATAACAACCGGCATCTATCATGATGAAAATACGTAAGTACTGAGAGAGAGAGAGAGAGAGAGAGAGAGAGAGAGAGAGAGAGATTTAATTAACACAATACACGATATATGAGAAAGTTTGTTCTTTAAGATTTCTTAAGATATCTATGTTTTATATTAAGACTCATTGGTACACAGTAGCATATGAACCCCCCCCTCCTCCCCTGTTTGATATAAAGCACACTAGACTAGCTGTATCAGTATCTTTAATCCAGACATACTTGAACGTTGTACTCTGACCTCATGGACCTATACTTACTTACGTTTTAATTTGACCTCCTGTCTGACTAAGGACCAATGACCTGTAACGTTGACCGGTATTTAAGGATTATACTATGCACATATCACCATTGACCGACTTTTTAATTGTTACAGGCACAGCATAATTTTTTGTTGTCTTAAATTAGGTTACCATGATATATATATGGTATGCTATTTATCTTGATCAAAGTATTCTTACAACTACACATAGTTGTGAAGTATTGTTTTCTTTGAGGGGAGAAACAGTACATGTAACTTACATAAAGTATGTGTCATATATTGAATTGAGATTAGTAATGGTGTTTAACGTCCCGGTCAAGAATATTTCACTTATATCGAGACGTCGCCAGCTGTATGCAAATGTGCAGAAATTTTGCCTGTGCGTTGCCCTGATGGCATTATACAACAGGGTTCTTTATCGTGCCAAGCCCACTGTGACACGGGGCCTCGTTTATTTTCAGTTCCCATCCGAAAGAACCAAGTCTTGTTTATGAGCCGGTGAGGGTTCCAACTCATGACCTCCCACTCTCGGGAATGTCGCCCTACCGCTTAGCATATTCAATATACAAGTCTTTGTAACAAGTTGTAATTATACCTACACATGTAAATTACTATTTCAACCTTTTACATACAGGTAAACACCCAGGTTACTTGGTACTGCAAGTTACATTAGCTTGGTGGTAATGCAGTAATTGCATGCACGATTTATATTTTATTGCATTAAACCCGGTACACGTGAAGGCTAATAAAGATTGACATAACAACTATTAATATTACTGTATCTAAGTTATCAAATCACGAGAACAGTACAGACCTGTCGAAAGTTTAACACTGAGCTATCGAGCTACAGTACAGACCTGTCGAAAGTTTAACACTGAGCTATCGAGCTACAGTACAGACCTGTCGAAAGTTTAACACTGAGCTAACAAAAATAGTGTAAGCCTGGCAACCGAGGGACTGAGATATGGATAATTAGTGACCGAAAAGCTATCAAGAGAAACTGTATGTAGTTAGTGGTGGGCCGAGATAAACGGTACTAGTTTGCTATCTTAATGTTAAACTTTCGACAGGTCTGTACTGTACCTACATGTACCTATCTTATGATGGGATAAAACTGGTTTTACCAAGCGTTTATGTGTAATCAGCTGAATATTGCAACTCTTTGTTATGAAAAAATAATAAGTTAAAATTACGTAACCAGTATATTGCGTAACTATTCATTAGGAGAGTATAAAAACTGTGCCGTATGCGGAAAAAAACCGCAAATACTTAGTCCTGTTTTCACAAATTTGTCTATATGTAACAATGGAACTACAGAAGCACATGTAGAATCATTATTTATATAAAGGTGACATTAACAGAAACGTATACCGTCATCGACATAATTCATACTTGTATTTTTTCTTTTGGTATATAGCTTTCAAAAACTGCAATAAGTACGAAAGCCGATAGCGGCCAGACAAAACAGAACATTTTATATACATCTCTGTACCGTGGTACACAAACACGACATATTTAAACGATCAATAGCCGGTTGTTGTTAACTACATGCCTTTGAGAAAATTAGTAATGTTGTTCGTCTAAATTAAAAATGACCCTTGTGAACTCCGAAAGTACAGTTTATTATCCTTCTGTATCTACTCAAGCCTCGTAATGAAACTTTATCATGAAAACAGCAGTTACATCAGAGCATCTGGTTTCTTCATTTGATAAAAGATTTGTGCACATAACTCGACTAATTTACCAAACAAAATTAACAGTCGCTCTCCATTCTTTTTTGCAATTCCAACAAAAATTCGTTTTATAAAGTCTCATTACAACGAAAAGATTGTATGCTAACAGTAATTAATTTTATTTATTTATTTATTTATTGTACAAGATGTTCAAGGTTTTCTTAAGTAGTAGACCGATAAAATAAATATGTATGTTAAGTACCGAGTACACATGCAGTGCACGTGACATTTGATATGATTGACGAGTTTTAAATTAGACGTTTCTAAGCAAGAATGAAATGTTGTTTTATGTTCGTCCATTTATGCAACGTAACACTTCCATGTACAAACGTACCTTTACTTAATATTTTTGTAATCAGTTCACATTGTTTTCAAAATCACATGTACTCATCAATTGAGTGTGTGACACAGAGAAAAATAATTTGCATTATTATACCTTTTGTAAATTTCTCGAAATCTGATTGGTTAAAAAGCGTTTGGGTAAATTTAATGTCACCCTCGGATTTAAGAAAATCTGACGTCACAGGGTGACATTACGTGAGCGGTTGACATTACGAAAAATGTCACATGCGCAGAAAAACTGCGTATGCGGTTCGATCGCATTCGTCTTCTAAATCAGTAAAAAGCTTTTCTAAAGTAATATGAAATATGATAGATAAATGCTACAAGCGTCTCACAAGATGCTTACGGACGACAGCTGACTGTCATGATTTTCAATTCAGTATACTTCGGTTGCACAGTATAATTAACATCAACAATCGGTATAATAAAATAAATATTACATTTCTGATAGGGTGACAGCCCATATTGTCACCCCTCGAAATTCATTGTCAACCTCGGCTTCGCCTCGTTTGACAATGCAATTTCTCGGGGTGACAATATGGACTGTCACCCTATCAGAAATGTAATATTTATATATTGTCACAGCATGACAGCAATGAAAATAACGATTTGCTCTGTAACACTCACCTTCCTGGCGGAACCAACCTTATAGTTGTATTTGTCTCCAACCAGCAATGGGTTCGCCGCTGTACCACGTGATATCTTCTAACGTGTCTGCGAAACGCTTGTTTCCAATGGACATGGAATCGCACAATATGACGTTTTCCCGTAAAACGACGATATTCCGGGAATTTGTGACGTTCGTTAAGAGGTATTGACCACGTGGTACAGCGGCGAACCCCATTCAACAATGAATCAGGATCTTTGGCTCCAGCAGTTTTTACAGTTTAAAGGTGACACCAAATAAGCTACCAAACTTCTTAATTTTATTTTGAATCATTTTTGCATTAATGTATATTTGCTCCTCTGTCGAATAAAGTCTAATAATAAATAGTGAGTAATGTAGGTAATGCCAGGTGACCAGCGTAAATTTGCAATTTCATTTCCTTGTACAAGAACGACAGGCATTATTTAAAAATAAAGTAATTTTCCAATGTCTTTATGAACTTGCAAAGTATAATGGGCTGTTTAAAATTGCAGAAAAGGCGAAGTTTTTTGTGCAAAAAATTGAGATAGCCCATTATACTTTGCAACTCCATGAAGACATTGGAAAATTACCTTATTTCTTATATTTACAATATTTATAAAAATAATTTTTATTGCGTCTCACATTTTCCATGTTATTTTGAAAACAACTTTGAAATGCCATGTTGGTTCACCTTGTCATTAAAAAATGGGTCGTCTCCCATCAGTCAACGAGAGCATTTGGCATCTGACGTCAGCGCGTGGAGCATTGTCTCTATGAAGTGGCAAAGTATAGTCGATGTCAAATGCTTTATTGAAGCAAAGATATCGCAGTTGTAAATATATTATTCTTCGTCAAATGACGTCACAAGAGAATTTATCTAACATTACACTTGTTTTTCTGTCTGTATTTGATGAAATACAAGTTTTATCGAACACGCGTGATACAGAATCTTGTATCACCACACTGTGGTGATACAACAGTGTGGTGATACAACATTGGCAATAAAGTACAATACAAAATCAAAGATGCAGACCTTTTGAAAAACGCACATGAAATTTGCAAAGCAAAATAATGCCACAACAAACGTATAAACGAAATAAAAAAACACACGATAAAATGATATTTACGTATATAGTGTAGCTAGCTAGATAGGAGGTACTTGCCCTTTCGGAGTACCCGGTCTCACTTCCCTGATTTTTTAATTTTGTCGGTTTTCAAAGTTTTTACTTCGCTTGTGACTTGCACAGGTTTTTTGTTTTAAATTGCCAAATTTACCAACCTTTGTTACAAAAAGGAGTCCATTATTGTATAAGTTACAAAAAGAAGTCCATCAATGCATACAAAAATGTTCAAGTTGCATTTACTGACGCCACCGTTATCTGTTGCTTATCCGAAACTGAGGAACTGCAGTCGTTGCCGCATGATTAATTTTGCACACTCGTACAATGTTCACGGTTTCCGTTTACAGGTGTAATCTAAGGATTAAGTATAGCATTTTCCATGTGCTTTTACCTGTCTGTTCACTTTGTTGTTTATTCAATTTTAACTTTTATTATTTTTTTATTTATTTTTACAGGGATATGTCGGACGTTAGTACTGAAGATTGGCAGTCAACGCACCTTGAAAATTATTGGAATTTTAATTTTATTTTCGACTCTTGGCTTTCACTTGACACGAATGAACATTGCAGAAAACACACAGGTAGAAGAATCACGTGACATAGCTAAAGATGATAGCGGAAACAGACTACAAGTCATTCCGAGTTACAACGAAAATGAAAACTTGATCCTAATTTACAAGACACCATCTTGGCTTATAAGAACTACAAAATCTTCAAATTTTATCCAGTGTGAAATTTCAAATTGTATTTTAACAGAAGATACAAAATTATTAAGATTTTGCAAAGCTGTGATATTTCATGGTCGGGCTTTACCGGAAGAAAGGCCATTAAAATATGAAGACCAGATCTGGGTATTTTTGGAGCTTGAAAGTCCATATTACACACGATTGAATTATTCCTTTCCACAATGGCGAACATCGTTTGATTTAACCATGACTTACAGATCTGATTCCGATATCTTCTACCCTTATGGACGAATTGTTAAAAAAGAAAATAATACAATAATTCCACTAAATTATATGAAAATTATGGCACAAAAAGAAAAATTAGCTTTTTGGATGGTCAGTCATTGTGGTGCAATCAGCGAGAGAGATGAATATGCTAGACGTTTACAAAAATATATGCCAGTAGACATTTACGGAAAATGTGGAACTTTATCCTGCACTAAAAATACACTCAAATGTTACATGGAACTAAGTAATAAATATAAGTTCTATTTTGCATTTGAAAATTCGTTATGTGAAGATTATTACACAGAAAAAATCTATTTTAGTTATTATAAAGACGTCAACATGATAGCCATTGTTAGAGGGGCTTCCGGGTACAGTAAATACTTTCCACCCGGAACCTACATCAATGCAGCAGATTTCAAACACCCAAAAGACCTTGCTAATTTCTTACTCGATTTAGACTCTGATGACAAAAAATATATAGCATATTTAAGAAGAAAAAACGAATATAAAAATTCAGTAACATTAGCTGACATGTTTAAGAGATCCCTTTGTGATTTATGTAGAAAAATAAGTGATAAAAAATCGAAAAAATCCAAACCTGTTGATATAAAGGAATGGATACTTGACAGCAAGTGTTACCAACCAACAGACTTGATATAGTATGTGAATTTGTGGTGCACGAATTATCGACGGTGAACAGTGTAGGAATATGAAATATCGACGGTGAACTTTATGTGTGTGGGTAAATGTGTATGTTGAGTTGGGGATGCTTGTGTGTGTCAAACACTTCTAGGACGGGTCCTGGTTTCCCTGCTAACACCTGTCCTTTTAGTGTTCTGAATGACCTGTAGTATATTTTCTTCCTTTCTTCGTCATATCTTGTAACTCCAGATCCACAGCGATTGATCTTCTTCAAAATATTTCTTTTGATATCATTGTTTTCTGATTGCACTTAATCTTGTTTTTCTACCAGATTGTTTACAGACGTATTGTTCTAAGCATGTAGGTCCTTGAATATTCTAGCTCTGCGTTGGTATTTCTAGCAATCAATCTTTTACGGATCTAAGTTACTTCTCTTCTTGTTCAAATCTTTCCTCTACGAAGCGTACTAAGTCCACATTTTTTCGTTTTACTTTTTTTTTTAATTTTGCATACGTCAATATGTAAATTATACACTAAATACACTTCCAAAATATCCCGTAAATGATCATGTATTTGTCTTTTTAACTTTATTCTTTCTTCTCCATTGGATTTTAGCTTCCGGGCCAATGGCCTCTCAAAACGTCAGTCTCCTTTTGGGTTCAAGGTGACCAGGCGTTAACTGTAAAATGTTGCCAGGCCCTGAGACCTCCCAGAAAGGTAGCCCCATCGGGTGTCGGTAATCAGGCCTTTATTGAATTTACTGCAGAGAGAGAGAGAGAGAGAGAGAGAGAGAGATTTGTTACATTTATACTAGTCTTAGTTTGCAGTATTAAGTGTTATGATACGTTCTGACATTGTTTTACATTATACATCAATGTACATGTGTGTTTGTATGTCTAGGTGTAAAGTGCATAATAATTAATAATACATAAAACCGAATGCCTGTGAACTGTACATTTTAAATGATAAAATGAAATTGATAGTTTTTTTTATTAAAAGATTTTTTTTGCCTTGAACACAAAGGAAGTGGCAGTGATTCAGACAAGAACATGCTTTAAACGTCAATATAGAGTACATTTACAAAAAGAATTGCACATACTTAAATAGTAATGTAACTTCTTTGTATACCGATGTCCACATTAAAGCTAATCAAAAACAAACATACTTATCCATGTTCTAAACACAATCCAGAAGCAAAGTAAAAAAAAATTTTGGAACTGACAAGTCAGGTTAGATACGTCAACTTCCACCAGGGAAGTGAGACCGGGTGCTCCGGAAGGGTAAGCACCTCCTATGTAGCTAGCTACACCCGCCACGTGTGTAATCAAAATTGAGAGAAAGGAACATGGAACTATGAGACATCAAATATATCCAGGGCATTCCTGGACACAGAGACATCAAACTAATCAATAATACTGTGATGACGGCCATAAAACTATTAGAAGGGCCTTGATAAGCCTAGGCTTGCAATATCACTGAGTCAACAATTTATTTGCAAGCAGCCTACTTCGTTGGAAAGTCCCCGTAGTGGGAACAAACTTTACCATAGCGTATTAATTGGGAAACATAGACCATAAGCAGGAGAAGCAGGTATGTTGCTGCATAGAAAAGGAAAGTTGACAATAGAAAAAATTGAAGTCATCACGTAATGGGAACAAGGTCTACTTTAGCGTATTAATTGGCAAAAAATACACCATAAGCAGGAGAAGCAGGTATATTGCTACATAGAAAAGGAAAGTTGACAATAGAATAGAAAAAATTGAAGTCGTCGCCATTGACATAAAGTTTGAAATGTAGCCTTTCGTGGATGTCATAATTCAGGTATAAGTCTAAATATTAAGCAGAACTTGAGGAATCAGTCGTATCTTTTATTTCAAGGATAGATGACATTCACATAGTCTCCAAATATAGGATTGTTTAACGACTTTATTTTACACTGGGGAGCATCGATGCCCAAGTGGTATTCGGTTACATGAAATGTTCTATTGTTTGGTGACGTCATTTGTCTAAATTTGCTGCAAGTTAAAATTTTAAATTCCTCAAAAACTATTACGACGAGATTGTTTTTTATTAATCTCTATGAACAATTTTGTGTATGCATTTGAAGTGCGAGTGTGTTGTATGGTCTGCTTTGTACTACCACGCACTCAGGGCGACCTTAACGTCGCGAGCTCACACAGTCAGCTCGCCGCACACAAGCGTACCGCTCCCCTGGTACATTATACTGATACCAGGTGAACCAGTAAAAGGAAAACGGCAAGGAAAATTCACTTTACCACATGTGGTCTGAGCGGGACTCGAACTCACAGCGGTGAGAATCTCTGGATTTGAAGACTAACGTCTTATCCATTAGGCTACCGCGGCCTCGGTTCATAATGCTTTGTATTGGAGCACATAGATGTTTGTCTTATTTAACACGATGGGAACCCATTCACTCAGTAATATGTTTTCAATGTCTTATTTTCAACATTTGTCATATATCGTTAGAGTAATAGTTCAATAGGTTTCTAAACTTAGAAATGAGTTGCATTTAATACGTTTTGTTTCGCTGCCAAGGCAACTACAATATTGGCAGAATGGTATTTTACACTCCAGTCACGATTCTTCTGATATATCCGAGTTATTTGTTCTTAGATGTTTGAACTGAATGATTATGTTAGATGTATTTGTTGCCAAGGAAACTAAAATATTGGAGTAGAATCCGTAGTTTACGTCCCAATCACAATACTTTCAATTATACCAAGAATTGTCTGTTCTGAGTTCTAGGATGGCAGCAGGAACTGTTCAAACCCCCCAAAAAACTTCTGGAAAATAAACCGACAAAATTTTATTACATTAGGATCTTTTCGAAAGCGAGTTGAGGAGGAGATGTGATTTGTAAACCAATCATGCTTTAGACCAGAAGGACCGGTAGGCAGTCGAACAAATAAACAAAGTCGCTAATAATTGTTTTATGCTTTTATATTTTAAAATATTTATGAGAAAAACATGTTTGTCCTCATTGAAAAGGTCATCAAACTACATGTATAGACAATTTGAAAATATCTTTGTCATTCAGGTGAAAACGCCAGTGCTGATAGCGTATATATGTACCAACAATTTTTTCCCTTTCTTTTATGAATTCAGTTCCATCTGCAACATTTCCTTAATACTCTGTACATCGTTACTCTCTACCAAACATGGTCGTAAATATATTTACAACAACCAGAAAAAACATAAAAATAATACAAAAATAAAGAAACAAGACGAGACAAAGAAGTATTAAAATTATTGTACATAACACATTTTGAACTTTTATTAATAACGTATGGGTGTAAAATATGAAATAAAAATTGAAGATACGAGTATTATATTCTTGGTTTAAAACAATCGATTTGATCTTAATTAGTCTTAATCTTTTAGTCTAACAAGCACTCTCATTCTTTTGATATAGTATTATCAAAGTTAAGACACTTATAATGTCGGAATTACTGTATAGTATGTAGCAGTGATTTAATCAGACTTCTCACAGAAAATGAAGTAAACTTATATAATGTTTGATATGTTGCTAACTTAATTGAGCATAGTTGTAACGGTTATATGCATTGCCGACTATCATATAAAAATTGAAATAGAATTTTGCTGCTATAGGTATTTGACGTGTTAATAATTGATCTCAATTTTACTATCGATAATTTTCCTTCTCTATTTCCTGTTTATGGTGTATTTGTTTTTCACAATTAATACGCTATGGTAGAGCTTTCAACTTTTTACGGGAACCTTATCAAACGAAGCAAGCTGCTTGTAAATTATTTGTTGATGCAGGGATATGACAAGCTTAAGCTTATCAAAGCCCTAAAAAGGTTTTATGGTCGTCATCACAATATTGTTGAAAAATATGATGTCTATGTATCCAAAATTGTCCTGGATAAGTTTGACATACCATATTACCATGTTCCTTTGATGTTCCTTTGATTCTCAATTATTATTTGACATATGACGGGTGTTGACACAGGAGATGCTAACCCTTCCGGAGGCCCTGACTTCACGTCCCTAGTGGAAGTCACGTGTTTTACTTAATTTATCAGTTTTCAAGTTTGTGTTTTACTTTGCGTTGGAATTGTGATTTGTACATGGATTAGTATGTTTGGTTTTTGATGATTATACTGAAACAAACGTGCTTGATAGTGTAGTACTCGCAAAAAGGACCCACCATTAGTCCAATTTGCAACATGTCGAATCACCATAATGGTAACATTTTTTCTGTGTAAGAAAACCCTATATGTTAATCGCCGTTATCCATTATGACTAAGATTAAGTAAGTGGAAAGTGTCAAACTTTATTCATTCAATTAAATCACAATGTCAACAGCAGTTACAGTGAAATTAATTGTGTCTTTAAGGAATTGAAATATATATTTTTTATTTAAATCAAAATTCAATTTAATACCTGTATTTTTGTGGCATTTTTTGTTAAGCTCATTCTCGGAATCCTTTCTTTTAAGTCGAGTGAAAATCTCTTTCAGTAGAGTTTTATTTTACCAGAACCTTCTGTCCTCTGATTATTTACCAACCTATTTTCTAAACGAATAATTATTCAAACTGCAGACAAAAGTAAGCCCCCTTTACCATAAAATAACCCTGTCAAAGACATCTCGGAAAAAAACCCAAAAACATCAGTTTGTTAAGTAATACAATCCTACCGCCGATACATGATACACATCAAATCATGATGTTATCAGCTCTGAAACTGAAATACATAATTATATTATATAAAACCTATGGCAATAAACATGCTACAATTACTTACAACAATCGCCAAATAGCAATTCTGCAAAGGTAAAATTCGTGATAGTCTGAAGGAGTTATCATATGAAAATAACACGTTATTACACGGTTATAAATATAGTATAGAATTTTTTGCAGACTGTCTCAAAACGGATAACCAGGGTGTGTGGGTTGAAACTTATTTTAGTTACTCCGAATAAGTCAATTCTAGAACAATCCAAAACAAACATACCAATCCATGTCAAAAATCCAATCACAAAGTAAGGTATAAATTTTAAAGCTGGCAAATTAGGTTAAACATGTGAATTTCCACAAGGGCGCCTAGGTGCTCCGGAAGGGTAATCACCTGTTTAGTAAGCGTCACGCTTGGAATACATTTTGAGAATGAAAGGTACATGGTGCTTTCGGACGTCAATATACTCAAGGTTATTTGGAATTTAAACAAATTATACTTAGCAACATCTTTTTGTGATAACGGCCATAAAACTTTTTGAGGGCCTTAATAAACCTAGGCTTACAATATCCTTGCAGAATCAGTCGTATCTTTTATTTCAAGTTCACTGGGATAGATGACATCTACACAATCTCAAAATTAGGATTGTTAATAGATATTGTATGTGGAGTTGATTGATTCTGCTGCTTCATACAAATAAGTAAAACAAATCAGCAAGCAATGGTCGTCATTATATAACATTAGACATTATTATATCACTTCACTGTGAAAAATGTTGTAATCTATTTTAATATTTTGACAATTGAACAAAGCGTCATTTTCTTAGTCTTTAATTACGCAAACTTTCTACCGTTGTTACGATGTGTTGTTCTTCCAAAACTTCCTCTTATTTTGGAAGCACCAAGTAACGCGAGTAAATTAAGCAGCTTCTTTCCAGATATTGCCTAATCGAAATTGAATCCAAGGAAGATAAGCAATCTCCGGTCAATAACACTTTTTCAATCACGTTTTCTTGCATGTGCCAGGTCATTATATTGTTTAATTTGATCACGTGAGGACTTTTAGCCCAATGAAAGTACATGAAAAATATCATTTTATAATAATTAAAATTATACAATAAAGCTTTCGTGGCAGAAATGTAATATATTTACATTTGTATGTAATAAATATATGTTTATCTTACAAATGAAGATATATACATTGAACTCACTTGCTAACTTACTTACTTACTCACTCACTCACTCATTCAATTATTCGCTCAGTAAATCAGTAAATGTTTATGCGATTGAAACACCATATTACATGAAAAACGAGCTTTTCACAACTGTTTTCTCTATACTGTCTATCTTGCGTCATTCGCGCGAACACACCATGCCATACAGTGAAATTATCAACTTTTTATGGTTTTCGTTGATACCACTGCTTTGGCATTTTAATATCATCCAGGTATTAGTGGCGTAATCCACACATGTGATTTTTACAAAGGTGTAAGTTTAATGCATAATTATGACAATATGTATTGTTACTAATATTACTGTGTCGGATATTAAATTAAACATCCCACATTTTAAAGCATTTTAAAGAAGTTGTCAGAATCATATAACTTTTTGTAAATATTCTGACTGCTAAAACCAGTTTCAGGACTTTAAATCTATCTTCATTTATATAACATGAATTCTTAAGTACAAAGGCTATGGACTTTTGTTGCTGAACATCCGTGATTTTATCCGATATACCTCAATAAAATATACGATTAAAAGACGGAAGCAACAAAGCAGTAACTAAATTTACCACCACTTACGAAACTTTAGACCTTCTACTTGCATTGGTTAGATTGACAAATCATATTGTGTTTACATATTTTATAAATTTGTTTAAGGCCCTCAAAAAGTTTTATGGCCGTCATAACAGTATTGTTGATAAGTTTGATGTCTGTGTGTCCAGGATTGCCTTGAATATATTTGATGTCCCATAGTTCCATTTTCCTTTTACACAATTTTGATTACACACGTGGCGGGTGTAGCTAGCTAAACAGGAGATGCTTTCCCTTCCGGAGAATCCAGCCTCGCTTCCCTGGTGGAAATTCACGTGTCTAACCTGACTTGTCAGTTCCAAAGGTTTTACTTTGCTTCTAGAATGTGATTCGAACATGAATTAGTATGTTTCTTTTTTATCAAATTAGAATTATCAACACGAATGGGAATATTGAATATTCTAATGAGAAATATGAACATGAATTGCCTTAACATTACACCAACAGATGTAGACATAAATATTACCACTAACCCTCCAACTATTGAGGCAATGGTGAAAGCAGTTAAAAAATAAAAAAAAAACAGGATAGCAGCTAGAATAGATGTCATTCCTGCTGAATGGCTAAAGTCCAACATCAATACATCAGCAAAAGTTCTACACCAATTATTTACCAACATCTGGGAAAATGAGACTGTACCATCAGATTGCAACAAAGACATAACTCTAAATCTACCAAAGAAAGGTGACTTACAGTGTTGTGACAATTGGAGAAGAGTTACTCTTTTTTCTGTAGCTACCAAAGTATTCTGTAAGATTATTCTCAGCAGAATTGACACAGCAGTCTATGTTAAACTAAGAGAAGCCCAAGCTGGTTTCCGTAGAGGACGGGGATGTATAGTTCAAATATTTGCAATCCGAAATAAAGTATTGAATGAGACACGACTGTATTTATCAATTTATAGATTTTAAGAAAGTTTTTATAGCGTCCGTCGAGATACACTTTGGGAAATATTGACAGTTTATGAGACACCAAAGAAAACCAACAACCTTTTCGAATGCTTCTATCAGAATTTCGAATGAACATCATTCTAGAAAACAACATCTCAGATTCTGTTAAGGATGCATACTATCACCAATACTCTTCTTGATGGTTATCGACTGGGTACAAAAAATACAACATCAGCTTAAAAAGCATCTCTTGTTTAGCTAGCTACACCCGTCACGTGTGTAATGTCTAAATGAAAGAACGAATTACCATTGATGACCACCCAGTGGAAAGTGAGGAGAAATGTACCTTCGAATCATCATCAAAAGTAATGATAATGAAGCAAAAAAAGACATACAGGTAAGACAATCTAAAGCCAATATAGCCTTTCATAAACTTAAGACCATCTGGAAGTCATGAAATTTTATTATTAACACCAAACTAAACAGCAATGTCAAATATGTCCTCCTATATGACTCAGAATGCTGGAGAATAATACAAAGTTACATGTAGAAGATGCAGTCATTCTACAACAGCTTTCTCCAATATATTCACAAAATATCCTTGCCAAACAAGATATCCAACTTAAACCTGCTCAATATCAGTATAATTAAAACAACGACGCTTTAGATGGTTAAATCACGTGATAAGAATACCAAAAACAGAATTGAATAGGACACCACATTTAAAAAAACCTAGTAGACCTCGTACCACCTGGATGAGAACCATCCAAGCTGAGTTACAGGAGCTGAGATACATCTGTTTGCAACCTCAATACATGGGAAAAGTTAGAGACAAATGGAGAACGCTTGTTGGTGCTTTAGGTCCCATCGTGGATGAAGAGGATAAGTTAGTATGTAAAAATCCCACCTTACCCGCAAGTTTATCTATCACCATTTTGGAACTGTAACCACAGAATTTCAGAAGAAACATGTGCTCAGAAGCAATACTCAAAACAAAACAACAAACCGAAATCATAAACAAAACACAAACACATAATGGAACCACCAGCGACAAGTATTATATTAATGTCGCTGGAACCACTGATTGTCAAACATCCTACTTTGAAATGGAACTAGATTTATTGAGACACAAATGATATCCAATTGAAGTCATACATAATTTTGTAGTATGTCTATGAAGAATATATGGTGAGATGTCTCTGACGCCGCCAATAATTAAAGTACATGTATCTGATTATCTATATATTCCTCCTAATATCATGTGTAAGTCGTTGTAATTTCTTTAGTGTGAAGATCAGTCTGAATCCTTTGTTTCGTTTGAAGCTATTCGGTTACTTGAACATAGTTGTAAAGTATTTGATTATATATTCAATCTTATGTCATGGATAAGTCGTTGTAATTGCTTTATTAGTAGGAAAACAATCTTAAGATCAGTCTGAATCCGTTTGAAGCTATTCAGTTATTTAAACATAGTTGTAACTAAAAATCGCTAAACGTATTCTTGATAACCCGGTCTCAATTTCATGATGGAAGTACATGGGTTGTCCTATTATACACGTATAGTGCACCTAATTTGTCAGTTTCAAAGTTTTTGCTTTGCTGGCAGAAGTGTGTTTGTTTTTGATTACTTCTGTAGAAAGGAAAATGTTGCCGCCATGGGGATTTTACATAATGGCAATGGTAATGTTTACACCGGAAATGATGTCCTCGATGACGTTTATCGTTGTATGTGCAAAAAAATCCACAGTTCGCATGATTTTTCAGCATGTAAAATTCCCATGACGTTTTACTATGCGCACAGATCACAGATCGCATATTGCATGTTTTGATTGATTCAAGTAAAGTAAAAATTGTCCGGATTTTGTTATTTTTATATAAAAATGCATAATTTATTGTAAACACACAGCGAACCCGGAAGAAATTTTAGATAAAGAATATCAACATTTTAAACTGTACTTCATCATAGACCGATATTCCGTATATATAAGACATCGTATACATAATCCCTTTGATATATAAAATATAGTACCTAGAAATTATTATACACGATTTGAAAGTAATAACTGTTAAGAAGACACGCATTTGGTGTCGAGGATCCTTTATACAACACACACACACACACACACACACACACACACACACACACACATATATATATATATATATATATATATATATATATATGATACATATAATTCGGAAATGGTAAGTCGATAGAAATCATCGTCTAATAATATCCATTAGAATCACGATCTGTTCAAAATGACGTAAATAGTATACCATGACAACTGGTGACAACAAATTCAGTGATGCTAATTGTTTATTAGAATCCAGATAGCGGGAAAAGTGTAACAGACTGTATAAGAATATAATACAGTTTGACATTATCATGTGGTGCTGCGGAAAGCAGAAACTACAGGAAGGTAAGAATTAATATGTTAAAGTAACTGATATATTTAGTATTGGTACCAGAGCTTTGTGCATTTTTTATTTTATATATTTAAAAGTGAATAATACTCTCTCTCTCTCTTTCTCTCTCTCTCTCTCTCTGTCTCTCCCTCTCGTGTTCCTTTGATTGGGCACCACTGGTTTTAAAACAAACTTCTATGCTGCATTAAGAATGTGTATTTGTACTACAACATTATTCCTACCAATGGTAAAATTGGAAACTACATTAATTGTAATATAATTCTTTAACATTGATATATTATGATATGAAAATAAAAGGTTTGACTGCTCGTAATATTAACAAAGTACACCTTCTACACGATATAAGGCTAGGTCGTAGGAATGTGCTAATTACTAGTATTTCTGTATTTTGAAAATATCGAAAGGCATATATATTGTCATATATTAGTGTTCGGATTTCTAATTCTAAATACAATATTTAAATAAATCAATATATATATTGTCATAAATTAGTGTTCGAATTTCTAATTCTAAATACAATATTTAAAAAAAATCAATATGACGACAAATTTAGAAGATTTCATTCAGAAAATTCATAAAATAAAATGGCACTATACAGTCGTGAAGTTGAAAATTACATTTTATACCAGTCTTGATTTTACAGCACTAAACGGCCTTCTCAGAATACAATTCCTCATCAGTAGTGCTCAGGCCAAAATTATGAATCCAAAACTTTGAAAAACGCCACTATAACTACAAAATCAAAACAATAAATGAATAAATAAGCAAACGAGACAAACCGTAATAGCTGGGCAAAAGCTTGATTACAAAAAAAAAAAAAAAAAAAAAAAAAAAAAAAAAAAAAAAAAATTAAAAATGAAATATATATACTTGACAACAGTTTACTCAACCAATTTGTCTTAAAAAGTACACGAATATAATACAAATTAATGATAAAACAGCCAAACAAACAATGCAATGAAAGAGCGAATATTGAGACTACTGATTAAAATATTTTTCTATCTGCAGACGAACATCTCTAGATTAAGTGAGAAAACATTGTATATAAGGCAAATATATACATATATATATATATATATATATATATTATATATATATATATAATATATATATATATATATATATATATATATCTGCATGGTGTCAGTAGAATGTAGTACACTGTCTTCGTTCCAATCTTTCGAAAACGATATATCAAACCAATGTTTGGTTTTGGTTTTATATATTGAAATTGTTTGTGTCTTCCGAAAAAAATACTATGTTTGAATTGGTTAAATTACATATTATATCAGTATTAATTTTACAGCACTAGACGGCCGTTTAGGAATATGAAATGATAAAATGATTTATCTCCTAACAACTTGAACTACTAGTACTGACAGCTAGTACAAATTGTTTTTTGTTGTTGTAGAAGCTACTGCGTCGGGTGCCTTAGAAACAATAGCAGAAGAAGGAGCTGAAGCAAAAGACAAAAGAACATCCGGTCAACATAAGAAAAATTACACAAGGTAAAAAATAATACTTTAAAAAAAGTGATTTATAATCTCCGTTGAATTTATTAACAAGAAATTTAAATAAGCGTGTAAGAGTGATAACTTTTCAGTGTTTGGTATACTTAGGCCTATATTATCCATGCTGGTGTTATTATTTTACTTGAAACACCTTTTCAGAACAATTACAATAATCTCATGTAGATGCTCACGCAACGTGACCGAGTTTGACGTCACGAAAACAACATTTTTCGAAGTGCCAACGGAAGTGCACATAGCTTCTGTCATATCGAACATGATTAGGTAGGCGAAGCTTCACGTCAACGCAAATGCTGTTCAAAAAATGGTTTCTTCAACCCCCATGGCAGGTAGGCAAGTAATATAAAAGTCATTCTGACAAAAACTCTCAAAAAGTCTTTGACATAAAAAAAAATAAATAAAAACTCATACTAATCCATGTCAAATCACAATCCCAAAGCAGAGTAAAATCTTTGAATCTGACAAATTAGATAAAACACAATATTCTACCAAGGAAGTGAGACCGGGTGCTCTGGAAGGGTTTTGATAGCTACACCCGCCAGGTGTGTAATTAAAATTGATAATGAAAGGAACATGAAAATATAAGACATCAAAAATAACCAGGAAAGTCTTGACACAAATAAATCATGCTTATCAACAATACTGCCATAAAACTTTGAGTGAAAGATTTTAATAATAAGGAATCAAATTTCTCTTAGACACAAGTCTAATAATAAGTAGGATGACAAGGGTGTTTGATACATAACTTGCTATAATCAAAAACAAACATACTAATCCATGTCCGAATCACAATCCAGAAGCAAAGTAAAAACTGAAGTTATGTTAGACACGTGAACTTCCACCAAGGAAGTGAGGCCGGGTGCTTCGAAAGGGTAAGCACCTCCTGTTTAGCTAGCTACACCCGCCACGTATGTAATCAAAATTGTGTGAAAGGAACATGGAACTATAAGACGTCAATATAATTTATATAAATTTACATTATTTATGGAATTTATTTTGAATTCTAGATCATCTTATCTATCATCTAAGCTTCGTTTAAACAATTTGGAATGACAATTTGAATGTAACATTTCAAAGTGACATTTTCAAATCACAGCGCACCACAATTTATTGAGCTCACACCTATAATGACAACTGAATGCTAAAACACTACAAAACGCTCACACGGAAAACTAGTTCTCATGACACATCACAACACACATACAGACGATAAACTAACCCTAAAACACAACACAGCTCGAAGACAGACGACAACTAACACATAACGTCATAAGGCACAGACAAACTAAAACCTAACCCCTAAATTCAACAGAACTAAAACACTTATTAAATCACTAACTGACAACTACTAAAACCGATAGACGAACTCGAAACCTTTAAACACAACATGACATACAGACAGACGACAACTAAATCCTAAAACATATCACAACACACAGACAGACGATATCAAAACCCTTAAACACGACATGATACACAGATGATATCTAAATATAAATGCTAAAGACAGACAGACCGCAGCTAAATCCTAAAACACAACATTACGCTCAGGCAAACGATCGTTAAATTCTAAATCGCATCACAACACCCAGGCAGACAACAACTTTAATTTTGAAATACAACGCAATGCATAGGCAGACGACAACAATATCTTGAATAAGAATACAATGCACTTAAACACAGCACAACGCACAGTCAGACGACAACTAAGTCCTAGAATACAAAACAAAACACAGACGAAATAGCAGACAAACGATACAAGTACAGAAGATATCAGTAGACATATCCTTTAGGTTTTACAATTAGCGATAAAACTCAAACTGTTCACAAAGCGACAGAAATGACATATAGTGGTGTGGTTCATGTTAGTTTTAGGTCTTTCACCGTCCTACCAACTAATTAGAACAACAGGTATATATAGTTCTAATAGGTATATATACAGTTCAGCGAGATACAGAGTTCTGGACATCTGATATATTATCACTTTGATAATACGAGATAACACATTAAGGCGAATTAAATAAGTATATTTGAAACATGATTCTAAACACCACATGGTCAACAGTTCAAAATTAATTTGATTTTTTGTTTGACAATGAACCCAGAATGTGTCCGAAACGTGACACTTCTAATTAAATGACGATGTCACAGTCTAGTAGAACATTATTTTTGTTATTTGAACATATTTACCTTTATAAATGGTGGTAGTGTATTAAAATCATTGATCATATCAAACAAAATCCTACTCACTGCAGGTAGTCGATAATTTGAGCTCCACACACAAAAAGGTATAAATGAAATATTACCGCCTTCCATCATGGCTCGGGTTTTGATTAACCTGAGACAATTAGCCTCGGTCTCGATAATGCTTCCGGGTTACATTGCATCTGATTTTCATTCAGGTCACTCAGATATAAATTGAATCACCGGTGTGCCGTTCACAATTATCGAATCCAACGCTTGAAAATAAATGTCTGATAAGACAACGAGCAGAGTGTTTTATTTTGACCACTTAATGAAAAACAAAATAAAAAAGCAATGTTCAAAACCAAATCCAAAACGGCAAGTTAAAACTTTGCAAATTAGTGAACTTTCTCGAAGAAAGCGAGGCCGAAAGGTTAAGTGCCTCCTGACTGGTTATCTACACCCGCAAATTGTGAAATCAAAATTGAAACTGTAAGGAACATAAAACTACATTACGTCAAAGGTATCCAGGATAATTTTGATACAAATTTAAGACATCATACATATCAACAATATCGTGATAGGTAATAGAAATTGCATATAGTTGCTGCATGGGACCATAACACTTCCCAGTAATCCTTTTATACCCTTCCAGGAATACTAGTAAACCAAACTTAGTAAAAGTGATATTTTCAAAATATTTCTATGGCAAGTCCTCCATCAGCAATTTAGATCTAAATAGGAATAATTAATTTGGCCTTCTTCGAGCTGTTTGTAGAACCCTTTTTGATACAGTTTTGCATATTAAATTATTAAAAATGGTAGGTGAAATCCCAAACTCTATTAATTTTGTGTTCTAGCATTACCTTAGTTCATGGACCTGCTATCGGCATTGTATATGTCTTGTGACTGCTGGTGATAAGCTCTATCACACCTGTATTTTTAAGATTTCTTATCCAGATGATCACAATTGCCGGTACAGCGAACGAGACTAAAACGTCTAAGAGTTGATTCTTGTTTACTCTTTCTGAGCATCCGGTTTTACTTCTGTGGTGGAAGTTAACGTGTTTACCTATATTTAAGTTTTAAAAGATTTAACTTTGCTTTTGGATTTTATTTTGGACATAAACTAGTAATGTATATTAGTTTTTGATTTCGTAATAACAAGTTCTTAACATACAATTTTAATATGCAGAATTAAAAACAAAGACAATTCTCTTTATGTTTTATATTATATCTTCCATGACTTGTAACAAGTTACACAATAAACCAACACTACAAAATATGTACAATACATACTGATCAAATCGATGAACTGAGTCAAGAAGTAAAGTAAATTTGAAACTGACAAATAAGGTTCAACACAGGGAAGAGATGTTGCGTGCTCCTAAAGGGTAAATATACCTGCTGGCTAGCTACATTCGGCAGATGTGTAATCAAAATTAAGTGAAAGAAATATGGCACTTTTTGACGTCAAATATATATATATCTTGGGCAATCCTGGACACAGGGACATCATACTTCTCAACCATATTGCAATGGTGGTCATAAAACGTTTTGGAGGGGCCTGATGAGCCTAGGTTTGCAATATCCCTAGGTCAAAAAAATTATTTGAAAGCAGCTTGCTTCGTTGTATTAAGTTCCTGTACTGAAAACAAGCTTAACCATACGTATTAATTGTGAAACAAATACACCATAAGCTAAAGAAACAGGCACTGTATAGTGCATAAAAGAAAAAGCTGGAAATAGAAAAATTAAAGTCATCTCGTTAATCATACAGTTTCAAATATAGCCTTTCGTGGGCGTCATAATTGAGGTATAAGTCTAAAGTAAAACTTGAAGAATCAGTCGTATATTTTATTCCAAACTCACTCGCATAGATGATATTGACATCGTCTCCAGATTTAGAATTATTAAGAGACAGACCTTCGCTCTAGATTTAACAAAGTTCTGCATATATTCTGTTTATGAAGAACAAAAAAAAAAATAATAATAAACGGCAAGCAATGGTTCACAGTTGTGTCCATTGGTACATCGATTGTTTCTTGAAAATTATATCACCAAACACAGCAAATATGGTAACTATCAAAAACTTCTAACATTTTGTTGATGGTGTTTTCAGTATATTTTTGTTTGAAATCCGTATGATTTTTGCCAAAATAACAGAATCCGTGATTAACACTAGATTTGTATCTTGGCTTACAGTTTTTGTGAACAAATGACAAGTGAATAAGATTTATACAATAGTATATTTCTGACAAAAGTATTGCCTAGTGAGTTTGTGATATCCACCAGCAGAGATACCGGCTCAGTCGTTACTCATTCATATTATACCAGTGTTAATATTACAGCACTAAACGGCAGTTTCGAATACAATTCCTCATCAGTAGTGCTTCGAATAAAATTGTGAAACCAAAATGTTTTCAATGTGTTAAAAAATATCCAAAGGACCGTTTTTTAAACTAAATTAAGCTAAGGGAAATATACTTCAGCTTTTCAGGATTTTCAGATTTTAACTAGCCGCAAAATTAGACAAATCTTATATATTTGAGAATTCAAAAGTATTGCGTACTAAGTTTGTGATATCCTTGATGAAACATCCCTCAGCAGAGAAACCGACTCAGTGGTTTAAATAACCTTTTAAGATGTTCCCGCAATGGTAAATTTACTGTACACGAATTGTTCTATTTTTTATTTTTTTTACTTATAGAACCCCAGATGAACCCAAAAAGAAGCAAAAGAAACGAAAGGCAAAACCAATGACATCTACCTCTACAATAACAACGACATTATCAATAACATCAAGGAATGATCATCCAGGATCCTAGAATAATATCATTTGTATACTGTCTTGTATTGAGTAGATCATGACACGAGAAATAGAGTTTGTAGGTGAGGAAATCATGGTCGTAATAACAAGCTAAAACACCTGAACTGTGATATTATTATATGTGAATTTAATATTGTAATAAAGACGCGGTACAGTTCTAATAATAAAACAGTCGTGATCACAAAACGACTGTTGCTATACAATAATATACTTCTGAGTGGATAAATATGGCGCAATATTGATTTTGAAATAATATTAATTATTGAAAAAAAATAAAAGCAGGGACCAAGACGACAGCTGATGTTAATACCGTGCCATATTTATCCACTCTCAAAAGCCAATAACTGTTTTTTATATTCAAAATGCTTCAAATAAAATAAAACTTTTCGGATTATACTCAATCATTAATGTAGCAATATGTTTTGGAGCTGATGCAGTTATGATTTGACTTTGATTATGACGTATTTTGATCTATGACGTCGAAAACGTGACAAAGTGATATTCACAGGTTTTTTTATATTTTTTGTTTTTATATTGAATTATATATAGAACTTTATTCTCTTGAGCTTTTAGAAAGAAAACAAATCAGAGAACGCTTTTTAGCTCATTTAAAATCTTAATTAGTCTCTCATGCAAAGTATTTCCTTAGCTAGATTTGGTAAAATATATTTTAGTCTTTTGGGTATCTTTTCAACATCTTGAAAAACAAATTTGGTTTTACAATTTTGGTACAAGAACTACTGATGAGGAAACGGATGTCTAGTTCTGTAAAATAAAGATGGTATAATATGTAATTCAATGCGTTGTATTTTAATTACATATCATACCAGTGTTACCCTTTACAACACTAGACGGTCGTTTCAGTTAAAGTTTAATCAAAAATGTCCTAATCATATTAATTACAATTTCGTCACATACAATGAACAATATCTGAGTAACGAGTTTTTATTCCACCTTTACCTTGTGAGGTTTTCATTTAATTATTCATATTTGCATTAATTATTGTGAAAGGTAAGTGTGACCGTGTACTTCATTATTCTAATTTACATAACGTTTGAAGCGAAAGCCTATGTAATTGACGTCCCTATTCCCTTAATCGCACAATGTTTTATGAAATCAGAAAACCATTTCTGTATTACTTGTCAAACATCTTTTTTTTAATGAATCACATCTTCATTGTAGGTTTGTCAATAAATACGATCTAGTCTTTTTGAACTTGTGCTGCTGTAGTAAATATTTTGATTTTTTTATCTATTGAGGTGAAGGAGTACGTATTAAATGTGTCAACCCCTTTAATCACACATGTTGTTATATGCTACCAGAATATGCCTGTACAGTCAAACCTGCCTTGAAGGTCACTTCTATATAATGGCCACCCGCTTTTAAAATTTTGTAACATTTTATCCCAATATCTCTTGATTCATTTTATTCGAACCTGAATATAAGGGTCACCTGCTTCAAAGGTTACTATTGCTGGTTCTCTTATCTTGACTTTATAGACAGGTTTGACTATATTTATTTTCAAATATTGTTAAAGGTACTTTGACCCTGTATATGTATTAAATATTTATCTGTACTTTATCTGACGTGTTCTAATTATAATTGTCATTTGGTATTTTTTACATTTTTTTATTTTATATGTTCAAAATTTGCACCTGACAAACCTATCTCATTACTAAATGCACTGCAATTTGAGCTCAAGCAGGCTATACTACATCTATTAAATCAAACTGTCAGAACAACCAAGAACAGACGATAATAGTACATACGAAAGACACAAGTATCAGAATCAAGGCAAAGGTTAAACACATGAGACAAACCAATAAAACAAAACACCAATATCCTTTGGAATGTTGCCGTTATCTGGTATAATGTGGCTTTTCATTAGTGAGCAGAATAATGGTTAAACAATCTCAGAAGGCAATAATTTCGTATTATTGTCAGAAATGTCAGTTATGTGGAACTTCACAAAAATTATGCAGAAATGAAATAATTTCATGTGAATATTTAAAAAGTTTCAAATAAAGAACATAAATGAAAATGTCCAAGATAAGTGGAATATGATAAATATTTATATTTCAACAAAAATATGTATGAAGGTGCAGCATGGACATTGGCGAGTTGTTTAATGTGCGTGTTTCATGAGTCCGAGTTACAATGTTTATTTACAAAATGAATAAGCCCGGATGTGCCAAGTTATCGTGCGCGACCTATACATAGAAAAGGAAAATTGAAATTAGAAAATTACATTCTCACACCTGTGACCAGGGAAACGAGTTATTTTACTTGTTATACATTTACCTTCCATTTCTCGGTTAAGATAGATCACATGAACAGTCGCCTTGTCAATTGGATTTTTCTGAGTTTTTAAATCTGGTTTTACTATGAAATACTAGTATAGGCCATTTCGGATGACTTGCAGGGATTTTGATACCTAGGCTTAGCAGGGCCTTAAAATCCTATGGCCGTCATCACAATACTGTTAATAAGTATGATGCCGCTGTGTTCGGATTGCTCTGGATATATTTGACGTCACAAAGTTCCATGTTCTTTTTACTCAATTTTAATTACACACGTGGTGGGTGCAGCTAGCTAAACTGGTGCATGCACCACCCGGCGCACACAGTATCACTTTCCTAGTTGAAGTTCAAGTGTTAAACCAAATTTGTCAGTTTGTGGGCGTTATAATTCTGGTAGTCCAAATATGAAGTAAAACTTGAAGAATCAGTTGTATATTTTATTTCAATCTCACTAGGATAGATAACATTCACATAATCTCCAAATTTAGGACAAAGGCATCCATGTATCTGTGTGTGGAGCTTGATTTCAAGTAACGAAATAAATCAGCAGAAAGTTATGGTGCAGATTGTGCCAAATGATATGTATGTAGGAAAATTATATTGCCAAACATATCAATCCATGTCCAAACCACAAGCAAAGTTAAAACTTTGAAGCTGGTAAATCACGTGAACTTCCACCAGGTGAGACCGGGTGCTCCGGAAGGGTAAATATTTCCTGTTTAGCTACCTACACCCGCCACGTGTTATTAAAACGAGGAATGAAAGAGCGAGGAACTAAAGGGTGTCAAATATACACAGGGTAATTTTGGAAACAGAGATATCATACTTATCACTTTATTGTGATGGTGGTCATGCAATATCCTTGCATCAAGAATTTTTGTAAGCAGATTGCTTCGTTGTACAGGGTATTTCAGAAAACATGTCCTCATTTTGCGTCTTAATAAAATATGTAGAAACAAAGTTATGACCATTTAAAGTCGGGACATGTTTTCTGAAACGCCCTGTTTAAAGTTCTTATGTAGATTATTAATTGTTAAATAAATACACTATAAGCAGGAGAAGCAGGTATATTGTTGACAATAGAATAGTCGAAGTCATCACGTTTGTCATACATTGTCAAACATAGCATTTAGTTGGCGTCTTAATTGAGTCCAAAGTCTTAATGTGTAGCAGTTTTATTTTCCAACAAACAATCGCTATATCAATGGGCACCATCTTTTATTTCTATGAAGCAGAATTTATGCAGAACCTTGTTAAATCTGAATAAGACTGTCACAAAACCTTGTTAGATTTGAAGGATTGTCGCTTAGTCATTGAATTCCATATACATAATGTTCTAGTGTACAAATGATGTTCAGTCTCTTAATGATCCTAAATTGTGAGATTATGTGAATGCCATTTATCCTAGTGATGTTGAATTAAAGTTAATAAATGATACAAGTTGAGTTGAGTAATGGTGTTTAACGTCTCAGTCAAGAATATTTCACTTATATCGAGACGTCGCCAGCTATAGGGGAAGGTGCAGAAATTTTGCCTATGCGTTGCGCTGATGGCATTATACAGCAGGGTTCTTTAGCGTGCCAAGCCCACCGTGACACGGGAACTCGTTTATTTTAAGTTCCCATCCGAAAAATCCGTGACTTTCATTTCGTAATGCCGAGTGCTTGGCGAAAGAACAGTCACTACCCACTTTCAAGTCTTGGGTCAGACTCGGCCGGGGTTCGAACCAACGACCGTCCACTTACGGAGCGAGCACTCTAACAACTGAGCTATCGCAGTGGTTTAATAAATGATACGACTGATGTTTCAAGTTTTTTCATATTAACCCTTATAGCTCATTTATGACGTGCAGGAAAGGCTACTTTTGAAACTGTATGACAAACGTAATGACTTCAATTTTTCTATTGTCAACTTTCCTTTCCTATACAGCAATATACCTGCTTCTCCTGCTAATGGTGTACTTGTTTCACAATTAATACCCTATGGTAGAGCTTGTTCCCGCTACAGGAACTTTTTACAACGTATCTAGCTGCTTACAAATAAATTGTTTACTCAGGGATATTGCGTCTAGGCTTACCAAGACCTTCAAAAAGTTTTATGGCCGTCAAATATTACAATGTTGTTGATAAGTAAGATGCTTATTTGTCAAAAATCACCCTGGATATATTTGACATCCCATAGTTCCATATTCATTACTTTCTTAATTTCGATTTTACACTTTCCCTGTGGAAGTTCATATGTTTAACTTAATTTGTCAGTTTTCAAAGTTTTAACTTAAAATTGTGAATTGGACATACACTGGTATATTTGTTATTTATGATTACTTGATGAATAAAAACAATAACAACAAATGAAATGTTAAAATTATTTATTCCATGCTATTTGTATTTATATAAAATTCAGTATATAACAGGATCCAGAATATATATTTAAAATTCAGTCGAGGTAAAATTTTTAAAGAGAGTTTGGCTGAACCAGTTAGATCTTCATGAATTAAATCTTATTTATTGTACACAAATAAAATGTATAATTGTAAAATTTGAAAATTTAAAAAAAAATGTATTTTTTCTGAAAACTGTTTAACTTCATATAACAAGCTTGTTTTATAAATGTTTGAAGTGCTAGCCAATGAGTAAAGACCTCTGGTAATAAAAAAAACATTTGTTTGAATATAACAAATATAACTAACAATATTGTTACTAAGACAACAACAAATGATAGATGATAAAACAGATAATATATATACAGTAAAACCTCAATTCATCGCCTCTATTTGTTCAGTCAAATTTTGGCATTATAAAGGGGGTTGGCGATAAATTGGGGGGAGTGGAGGGGAGAATAAAGAAAAACAAAATGGATTTTGGGACTTCAAAATAGTGTGGCAATAAGCGGGGTGGCAAATTGATTGAGGGGCATTATAACGAGGTTTTACTGTATATAACATATATATATAGTCTGTAAGTGATATGTTGACAAAGTGTTTATAAACACTGATGAGTCTATAATGTAAATAGGGATATATTAATGACAAATTAATGCATGAAGGCGTGAATATATGCATACGATAGAACGGTATTAATACCTATTTGTGTAGATTATACTCTCCCGTGTTTATAAATACTCTGCCAAAATAATGCTGACGTACTATAGTACAAATATCTGTTGTATATGTGATAAACAGACAAACAATACAAAAAAAAAACATATATCAGTCAACTTTTTGTACAACATATAATGTCAAATAAAAACAGGTTATAACTGAAATGTCACCCAATCAAAAATATCCTTCAAACAAACCTCAATGTAGCCCTTGGAGTCCTAACCATATGCATTATCAAAATACAGCTTTTAAATTCATATATTGTTCCTGTGAAGTTTCATAAAGATCTATTCAACAGTGGTGGGTGTAGCTAGCTAAACAGGAGGTGCTTACCTTCCAGAGCACCCAGCCTCACTTCCCTGGTGGAAGTTCACGTGTCTAGCCTGACTTGTCAGTTCCAAAGTTTTTACTTTGCTTCTGGATTGTGATTCGGACATGGATTAGTCTGTTTGATTTTGATTACAAGATAAGTGACAGACAAAATGTTGTCCAGAAAAAATGGAGTAATCACTATATGCCTCTCCTACTTTGTTTGGATGACAAAGTAAGACAATGTGAAGTATCACTGGAACGATGAAGACAATAACCTAATCAATATTTATATAATGTGGATTGTTGACTGGTTGATCACTCCATCTTTCATCACAGTTAACTCTGCATTTGGTTGATTACCGGGTACTTGCCACTAATAATGAGCTTTATCTCGTATCTATAAAATGAAATTTTGATTTCCACATAACAACACACTCAATGAAAGTTTACTTAGTGACAATGATAAGAAATACAGAGTACAATTAACTTATTAAATGATGAACAAATAAGTAGTTTGGTTATTTTAATATTACTGCAAAATTATGTCAAATTGTGCACCAAAGCGAATATAATATGCTATTTAGAATGTCAAGCATAAATAATTAATGAAAGCAAATACATGTAACCGATACCTAAATTCACAATAACTGGCTTAAAATGTGATTTCCAAATATCTTTTGAATTCAAAGGTAAATAATATCTATATCTATGTAAACAGTTTGTGTTTTTTTAGTTTGTGTTTGTGTATACTGTAGCATAGGAACTTGTATTTATAAATACACATATTTTTGTAATGAAAATATTCACACAAATTTTGAATTCATGATGCAACTCATTCATGATTTTGAGTGAAAATAATCTCATAATTGATAAAATTTATCTATAGCACACACACACACACACATGACACACACACACAACACACACACATACATGTACATGCACAAAGACATTTTAAAATGAAAGACACAATTTTTGATACATTAAATGGAATATACTACATGGAAGTATCACAACGTTTTATATACATGTATAATATCCCCACAAAGGAATGTGTAATGCCCTAATGTTTACTCTTCTTGTAGCACCACTCAACACTCGTCCTTGCTTATCTTAAAAGCTCAATTAAATGTATTTACATTCATGAACCGCTATGCCACATTTGATTTCCCATAAAATTGTGTTTTAGAAAATATAGTTATTTAAAGCCGTACACGAAAAATATCAACATAATTAAAACATTATGCATAAATCTCACTAAAAAAATAACAACAATAAATTATAACAGCATTTATAATATTGTTTAAAAAATAGCTAAATGTATCTAAAATTTAACAGGCTAACTAAATAATTATGACTGTTCAGTTTTAAAATATGAATGGCATCTTTTAAAACAATTTTATGAAATTTATAACATTACATCTGAAACATGTACTATTCTGCATTTCAGTGATTTTATTAGAGTCTCTACATTCCCCTCACTTTAATTTGTTTCTGTTGATAATTGCACTAAGCTGCCATTTTAAAAATAATAATAATAACACTATAAAATTGAGGCAAAAAATATATAAAAACCTGTCACCTATACATAGGAGCACCTGCCTAAAAATGATCAATAGCAAACTATAGCAATACATGTAATTACCTATAGAATTGAAAATAAAATGAAGTAGTCCAATGCTTTTATGAATTTTACATCTCTAAAATAAAATTTAGAATAACAATTTTTGCAAATATTTAGATCAACACATTCACTGTATACAAATTATACATTTGTGTAAAAACTTGAAGCCTTGATGTTTTTTGTTGAAAGTCATCCACTACATTTTTGCATCCCTTATTTCTAATAGGAAAATAATGTAGCTTTATACATGTATATCTTATATATATCCGTGGGTTTACACTATCAAACACTTAAAATCTTTAGTGTTTAGACTTCAAAACATTTGTCAAGTTTACAAGAGCTCTAAGATAATAGAATTCCATCTTATTTTTCTTAAAACTTTGATCAAAGTTCATGGGATTTAACAAATCACAATTCCGAAATTAAAATGTCTTCATACATATACCCTTTTCATGTTTTATTGGTATTATTTCTATGTTTACATCTATCTTTTTTTTTTTAAAGTCAGAATTGTTTTTGTGAAGTCAAGTTGACAGCAACCTTCTGTTTTTAGTTTTTGTGATGTCAAGATGATGGCAACCTTCTGTTTTTTTTTTGTTTTTTTTTTGGTGATGTCAAGATGATGACAACCTTGTAGCTTTTTTTGTGATGTCAAACTGTTGGCATCCTTCTGGGCTATTTTTTGTATGTGTGATGTCAAGATGATGGCAACCTTCTGTTCTTGTTAGTCAAAATGCTGGCATCCTTTTGTTTTTTGTTTTTGAGATGTCAAAATGCTGGTATCATTTTGTCTTTGTGATGTCAAAATTCTGGCATCTTTTTTTGTGATGTCAAGATCCTGGCATCCTTTTGATTTTGTGATGTCAAGATGATGGCATTATTTGTTGTTGTTTTTTTGTTTTTGTGATGTCAGAATGATGGCAACCTTTTGTTGACGTGATGATTAGATGATGACAATCTTCTATTTCTGTGTTGTCTGTCAAGATGATGGCAACCTTCTGTTTTTTAAATTTAAATGTCTGTGTTTACTTATTGTATTTAATATCTCTCCTTCTGATGGCTCTTGTAAATTCCCTCTGAAAGAAAATAAACAATTCATGAAATTACTAAACAAACTCAGGATGTCAAAATGCAGTATGCGAGTGAAAATAGTATGTCAACCCTTGTCAATATTATAGTAAAACCTCAATTCAAGGTCATCATGTGTTCAGTCACATTTAAGCATTATAAGGGGGTTTCATTGTGATAAGTTGAGAAAGGATTTTAAAGAATATTAAAGAACAGGATTTTGTAAAGGTGTGAGGTGGTAAAGTGACCAATCAGCATAAAAATTAGGTTTTACTGTATTTCAATTTCTGTGATATTGACTATTTTTGAGAACTTTTTCCATACCCATACATGTAAATGTGTATGTTAATACCCCAAATACTTCAGAAAAACTGACATCACATTCAAATAATGGAAACGTTCTTAAAAGAGCATATTTTCTGCTTATAATAAACCACAACATACAATTCATGTGTCCAATTTGTTGCAGTATTTGTGGAATCCTCTTAATTATTATGTTTATGCAATTTAGCATTATAGCTTGGAATAGGAAAAAAACTGCTGACACAATCTTATACAACAAACCTACTAATCATACAGTCATAATATACATATAATATACAGTAAAACCTGTGTTTAAAGGCCACCCAAGGGAACTTAAGGGCAAGTAGCAAATATATACAGCTTCAAATAGCATGAATAAACAGCAATTGGAATAAAATTTTATTGGCCTTTATAAGTAGATTGTCCTAATAAAGAGGTGGTCTTAAAGGCAAGATTAACTGTATTTAACAAATACCTGAACATTTCATGTATAGACATGTATCTGATGGATTCCTCCATTAAGCCAGATTCACTTCTAGGTCTACTACCTTCATTTTCGTTATTCCTGTCCCATTTCATGATAAAATTCTGAAATTAAAACAAAATGTGGTATCTATTTAGGAAGTAGGTAGCTAGGACTCCAGCTTATGAGAACATGTTGCCATTGAAAGCAAGTTACTACATAAATGTACTTCAAAATAGCTATAGGATAATTTCATGTAGATGGGTAAGTAGGGCTTTCTTTTTGGCATTAACCATACCATACATTTCTTTAAATTTCTTTATTTTGATCTGACAAAAACAAAGAAAAAATTAAATAAATCTGCTGATACATTAAAGGGTTTATCTAAAACTGAATTTTTGAAAAACTTAAATAAACTAGAACTGTCTCTTGAGAACCAAATACCCCCTCCCCTACATTTTAAGTTTTCTTGCAACCTTGGCCTTTCCAAAAAGACCTTGGTTCAAAGTCATGACACACCTTTGGACCATAAAAATTATTCATGTGAAATTTCATGAGAGTCATCCAAAGCATTAATGAGATATGGTCCAGACACCATTTTATACGGATAGACAAACAGACAGACAGACAGATAGACAGACAGACAGACATGGTACGGTAATTCCTAAACTAGTTTGTGTGGGGTATAAAAAGATGTCTTAAGTAATTACCTCAATAATTAAAGCTGTAAAGAGATTCAGTACAATCAACACTGACAATAACCACCATACAATAAAATATATATAGGACCACCTATAAAGTATAATGGAAAAAATCATTAATAACAGCATAAACAAGAGGCCCAGGGGCCACATCGCTCACCTGAGCAACTTGCTAGGTAGAAGCCGAAATGAGTTCAGTATTGAAGTGAGTGCAGGGGAGGGAGGTTTTACAAACTGAAATCTATACTTCCTACCGATGCTTTTCACTAAACAATTTGTAAGTATTTCTATGTACCGTAAAAGGTTGATGTTTCGACAAGCCTCGGCTTATTCCGTTACCTTTTTCTTACAGCATTTCAACCAATGAAATAATTTTAAAAAAAATTTTCATCATGCAATCTACCAATCTCAAAAGAGAGAAAATGCATAGGTCGAATACTGTAATCGGGAAATGGCAAATAGAAATTATAGAATACAGCAGGATTTACATTAAAAATTAGCTTTTAAATACAAGTACAATTAATATATTTCTCATGAACAATATATTTAACTTTATATCAAAATACTTATATAAAAGAATACAGCATGGAAAATACACTATTATTTAACCATGATTTGAACAAACTTGAATCTACACTACCTGAGGATGCTTCCATTTTAATTTGAGCTTTCCTGGCCTAATAGTTTTTGAGGAGAAGATTTTTAAAGATTCTCTCTATATATTCCTGTGTAAAACTTGACCCCCCTCTTGTGGCCCCACCCTACCCCCAGGGACTATGATTTGAACAAACTTGAATCTACACTACCTGAGGATGCTTCCATTTTAATTTGAGCTTTTCTGGCCTAATAGTTTTTGAGAAAAAGATTTTAAAAAATTTTCTTTATATATTCCTATGTAAAACTTGATCCCCCTCTTGTGACCCCTCCCTACCCCCGGGGACCATGATTTGAACAAACTTGAATCTACACTACCTGAGGATGCTTCCATTTTAATTTGAGCTTTTCAGGCCTAATAGTTTTTGAGAAGAAGATTTTTAAAGATTTTCTCTATATACTCCTATGTAAAACTTGACCCCCTTCTTGTGGCCCCTCCCTACCCCCGGGGACCATGATTTGAACAAACTTGAATCTACACTACCTGAGGATGCTTCCATTTTAATTTGAGCTTTCCTGGCCTAATAGTTTTTGAGGAGAAGATTTTTAAAGATTCTCTCTATATATTCCTGTGTAAAACTTGACCCCCCTCTTGTGGCCCCACCCTACCCCCAGGGACTATGATTTGAACAAACTTGAATCTACACTACCTGAGGATGCTTCCATTTTAATTTGAGCTTTTCTGGCCTAATAGTTTTTGAGAAAAAGATTTTTAAAAATTTTCTTTATATATTCCTATGTAAAACTTGATCCCCCTCTTGTGACCCCTCCCTACCCCCGGGGACCATGATTTGAACAAACTTGAATCTACACTACCTGAGGATGCTTCCATTTTAATTTGAGCTTTTCAGGCCTAATAGTTTTTGAGAAGAAGATTTTTAAAGATTTTCTCTATATACTCCTATGTAAAACTTGATCCCCCTCTTGTGGCCCCTCCCTACCCCCGGGGACCATGATTTGAACAAACTTGAATCTACACTTCCTAAGGATGCCTCCACAAAAGTTTAAGCTTTACAGGCCGAATAGTTTTTGAGAAGAAGATTTTTGAAAAATACCAACAAAGTTTCAATAATTCTCAATTATCTCCCCTTTAAAGAGGGTGTGGCCCTTCATTTGAACAAACTTGAATCCCCTTCACCTAGTGGTGCTTTGTGCCAAATTTGGTTGAAATCTGCCCAGTGGTTCGTGAGAAGAAGATGAAAATGTGAAAAGTTTACGACGACGACGACAACGACAACGACAACGACGACGACGACGACGACGACGACAGACAACGGACAAATTGTGATCAGAAAAGCTCACTTGAGCCTTTGGCTCAGGTGAGCTAATAAAAACTGTAAATAGACAAATATCAAATATTAAGGACACCGCTACTTTTCTGATAAGATCCAAACTGCTATGGAAATGTACATTTGAATAATAGTTGAACACTTTTCATAGTATTTTTATTTTCATATTATATTATAACATGTATATGTATATGTGGTGTAAAGCAGTTAACAACCTTTTTCCTTTGTGAAATTTACAAAATATAAAGAAGGCTGTTGGGTTGGCAGTAAGGGGTAATATCACTGATCCTAAATTTTTACTTTCCATACAAGCATTATTTATACTCCATTTGGAAATTTACTCAAGTGTACATCCAAAGTCGGGGATTTTATATCCAGTGGGCCCATAACATGTTTGTATTTTCTTTTCATCATCTTATTTGAACTGTTTTCCTAATAACTTGTATTGTTTTCTGATCTTGGTTATGTTGGCTGTTGTCATGTACATGCTTTTTCAAGGCAAATTTCTTTATTCAAAGTACATGTAATTAAGTCTACATACTCACTCTATTAGTCAAATTCAGTTTTACATTCCATATGGTCCTATATGTTAATTAGTATATAATAGCATATTACATCTTTTTGATTTTTTTTGTCTTGACTATAGTTTATTAATATGGAGGACTTTACTTACTTGGTCAAAACTTTGGCATATGCATACAAAAATATACTCCAATTATTAACAACCATTACATCCCATAATACAACAAGAGCTGCCTACAACAAACAATAAACAAATTTGTTAAAACATTTTAACAACCAGAAGAAATCAAACTGATATCAATGTATGATTACCGGTATGTAGGTCAATTACCGATTGTAATTTGCTAACAAACAAACCTTACTGCTTTTGTTTCTATTGAGGTTAAACGTAATCCCAAGTTTCTAGTTGCATTGGTAGTGAACATTTTTGGCAGTTTTCAAAACAAAGAGTTGCAGTTTGATTGTTTAAATACACAATTTTTAAATTTGACAATTATCTAAAATGAGATGTAGTAGTCTCAAGTTATGTGTAGAGACTGGTAGATATTCTAATACAACTGATCATTTAAAAAAATTGTCATTGTTGTAGTATGTGTGTGTAATAGATAATGAATGCCACTTTGTTCTGGTATGTCCATTTTTACGTTTACCTGCCCCAAGTAAAATATTCATAAAAAACATGGTTTGCAAATAAAACAAATTCATTTAACCAAACTATTTCATTTCCGAGTTGACTATTTTTATTTTTATTTTGAGTTAACAAATATAATTTCTATTGAGTTTTTTATTCATGGGACCTATAAATCATTTGAAAAATACAAAAATTAAAGTTATTGAGATTAAAATATTCAACTGCAATATCAAAACATGGTTACAAACACTTACTGCAAAATCATCAAAATTATTTGGCCAATATTCTAGTTGTTGATAGGTTCCACACTCATATACTAAGCTGCAAATGAAACAACAAAAATAAGACTTGCATGTAAAAACAAAGACATGTCATTACTGGGTATTCTCTTTTTGATTACGGGAACTCCATTTGGCCAAGTGGTCTTAAGCATTTGTTCAGTCTTGCAGCTGGCCACTGATATTTGCAGAAACTAATGGTTTTTTAATCTATAGAAAAGTCTACCATTAACTAGGACACAAAAACCTGATTGTAAAGTGTTTCTATAGTGAAGACATGTGGCTGGGTTGTTATGGTCTCCGACTCAAGTCCGTTCAAATGATAAAAGAACGGATTCCCACAGAATTGTGGGATTTAACCTCACAATGAACTCAAGAGGAGTTAACCTGGCAATAGTCTGATGCCCTTTTAAAAGGAGTTACCACTGCAATGAACTAATATTATCTCCCATCCAAGGGGGAATATAATATATTTTGAGTTGCTTTAAGTCACTCTATAAGCGTAGTATACATGTATGCTCAAGTCAGACCTTTACAATGTCTCCATATAAATTAACTGTTCTCATACCAAATAGTATAGAAGTTCAGAAATGACAATTTTTAATCTTGAATAAATGAATGGTGTTTTTTAGAAGACATTTTTTTGTATTAAGATGTAACTGTTATGGGTGGTATCTGATATACTTACCCCCCTGGAGTGTGATTCTGATTTGGGTCATATTTAATTGTATCATGGAATATTTCTATACCAAGAATGGCATATGAGTAATACATGGCCTAAAATGAAATATAAGTATTTTTAGTTAACAAAAAATACATGTTTATTAAAATAATGGGATAAAATCTATCTCAAAAATGTGAAATTCTTCACTGCATATGCTTAGTGTAGAGAAATAGACAAGATAAGGATTCAATCTTGAATCAAAATTATTATAAAACTATTATACATGTCCATATTCATGCATCATTCAAATAACAATTTCATATTCATAATTTGTTCCATAAGACCTTACAAAATGAAGTGTATGTGTAGTTAGGATATATTTTTGTGTAGTAAGTAGTAATATGAATAATTGTCCTGTAATAACTTTTAGAAATTTTTATATAAATGAATCTATATTAATTATCAATGTTCAGATACTGAATCAGTCCTAGTATGGTAGAGGAAACTGGAGTACACTGAGAAAATCAATAACCTGCAGCAAGTAAACTCAAAAACTTAATCACACTACTATCTTATCGGACTTGAACCTAGGTGGTGAGAGGGTGTGGAGTGCAGTGACCTGTAAGTGCATGCTTTAGATCCTGTAAGTGCATGCTTTAGATCACTGGCCACAGAGTCACCCCTGTACCTTATAGATGTTGGTTCTCCAATCATTCTGCTTTTACACATAACATTAGTTAGTAAACCATAATAAAATGTTTTACAAATGTATAATGATGACAAACTTTGTAAAGTTTAAAGAAATAGAAAATATTTGTTCAGGGGGTGGTATACTTTAGTAACATGAACAATAACATATGTGTGTTGAACTAATTTTTAGGCTTTGACCTTAAACATGTTTTCATGATATCAAACTGCAGGTACTAATATATCCTTTAAATCAGTGTTATTTATTTATATGAACAAGTAATTTTAATTGACTTACCATCAGAATGCCACCAAATGCTTTGAGATTCCTAATTAAGTCTACCAGTGTGTTAGCAACTATTGACATTGCCTGAAAACAGAAATTACTACAAACAGTTAATATGATCATGATTAAACAAAATCCAATAATCATTAGAAGAATTCCTGCATAACTTAGGTTCTGTGTGTATGTGTCAAGTGACACACAAAATTGCTTTTGATTCTGGACGACACCAAAACTTAAATAACTTATACAGAATTGTGTAGATTCGACACACATGGCATATGCAAAAAAAACCTTGATTCATTGTTGCCATTTGTTCTGTCAGATTAAGGCATCATAAAGAAATATGGTGATTAATCAGGGGAGACTTAAGCAACATTTAAAACAAAGACTTTTAAATTTCAAAATACTTTGGCCATTAGCAAATTGGCAAAAGATATTGAGGGGCAATATATGGAAGTTTTACTGTATATTATATAAAATCAGACTTACTTTAATATGAGGAATTATCCTGAGTACCCTGACCATAATTAAAATATTAATTATTCTAACAATATTCCACAACTCACTACTATCATGTATTTCTGACTTTGTCCTAAAAATAAACATTTAAATCTAAATCCATAACTCAAGTACATATACTAAGATCAAGAGTGGAGTAGAATACACAGCCAATTTTTGTTCACATGAGCAAAAATTGGCTGTGTAATGGTGTTTTAAGCTCAGTAAGGATTCTTTTATTTTATTTTATTTTGAGGCCAACTCGTACTGGCAAGCAGGAGGATTGTGAGTGTTCAGAGAAAGCTGCAGGCCTTCAGTAAGTAAAATGACAAACTTTTTCACGCTAGAATCTGCCTGATGAATATTTGAGCCTTGCAGTGAGACAAGCACCAGATTTAGACAACTCAGCCACAGAGTCCCTACACACATGTAGAGGCAAACTTTAGTAAGTATGTACTCAGACACTATCTTTAGTAGCTTAATCTACATGTATTGACAATGTGACTACATATTTAAAATGAATGGGCATCTAATGGGATATTTTATGATACCCAACATGCCAGTCCATCTATCATAATTTAATAACTCACCTAACTAAGGGAAGTCCATAATTTGCTACATAAACTAACTGTGACACCTAAAATAGTACAGAGATATGAATAAATATACTTACTGAACAAAAACCTTCTGGAAAAGATGCTTCCAGGGTCAAAAAGTACAAAACAGCATTGTATATTGTACATTGTTTTAGAAGAGAACTTTTTAAATTGACATACACTGTTTTCATCCTATTTTTCTGACTAAAATACCTTTTGCTTTTTGATTTCTTTAACCAGATAAGTAATCTGAAAGTGCATTTGAGACAGACAAATAAATTATATAAGCATAAGCCATTATATTTCAAAACTTTGACCTTTGATAAACTTCTAATCCTTTTATGTGACAAAAATTTATACATAACTAATGTGGAGAGGTGTAATAGTGTTTAACACCCATCAAGATTCTTTCATTTATATTGAAGTGGTCAGTTCTGGGATGGTGGAGGAAACAGGAGTACCTGGTAAACAAACTGACAAACTTTCTTAAACTAGAAACTAGGATTTAAAACTAGATGGTGAGAGGCACTGTGATCTGTAAGTGTGCATTTTATATCACACAAAAACCCAGGTCTCTCATGGATATCTTGAAGTAAATAATTTGGTCTCACTAGAGTTTCTTTTATATCCCTACTAATTTATTAATTGGAAAAACCAAATAACTCTGAGTCAACTGTAAAAGATACTTGAGTACAGAGTTATACCCAAACTTGTACAGAGTTTGGATAAAAGTAACAAAAAATGTAAGCTTCATACCACTAAAGCTAGAGTAATTAATCCATCAAATATATTCCATCTCTCATATATGTATCGCTTCCATCCTAGGGCAATAAATTTTATTATTTGTTCTAAAAAGTAATATATCACAAAGGCGAAGTTCACAATCTGTAAATACAAAACAAATTTAACATTTAAAAATTATGATACTGAGCATTATTTTGTTAATACGTGTACATATGAACTTTTTTAAAAATATATCAAGTTATATAACTGGGGATGTCTTGATATAACTAAAATATTCTTGACTGGGACATTAAACACCATTACTCAACTCAACTCGGTAACACCACAACCATCTCTTCTGGGAGTAGTTTTTGTCTAGTCTGCCACTTACAAACATGATAAAATGTCTGGGCAAATCAGTTACAAAATGGATAATTAGCAAAACTAATATTACAGTAGAGCAGATGTGTACATAGACACCAGTTTATTTATACAGGTTTCTATGACAACTAGTAGAATTATTCTGTTATATCTTCAGCTAAAATACAGATGTGCCTAGTCTTGTAATTATTATTGGATTTTTTTTAAAACAATCTAACAAAATGCAGATTGGAAAAGACAGCTGAGAGAATTTAATGCCCAATTGTTACAAAACAAGTATACTTACATTTAAAACAGATTTATTTGAATTTAGTGACTGGTCATACTGAGTAGACAACTCTATCTAAATAAAATAAAATAAAAAACATGTTAAAACCTGACAACTAAAACACTGAATCACAGTTTATGATATCATGATAATACAAGAAAATGAGCTATCCTTACTTCAAGCAACAATCTTATTTACAAACTAAATATACAATGTATGAGAATTCAGTATCAGACAAAGACAGGGATGTGATCTATAATTTTTTCCTTGTAAATAAGGTGAATGATATAGAAAATCATATTTGAAGTCACATTATAGCAACATTTTTACACTTACTGGTACCTTTTTCAAAATAATGCCTGATCAATACTTTCCAATGGATAGATGGTATGTAAATACTGTCAGTCATTATGATTGCTAAAAATTACTACTGAATAAAGGTAGTTTCCCCTATGGAAAAATGACTTAAAATTTCCCAATTTGTCCACAAAAATTCCCAAAAACAAGTGATGCACTGAAAAATTAAATCAAACTAAACTGTCTTTACTCACAAAATATCAGATAGTACCATAATACTGTGCCTTTACAATGAAGGTACTAGCTATTGCCAGCAGATCATAATGCAGTTTGCTACATATCAGAATTTTAATTTTCCCAATCCCAAAGGCAGAAGGTAGTTTTTTTTTTAAAACAAGAGGCCCATGGGCCTTATACGCTCACCTGATAACTAATGGCTAGCTGATAGATTTAAAGTAAACGTAAATACTAAACCCCAATGACTTTTTTCTTTACATCAAAATGATCATTGTATCAATACCTACAACATTCTAATATACATGCCTATACAAAAAGTTTATAGTTTTCGAGATAATTAACCATTTCGGTATTGTTTTCACATCTGTGACCTTGACCTTTGAACCCATGACCTTTTTCTATACATCAAAATGATCGTTGTATCAATACCTACAACATTCTAATATACATGTCTATACAAAAAGTTTATAGTTTTCAAGATAATTAACCATTTCGTTATTGTTTTGCATCTGTGACCTTGACCTTTGAACCCATGACCTTTTTCTATACATCAAAATGATCGTTGCATCAATACCTACAACATTCTAATATACATGCCTATACAAAAAGTTTATAGTTTTCGAGATAATTAACCATTTCGGTGTTGTTTCGCATCTGTGACCTTGACCTTTGAACCTATGACCTTTTTCTATACATCAAAATGATCGTTGTATCAATACCTACAACATTATAATATACATGCCTATACAAAAAGTTTATAGTTTTCGAGATAATTAACCATTTCAGTATTGATTCGCATCTGTGACCTTGACCTTTGAACCCATGACCGTTTACTATACATCAAAACGATTGTTGTATCAATACCTACAACATTCTAATATAAATGCCTATACAAAAAGTTTATAGTTTTCGAGATAATTAACCATTTCGGTATTGTTTCGCATCTGTGACCTTGACCTTTGAACCCATGACCTTTTTCTATACATCAAAATAATCGTTGTATCAATATCTACAACATTCCAATATAAATGCCTATACAAAAAGTTTATAGTTTTCGAGATAATTAACCATTTCAGTATTGATTCGCATCTGTGACCTTGACCTTTGAACCCATGACCTTTTTCTATACATCAAAATGATCGTTGTATCAATACCTACAACATTCTAACATACATGCCTATACAAAAAGTTTATAGTTTTCGAGATAATTAACCATTTCGGTGTTGTTTCGCATCTGTGACCTTGACCTTTGAACCCATGACCTTTTTCTATACATCAAAATGATCGTTGTATCAATACCTACAACATTCTAATATACATGCCTATACAAAAAGTTTATAGTTTTCGAGATAATTAACCATTTTGGTATTGTTTCGCATCTGTGACCTTGACCTTTGAACCCATGACCTTTTTCTATACATCAAAATGATCGTTGTATCAATACCTACAACATTCTAATATACATGACTATACAAAAAGTTTATAGTTTTCGAGATAATAATTATAATCAGAGGTAAAAAAAATTAGGTCACGACCTTCACAATTGACCTTGACCTCATTTTGAAGATACTAACAAGAAGATGTCAAAACTGAAAACCCCATGTCATTATCTGGTCAAGTAGTCAAGTTATAACAATTTGAAGCTATTTTACGATTTTTTCAAAATTAAACGCAAAAACGCGTAACCCATTTTTCGACCGAATTTCACAAAATGAACAAACTATAGGCTTAAGACCCTAGAGAAGCCAAATATCTCATCAGATTTTTTCTCCAAACAATACTTTCGGAGAAGAAGATTTTTTAAGATTTTTGCACCCCTAGGTCACCTTGACCTAGTTATGGTAGCCATGGCAACGCCACGAACAAATCTGAATTGCACCGACCCAGACATGCTTCTGACCAAGTCTCATTGAAATCTGCCAAGTACTTTCAGAGGAGAAGTCGAAAATGTGAAAAGTTTACGACGACAACGACGACGACGACGACGACAGACAACGGACAAATTGTGATCAGAAAAGCTCACTTGAGCCTTTGGCTCAGGTGAGCTAAAAAGGAACAAAATCACTGACTATAAATGTTTTATCATATGTGGGGACCTATTTACCAAGTAATTGTATCTATATAAATGTATATATACTTACAGATATGACAATAACATTCATAAATGCTATAAAGTTTCCTAAGTAATTAAAGTATCTGTGAGCTATACATCTTTGTAGTAGTCGTACATGTGTATTGTTAAACCAGCGTACTGAGGGCTTCTATAAATAGATAAGTAAAATAGACCAAATATAAACATAAAAAACTCACTGATTCTACTAAATACATACAAACTGAAAACATGAAAAAACGTTATTTCTACAAACAGGTAGGAAAATATGGTTATCGTCTAACAAAAAATTTTACATGGAACAAACACATATTTTTTTATAAAAAAAATCTGCAAGATCAATTTCTTAAGTGACAAATATTACCCCCATCCCCATCATTGTAGAGTTGGTTATTACCCATTTAAATTTCAGCATATCATATCAGTTTACATTTGTACCAAGTTTGATTATAATCTATCCATAAATGTGAAATTTATGGAAAAGACTCTTCAGTAGTTTGTTGCAAAGATTCAAGGAGGCGTTTTAATGTGGACCTTACAAGAGGGGACTCACTGATTATGGGGTTAAAAATAAATGATGACCCAAGTAAATCATACAGTACTCACATCTCTATGATAATGTTCTGTTTCTAATAAATCAAAATATTTCTGAAATTGTGCCGATGTAAACATTTCATCTCCTCTGTGTTTACACTTCTCCATCTCCTGTTATCAAAACAATGAAAAATAAATTATTTCTTAAACAGGAAAATAACATCTTAAAATCAGTAAAAGCAAAGTTGAGTCCATTCCAAACATTTCAAAAATTCTCAGAAAAGTGCTAGATTGAAAGCATTTCATTTAAGACAAAAGGTTCATGGATAAAAAGTTCATCCAAAAACACACCCTTATATCTCTTGCAGTATTTAATGTTCAATTCAATTTTCATAAATTAAAGGGCCCCTCTAAAGTTTTCTCTTATGTGGCCTCATATCCTAGGATTTTACACATTAATAACTACTTGTTATTGCTACATCTAAAAATCTAAGGTCTAAATATCATGTATTCACCAAAGACGATTTTAAAATAATTAAAAGGTGTCAATAAACAGTGTCCAAAGTTGAAGCCAAAATTTTTATATATATATATTAACAATTTCATGACATAAGGATACTAGATATGAAAATTTTTGTATGTTCAAAAAAGAGAGTTTTAAAATAGCACTTTCATGAGAGAGAGAGAGAGAGAGAGAGAGAGAGAGATTACATGAGAGACAGAGAGAGATTGCAGGATACTTACATTAAGTAAAGCTCTTTTTGAGTGAGCTGGAAGTTTGGCATCTTTTACTACATTCTCCAGTAAGGTTAGTCGAACACCCTCACTGAAATATAAAAACAAGGTTAATAATAACATAATTTACAGTTGTAAGTTTCTATGAATCAGGTGAGGATTACAGTGTCAAGCTTCATTAAATGCCTCAGAATTAGCTTAGAATTATGACCAGGATACTACATTTGTATTTTCAAATATTCTGAATACTGACCTTGATCTTTAAAATATGACCTTTCATCATGGAATGGAGAGCATGTGTGTGAGGTTCATGAAAATCCTTCAAAGCAGCAATGAATTATATACAGGCAAAATTTTCAAACATATAAGACCTCTAGATTTGACCTTATTTCAAGAATCTGGAGAGAGTCTCCATAATGATGAAAATATAATTTTTTTCAATTATGCAGATTTATTTTGAGAATATGTAAAATACTTTGCATATTGAGACCAATGGTCAAACATGTATTACACAAAGATGAAATAGTCCCACATTTGTAAATATTTAACTTATTTCAAAACCAAATGGATGCTACAAAATAACTTTAATTTTACAATGTTAGTAATAAATGTACTTGTTAACAGTTATTTTTACCTGGAGAAACTGGCAGACTCATGCAAGCTTGTATACTGTTCCTGATCTTTTAACACTTCATATGCTGCTCTTACTCCAACTCTACGTCTTAATAAACTTGCTTGTAGTGAATCCTGTTATAAAGAAAACATTAGTAGTTGTGTGATACCAACATAGCTGGTAAGTAGATGGATAAAATTAACTGAGTTGGTACACTATTCTATTAGCATTAAAGAATACATATCAATAACTCATGCATTAATTAAACAGAATTTCAAATGAAAATTTAACTTGACCTATGTATTCATACAGTGAAGCTACATATCAAATACATATACAATTAAAATTGGTTAAACTTTTTATTTAAGTTATTGACCATAAATTAATTCATCTACAGAGAGACAGATAGATGGCTGAAGGAACAAGCTAATTCTAAGTACATGTACTTAGTATACATCAATATATCACTCACCTTGAAATAACCTCTAAACTGGTTATATATCACAGCCAAGAACATATTCATAAAACAGTAATTACCTGAAAACAAAGAAACAACATACAAATGCACAATTCACCGGTATATATGTAGTTGTATTTCAATCAATCAAAAACATTTACAATGTATCAGGAGTTTTGAAAAATAAAATCAGAAAATACTTTATTTTTATGAATTTTCACTAAGACCAATACCTGTAATTCCATCAATATTCGAGGATAATGCATCATAAACTTGAGGGTTCCACACATACTAAAATCAGTTAATATTTCAAGCTTTATGGCTATTTAAAAGTAGTTTATAATTTCCTAAAAAATTGGAGTAGTGTTAGAAATTGCAAAGTATAGAAGAGCTGCAACCAATCAAGGTAAATTCAAATATTAAATATTAATAATATCTGAAAGCAATTAGTAACCAAATCCTTAAAACAATAGTGTCTGACAGAGTGCAGTTCTATTCAATGCTATAGTCCTGTTTGGCGATGCCAGTAGAAGTCTTAAGACTTTATAATATAAATAAAGTCAATATGCAAATAATGGAAGATGTGACTTATGAGTCATATCATAAAGCATTTGATTTAACATACCATGTTACTCAGCAAGTTTAAGAACTAAGTGATGTTATACTTACCAACAATAAGAAATATAATAAAGAATAAAGCATACAGTCTGTTTGTCTGGTAGGCAGGCATCATTACTGAAAATATACAATGTAAACATGGTGTTAAAAAGAAAAGACTTACAAAATCAAAAACATGTTAATAATTTGACCCTGCTTGAGCGACAGGTTATGTCAAGTTGATTTGACACACTGGTTTATTGTAGCCAATACCAAAAACATTTCTGTAATATTAATTCTAACCTAATGCAATTCACTTTATTCAGAAATGTATAATAGTAAACTATTTTAATAATGTCAGCTTTATCGGCTGTACTCTGAAACCAAACAAAATACATGTACCTGTATATATTTTGATGGGTGAAAATTACAGACATGCAGTTATCTGAATCTTGGAAATAGATATATCCTACCCCTCACTACTTTCTGTGAATTTCATTCGACAATGCTGATCACATGGTGACCTAATATAATCCATATCAGGTCAGGTCTGTTCATATCCAGTCAGTATGAGAGTTATTTCCCCTGACCAACGTCAATGGCGTCCGCCTTGTAGTAAACACGTCATATTTATCACAAATATTTACGGCAAATACAGACACTAGTAAAGGTGTTGTGATATTGAAACAAAATATTTGATGTCCAAGGATAAAAGTGCAATTGATTTCTTTGACGGAAGTTGCTAGTAAGTCAAATTCATTATTATTTTCAATATTTTGTCAGACAGAATGCCAAACGATGGTATTTCTAACTCAGTCACCATTCATATGTCGCTCTGTGGATACATTCAAATTGGTTTGTAAATGATTTATTGATATGATCGATATGATATAATAGTTACACAGTGTTTTAGTGACATAATATGATATATTAAAAGGGTTTGTTTGGAGCTATAGGTTACTAAAACATACAGCAATGTCTCATCCTGAACTTCTCTCCGGTCTCCGTATCCGTGTACTGTATGTTTGTTTAAAGGTATCCACCGTGGGTGTTCAGGGTGATCGGTAGGATATAATCATTACACGGTATGTTGGTGACCTAATATGGTTTATACAGGGTCAGTAAATTCCATATCTGGGCTCGGGCTTTGCCCTCGCCCGATATGGAATTTACTGACCCTGTATAAACCATATTAGGTCACCAACAGACTGTGCAACTAATACTGTCAGTCCTGTCTGTAATACAATACATGTAAGGCAAATAATGTGATATCATTAGATGTCAAACAGTTCAGTCATGTTTTACGGTAATTACTGCATTACTTTTTCACATAAAAAAATTTGAAACATCCCAAATCTTAAAAAAATATGTCACCTACATCTTTTATGTCATATACCGGTATATATCCATACATGCTACAAAGTAATCTTGGTTGAGGGACTCTTATAAAGCATTGTAACCACACTACTGTTAATTTGCCCAAGTGCCAGTCTGAAGTTAGAAATTGTATCACCAGTAGTGTCAATATCTGTTTGTCTATTCTTGTCTTTCCTTGTTTGGCTGTTTTATCATTAATTTGTATTGTGCCATTTTCCTAATTGTGTTGGCTGTTGCCAAGTGTATATTTTTTAGTTCCAAATATTTTTCTTTTACTTAAACATGGTAAATAATATATGCAAGATTGTTATACAGTAATAAGTCTTTATAAAGCCCATCTTAAAGGTTGTTAAACCTTAAAAGAGCACACTTTAAACATATTAAATATAATAAAATACAATAAGCCTGCATGAATGTCCATATAAAACCACCTGTCTACAAAGTCCACATTTCTGAGGTCCGATGGGTGGTCTTTATACATAGGTTTTACTTTTCTATAAACTTTTCCTCAGATAAAGACTGACACTTTTCAGGAACAACAATCTTTATAGAAACAGCAAGTACATAACATGGGAGGAGGGAAGGGGCTGTAACATCAAAACTAGTACAGGGTTGGTACAGACATATGGACTCAAAATTTAAGGACTTTTCCAGGCCTGTATGAACCCTGTAGTAGTACATAACATCAAAACTCACCATCAGGATTATTAGCTGTTGTTAGGAGGACCAGTAGACTCATAAAGGAATCAGATAATGTCCGAAAATATTCTGACCCTTCTTCACCCTGTGACAAATATACAACATAGAACAAATCTTCAAATACAACTACTGGTAAATACACTTATGAAAAAGAAAGCCTGGCTTTAGTACTAATGGTACCTTTACGGTTTCAGGTAAGAGGCACTTTAAACTTGAAATTATACAATATTTACAATAATAAATTTATACCGATAAGGACATTTAACCTTTAACATGTGTTTTGAGTTGTATATTACAACATGCATCATTAACACTGAAAGTATTGTGAACAAATTGGTTGAGTAAATAATGATTAAATGAAAAGACATTTAAAATGACCTCTAAATTTTCACTCTACTGCTATAAATCTTTTTCTTGAAAAGTTGTCAGAGCTAATTGAATAAATAATTGTTTAAAGCTGCATCAGCATTATTACAGCTATTCACAGCTACAAAAAGTAATAGATACAAAAGCATTTATCTTGACAACTAATCAATGCTAATGGAGTAGTAATGTTTTTACACCCAACTCAAGGTTCTTTAACTTATTTTGAAGTGATAAGTTCTGGGATGATGGAGGAAACTGGAGTACATGGTAAAAACCACTGACTTTCAGGAAGCAAACTCACAACCTTTCTAACACTTGAATTTGCTGGAGTGGGATTGGTACCTGACAGTGAGCGCCATCGTGGTTCATAAGTACATGTATGTAATTAAGATCATTCAGTCACTGTGTCCCCTCCATGACAAGTAAAAACATTAGGAATAGCAAATCTCTGTAAATATACAATGTTAACAAAATGTATACTTACAACATCAATATCTGTACTATTACTGTCAGTGGATTTATTTTTCATCATCAGGTCAACAGTAAGGGTTTTGTTGTTGTTTCCACCATTCTTTAAAAGTACAAAAGTAAACATGTACATAATTTTATAAAATTATTGTCTATTGATGAGGTGGATATGGAATTATATGGACCTGATCAAAGTAATATTTTTTTGGTCATGTCTGTATAATTCTATATCCACTAATATTAAAAAGATAGTGATTGCTTAATTATATGACAATTCAAAATGACATTTAAACATTCAGAATTTAGTGTTATCAGCAAAATGATCCCAACTTTGGCATTACTTGAGAGGTTTATTGAGTCGGTAAAGTCGGTTTGAAAAGCTCTTTTAAATAACTTCTTATTATTTTAACTGCACTGTTAAATTTCTTTGTGTGAATGACATCTTTTGATGCAAAAATCACCTCCAACCCTGAGATTTCTCCAGACGCAAACATTTACGCTGCTCGATGTCCGACTTTTTATTTTTGTGTATTGCAAAATCATGTCATTGATGTCAGGCATGCTATCTTTTGACTTCTTTTAATTATAACATCATAATTTCCAAAGACGGAAAGTCCCTTTCCTATTATTGATCGAAAAGTTGTCAGCCAACTTTTTGTTACTATTTATAGCATTAAAGTGGTCCACCAACTATGTATCGACTTTTTCAGGCATTTTTATTGAATATCCCTATAATGTACCACTGAAATCGACCAATCAGAGAAAAGGAAAACTCTCAGTCATATAATAAGAAGATTTATTGACACAGTTGTGTTTTACTCCAGAATTTGTCACTTAAACATGTACTGTAGTGACAACAATTACAAGTGCAGTCAAAGAGTGAAATGGAGTGGAGTTGAGTAATGATGTTTTATGTCTCAATCAAATTCTTTGACTTATGTCAAGGCAATCAGATCTGGGATAGTTGAGGAAACTGGAGTACCCAGAGAAAACCAATGATCTTCAGCAAGCAAACTGACAAATATTTGGGTGGGGTTAAAACCAAAGTGGTGATAGGCACTGTGATCAGTAAGAGTGTGATTTAAAATAGAACTTAAAAATCCAGCCGATCATTTTATTTTTTCATGAATAGAGTGTAGTAATGATATTTTACTCTCCAGTCAAAGTTCTTTCAATGATATAAAGACAGTCAGTTGTGGGATAGTGGAAAAAACCAGAGTGCCCAAATAAAACCACAGACTTTAGCAAACAAACTAATATTAAATCAATAAATACCAGGTAAAAGTAAAATAAATAAATTAAATTAAATTAAAACATACCTTTGGTTTAGGGAACATCAGCATGCCAAGCAGTGTAAATATACAAAGATGTAAAGCAAGCAAAAGTAGGACACTGAAAATAAAAAAAAGGAAGCAGTATTAAAGCAAAACAAAATAAAATAAAATAAAATTGTCTGCAGGAATAAAATCCCATACCCTGTAAATACTACATATTCATGAGAGTTTTGGTCCGAACATGATTTTTCAAACATACCTTAGATCAAGGTTATGACACGCCTTAAATAAAACAAATGAAAACCTTTTGAAACAAAGAAAACTTGGAGAAAATAAACCTGTTTTATCAGTTTACACCATTATTTTTATCATATAATGTGATTAAAATCAAACTGACCCAGGGTTGTAGAGTAGTGTGAGTTTTCTTAAATTCATGCATGCTTTCAAAAATGAAACTGAAGCGCAAAGGTATCTACATAAAGCAATCAATTTATTTTTATCTTTAAGCAAAACTAATGATGGTGTGATAATTTTTTCATCACAGTGTCACAGGTTTGTTTGCATACTAGAATTAAAAATAAATAAAGCATACAATTACTCTAAATCATGTAAATGTACATGTATGCGGTTCGTAAAACTAATTAATAACTCAATACCTAATGACTTCTGGCATGGTTCTTCTAAGACAGTTGACAGTTTTCTTCATCAAATTAGAGTTTTGTAGGATGAAAAATGGTCTTAATAGTCTTCTGAATCTAACTGTCTGTAAATATATTAAAATAATCTGGTTACATAAATAAAATATATATTTGTAATTTAACATGTAAAATGTCATAAATAAGTCTCAATGCTATGGAATTAATTTCCCTTTTCACATTTTCATGACTTTTATCACTCAAAACTACACTGAAGATTATAGTAAAATTTTGAATGTTTTTAACAGATACGTTTCATTGCCGGGCCATAAAAGATGAAAAGAATTATTGAAAATTATCATCCTTGGTTCCTAATAAATATGTTTTATGTCTCGTTTTAAAAAAAGTCTCTACATTTGCAGTTAAAGTTGTCCATATCAATCATATTTGAAATAGTTGTCAGGAACTCAACCTCTATATAATGACGTTGGCTATCGGATTATAAAGTCAAACTCAATATTTCCTTTGGATGTCTTTACATTGCAGTCCCATCCATGTTCATCATATTTTTTAGCATTTGACTATCTGATTATGTACTGGTAGTCAAACTCAACATTTCCTAGTTTCATTTTATAATCAGATTTTACTATATTTCAATCATTTTCATGTAGTACAAATGTATTAGCTTACCTCCTTACACGACAACCCTATAGTAACAAACCAGTCAGATATAGACAAAACCAGAACAATCAGAGCTAGAAGTAGCCATTTCTTCCTAAGAAACTCATGTCTTCCTATTAATGTTATCTGAAAATAAATCAACCATTTAATTAAACATAAAAATCATCACATTTAAAATTCAAAATAGCAGGGATTCTTTCTGGACCACTTAAAGGGTCTGTGGGTGGCCTCAGTAGCCCGAGTGGTCTAAGGATGTGCTTATGAGTCACAATGCTTCACACCGTCTAGTTTTGAATATCACTTGTGTCAGAGATAAGACAGACCTTTGTGTGAGAAAGTTTGTGAGTTCCCTTGCAGAAGGTCACGTTTCCATGTTGTAGAATGTGATTCAGTGCAAATTCAGTTGGAACTTATCAAGTAAAAGTTTTATTTTTTGTTATTCTTGCACATTTATGCAGAAATAAAACAAATGCCATTTTATATAAGACAAAATAAAATAGAAATATTCCCAAATTTGTATCAATGTAAAATTACAGTATTTCTAGTCTGATTGAGAATATTGAATGCAAATGTCACTGCCAGCAAATTTGCAGAATTTTATACAAAATTTGCAAGAATATTTCAATTTTCTAGGCAAACAGAAGAATGGCATATTTTGCCTTTACATCTAGTTCGTGAAAAAAGTTTTAACCAAAAACTTACATTAAGATATAAACACTAACATTCAATGTATGAAAAAGATTCTTCTGCATTTCCTACAAGAAACCTTTGTACTATTCAACAATTTTTTCCATAATTCCAAAAGTCCAAAAGGCTATTCTCTGTAAAAGATTGTCAAGTATCAAAAGTTTTTACAGTAAATCAAATAACCTTGATGAGTGTATCCATTAACAGCAGAACAAGACACATGAGTTCTATGGACTCTGTTACTCCACATGGTATCTGTATCCTGTCTCCGCGACTCCTAATATCCGACGTCCAGGTGAGTGATGACGGAAACTCTACAAACGCCAACATGTGTAGTACAAAGATAACAAAATACCTGAAACTGAAATAAACATCAGTCATTAATATAGAGCAAATATTTATGAAATTCAATTTATTTTTCATATTAAATAAGGTGGAACAAAAATAAGGTAACTCAAACTATTAAAATACATTGTACTGTGAGTATGAGTACGGTATATACCTTTTGACTTTAATAAAATTACATCTGTACAGTTCAAGTAACACCATGAACCACCTCAACATAAGTGAAATAGATATTCTGGATTAGCAATGGCAAAAAATAAGTCCAGTCCTTTTTTTTCCTGTTGATTACAAAATAATAACATATAACACTTACCCAAGAACAGGTATTGAGTGATGCCATCTGTAAACCTTAAGAGATTTCTCATCAAGCTTGTGGTTTATATCTCTGTACTGAAATTAACACACAAGAGAATCAATGGTGTTTCTAATCACTGACAATAATTTACTGATGCTTAATTAAAAGTTTTCAAAATTTAATTGTTTCTAGGACAATTGTCAAAATGTTTGGTTAAAATTAATTAAAACTATCATGATGCATGTATTTAATAGGCCCCAAAGTTAATGTACTGTAATGAAACTTGTTTATACAGGGTTTGGGGTCTAAAATATTTAAATCACAAGTACTGAAAATTAAAACATTATCCTCAGTTACAGAAATTATCTTTCTTACACAATGATGACAAATATTCCATGTTGGTGCAGTGAGTTTTTTATTCAGCCCCACCTACCATGACTATGAGAGTGGACTTTTTTAGTCTCATCCACTACCTGACATGTCAATTCCATATTTAAATCATATTATGTTAAGTATTTGGTGACAGTATAATCACTACACATTTCCAAGTTGGCAGTAGGAGGGATTTACAAGTACAGCGGAAATATGTATCAGACAAAACCTTATTTACAATGGACACTCTTATTAAAAAAACATCTACAGTAGCTTGGTTGTAGAGTGCTCACTCCATATGTGAGAGGTTGTGGGTTTGAACCCAGCCAGGTCTGACCAAGACTTGTAAATAGGTAGTGATGTCTTTCACCAAACACTCAGCATTTAGAAATGAAAGTCACAGGGTTCTTCTGAAAAGACCTTAAAAAGCAGATTCCCCATGTTAAGGAGGTGTGGCATGTAGAAGAATTAACCCTCCTGCACATTGTAAAGGTAAAAATTCTGCCACTTCACCTATAGCTGGTGATGTCTCTACATAAGTGAAATGTTCTTGACTGGGACGTAAAACCCATTCAATCAATCAATTAAAAAACATGATTTATAACAACTACAAACCTTTGCAGCATCTTCAATGAATACAACAGCTTGTAGAATACTCAACTGTTATATAAGTGAAAATTAAATATCAAATATGAAAATGAATAAAGTTACTGGCATAAATTATATTAATATTATACAAAATCACTAGTATCTTAATCTTGTGCCATATACATTTGAAAAACATTTCCTTGATACAATAATTGGTAGTTATTTGAAATGTAGTTATCATTTACATTAACATTAATTTGAGTTAAGTTGTACTTGATTCAGACATAGAAATGATTCGAATGTTTTATTAATACCAAAAATGAAGCTTTCACATTTTTAAGGAACAAAGAAGAGAGAGGAGAGAGGGTGAAAGAAATCATTGATATATATATATTGTGCAAGCTTAAAGGGAAACTAGAAGATTAATGTTTTCAGAATGACTAGTGATTGGAAGGAATAGTGTGACAGTATTTTGGAAGAAGTCATTATTGTCAATTAATTATCATAGAGTTTACACATTATTTGCTTAAAGATTATATTACATGTATATCATTAACATTTTGAACAGAATATGTAAAATGGATACAAACCAAAATGTTTATTGTTAAACAGAGTACTGGTATAACAGCAGTAGTCAAGTAAGCAACTTAGCAATGTAAAAATGTCAATAGAATAATGTTAGATGTTCAAAAGATATTTAAATTCTGTAAAGTTACACAATCTTGTCTTTATTAGATGGTTTTGTAAAACACAGAATAGATACTAAATGATGTTAGTGCTACTGTGACGGGAAAAATAGTGATTAGCCGTTATATCTGGTTAAACAAAACTAGGAAAGACAGAATGTGTTATATGTGCTTTGTCTAAAGGTATGCTCAAATAGTTGATTTTTATGAAGTACTAAAATAGGTTAAGGAGAGGAATCAATGAAGAATTAATCATTTACTGATCAATTTTTAGAATACAACTAAATATGGATCACAGATAAATATTGAATAGGAAGAATTAAGAGTGCTAATCCTGATAAATAGGTAATGGCAACAGGAAGCGCAAGGTTAACTACAAAGGGCATATGGTAGATAGTGCTATTGAAGCTTTACCATTTTCATACTCAAGTTCTGGTTGAGTTACTTTATTTATCTCACCGCCAGCATCAAGTTCATGGTTAACAGTAACGTAAGTATTAGGTTTTACATCTATCTGCGGACTATTGTTAGAGATATCATGCGTTGGAGTTTTTGTTAGTTTGAGTGATGTCGGACTTGACGAAATACTCAAACTCCGATCATCATCAATACGACCCCCGTGTAAACAATCTTGATCAGAATCACCTCGTTGTATCACAACATTTTGTGGAATCTCGTCATCGTCAAATACTTCCTCTTCATTCATTGTGTCAGCATACCATTGTGGATCAAGGGGAAGGTCATTAACCGATCTGTCCATAAACTAAACTGGACAAAGTTAAATACTAATCAGCTGAGCGGGTCAGCTGATCTTATAGCGGTAACTTGTTTACAATAACCACAGGTACACCCACTTCAAGTTACTTCCGGAATAGAGTTATCCCCCTTAGTTGCTTGTTCCTTGTGTACTTTCCAATAATTTTTTAGAGTCCACCACTAGAGACCTAGAGAAAGGATTTTAAGGATTTTATTATAAATATTATAAATATATAGTTTATCAAAGACAATTTATAGATATGTGATACGCTATACATAGCTACTTTTTGCGGATGTGGATCTCAGTGCCAGTGGATTATATCCCAAGAGGTGCTTTTTTCAAGGAGGGACATACAGATGAGAGCGTTGACAACATAAAAATTCGATTTAAACTAACATCCACACTAGATATTAAAATATTGTTTTATACTGATTTTAATGTATGTTTTCTTTAACTCATACCTAAAATGCCAAACCAATGTAAATTTTTTAAATACGAAAACAAGGTTAGCTCTCTATAAGCAGGTTGCTAAACAAAACAAACATGGCGACTGACACCTGCTGATTTGGGTTTTTTAAAACTGTTGATAATATACTCTTTGCGGTAAGAATATTTTATATCAAGAATGGTAAAAATGACACGCTTAATTATTGTATGCATCCCTGGAACCTGGTCTAGCAATTAAACACAAAACAGATAAGCAAAAATATTCAACTGAGCATCCATGTTTATGACTGATGCTAGATAATTTCGAGCCAGACTAAAGTTTTAAATTTGACTGTCACATCCAGATCTATCGTATAGTATTTAAAATTTGCTACAAAATTTAGAGCCGTATTACGAAAAGAGTCAGACACAGATCGAGTTTAGATGTATAAGATAGTCAACACTCTTGTTGACAATAGACCAAAGTAATTTCTCATAGCTAGTCCACCAGAAAATCAAGGCTTTCATTAGAGCACATTTGCAACACCACCAAGCGTGTAATCGCTGTAGGAAGTGGTTGTTTCTGTTATACATCGCATGCTATTTTACAACGTCATGGTTGACGGTCATAATATGTAACAAAAGGGAAGAAACTCCTAAAAATCCACTTCCTCACCGAATGCCCTGGATAAGGATCAAACTTGACCCACTTGGGTAAAATGAGAACATTTTATCACAAGTCTTAAAGATCCAACCAGAAAGTCTAGCAGTATATCACTTGTATACAACACTACAACACCATTACTAGATCAATGTATACAACACTACAACACCATTACTAGATCAACCTGTTGAGATTTCCTACCTTAGAATTTTGCTCAACACAGCAAGGTTATTTTGACTTTTTGTTTGATGCCAATGTAACAAGAGAGGGTTAAACACCTGAAAAATCCACTTCCTTACTGAGTGTCACGACTGAGGATCAACCCCTCCTCCAAAGAAAATGTAAACATTTTGGTGCTGATGTAATTATGTAACGGGTCAGATCTGAAAAATGCACTTCCTCACAGAGTGTCCTGGCTGAAGATGGAACCCAGCTCACATGCAAGCATTCACTGCCACAAAAGTTCTGCACAAGAAAGTCTGGCAGTAAATCACTCTGAATAACTACTGTATAATACTACAACATTATGACTAGCTCAGTCCTGCTATACAGATAAATTTGCCAGAATCCTGAGATATAGCTTTTGGTGTACATGTATTCTTATTTCTATACAGAATGGCAGTATGCTTATGTAGCTTAATTCATACAGCTTTAAATGTTTGTCAGCATACATTTATAATTTGATTAATTTCTCTTTGTAGACCGTTATATATCAGATAAGTAGACATGGGTAAAAAGAAAGGAAAGAAGGGAGGGAAGAAAGGGAAGGGGAAGAAAGGTGGAAAGAAGAAGGAAGCACAGATGACTGCACAGGAAGCAATTTTGGCATATCAGTTAGTAGTCAGTACTCTATCCTAAGTGTATATTGACAGTGTCTTTTAATTTTCTCCATTTATCCATGGTTTGTATCCAGTTATTGATGTATAACTACTGAGTATGTAACATCATACTGGGACCTCCCAGACTATAGATGAGTGCTCTACCAACTGAGCTACGAAGAAGTTGGTAGAACCCTATACACACATATAATAATTTGTTTTTTTATACAGTGATATGTAATGTCACCATTGTATCAAACTTTATATCTCCTATCAATGTGGTTGTTTATTTGTTATTTAGGATTGGCATTGTGGAAAAGAAATTAGAAGATGTCATGTATGAAATCAGAGGTTGGGAAGAAAAGAATTTAAGGAATCAGGAAAGAGTATGTTTCATCAAAATGTTATCAAATACATTGTCATTGGATATATTAAACTATATTCTAATTAGATTGTTGCATCTTTGAGTTTTCATACAATAACAGTTTAAACAATCTTTAAATATGCTTTTTATTTTCCAGTAAGGTTTCTCACCCAAAAATTATGATGCTATGCATTTCTTTGAAATAATATAATATACATGTATTCAAGAAACATACACCATATCATGATAGCATTTACAGTCACTCTAGAAACAGATTTAGCTGACCTAGTTAGTGACCCTAATTTGAGCAGCAAAGAAAAGGGTATTCAGGTGCTGCTGAGTCTCATGTTGTTTTTTGTGGTGTACGATTTTCCTATCTTTGTTATCGTGGTGTCACTATAACAGGTTTATAGTATATGAGACAAAATTTAAAATTAACATCCTTCTACAAGATATGAATTTAATTTCATGACAGAATGAAAAGTTAAAATCTGAACAAGAATTACTGGTTCAACATTTGTTACAACAAGCCAGGCAAGCTGATAAATTCTTTGAAAATGAAGAAATCAAAAGTAAAGATGATGTAGTAGAAGCAATGAAACAGAAATGGGCAAGACAAAGAGAAAGGGAGAGAGAGGTTGAAGGTAAAATACAGTATAAATATACATTCATAGATCAATGCAGATGATTTTCTTTAGTTTAGCAATATCTTTTGTGTCTAGTTGTTTTCTATGAAATAAAGCACTTATGCATTATAGATTTTTGGCATTGTCCAATTAGATAAACCAACATAGTATGTTGGAAGACATGTTCTGGTCAATGAAACATTTTTCAGAACATTTTTATTTTGATAATCTTGGGGAATTTAGAAATAATATTCTCATGTTTTTACATCAGAAGTATTGGTATTTTTGTTTCATTTGCTCTTTCAACATTTTAGTCTGGTAATTTGTGTTTTATTTAAAAAAAAACCCAGTAATATCTCTTTAAAATGCCCATCAGAAACTTTGCCACCTTGCTTATCCTCACATTATTTTGAAGTCTCTTTAATGGTTTTTTTTTTTGTAATCTGTATATCTCCCTCAATTTAGTGCCAAACCCCTTTATAATGACAACATCTGACTCAACAAATGATGGGAATAAACCAGGATTTTACTGTATTTTTTTTGTATACAGATGAAATTTATTTATGTACAACAATGATGTATTATATAAATGTACAGTGCAGATTTAATCGAAATGTCAATCAATCAAAGTTAATCATGTATTACTGACACACCTCATTTCAGTATGAATTGCCACGATAGGATAAATTGAATAATTATAAAATTTGTTACTTATATTTTATTTCAAAAGAATTAAAAACAAAGATAGCTAACACAGAAGAAGAGATTGCAGCTGTGAAGAAGGATTTAGATTATTGGACAGAGTATAAAAACAAAGGACAGCATGAACATAGGACACATATACAGATTATAAACGGAGATATGAAAGACATGGAAAACAGTTTTGAAGATATGAAAGGTATTTATTTATAAATATTTGTGGTTAAATTGCCAGTAAATTAAGAGAAATAATGTAAATATTGAGAACCTTCAATAAGTGTTCAGTATGTTAACATTTTACTGTAAGTAATGATTTTGCAAGCTATTAAATGTGGAGTGTTTGGACCCAAATAGTTTTAAACTCCCTGCAAACTAGTTTGAGGGAGTATATAGGAATCACTATTTCTGTCTAAACGTCTGTATGTCAGTGTAAATCGTGTCAGGGCCATAACTCATAGCTGCTTTGGACGACTGTCATACAACTTCACATGTATAATCTTCATGGTCCAAAGGTGTGTCATGACCTTGAACCAAGGTCATATTGGAAAGGTCAAGGTCATGGGAAAACATTAAATGTTGGGGGCTTGGGGTATTTGGCTCTCAAGAGACAGTCCTAGTTGTTCTGGGACATAGTAATGACATCCCACATTGGATTTACTTATAATGTACTGGTATCATCTATTTTCTGTTTATTCAGGCTACTTAGAAAAAGGTCAAAACAAAGTCAAGTTAGAAATAACGTCACACACAGACGAAGAGTTAGAGAAACAGAAATACAAAGCAACAGAGGTAAAGATTATATTTTACATGGTTATAGGAATGATGTTATTTTTCCTTTTTAGAAGTATGCAAGAACTGGACATTTCGCACACTGAATAATTCGGGCAGCAAATTATGTTACGTGTGCAATACCCAATTCTTTCATACTTCCACAAAAAGAAAAAACTAACTTCATTTCTTATAATTCAATTTATAGAAATTTTTTTCAACAACAAATCAATACTTTAAATAACAATATTGCTGTAGCAAGTAAAAAAAGCATCACTATGGCATAGGAATTCAAATGCAAACATAACAGAAAAATATGACGAACCAAAATGCTTGAAACAAAGAAGAATTGAATTATACATGTCATACTCATTGATCTGCAGCAAGTGTTATCCAGGTCAGATACTTAAATCAAAATTGTCACCTTTTTCATCTTAAAAAAGCGATATATGGTCCAAAAATATATGCATTGTTGTACTACATGTAGTTAGTGTAGTATGGAAAATACTTTTATTCGTTTAGCAATATAAGTTTAAAAATAAAAATAAATGAAACTTGCTTCCGCAGCTACCTCTATATAAAGACCACCTGTCCAATAAGAACACTATTTTTGGTCTCTTTGTATCATTTCCCAGTCCAAAAGAACCTCTATATAAAGACCACCTGTCCAATAAGACCACTGTTTAGGTCTCTTTGTACCATTGTCCATCCCAAAAAACCTCTATATAAAGACCACCTGTCCAATAAGACCACTGTTTAGGTCTCTTTGTACCATTGTCCATCCCAAAAAACCTCTATATAAAGACCACCTGTCCAATAAGACCACTGTTGAGGTCTCTGTACCATTGTCCATCCAAAAAACCTCTATATAAAGACCACCTGTCCAATAAGACCACTGTTTAGGTCTCTTTGTACCATTGTTCATCCCAAAAAACCTCTATATAAAGACCATCTGTCTATTAAGGCCATATTTCTCATGCCCTGTAGGTGGTCTTCATGTACAAGTATTACTGTACATAGATATTTTGTATTAATTAGATATTGGTTTTTGTTACAGAATGCTATAGCACAATTAGATAAATATAGTAGACAAGAAGTACTAGATAATGATTGGCTTAGGAGAGAGGTATGTGGTGTATTAAATTATTTTAAATCAATTCAGATAATACTTATAACAATTAAAGCAGTAATTCTTTATACAACAATAGTTCCAGGTACATGTACGATATATGTTGTAAGACTGAATTTCCACTTCTGGTCGAAGTGTCAAATTACATGAACTTACTTGATACAGATCTAAAATTAAATAGAAACCATAAGATCCTTTAAAAAATTCTATTGAAAACAATAATATGGAAATTTTATTGCACATCTTTCAGAATGCCAAAGTGTTCATGGAAATATTTTTTCGGAATTTAGATTTGTTTAGTGAGAAATGACAGAATTTTGCCTCATAGATTGATTGGTTATTGCCAAAAATCATGTCTTGAATCAGTTTGTGGAAAGATGTAAAAAAATCAGTTTAATTTACGTCAGTATAATGAAAACTCTGTTTACAGGTTGATATTCACAGAAGAGATGTGGCAGATTTAAGGAAAATTGTAGAAGAACTAGAAAGAGGAAATCTAGAAATAATGAGTGATTTGTTTGAATGTAAAATAGAAGATTTGAAAGTCTCAAGGTAACAATCATCAACATAGTCAACTGTTTGTAGTGATGTGACATTTATGTTGATTAATTGTTTATGAGGTTTGACCAATTTCAGGTGAAGTGAAACACTGTACTTCTGTAAACATGTGACACTGTTAATTAATAGTGTGTGTAGGACTATAACAATAAATCAGGAAAACTTTCTCGTTGCTATTTTTCAGGAATGGCATAATTTAATGTGTATTAGAAAAATGTTGTATCTATAACTGATGGAAAAGATTAAGTACTTTGTTATTTTACACAATACATATTACTACTGGTAGTTGTACATATCATTTATAGTGAATTGCTGCAAGTATTATATAAGCTTCTACTGACAGCATGATTGTTGTTGACACAAAATAATAAGCAGCTGCTTCCATCTATGGTAACAAACACTTTGAGGAAAATGTCATCCAAATGGCATAAAACGTTTCACATGTACTTGTGTATCATAAAGCTATACTCCTTAAAGAAAAGAAGTTTGATTTTTTTTAAACTTTTGGTGTTTAAAAAAGGAATAATATTATATTAATACATTTTGAAAAAATTACATGTTGTAAGACAACAGCATGTGTAAGTGTGCATGATAATTTTCTGTAAAACATTTTTATTGCTTTTTTTAGGAACTTTTTCTTGACTCAGTTTGAAGAGAATGAAAATTTGGATGAATCAGGTGTATTAGAGATGGATCTGGCTAGTCTAAAGATTGATACAAAAACTCCTGATCCTAACAGAGCTAAAGCCATACAAGCTGCTGAAGGTTAATGCCCTTACTCTCTCTCTCTCTCTCCTTTTAATATTGATACAAAATCTTTTGATCTCAATTAAGCAAAAAGAATACAAGTGGAAGGTTAAATCACACACACACACACACACACACACACACACACACACACACACACTTTTAAAAAAAAAAGTAGACTTACGACAAAAATAAAGTCACTACATTTCAATTTTTAGGACAATTTTGTTTATATATATATTTTTTTTCTTCTTTATAATTGACTCCTTGATGACAGAATATTTTAAAACAGACTTATCATATTAGATATTGGTGTGACTGGATTTTTTATATTTTTTTGGTTAACAGGTAGACCACAAAGTGCCACTCAAAGATATGTAGAAAACAAAGTATTTAATATTGTCAGAGCTTCATTAGAAATGGATGATGTTGATGAGGAAGATGAAAGTGATGGTAGAGTACATTTATTTATAATTTTGATTAATATATATGAAGTTTCATATTGAAATACGATCAGTAGAAAGGTTCCAGAAATGGCTTGATGGATATAAACCATCTATAATTTATAAGAAATTTTCATGTTGCTTTTAAATCTTTAAATTATTATATCATAGTAATGGGATATAGAAATAGAATTTCCAATATTAAAAGTTATGTTGGAAACTTGGAAGAGATTCAATGATATAACACATCTTTACTTCATGAAATGAATAGTATAAATGAATTCATCAATCAAACCATCTATTGTTTATGATGTTTTAATGTGTATGTTTTAGATGAGAGTGCTGATACAGAACTATTAGATAATATGTTTTTTGAAGAAGAAGATTTTAGTGTAAGTATGGTTTTTATGATTTATTTTTAAAGACAAACAAGTTGTCTTTGCTATTACTCTTTAGATCAGGATTCATATAAAGAGTGACTTTAAAGATAATATCGCTACTGTAAATTGGAGAATTTCATGTTTGTTTTATTCTTTTGCTAAAATTCATGAATTACAAGGTGTGAAAATAAAACTTGAAATTGACTGATTGATTGATTGAACAGGTTTTATGTCGCAGTCAAGAATATGTCACATATTTTTAGACCCATAACTTGAAATGAAGATTTTCACAAAAGTACAGTAAATTTGATTTTTCTATGTCCAGATTGAAAATTCATTCATAGTTATTTTATTACAAAATCTTCTTCTTTATAGTTAAAGTTAGCCAAAATTTGTGTAAAAGGTACCTGTTTCAGCATACCTGGCAATATAAAGTTCATGTTTTGAATAACAACATGCTTATTCATCGTGTACATGTATATCTTTTTCCTTTCCAGGATTACTTGCAGCTTGGTCCATTAGAGTTGAAGTTATTAAATATCACAGGTGAACAAATGCCAATACATGCACCGCCAGAATTATCACGGGAAGAAGTACAAGCTAAAGACTGTCAACCTGATAACTGGCCAGTTACACAACCAATGCTACAAGCTGTGGCAAAAACAAAATAAAAAAACAGTAAGACAACCAATGCTAAAAGATGTGTCAAAAACAAAATAAAAATAGCAGGCATTGCTAAAAGCTGTGGCAAAAAGACAAAATGAAATATTGTAACATTGACATTGAACATACTGTTACAAAACAATTTTAATAAAGACAATATCAGGGTATTGACTAAGATGAAGTTAAAACAACCAAATTTTATAGGTTGATGCCATAAAGATAAATATTGAATGCTTGATTCTGTGGTTAAAACTGAAAACTGGTTCAGATTCAGAGTTAGAAGTTTGTGTCAGATTACTTTGACCGTTGAAGGCAATACAGAATCAGATGTTAAGAGTGGTGCAGTTTTTATCACAATGTTACTGAATAATACACATATAATGTTGTTGGGATTGCAAAAACAAAGAAGAAGGTGATAAATTAATGTAAAGTTCTGTCTTTTAAACCACAATGTTATGTGTTATTGGGGTGGGGGTGTTGTCTGGGGATAATACAGCATTTACATAAAATGGTGCATTATATTATAATGATGTAACATTCTTTGATGTTGTCATTAAATAAAAGTAAAGCAAAGTAGGTTTAACTTGTGTAAAAAATGAAACTGAAAATGTGATAAAACTAAAAAAATTCTAACCTAATCCTTCTATCCTTATCTCAAGGGTAATTATATTTTTTCATGTATAAAGCATAATTGCGTAAACCTCTTTTTTTGTTTTTAATGATTATTTATTGTTTTATGTTGTAATTGTTACATTTGTTATTGTTTATAAACTGTCATGTTTATTTCATCATTTACATAGTTTTGTAAGTGTCAGAAGATACACATTTCAATCTATGTACAAAAAGTCACTGGTTGTTATAGACAAACAACATTGACCTGTCCGTTTGTCCTTTCATTAGGAATATTCATATAGGAGGGTCCACCAAATAAATGGGTAGTGTTAAGATCCAAGTTAATACATACACACACAGTGCTCAGGTGAGTATATCTCATGATGTATATAAATTAATCACCTGTGTTCCATATATGTATGCAATAATGATGTAATTAGTCCATGAAAAATATTTAAATGAAAGGTCAAGCGGACAGGCCAAAGTTGTTTGCCTATACGGTGACATGAGAGCCTTTTTAAAATACCCGGTATCCTTGTATTACACAGTGTAGTGTAACCTGCCTTAGCTTAAACCCCAACAACAAATCAATGACACATAAAGTAATTGGGTAATGGTAGTGCCTTTTTTCCACAATTGGTTAATTCTACAAAAACACTTTTATGTGTTTATTTTGAAATTGTATGCTGTTTTATCTGACCATACTGCCTTTTCTGTTTTAAGTTACACTGTGTTACATCAGATTTATATTTATATCATCAGATTTGAATCTAAATACATGTATATGTATGATGAAATAGTTTACACATGTCATACATCTCTACTCTGAATGTCTCGATATAAGTGAAATATTCTTGACTGGGATGTTAATGAAACACCATTACTCTCCTCTGCCTTGTATTTTCCATTATCTCCACTGTCTCACTAGGTAAGATTTAACACTGTTGGTTGCCTTATTGCATTTTTTCATGTTTTCACAATGTCAGCAGTATCCTGGGTAAGATTTGCTCCTTATTACATGTTTCTCTGCAGTTCTGAATATTGTATTTTACATGTATTTTTGAAAATTGAATGCAATTGTTGCAAATATTAAATCTGTTCTTAAACAGCATCATGTTTCTACAGTTGTGATAAAATAAAATAAAATTTTAATTATATTTTATTGTTGTTAGCCTATTGTTGTCATTTAACGCTGTTATGTCATGTCAATTTCAATTTCTAAAAAAATATTAAATTTTTCATTTTATTTTAATTGTCATTAACACATGTCATTTAGTAATTTTTATAGGACTGGTAAGTCTTGGCACTATTGCCATCATCTTGGTACAGGTAGAAAATATTGTACCTTTAACACACAACTAGTCACCTTTTTGTCAGATTGTCTGGTATCCATTTCAAAGTCAGGAGTTTTATAATTAATGGTCTTAGTACATTTTTACATTGTGTTGTGTGTCAAAAACACAATCTGACCCATTTGACATTTAACTAAACAATAACATTGTCAGGTTCAACTTGATAATAGAGTCTTTTCAGTTCAAGGGACATAAATCCTTCCATCTTAAACAAGAGAAAATTCAGTACTGAGTCAGTAAATTATTTCCCTTCGACTAGATCATATTTCTTTAGTATTGCTATAGGTGCATTAAGTACATTTTACCTGGAGGTATTTCACCTGTCTTGCCACAAACTGTAAATGATAACATTTGTCATTAAGAGCTGCACATATGTTGAAGGATTAGAAGGCTGTAAACTAATCATAATGTGTTTTTATTGAATTAAATGTGGAATAAATGTAGAAAGCTCATGTCAGGACATATATAAATGTACAAGCACACTCAAGCATACTAATTGTAGATTTATTGTAGAAATACTCTCATTGTAATTGTTTTAAGATACTAAGATTAAATACAAATTGTTAGCATGTTTGCAGGGTGTGTCAACTAAATGCCGCTTTTATACTAATTTCTTAATAAATTTATTTTTTAATTCTTAGAAATAATTAAAAAAAGCTCATTTGCTTAAGCAAAGTTTCACAAAATATATAATAAGCAACTATAGGGCTTTAAGCATGTTTGATTTTCACAAACAATGGGGGAACTAACTGTGCAATCCCTGTAGGCAGTTGTGTTCAGACTTCACATCTTTGCTTTAAAAAAGTTTCAAGAGGTTCCAAGCATTTGACAGTATTTTGGCAGACAATCTGATTGATTTCTATCTGCTCAACTTCATTTTGTAATTTCAGTTAATTTGGAAATTTCAACTAATCAGAATTGAAGTTTTCAGGGGAAATGCATTTTGTTCTCATGGTAGAACTAAATGTACTCTAAAGGAAAATTTATTTTATAAATAGTATATATTTTGTATTTTCTGTTGTGTTCCTTTGTTTTGTTGGTAAAAAGAAAAGTAATGGACAATTGGTGAACGTAAATTGTAAATATTGATATCAAAGTGAATTGGAACCATAAGTAAAGATGGTCATTAGTCACTCCATCACGCCGTATCTAGACATTTACTGGTCTATTATTTCAGTTAGAAACAAACACAACAAAGGATTCGCCATGACAAAACAATGCATTGTTTTTGTCCAGAGATTTATTGCAATGTCCACAGATACAGTAGTTGTTTGTATCAAGATGATAAAAAAATAAATTATAACATCGTGGCATGTGCTAATTATTTGAATTCTTAGATGTATATCCTTTGCTTTGTCTTGGTAGAAAGCCTTACCGAAGCATAAAAAGCTGCCTAGACAGCCGTACATTTAAAAGTCTAGGTATTTTAGTCCGGCTTGCCGAAATCAATTCCGTCTATAGGCGACATGATTATTGTCACCTAACGCACATCGAATTATTCTTTCTTTGTGACATTTCTTATTATTTGGAATATGTGGACTGTTATGTTTTTTTCAAGCGATTGAAGGACATGTTGAATTTATTTTGAAAATCACGACATTTAATTTTTTACTTTGTATTAGTAATGTTCAAAGTCAAATGTCAAGGTCATCCATAGATTTCATTGCCTTATTAATTTGTCGCCTCATAGAATCAAACAAATTACATTTTAGCGTTTAAAGTTCTATCGGTTTGTTGTTGATCTCATGTTGTTTTAATTGTTTCAAACACGAATTCCCAAGGTGGCTTTAACGCCGTTTTTGCTTTATGTTTTATTGTAATAGTTCAAGGTCATTCAAAATTGTTTGAACTTTTATTTAAATCAAATTAGGACATCCTGCTTTAACAATCGATAGTTCGATTTTCTTTGCCATTTTTTGATAATTATATTTAGGAACTTGTTTTGTTATTTGTTGTAATGATACGCGGAACCGTGCCACGCATGGTGGTCTTGTATTTTAACTTTTTCTAAAAGCTACACCATGTGTTTATGAGTGTGGAAATTGTCTGACTATTTACTGAGCATACTGACTCCTATCAAATAGGAATTTAGATGTCCAGTGATATAGTTCTTTATATAAATAAAACATTTACATAACTGTTTCTTTTTATGAACTTCAAAAACATTTTATTGATTCAGACGAATTAAACCTTTTTGTTAGCAAATTAGAAACAAAATTAGTCTTCTAAAATTGAAAATACGTTCCTACAAACTACCAAGCATCTTTTAAACCATTTGGTGTTGTGTTCACCCGGCTTTAGTATTATCCCTGACTGTACAGCGGTTGGTCACTAATTAATCGTTCGGACATATAGCTCATAAAAGTCAATAAAATTTTATGGTTGTCACCAATGGCATATCACTAAATGCCACCGTACATCTGGTTCTATGTTGGTTTTAGATCTAATCGGTCATTTACCAATTACTTTTTGTCATATTTAGGAAAGATTAATTTTACAAACGCATGTGCATACGGTGCTTGTTTGTATCCCACTTAAGTGTATCAATCGTTCCAAAACACAATAGAAAAGTCAAAAAATGAAAATGAAAATATCAGCTTATTCTAGATTTCATCAATAAATAGTATACTTTTTGAGAAAATTTAAAAATTATTTTAACTTTAACCAATTTCTACTCACAAGTGTCTATATTTTAATTTTTTATGTACACACTTATAATTTCTTTAATGTAGGTAAGCATTTAAAAATATTATAAACTTGCTGTTCTAAAAAGTCATTGCATATCACGCTGTCATATACCATTTTTTTAATTCAAAAATGGTATATGACAACGCGTTACTCTGGGTTCCAGATTGGGTAACATCGTTTACGATTATATCGAGGTGTTTATGCCTTAAATGGTGGAGTAAATTTTAAACAAGAGTACCAGGAGAGAAAAACATCCACCTGTGGTAATCGAAATTACAAATAGGATCTGCTCTGATGGGATTCGAACATAGACAGCGAGGGCGCTGTAATACATAAGAACGCAAGAAGCACATAGTACATAAGCTTCAAGAACATAACAGTTTATTGTAAGAAATAATTATAACACTGTGAATTCTTCAATGTTTAAAAAATGTTTGAATTTTTCTGATTTTATTACAACAGTTGAGCCGATGCTTTTGAATATTTAAAAGGAGGATCAGAAGTATTTAGAACTTTTTTTATCAGAAACATAACTAATAATGCAAATTTACCATCTCCGGGCGATTATTTTTATCTTGCTAGTCACTATTCAGTCGACCTCAATGTATGTGTTTGCATTTCAAAATAAGTAGCTCGACGTCGCTAGCCGTAGAACGTTAAGCAAAATTGTAAGACAAAATAATTACTAGAGTGTACGCATGTACCTTGTAGCCTTTCTGAACCCCTAAAAGTCCTGCGTATCAATGAGCCTGAATTACGGTTTCTATTGACCAGTGTGTATAAACATGACCAATAGTTTTATGTACTTAGTATAGCTGTACATTTTATTGTTTTAGCGTCTGGCTACATGAAAAATTATTTGTTGAAATTATCCCCAAGTGTTATCTTATTTTCCACATGTGTTAAGCCACTCATTTGATGGTTGTATTTAATTGAGGAATTAGTCATTTCTAATACGTTATATCTACACTTTACACCCAAATGTCATTATGCCAAAAAGTGAGTGAAAGCACTAATTGAAATTGTATCCATAACATCTCCCCATCCTTCTCTCTCTCTCTCTCTCTCTCTCTCTCTCAAAACCAAAAACTTCAATATTGTGTCATATACCATTTTTTGAATGTATTCTATGATTAAATTAAAAAAAATGGTATGACAATTGTGCCACAATATCCATATCAAACATTTTCTGGGAAAAAACTTTCAATGTTATATAATTTGTATTACTCCCATAATGTTTCAAACTTTAATTTTAATTTTTAATTTAAAACAAAACCCTAAAATATGCAAGACTAAATGAGAAGATCGGAGTTATATATGGACTTCATATGGTCCAATTTTATTCTATTTTTTGATATTGCATTGGTTTTCCAATAACTTCACTTTTTATTAACTTTACTTGTGCATTAATCGTAGAATTATTTGACGTCCACACGCCTACGTATTGTTCGATCCTTTGACATTAAATATTGTGGACATATGGTCAAGCTTATATTTTCAGTAACAACACCAGACGGAGGCAGATGTCCAGTTCGGAGCTAAAACATAACCACATAATAAAATATCTTCAGTTTTTTACACACAAAAGGTGTTAAACTTGCTCAAAGTAACTGACAAGTCTTGACGAGGAACGACAAAATGATAGTCTGGACATTGTGTTATTGACAAGACTGGTATTGAAGTAATTGCCTGTTCTGCTGTGATTCTTGGCACGTGTCCGCTGGTTTATATTGTACACTTTGATGTAATGACCGTGCATGCTTGTACGCGAGGAAATGAGCAAGAGCCTAAATACCTTTGAGGCATAAGAACAAAAAAGGAAAACTCTACATAAACTTATTTTGACCCTAAAAGCTGTTGCCAAATTAGCAAATTTACAAGGAAGAAAAGTGATTTTCCGATTAGAGGAGTTGTTCAGTCCATAATTAGACACCACGTGTAAGGTGTTTGGATGATGAGTGCGGGTATATTACTTGATTGAAAGATTGAAAATTTAATCTAATTTGCTTAAATGAAAAAGAGATTTATCTTTGCGTTTATCGACCCAAGGTCTTGTCCGGTTTTTTTCAATTTTTTTCTTTCGGTTGGAAGGACAATCTCTCCATTAATTTTGCCACCAATCATTACTTCGTGATTCCAGTAATATACATGTATAAGAAGACAAAGGACAGTTTTTATTATTCAAAATTGACTTCAAATATATCAACGTCATGTCCAGCATAAAATTATTTATTTTAAAAAAGACGAAATCGTTTGGGTTTTTTTGGTGGTTTTTTTTTAAACAAATTAGCACTCGAAATGACTTTTGTTTGTTTGAACCAAAGTTCTGTACATCGTGTGCTGATTTTGAATGCATTATTTTAATAAAAAAAAATCAAAATCAGCACATGGTATTTCTGTTGTGGGCCAAAGTTAGAATTTTTGCTTAGAATAAGACATTCAAAATTTGCACATTTCGGTGTTAATTTTATAAATTTTAGATAAACGTAACAACAATTTTTTCAATCGCTTTACTGAGATTTTACTGAACTTAAATTTGACAATTTTGACAAACTTTTGTGCAATATTATATGGTACTGCATTTAAAAAGTTTCAACAAATTTAGAATATAATGTAATAACTTAGATTGGTTTTCAAAAAACACCTGAAATACTAGTAATTAAATACATTGCAAACCAACAAAATTATTTAGATTTTTAATTTTACTAGATTTAAATTATTGAAAATCTTAGCGAAGGAATGATCGTGAAACTGGGACCAATACTATTGTTTCATATGGAAGCAAAGACCGATATTCAATTTTGTTCGATTTAAGGATTTAAGTCGACATTAACTCTTAATTGCGTCTTGGTTTTTATGTCAAATATGTACAGCCCTTGAATATGATAACTGCACGAAATATATAACTTTAAAACGTTATGTTTTAAAAATGACCATCATTATTATATACACTATTTTAAAAATTTAAACGATTTTATTCCAGTAAATTAATATTTGTGTTTCAATTTAAATACCTCACAGTTTGTTTATTCATTTGATATTAAAAAATTCTTCTGAACAGAATTCCGAAAAATTGGCGGGAAAAACATAGACCCAAGAGATGAAGCTGTAAAAATGGAGTAAAATTAATTCAAATATTTTTATCAAATAGAAATCAAATAGAAATAATTTAAATGAAGAAATAATCATTGGTCTTAATTCATTCAAAGACAAGAATCGCATGTCACAGTAGGACAAATTCTGCATTATGCATCTGAAGCTGCACTTGATCACGCCCATATCCGGTGATAATCCCCGCCCCCTCAATTTGAATATCGTGCTTGTATTATTTTCCTTTTTTTTGTAATTATGGGAATGGAAGTTAAATGCATTTCTAGGAATGCATAACAAATAAATTTTAAAATGGACTCATTTATGCGAAAAGTAATAATTTTGAAAACCTATTCCAAAATTAATTAAACGACTAGCCTCCATATTTAACAAGGAATGCACGCTTTTGATAATTATCCCCTTTGGTTTGATTAGAACAAATGTATTTTTCTGTAAAAAAGATTTTTCTGTATTCCATTTAAATTTTTTACCCATAAAATTCTTGACCCACGACTATTCGATTTCAAACATACAATGCATTTTTTAAAAATTATTTTAAACACATCAATTCTAAACATTTTAAATGCAAACTTCTCTTATGGTTCAAATTTTGAAATAATAAATAAATAAATAAATTTCACATGATTTAGATTTTAAATACACGTATTTTTACGAGTAAATCTAAACCGTAACTGTTATGCTATGTATTTGTGCATTTTGTAATTGAAAAAAAATTAAAATTTTTAAAACTCTGTTTTGGAATAAAATGATTTTAGCTTTAAACTAGAACCACAGAGTAGGTCTACAGAAAATTCATGATTGAAGGAAATATCCGAGTTAGAATATATACGTATTAACCAACTACGTATTAACCAACGATTATAAAAATCCTGGATCCAATTCTCAATAATTCTTTAACTAAGATTTTCCTAAGGAAATGAAACTGGGCCAGATTCTGTACAGGCATTGAAAATAAAATTATTGAAAATAGTATTTTCTAAATTTTCATCCAGTGGTTTCAGGGAACGATTACTAGAATAAAGTCTTTTTAACTTACTGAACAAATTAATAAATATTTTAAATAATTTTGAAATAAAATATTGAGTGTAAAAACTAGAAAAAAAGCAAAAACACAATTAAATGAAGACATCAAACACCATACACATCATGATCATCACTTACCTGTTTTTAGACAATTGTACGTTAACATAAGATTGAAATGGATATTAATGCCTTATGTATGAAAAATAGCCAGTATTGTCAGGACAATTTGTGTCAAAATTTATTAAAAATATTTTAAAACAAAAACATGAATCATATAATTATTCCTTTCAGTCAAACATTTTATGCATGCGCAGAACATATGTTCAATAATCAAACATTTTGTCACAATAAATTTCATTTTAGAAGAAGACATATCTATTAATAATTTGGGCGACACAATAGTTACAATAAGGTTTCTTTGGCGGACATAATACACGGAATTGACGAATGACTGTTTTAAAATCTAAACTGTATCTTAGTAGAAAACATGTAACAACAACACGAGACACATAATTATAGTTCTGGTGATAAAATTCTCGATTTTGAACACTGGTCAAATTTACAAAATGGTATCTTTCATAGCTATACCGTGTGTGTCTACATATACAAAGGCAACGTTGATTGATAATACTATTATTGGTCACCGAAACTATTGCTAAATAAAACCAAACCAGTTGTTACTGTCTGTTGATTACAATTGTTTTAACGTTTGTATTCAAAATTATGTTGAACATTTGTTACAAACCATAATCAATTTAATACAAGTCTGGTTAAATTAGACCTCAAAGAGAGATGCAAAATTCCAATCTCTTATTAATAAAAAAAATCCTCAAAAACTAAGGTATACTCCTTCATGCAAAGTATTTCCATGGCTGAATTTGGTAAAGTGCACTTTGTTCCTTTGGGCATCTTTTCAACATCTTGAAAAAAATTGGTTTCATAATTTTGGTCCTAGTACTACTGATGAGGAATTGTATTCCGAAACGACCGATTAAAATGGTATAAAACAATCTCATGTACACATATTGTATATAACACACAAAAGATTATCAACATTTATCAACATATCAACATTCCATTCGTCACATCGATTTCTTTGTTGTTTTATGGATATTAATGTTTTTTCAATGTTCATAACTACTAGTTCGTTTTTGCCTTATATTTTGCAACTAATATTTTTCCACATAATAAAAATATGAAAATAAGATGTTTTCTGATTACATATATATGCACGGGTTGTTGATTCATTGTTAGGTTAATAAGACTTAATTTTAATTTTGAATATGCGTTGTAAAATAAGTGGAATGTTTGGGGTATCTAATAACATTAACACTATAACTACACAGATATGTATTATTTTGTCATGACTTTTAGTGACCATCCAAAGTCGGGAGTTGTGTAAGCAATGATTGCCGCATGATGTGTTTGTCTTGTCGGGTTTTGTTCGACTGTTTTCCGTTAACTTGTATTGTTTCGTTCGACTGTTTTCCGTTAACTTGTATTGTTTCGTTTGACTGACTGTTTTCCCTTAACTTGTATTGTTTCGTTCGACTGTTTTCTGTTAACTTGTATTGTTTCGTTCGACTGTTTTCCGTTAACTTGTATTGTTTTGTTCGACTGTTTTCCCTTAACTTGTATTGTTTCGTTCGACTGTTTTCCGTTAACTTGCATTGTTTCGTTCGACTGTTTTCCGTTAACTTGTATTGTTTCGTTCGACTGTTTTCCGTTAACTTGTATTGTTTCGTTCGACTGTTTTCCGTTAACTTGTATTGTTTCATATTCTTGACTGGTTGACTGTATCCTAATATTTTTTCAATTGTTGTTTTATATAAACCATACTATAGATGTTACAACATTCAGCAATTTCTATGTGGGTTTAAAGAAATCCATGGCCGTTGGGCATCACCACTACTTTGATCATATATACTGGCTTCTCTTTTTAAACTTGTTTCAGATATCTTTAACACCATGATATATTTGTTCTTACATTCACATTATTATAAGTTGGTTAAATTTCTTTTGTTTGACACCATTGCTTCTGTTTTCGTCATTAAAATGACCATCATCATTCGATGGCTGTTATTGAAAAAAGAAAATTCGCGAACCAGAAACGCTAAACCTTTCGATGACATTTTTTGCTTCCTTTATTAAATAAGGATAGCGAGATGCTCATCAGGTCATGATTTTTGCTAAATATTTCTAGACTAATTAAAATGTGTTTATGTTTTGTGTTAATTAATTCCTGAATTATGCTAAGACAAATTGTTCATGTGCATAAATATTTTTGTGTTGGAAGTCGCTCACTATTGCATAAAACGATATGTCGGTGGACAAACAGAACATTACCATGAAGAAGAGAGTCAAATCATAAATGGCGTACATTGCTATACATGACACGGCTACACGATTTGTTACTAATTCCGTTCTCCTTGATATTGTATTAACATTTATTGATTTGAAGGTTTGTATACCATTATAATAACTACAGACACATGATGATCCGAAATATGATTTTAAAACTATACGTATGTTTGAAAATTAAATAGACATCATATATATATACCGGGATTTTTGGTTCATTGTATGGTACATAATGTCATTTGCAATTCTTAAAAGCGTGAACTGAACCACTGGTCATCATTTTACTGTTATGCCCGCTACATGCTCAAAGTCGGGAGTTTTATAACCAGTAGTCTGACCACGTACGTGTTTGATTTGTCATATTTAGCTGTTGTTTCTGGTGTCTCTTGCAATTTATCGAATATATAATACCACTATTCAGCTTTCTGGGATTTTCTGTATAAAGTTTCTTATAAAAAACTTTGATTTAAACTTTGATTAAAGTGCATTTTCTTAGAATGTTTTTAAACATTTTAGATGTTTCTACTTGCAATTGGTTAAGTGTTACAGATATGTTACTTGATATTTAAACTACATTAGTTGAAATGACTTTTACCTGCTTTTTATCTCTCTCGCTCTCTCTCTCTCTCTCTCTCTCTCTCTCTCTCAGACTGAGGCATTTGATTGTCTAGACGGTGCTAAATCACATGGAAACATCAGGAACACATGCGTACGTCTACTTATTTGACCATGGCACGTGGTCATAGTTTTCCAAAAATTTAGGACTTATTAAGATGTCCAGTAAATTTGTGACTTCAAGATTAGAGCGGAATAAAGATTAATTTGAAAGAAATGTGTGGACAGAAGCATCCGTAAATCTTGTCCTTCAAGTGGAAATGCAATTAGATAGTTTCATTTATATCCATGAAAACTGATCTTATTTATGACCCCAAACAAGGGATCTAATTTAGAAAGAAACCCTTTCCATGCACTTAAGTGCAACTAAGATGGACATTAATAGACAAAGTTAGTAATTGATTTCTTCTGCCATGCTGGACAAGATGCATTTGGTTTGAAATTGTTCTTGGAAACCCGCGTGTTAGAGGACAGATGGTGGACAGGTCAGTTGGAGTGCATATCCTCAAAAACTGCATATATTTATATTGTTCCGGATGTCGGCTGCTTCTGTAATTGAAGTGCATGCATCTGGCGTCTCATTAATTGCACTGGACATCGGACATAATTATTGGTCATTATTTTCAAGAATGAAGAAGTTTGAAAAACCACACAAAGTTATGATTTGAATGAATGACTGACAGACGACAAAAGTTAACAATAGTGTAATGGCACGCGACACTGCACCCTCATGACTTCTATAAATCTACTCCACAAAGTTAATTAAATCTGAATAATATACAGCTTTAAACCTAACCATTATATTTTATGTGTTAAAACTGACCATTGTTGCTGGATATAGCGGTGGCTTTATCTTAAAAATAAATTATTTCATTAAGTTTTTGAACTACTTGATAAATCTCCATCAAGATCGTAACCAATTCAAAGTTCAATTAATTTGAAACACATCTGATATTTTTTATATTTTACGGTAGGAACAAATGCTAAGTAAACAGAGTAAATGGATTTTCGGGGGCTTTGTCTGATGTGAATATGGAATCAATTCATTACAATAAATTTGATGTGAATCTGTTTTATCAAACAGATTTGGATTTAGGAAACAAAACCTCGTCCCCAACAACAGCATTCTGGAATAAAATTGAGGCGCGAAACCAATCTCGACTAGATGAACCGATAATGGTGTCTTATCAAAAATAAGATCATATCTTATATGACATATCTAATGATAATTTATGGCAATAAAATCAGGTTTACTCAGCCAAATAATTATCTAATTTTAAATAAAAATTGAAAGCAGATAAAGGGCGATAAAACCGCGATTAGAGATGGGATGTTTTAGATTTCTCTGACACCCTGAAACTGATATTATCAACATCCTCCAAAATATTGTAAGTCATATAGAATACCTGATTTATCGATGTTTTCGTATGGGTTCTGATTAATGAAGTAGTTGTTTCTAGTCGTTCTTTATATTTATCACCATTTTTGATTCAGAAAAAAAAAACCAGAATAGGTTTTGGACATTTATTTGCTGCAGGAGGGTTGAGGTTTGTAAGCTAATAGCATCAGAATCATACCTATATATATTCACAGATATGCAAAGATTTCATTCTTTAATTTGATTCTAATATTTAATAATGTGAATAAAATAAAATATTTCACCAACAAAAAAAAAAAAAAAAAAAAAAAAAAAAAAAAAAAAATAATAATAATAATAATTTTTGTTGTTCCGTTAATATAGATACAGCCAAAAGTTTTCAATTTTTAAATTTGCTATATTTTAAGGACCAAATTATTAAAATATATGAGAGGTAATGCATAATATTATATAATGAATGTTACCATTTTTTCTAACGCTGTTATTTTTTAAGTGACCAAGTTGATAAAAATATATGATGGGTAATGCATAATATTATATAATAAATGTTACCATTTTTAACGCTTAATGCCGCGAAAACTAAACTGACAAACAACGCCGGGAAACCAAAACCTGTTTGACAAATAAAATATTGCCGGAAAAACCAAGACCAATATGAAAGCATTGGCTCGAAAACGAATCTGACAATACCGCGAAAACTGCCAAATAATGCCGCGAAAACCAACCAGCCAAATAATGCCGTGAAAACCAACCAGCCAAATAATGCCGTGAAAACCAACAAGCCAAATAATGCCGCGAAAACCAGCCAGCGAGATAATGCCGCGAAAACCAACCAGCAAAATAATGCAGCGAAAACCAGCCAGCCAAATAATGCCGTGAAAACCAACCAGCCAAATAATGCCGTGAAAAGCAACCAGCTAATAATGCCACGAATACCATCCAGTCAAATAATGCCGTGAAAACCAACAAGCCAAATAATGCCGTGAAAACCAACCAGTCAAATAATACCGCGAAAACCAAACAGCCAAGTAATGCCGCGAAAACCAACCAGCCAAGTAATGCCGTGAAAACCAACCAGCCAAATAATGCCGTGAAAACCAGCCAGCCAAATAATGCCGTGAAAACCAACCAGCCAAATAATGCCGTGAAAACCAACCAGTCAAATAATACCGCGAAAACCAACCAGCCAAGTAATGCCGCGAAAACCAACCAGCCAAATAATGCCGTGAAAACTAGCCAGCCAAGTAATGCCGTGAAAACCAACCAGCCAAATAATACCGCGAAAACCAACCAGCCAAGTAATGCCGCGAAAACCAACCAGCCAAATAATGCCGCGAAAACCAACCAGTCAAATAATGCCGCGAAAACCAACAAGCCAAATAATGCCGTGAAAACCAACCAGCCAAATAATACCGCGAAAACCAACCAGCCAAATAATACCGCGAAAACCAACAAGCCAAATAATGCCATGAAAACAAACCAGCCAAATAATGCCGTGAAAACCAACCAGTTAAATAATACCGCGAAAACCAGCCACCGAAATAATGCCGCGAAAACCAACCAGTCAAATAATGCCGCGAAAACCAACCAGTCAAATAATGCCGCGAAAACCAATCAGTCAAATAATGCCGCGAAAACCAACCAGTCAAATAATGTCGCGAAAACCAACAAGCCAAATAATGCCGCGAAAACCAACCAGTCAAATAATGCCGCGAAAACCAGCCAGCGAAATAATGCCGCGAAAACCAACCAGTCAAATAATGCCGCGAAAACCAACCAGTCAAATAATGTCGCGAAAACCAACAAGCCAAATAATGCCGCGAAAACCAACCAGTCAAATAATGCCGCGAAAACCAACCAGTCAAATAATGCCGCGAAAACCAACCAGTCAAATAATGCCGCGAAAACCAACCAGTCAAATAATGCCGCGAAAACCAACAAGCCAAATAATGCCGCGAAAACCAACCAGTCAAATAATGCCGCGAAAACCAGCCAGCGAAATAATGCCGCGAAAACCAACTAGTCAAATAATGCCGCGAAAACCAACCAGCCAAATAATGCCACAAAAACCATCCAGTCAAATAATGCCGCGAAAACCAGCCAGCGAAATAATGCCGCGAAAACTAACCAGTCAAATAATGCCGCCAAAACCAACCAGTCAAATAATGCCGCGAAAACCAACCAGTCAAATAATGCCGCGAAAACCAGCCAGCGAAATAATGCCGCGAAAACCAACCAGCCAAATAATGCCGTGAAAACCAGCCAGCCAAATAATGCCGCGAAAACCAACCAGCCAAATAATGCCGTGAAAACCAGCAAGCCAAATAATGCCGCGAAAACCAACCAGCCAAATAATGCCATGAAAACCAACAAGCCAAATAATACCGCGAAAACCAACAAGCCAAATAATGCCGTGAAAACCAACCAGCCAAATAATGCCGCAAAAAACCATTAAGCCAAATAATACCGCGAAAACCAGCCGGCGAAATAATGCCGCGAAAACCAACCAGCAAATTAATGCAGCGAAAACCAACAACCCAAATAATGCCGCTATAAACCAACCGGCCAAATAATGCCGCGAAAACCAACCAGCCAAATAATACCGCGAAAACCAACCAGCCAAATAATGCTGCGAAAACCAACCAGCCAAATAATGCCGCGAAATCCAACCAGTCAAATAATGCCGCGAAAACCAACCAGCCAAAAATGCAGAGAAAACCAACCAGCGAAATAATGCCGCGAAAACCAACAAGCCAAATAATGCAGCGAAAACCAACTAGCCAAATAATGCCGCGAAAACCAACCAGCCAAATAATGCCGCTAAAACCAACCAGTCAAATAATGCCGCGAAAACCAACCAGTCAAAAAATGCCACGAAAACCAGCCAGCCAAATAATGCAGCGAAAACCAACCAGCCAAATAATGCAGCGAAAACCAACCAGCCAAATAATGCAGCGAAAACCAACAAGCCAAATAATGCCGCGAAAACCAACCAGCCAAATAATGCCGCGAAAACCAACCAGTCAAATAATGTCGCGAAAATCAACCGGCTAAATAACGCCGCGAAAACCAACCAGTCAAATAATGCCGCGAAAACCAACCAGCCAAATAATGCCGCGAAAACCAACCAGCCAAATAATGCAGCGAAAACCAACCAGTCAAATAATGTCGCGAAAACCAACAGGCTAAATAACGCCGCGAAAACCAACCGGCTAAATAACGCCGCGAAAACCCATCTGACAAATAAAATGCATTTTGATTATTCTACAGAAATCCTCATAAAGAAAACACTAGTCCAAAAACAAAAGCCTTTCTTTTGAAAGTAGCGATATTAAATTACTTTTACACAATTACACAAAACGTTAAACTCCAAGAATCGAAAAAGCAAAATTCTGTTTGAAATCTGAATATCCTAATGGATCTAAAATTACTATACAGTTAAAGGTCAATCATTTTTTCTCAGTTTATGTCGATAAAATTTCTTTCTTTTTCGTATAAATGGTAAAATAAGTAAATAAATATCATATACTTTGTCGGGTTTGTTTTATTTCATTTATATTACATAATACTTGGACACTATTCACTCACCCAAATGTTGATTGTTCATACTGTGTAATGTATTATACACAAGTTATATAAAATAATTGTTCTAATATGCATGTACTAAATTGTAATCATTATTCTAAAAGAGATTTATAGACTTATTTAGATAATTATTTCTCATATATAGCTAGCCAGACATGGAGGGGGGTGGGCCTACCCTTCCGGAGCACCCGATCTCATATCACTGTAGGAAGTATGTTTAACTTTATTCGTCAGTTTTCAAAGTTATTTACTAGTGTATGATTGGTCTGATGGTTAATCTTGGTATCCGTGGGTTTTAGCATTTTTGTAATAATGTTCTGTAGCTTCTGTGGATGTAACACTTATTATGGCAACAGTGTGGTTAATGATATAGCTCAGAACATGTGAATATGATTTTTTGTTGTAATATCCAATATTGCATCTTTTATATTAATGATAACTATCTTCCCTGATTTTATTATATTTAATATTATGTTGCACTTATAATTGTCTCCTAAGTGAAAACAATGACAAGTATGTTCATTAAATAATTTCCAGAGAGTACACGTACCTTTGAACCACTAGCCCAGTCGCATCTTATTATTTTGGTTTGGACATGGATTGGTATGTTTGTTTTTTTTATTTCTAAAAACGTTTGTTTTTCCTGCTATTGTTCTTGTTTTTCATTCTTTCTGTTGTATTGTTCTTGTGTTCTTAAATAGTACTTTATAGTTTTATTAGACTTTTGTTGTAAATAGTTTTGACATTTACGTGAAACTATAAACAACGCCAAATCGCGTGAGAACACAGCAGATTCCTAAGCTGTAAGCGTTCATATTTGGGTATTTATATATATTTGATGACATTTAAGAACTAGAAATTCTTTTGATCAAAATAAAATGTTCCAATTAAATTCTTTAACCAGCTGTTTCTACAAAAATACACAAATAATATTAAAGATAGGATCAAACAAGATCAATGTATTGACAAAAAGCAACTGGTTCTGATTAACGGTCAACCGCAAATTCAAATATAAAATTTAGTGACCCGGTCAGTATGTCAATGTTTTTATGAATGGAAAATAACATAGTGATTAATGCCTCCGAGTGACCGACGGTTGTAAAATATTTTTTACTTGCTCTCAGACCACACGTGGCTTATAACTCTCTAAGGAGTGGAAGGAGGGGTAAATGACCTTTGACTTATGAATGGATACCTTTATATATAAATCATTTTATGGTTTCATACTGAGATAAAACACATACATGTGCTAGGTACGTAGTAAAGTTTGGAATGCAGTTATAGATGTAAAGGCATGATAAGTTTATATCGGTCAGCTTTTGTGTAGCACAATGTTCAGTTGGATACTATGATATGTCTTAAGACTGTCTTAAACAATGAAGAGCGTGGTACGTTAAAATCTTTCAGTTTCAGCATCTGTATTGAACATTCTTCATCTGGATACTATGGTATGTCTTAAGATTGTCTTCAACAAAATGGAGAGTGTGGCGCGTTTAAATATTTCAGTTTCAGCTTAAACTGTGAGATGTCTTAAGACTGTCTTAAACAGAATGGAGGTTGTGCTAAATTTATATGTCAGTTTCATCTTCTGTTTGGAAATTCGGTCGAATACATACCATAAAATGTCATAAGACTTAAACAAAATGAAAAGTGTGGTGCGTTTAAATCTGCCAGTTTCAGCTCCTGTATAGTACATTCTTAGGCTGGAAACCGTGATATGGCTTAAGACTGTCTTAAACAGAATGCAGGTTGTGATAAGTTTTTATGTCAGTTTCACCTTCTGCTTGGAGATTCGACAGAATACTACGATTTGTCTTAAGACGGTCTTAAACGTGAAATGAAGAGTAAGATGCGTATCTACCAGTTTCAGCTCCTGTAAATTTCATGCAGCATTCAATTGAATATTATAATGTCTCGAGACTGTGTTAAACAAGATGAAAGGCGTGCTAAATTTTGATCTGCCAGTTTTAGTCTCTGTATACCTTACTCGACATTCATCCGGATACTATGACGTGTCTTAAGACTGTCTTAAATAGCGTGTAAGGAAGTTTATATGTCAGTTTTATTCGTCATTCATCTGAATATTATGAAGTGTCTCAAGATATTCTTAAACTTGACTGTTACGATATGATAAGCTGCTGCTAGGATGTTAAGCTTATATTTGTTAGCTTCAACTTCTCTATAGTTCATTCGACATTCGTCAATTACAGAATGTGTCTTAATCTGAATGAAGGGTGTGATAAGTTTATATTGGTCAGTTTCAGCTTCTGAACACTAGTAGTTTATTTGTTATTCAGCTGAGTATTATAGACTGTCTTGAACATAACAAAACATACAAAAGCAGTTCATGAAAGGTGTGTGTACAATATTACGCCAAATTAAAACTTCATCCAATCTTTAAATAACAAAATTCCAATATAGCAAAGAACAACATTGAATGATCTGTAACATAGACATATAGCTGAACAGTCTTTATCTTAACATTTTCTGACCGTACACTGTTATTGGAGATTGTTATTCGAATTATCTAAATATCTGGTTTGATTGGAGATGTTCATTTAGTTGGTTGCTGTGGATATAATATATACGACAATATCAATCAAATTAAAAATTATAAACATCTTCAACTATATTTCTATGCGGTTTAAGCAGACGTTTGTTTGTTATAACTAAGCAGCTGTACTAGATATTTGCTGTGTTATGCTTTAGTCCATTCTTGAAAGATGTTTCCATTAATGTTTTGGCCATTTGCAAATATTTGAAAACAATTCTAAGTTGTCATTAAATGATTTTTTTAACTAAAAAGTTAAAATCATTTGTTTTTTGTTTTCGATGTATCTGAAACAGTTATCAAAGGACATTTACACTGTCATACAAATACTTCATTGAATACTCTGTCACGACTGACTTTAAAACTTAATAACTTAAAGGAATTGTACACTAGTACTTTTATGCAGATGTCATTATGCTGGTTGTATCTGTGTAGGTACTAGTAGATTGTTTATTTCTATTATATGTCATGCAAAACATTAAGCATGGATTTAAGTTAAAACACTAAAGTTTCCCCTGATAGCCTCGTGTGTTTTTATCGATTTATTGCCTATTAATCACTTCCATCATTCTAGTCACTATCATGTGGTGTGACCTTTTGACTGTGCGATAGTCATCGTTATCGGCCATTAAGGTATCCAATAGATCTGTTTACATTACTTAATACCTATCCCTGTCAGGTTATCATTAACTATTGTGAGGGGGAGGAATAACTAAATACCTGCAAAAAAGAATTTTTCTTATAATTGTGTTTTTATAAATGTAGGCTTCAAATATTGATAAAAATCAATTATACGTTCTGTCTGATAAATATAGCATTTATTTTGTCACGCTATTAAATAACTAAGTCTATCTGAACATGAATTATGAGGAGACATCTTACAGTTAGTGCTAATGGTTATTTTGACGGACTGTATGTATGTCAATGACTGAAATGTGTGAATATATGGTACTTCAATACTCTCTATGCATTGACATTTTTATTTGAAACTAAATCTCAACAGAAATCTAGAAACGAAATCTTATTGACACCACCTCTACACAGAGAAAGGAACTATGAAACAACCCCCCTCCAAACACAATAATGAACTACAAACCTGCCACCACACACACATTGATTGACTATAAAACACCCCTCAACACACACACACACACACACACACACACACACACACACACACACACACACACTTTACATCGTAGAAGCCCTTTACACCTGCCAGCGATAAAAAGGATAACATAAAATGCAAAGGGAGGCCTGTAGACGGTTCTTGACATAAGGACAATGTAAAGTCCAGTGGTGTGGTTTAAATGTTTATATAAGGTTTCTTACTAGTATTTGACAAGTAAGAACAAGCATCATCTTTTAAACAATTAACTGACATGAATATCATGCTCATGTATATATATTTTTTACTTTTGTCCTTTTGTTTATAAAAGTTTGTATTAAAGTTCAACAGATTATTACAAATGTATGGCATTATGATTTTACTCAAAGTGTAGGCGAAGGTGAAGGCGTCGACAAACAGTATGACGAAGCGTTTTTCTCTCTCTCTCTCTCTCTCTCTCTCATAAACATGATACACCTTTGGTAATTTACCGTTATCAAACATTAAAGCACAATAACAGGACCAGTATAATACTGTTGGATAGTAAAGTATTTGATATCTCAGATAAGGTTACTGATAAATTGATGTTAAAACAAGCTCTGATCTGAAAATAAAACACCGATAACCTGTAGAAAACATCATCAAATGGACTAATTCAGCATACAGGTGTAAATACGATAGTTGCAATATCCTATAGATCTAAAATAACTAAGAAACACTAATAATAGGGCTTATGATGGATAGGTTTAGAAGAGCTACTTGTATCGAGTTAAAACATTTTTTGACCAAGTCATTTTACTGTATACAGTCCAACTTGCTCTAAAGGTCACCTCTATATAAGGACCACCTGATTATAAAGGCCAGTATAATTGTATCCAAATTGTTCTTTATTCATATTATTTGAAATTGTATATAAAAGCCACCTGCCCATAAAAGCCGCTTTTACTGGTTCCCTTGGGTGGCCTTTATAGACAGGTATATATATATATATATTTCTGTGTAAAAAGTATAACAACCGTTTGATTATTCCATACTTTACATCACTATACCGCATTCTAAATTGAAAGTACACCAAAAACAAATCATTAAATTTTCATCATTTTACAAAAATGGTAAGCAAAGGTGTAGTTTATTAGTGTCCATTGTAGACAAACATTACAGCACATGATGGTTGTTATGTCGGGTACTGGTCATGGTGAATACAATGACACTATATTGGTGTCTGTTGTCTATTTAGTCGTACACAACTATGAATAATGGTTACGCCAGGTACTGGTCATGGTGAATGCAATGACACTGTATTGGTGTCAAGTGTCTATGCAGTCAAACATCACCATACATAATGGTTGTTATGTCAGGCACTGTTAATATTGATTGTAACGGCACTGTATTAGTGTCCAGTGTCTATGTAGTCAAACACTATCATCTATGGTGGTTGTTATGACAATCACTTGTAAATAGTGATTGCAATGGCACTGTATTAGTGTTCAGTGTCGATGCAGACAAACAAATCATGCATGGTGGTTGTTATGGCAGTCACTGGTAAAATTGATTGCAATGGCACTGTATTAGTGTTCAGTGTCGATGCAGACAAACAAATCATGCATGGTGGTTGTTATGGCAGTCACTGGTAAAATTGATTGCAATGGCACTGTATTAGTGTTCAGTGTCGATGCAGACAAACACATCATGCATGGTGGTTGTTATGACAATCACTTGTAAATAGTGATTGCAATGGCACTGTATTAGTGTTCAGTGTCGATGCAGACAAACACATCATGCATGGTGGTTGTTATGGCAGTCACTGGTAAAATTGATTGCAATGGCACTGTATTAGTGTTCAGTGTCGATGCAGACAAACAAATCATGCATGGTGGTTGTTATGGCAGTCACTGGTAAAATTGATTGCAATGGCACTGTATTAGTGTTCAGTGTCGATGCAGACAAACAAATCATGCATGGTGGTTGTTATGGCAGTCACTGGTAAAATTGATTGCAATGGCACTGTATTAGTGTTCAGTGTCGATGCAGACAAATAAATCATGCATGATGGTTGTTATGGCAGTCACTGGTAAAATTGATTGTAACGACACTGTATTGGTGTCAAGTGTCGATGCAGACAAATAAATCATGCATGATGGTTGTTATGTCAGGCACTGTTAATATTGATTGTAACGGCACTGTATTAGTGTCCAGTGTCTATGTAGTCAAACACTATCATCTATGGTGGTTGTTATGACAATCACTTGTAAATAGTGATTGCAATGGCACTGTATTAGTGTTCAGTGTCGATGCAGACAAACAAATCATGCATGGTGGTTGTTATGGCAGTCACTGGTAAAATTGATTGCAATGGCACTGTATTAGTGTTCAGTGTCGATGCAGACAAACAAATCATGCATGGTGGTTGTTATGGCAGTCACTGGTAAAATTGATTGCAATGGCACTGTATTAGTGTTCAGTGTCGATGCAGACAAACAAATCATGCATGGTGGTTGTTATGGCAGTCACTGGTAAAATTGATTGCAATGGCACTGTATTAGTGTTCAGTGTCGATGCAGACAAACACATCATGCATGGTGGTTGTTATGACAATCACTTGTAAATAGTGATTGCAATGGCACTGTATTAGTGTTCAGTGTCGATGCAGACAAACACATCATGCATGGTGGTTGTTATGGCAGTCACTGGTAAAATTGATTGCAATGGCACTGTATTAGTGTTCAGTGTCGATGCAGACAAACAAATCATGCATGGTGGTTGTTATGGCAGTCACTGGTAAAATTGATTGCAATGGCACTGTATTAGTGTTCAGTGTCGATGCAGACAAACAAATCATGCATGGTGGTTGTTATGGCAGTCACTGGTAAAATTGATTGCAATGGCACTGTATTAGTGTTCAGTGTCGATGCAGACAAATAAATCATGCATGATGGTTGTTATGGCAGTCACTGGTAAAATTGATTGTAACGACACTGTATTGGTGTCAAGTGTCGATGCAGACAAATAAATCATGCATGATGGTTGTTATGTCAGGCACTGTTAATATTGATTGTAACGGCACTGTATTAGTGTCCAGTGTCTATGTAGTCAAACACTATCATCTATGGTGGTTGTTATGACAATCACTTGTAAATAGTGATTGCAATGGCACTGTATTAGTGTTCAGTGTCGATGCAGACAAACACATCATGCATGGTGGTTGTTATGGCAGTCACTGTTAAAATTGATTGCAATGGCACTGTATTAGTGTTCAGTGTCGATGCAGACAAACACATCATGCATGGTGGTTGTTATGACAATCACTTGTAAATAGTGATTGCAATGGCACTGTATTAGTGTTCAGTGTCGATGCAGACAAACACATCATGCATGGTGGTTGTTATGGCAGTCACTGGTAAAATTGATTGCAATGGCACTGTATTAGTGTTCAGTGTCGATGCAGACAAACAAATCATGCATGATGGTTGTTTTAGCAGGCACTGGTAAAATTGATTGCAATGGCACTGTATTAGTGTTCAGTGTCGATGCAGACAAACAAATCATGCAAGATGGTTGTTTTAGCAGGCACTGGTAAAATTGATTGCAATGGCACTGTATTAGTGTTCAGTGTCGATGCAGACAAACAAATCATGCATGATGGTTGTTTTAGCAGGCACTGGTAATATTTATTGGACAAAACTGTACAGTGTCCATTGTCTGCTTCTGCGAGTATTCTACTGTATTTCCACAAATTCAGTGCACATGGAACATGCAAGAATAAAGTCGTATTTTCCAACAAACTCGCAAAAAAATTGTCAAAACTTAATACAAAATATACTCACCTAATAGGAAAAAATATTTTTCATTCATTAAAAAATGAACTTAATTCTGTACATGGAGCAATTTTTTTTAACTTTTTAACAAAACAACAAACATGACTATGTCAAAATTATCCCTTCTGTACCTTCTTACTTGGAACAACTATAAACGTTATGTCATAATTGGAATATTCATGATGATCACACCTGGAAAAACCCGAGCAACAATGCCCTACCTGACCTGATGTAACTTTGAATGAAACCCAATAGGTGTATAAAATTTATCAAATTTCCAAAATTTTCGCAAAATTTCTGTATGTACAAGAGAATAGAAAAGTAATGTTTTTAATTAAATTTATAAATTGGTCAGGTCAGTGCATTTTAAATGCATATTATTGATAGTTTAATGGAAACATTTTCAATTAAAAGAATGGAACAATAGAAATCATATGCACTCATTTTATGGAAATACAGTAGTTTTTGCTAATTTAGTTAAAACTTTTAGTGTCGACAAACCTTATACTCTTTGACATTTTGAAAGCTATGTCGTGTCTTAAAAAAAATCTAAATCTTTCGATACAAAGGCAAAATACTTTTACCATTACTATGTAGTAATAAACATTCTTAAAATGGATAGATATTCCATTCACAACAGAAATACTTAGGCATGCAGAGCCTCCATGCTGGGACTACTTACAGAACTACAACCTGCTAACAACAAATGCGTAGGCGGAAGGTTATTTTGGGATGATTAAGTTCGTGAGTTCATTCAAGTCAGATGTTTTTTGGAAGGTTCATTCCCCTGTAGTGTTAATCCAAAGGTTAAATGTTATTTTTAGCTATCAGAAAATAGTTAAAACAAGTAAATGGAATGTTACACTTCCGACCGTTTGACGTTAATGAATCTCTTCGCTTTTGTGCATCTTATCATATAAGTGGATTATGATTCGGCGTAGGAATTTCATTCTGATGAGTTGCAAAACAACTATGAGTTCATCCGCATTTTTTAGAAATGATTTTCATGTTCAATTTTAAAAATAGATTATATACATGTTATAAAATACTTGATTAAGGTGAAAGGTGAAATCAAGGTTGAATTTAAAGAATTATTTTTGCAATTATAGAGAATAAAGGAAGAAAATAAGTATTAAAAGAATATGTAACTGTACACGGAGAAATCATGTGCACCTATTTGAAGCTGTATGACAAACATGATGCCTTCATTTTTTCTGTTGTTAACTTTCCTTTTCTATGGAGCAATATACCTGCGTCTCTTGCTTTAGATGCATTTGTTTTACATTTAATACGTTCCCAACTACGAAACTTTGTACAACAAAGCAAGCTGCTTACAAATAAATTGTCAACGCAGGGATATTGCAAGCACAAGCTTATCAAGCCCCCCCCCCAAACATTTGTATTGCCATCATGCCAATATTGGTAATAATTATGATATCTCTGTATCTTAAATTCTCTGATACATTTAGCGTCCCATAGTTCTGTTCCTTTCGTTCTTACTTTTAATTTTACACGTGACGGATGTAGCTAACCTAACCTTTTTATGCAGCAACTTGCCTGCTTCTCCTGCTCAAAGTGTATTTGTTTCACAATTAAAACGCATTTGTAGAGCTTGTTCCATCTACAGAACGTTATACAACGAGCAATCCACTTACAAATAAGTTGTTAATGCAGGGATATGCTAAGCTAAGCTTATCAAGGTCCCAACATTTTGATTGCAGACATCACAATGTTGCTAATATATCTGTTGTCTTTATCTTATTACCCCTTTAGATATATTTGGCGCCCCATAGTTCAATGTTTCGTTTGTTCTCAACTTCAGTTTTACACTTGGCGGGCGAGCTAACTAAACAGCAGATGCTTACCCTTCTGAAGCACCCGGTCTCGAAACCATGGTATAAGTTCAAGTGTTAACACAATTTGCCAATTTCATTGTTTTTGTCTTGTTTTTTTGTGATTTGGACGTGATTGGTGTGTTCATTTTTTGGCTTATCAATATAATTGTGATAGTTGCATTAAAACAATTAGAGAGCCTCGATTACCTTAGGCTTACAATATCCCGAATTCAAAATTTAATTTTAAGCTACTTGTTTTGTTGTATAAAATTACCGTAGTGGAAACAAGCTCTACCACAGCGTATTAACTGAGAAAACACTATAAGCAGAGCATGTATGTTGCCACATAGAAAAGTGAAATTGACATTAAATAATTGAAGCTTATCAAAATAGCTTAAAATGTAACCTTTCGTTGGTGTTAAAATTGCAGAAGAAATTCAAGTTAAAAGCAGAATTTGAAGTCAGTCCAAGCTCATTATAATAGATGCCATTAAGATAATTCTTAATTTAGAATTTTGAGAGATAGAACGTCATCTATATATCTGTATGTGGAGTTGAAAGATTTGCAACCGGCTACACTTCAGATTTAACGAGGTTCAGCAAATTCGGAATCCAATCAGTTTTGTGCTCACTGATATACCAAATATTTGTTGAAAAATCATATTGTCAAATACAAAAATATGTTGTTTACTAGAAACTCTTTTTTTGGTTACTTTGTTTGTTGACCGGGTGAAAGTATTTAGCCATGTCTTTTGCATATTTCGTTGTTGTGACATGTTCTTGGATGATTTGGTTATTTACCAGTACATGCCCACGGTTTCTCAGCTGTTACTCTATATTTCTTTGTTGTGACATACTCTTGGATGCTTTGGTAACTGGCCAAAATACATATTTTTAAACTGTAACGTTTCGATATCCCATTGTTTTTACATGTCTTAGATGCTTTAGCTATTGGCCTTGTACATGTTATTCAACTGTAACGTTTCGATATCCCATTGTTTTTACATGTCTTAGATGCTTTAGCTATTGGCCTTGTAAATGTTATTCAACTGTAACGTTTCGATATCCCATTGTTTTTACATGTCTTAGATGCTTTAGCTATTGGCCTTGTATATGTTATTCAACTGTAATGTTTCTATATCTCATTGTTTTTACATGTCTTGGATGCTTTAGCTATTGGCCTTGTATATGTTATTCAACTGTAATGTTTCTATATCTCATTGTTTTTACATGTCTTGGATGCTTTAGCTATTGGCCTTGTATATGTTATTCAACTGTAATGTTTCTATATCTCATTGTTTTTACATGTTTTAGCTATTGGCCTTGTACACGTTATTCAACTGTAATGTTTCTATATCTCATTGTTTTTACATGTTTTAGCTATTGGCCTTGTACACGTTATTCAACTGTAATGTTTCTATATCTCATTGTTTTTACATGTTTTAGCTATTTGCCTTGTACATGTTATTCAACTGTAATGTTTCTATATCTCGTTGTTGTTACATGTTCTCGATTACTTTGACTATTGCCACGTAACATTCTATTCTGCTGTTATTTTCTTTATTTCTTTGGTGTTATATATTATCGGTTGACTATTTGCGGGAACACGTTGTTTGCTTTTTCAAAACATGTCAAAACTTGTATACAGCATATTTCAAATTTTAAAATCTACACGTAGTAAGTGAACTAAGAGTTAATAATAACCAAGTACCCATTCACAGACTGCTTTAAAATTAAGTGAACTGTAAGCAAGACCGGGCGCGCACACACCATTTGCCTAGCTATGGGTACATAAGTCCAGTATACGATTACGATTGTAATCTGCTCCTTAGTTACATCAAATACTGATGACCTCTCGATATAATGGGGTTTGCCGCTGTACCACATGGTACCCATTTAACGTTTGTGCGGAACACTTATTTCCATTTGAAATAGAATAACTTCAGTTAAAGGTTTTGTTTAAAACTGACGTCACTCAATGAAATTTCAACGTAAACGTTTTCGAAAATGTTCCGTACAAACGTTAAGGGTATTGATTACGTAGAACGCTGGCAAACTCCATTGAAACCGAATCATCTGTGAAATCAGCAAACAAATAAAATACATAGAAGACTTCAACAACAGTTATTACATTATATTTTTTTTAATTTCAAATAATCCCTACAACAAAACAGGCTACATTTAAGAACACATAATGCCTCACAGGGTTTTAAGAACAATACATATCATGTCTCACAACATTGTTTTTTCATAAAACTTATAATAAAGCTAGGGTACCAGTTGCCAGGGATTTTGTTGACGTCCGTTGTGCATCATTGTGTCACTGATGACGTAATGGCTCCATTGACTTTTAGAAGCAGTGCGCCATCAGCTGATCTGATGACTCACTGTTTCCATGGCAACTGGTGGCATTAAAATAAAGGAGATAAAAATAGTAACACGTTATTTATTAAAACACATAAATATTAGCTTTAAAATTGTCTTGAAAACATGAATTAAAATTGATACGGCTTGTGCTATTTTCTTAAATTTGTTTGTTTCTAATGGTCATTGTCATTCTTGCAATGGACAGTTTGGAAGTTGTTTTGTTTTATAAAGGAAATTTGACTTGATTTCACTCTGTAAAATTGTACATTAATACTCTAGAACTTTAGACAATGATATATATTTTTTGACATTCGTTATGGAATGATATATAATTAATATAACGACTGAATACACTGTTCATATAATAATAAGTAAACATCTAAAGTATGTATACATGTATGTCTAAATAGTCCTGAGATAAAAACAGACTTTGGATTTAGTTTATCCCTGAATTATAATATTTTATAATTTAATTAATTATGATTATTATTCTTGTGATATTTATCAAAACTTTAGTTTATATCAAAATTGAATTATGGGACAGTAATTAGGTGTACTGCCATATTTGGTCAAATATAAAACATGCATTAATTGTTCGGTTTTAATTAAATATTCGCATGTCTTACTTATGAATTATAACAAACGCTTGACTGAGACCAAATTTATGCGATTTTTGGACATAATTTTTTCAGGATCTTGCAAGGTTGAACAAAGGGAAACGTCATATAAGGAATTTGGAAATATCAATCTTCAAAAGCGCAGGAACATGCTTTTAAATTAATTACTGAAAACAACAATTATACATTTATAGAACGTTTACAGATTTTAATACGCATGGCCCCTGATTTAATTTGTTTTGATTTGTACTCTTAGCTTTACGATGTCATTTTTAAAATGTATTCATCTTTCATCAACTTAAGGAATTCAACATGGTGGCATCATGATGAAAAAGAAATTAATTTTAAACTGAGCACGCGTGCATGATGTATATGCATATCTCCAAGGCATAGCAAAGTTCAAATAATTAAACGAATTTTAAATTGTTCTTCAAACGCCTACAATTAATTGATCGACTTAATGACATTATAGATTGAAACAAAAATCGGTGAACTGATGGTAATTTATATGTTTTGGCCATATTCTCTTGACATTTGTAACGCATGATAGATATGTGCAATAGCTGCCATATAATCCTTATATAATATGTGCAAAGGATTATTTTATCAATTTACGACCAAAGAATGGATTGTTTCGTATTTACTGAAAGATGGATTTCTTTACATTCTGCGAATCTCGATTTAAAAGCTATATACCGACATTTTTTATTTTTCGCTCAGAATCATTTCACATTTTAGTAGATATGTTGTTATAGAACCTCAAGGTTCGAACCTGTTACTGTAGCAGCTTACTTTGGACATAGTATCAAGCTGTAACTTGATAAAACTGTACACTGGTTTAAAGAATTGCGACTCAAAATTCATGTATTAAAGACGAGTTCAAAAATTATGAAGTAGTGATATTTCAACCATCCATCTCAAGTTCTGGGTTTTGTGTTTTTCTCCAGTGTTTGACGTTTGAGATCGAACCCTAGGAATCACAACCTTTAGGTATAATATTTATACTTCAAAAAGTGTGTTATACTGTGATATTCTCAAAACTAAATCAACGTTATGTTGTGTGTAATTTTACCTCGATGGAACATTACTTTATTATACAATCAACATTATATTTAACATTGTATGATACAGACCTGTCGAAAGTTTAACACCAAGCTAACGAGTAAACAACAACTCATCCCGGTCCCTCATTAGTTATATTTAGACAACTTTTCGGCAGCTGCTATCTGTCTCTCGACAGCTTTTCGGTCACTAGATATCTATGTTTCGACTACTCAGCAATCGAACTGTCGCTTCTTTTCGACAATCGAGCTTTCGCTCCTTTTCGACAGTCGAGCTTTCGCTCCTTTTCGACAATCGAGCTTTCGCTCCTTTTCGACAATTGACAATCTAGCTTTTGCTTTTTTTCGACAGTCGAGCTTTCGCTCCTTTTCGACAGGAGCGAAAGCTCCTTTTCGACAATCGAGCTTTCGCTCCTTTTCGACAATTGACAATCTAGCTTTTGCTTTTTTTCGACAGTCGAGCGTTCGCTCCTTTTTGACAATCGAGCTTTCGCTCCTTTTCGACAATTGACAATCTAGCTTTTGCTTTTTTTCGACAGTCGAGCTTTTGCTTTTTTTCGACAGTCGAGCTTTCGCTCCTTTTCGACAATCGAGCTTTCGCTCCTTTTTCGACAATTGACAATCTAGCTTTTGCTTTTTTTCGACAGTCGAACTTTCGCCCCTTTTCGGCATTGGAGCTTTCGCTCCTTTTTCGTTAACTCAATGATAAACTTTTGACAGCTCTGTGTAGTACATTTTTGTCATTACTCAATGTTATATATTAGCACTAATATATGATTTCAAGTCGTACATATTTTTTTGACCGATTTTTAGCACTATAATATGATTCCAAGTCTTACATAATGTAATATAAATACACTTTTAACCGATTTTATAACAAAATAAAACATAAAGTTATATGATACCATACAAAAACAATTAAACTTATCAATAAATGGTAATTTTATATAATATCAAAGTAAAAATAAACCCAATATAAAAACAAGTAAAATATGGCCAACAAAAAAATGAAACTCATCACGCATTAGAAATGATTACAATATTGTGTTTAACGTAATCTAAAAATAATAAAAAGTAACATATTTTCTTCAGGTATTGTGAAGTGAAATCATTTACAAATACAATAAAAGGAAAACCAAAACTCAAGTTACATTGCACAAAATTAAAAGCAATTGTATTGGATGTTTGGCTTGTTTGACCACGTAAAACATGAAATAACACTGATGGCAAGGATGTCCATACAAGAAGTGATAACAATCTCATTTATTATACTTAGTTTGCTCATTTATTGGATATGAAATATAATGATTATTCAACGTGAACAAACTTTGAAATTTCGATGAAATTAAAACTGACGCCAATTTGGTGTTTTGTAATTGACATTTCACTAATTTTCGTGGGGTTCAATATTTCCGCTGACGCCAATTTTGGTGTTTTGTAATTGACAATTCGCCAGTTTTCGTGGGATTTGATATTGCCACTGACGCCTATTTTCGTGGGTTTTAATATTTCCCTGATGCCATTTTTTGTGTTTTTTCTCATATTGCCATCCACACCATTTTTGTGTTTTTAATATTGATAACTTTCGTTTTTAGTATATTGCCACTGATGCCAATTTTCGTGTTGTCATATAGATACTGACGAAAATTTTCGGTTTTTTTTCATATTGAAAATGATAGCGCCATTTTCCGGTTTTGTTTTCCATGTTAATAGTTACACTAATTTGCGTGATTTTGTGTTTTAGTGGATAAATCGAACATATTTTTTATCTAGTGGTGACTTAGAAAATTTTGACATTTGTCTATCCTATTGCTAGCAACATCATGCACATTAAAACTTACTTATAGTCATAACATCCAATATTCGTTGACTTTACATGAGATCTGTTCGTCATTTGAGGTATATTCCAATGATATATCCGTCATACAGTGATCAAATACATAAATGGTAGTGTACTTATTGTTTTAATTAGCTTCCTTATACAAAATATCTATTTGAAGTCATAGATATATTTCAGAGCCAACAAGCTACCTTCGCTGTTTGTTATTACCTGATATATCTTTCACCTTTCCTCCCTTACCAGATCGTAAGGTTTTCATGGATATGGTACACAACAGAATTTGAAAGGGTTACTATAGGCAAATACGTCATATACATTGTATATGCAATGGTCACTTTATCTGAAGAAATATTGCGTAGTGAAAAATTAATAATATTATTTCAATACATAACCTCTTTACAACGGAAGGGGACTGGTGTGTGTTTTTTCTGAAAACACGTACCCTTGTAACATTACATAAGTTCTGATCATCGTCTGGCAGTGACGGAGCCATGTGCAACAGTTTCGAATTTGTCCAAATGGAACTTCTTCGCGAAATGTCAGATTGTGAGACCATGAAAAGATACAACTCGCACGCTATCTCATAATTATAGTCTGTTCTTATTGCAATTTTGTATGGTTTTTTTTTCAAGGAAAAAATGAATGCAAAAATGTGTACAAACAGATAAGTGACACGTTTTCATTCAAGAAACGCCGTTTTACTTGAAGGTTCTTTCATGACAATACACAGATTCAGCCATAGTTTTAACACTTGTTATATAATTGATTCATGGTAGTTGGTCATATCTTTTCCGTGTTTTATATGATGCTCAGATCTAGCCAGACGAATTAGATATTGTCTACTTTAACGAAACAGTTTCATGTCAGAGTTTTAAAGACTTTACTCAGCTTAAGGTTAAAACAAGACGTTTATGGTAGTTTACCATCCGAACAGAAACTGCTCAATATTATTTATCAATTACAGCGTACAAGAACATATTTTGAAAACATTTAACCAATTTCTATGGATTCGTTCGATGGCACACAATTAAAGCTCGATTATTTGACGGAATGCATTAAAAACTCATTTTTATTTGTTGTTTTGTATTTCCAATCGACTTTATATGTAATCTTTACTTCTTTTTGTAACCATAACAATGGTTAAAATAATGCTGACGTCATTGCCATTTTTATGTATTTGTAATTTTCATCATCATCAACTACAACAATATTTTAGAACTTTTGTGTTACTATCTTTTATATTACATCTCCCAGTGAGGCAAACTTTCACTTACAACAATGCTGATATTTAATTCAACTTTTACAAAATACTGAGAAAAAAACTATATATACGACACCACAACATAATTATTCAAATGTTTAACAAGTGTATGTCTTTTGTATCAAAATATACACGTAATAAAAGAACTTTGTTGTATTAATACGCAGCACAAATATAACAAAAGCTTTAGCAAGGAACTATTTTTCTCCTGGTTTCCCTTGACGACAAAATGGCAGCCACTGTACGAGACGTGATGTAGAATGACAGCCGTATTTATTCAGTTCTTATTTATATATTCTTCACAATAATAAAATCAATAATGGTCAAGAACGTGAGTTCTAAGACAATCCAAAACACTAGATTGATGTCTTTACTTAGCGAGAGGACACCGTTAAAGGTCACAAAGTGAAGACTGTTAACAAGTTGCGTATGGGCATAAATGCTGTAAAGTGACTGGTCGGGTTACAATAGTTATGATATTTGTAAAAATATTCAATAATTGTCTAACACAATATATGGATATACTATAATATTGTATTTTACCCGACTTTAAACTACCCTACCATCAAAACAAGTCTTTTTAGGTTTTCGGTCACGTCTTTTCGCTTGTATTGCCATGACAAATGTTGAGTAAAATACTCGGATGTTTCAGACACAAAAGACCTAAAATTTGCACCCAAAAATACTGCTTTCTTTTCTTAAAATGCCAAAATCATTCATTTAAATCATTCTTACAAGAGAATCATGAACAAATTGGTGTTTTAAATTAGTATTTTACCTGATTTAGTAACAAATCTCGTTTCGTGGAATCTATGCTTTTAAAAACTGAATAAATTCATTTTAATGTTTAAAGAACCTATTTTAATTATACAAGAAATGGCATGGATTTTTTTGCATGCGAATAAAAATGTAAATATAAATGGACATCACTAAACATCATCTCGTACAATGGTGCTGCAATTGCGCCTCATAACATTGATTCGGTTGGCTCTAAAATGCTAGACAATACAAATTTTGAATTAACAACAACGATATCGACTGCTGACCAATTTGTTAAACCATAAGCTGAAAACACGCTGGGAATGAATATTTAAATATATATAAATATGCTTACGTCATCAAGATACTCATCATTATCATGACAGATACAAACATTGATAATTTATTATATGATTTAGGATGAAACGGTTAATAATGAAATTATAGGAGTTAGAGTTGACTAGTCATAACAGCACCGAATTTATCTCCACTGACTGAGCACGCAAATGCAATTTCATTTTGGCAAAAAGGGCTTTGATTTTTAATTGTTTATAAAATATTTTTCTCGCCATTTCTTTTTTAAAAAAATTAAAATAAAATGTGTTACTCTCCTGTCATTTTACAAGTTTCTCCGAAATATTTACGCCATTTTAATCTCCGTTCATGATGTTATCATGGAGCTGCCTTTTTACGCAAGGGTTGTATTGCCGCATCGAGTATTTTTATCATTCACCAAATCGTAGTCATGGTGATAACCTTCGACCTTTGAAGCACCTCTTTCGAAATATATAAATAGATATATCTAAAGTATCATTCAACGTCCAGTTTGCAAATACGAAAGCAAATAAGGACAAAATTCGTATAAAAATGTGCATATGGAAATAATTTGTTTTTCAAAAACGTAAATGTGTATTCCTCAAATGTAGGTGAGGTAGACAAAATGGGTCACTTCTCCTAACAATACCGGACAGTACATGAACCGTTCAATCTGTCACAAGCAACGGTTTCCTCAAATCATGCGGAACTCGAACAATGCTTACATGAGGTAGATCCGTTGTTTAAAAAATCAAAATCATTATTAATATTGAAAATGAAAATTGTCACTAAACGAACAAATAAAGTTTATATTTTGCTGTCTGTACTAGCAAAAACTAGTTCCTCAAATGGCTATTCAAATGTCAGGTATGCAACACAAAAATCATTCTATTCAAAATATCAAGTCCATAAGGACAACACCAGCTTTCCAGGAAGCCACCGTCCAAAATTCCATACTCAAAGTTATGACATAATAATTTAGCCTAACGTTTATCTATCTTCACAACAATAATAGTTGGAGATTATTTAGTAAGCTCACAAAATCATTCACTCCATCTATTAACCGTTATCAAGGAATGAACGTATTTGACATTGTAGACGAGCATGCCTATATCAAAGAGTCCGTAGAACATTGCTCCCACTCGCTCCTACATGTCCGTTTCCTAGTCCGGAATTCCCATCGTTATTATTACCATTCCTTGGTGGCTTTTTTCCCGGATCCCTAATTGGACAGTCTGCGATAAGGTGTTCGGTAGACTTACAGTTGTGACAGCGTTTTGGAAGTGGGCCATGAGGACATTTAGCTGCAATGTGATTCCCAAAGTCACCACAGTTGTAGCACCTGTAAACAGAACTAAAAATGAAAAGTGTGTACCATTTTGTAAATATGCCTGATGCTCATCTGAAATCAAGGTATTTATTTTATAAATATTTTACAAATGTGAATATCTAGTGCTTTGTTTCAAAATCTGGATTTTTCTATTATCAACTACATAATTTTTTTTTCAAATGCAAATTAATAATTTTCAATCTTCAGTAACTTTTCATAATTATACCATTACTTCAAATATTACATGAAATTTAATGATAGATGGTCATATTTGCTTCAGTTTCTTTGTTTTGTACTTGTGAAACGTGTATTCTATTGTTTGTTCTTGAATATTAAAATTTTCATTTTATTGAATATCCTATTTCAATAACGAAACTTAAATAACAGATTTTTCTGCATTTTCAAAATTCCTTTACAACGCACTGTTCTCAACCAAATTATATGTCTAACCTGACTTGTCAGTTCCAGTTTTTACTTTGCTTCTGTATTGTGATTAAGTCATGGATAAGTATGCTTGTTTTTGATATACATATCTATATAGTTTTAGTTGGTTTCCGATATCTCTATCTATGTGTTAATTTCTATTAAGTTTTGTTTCGGTATTATTTTGTCTTTACAATCCCCAACTGCCTTGAGTTTTCTATCGGTATGGTATGCCTTTGATGTAAAACAAAACCACATTAAAGTATATTTTTAACAAAGTCGTGTATCCCTATTACAGTCTTGATCAAAGTAAAATAGTCGTGACGTAAAAATCACTCGCTCACCTTATTTTTCTGAATTTCTTTCTAGATAACGGCCTCCTGTCACTTCCCCGACATTCAGTTCCATTTGGTCCACATACCAGTGTGGCCTCCAAGCCTTGTGCTGAAGGCTTATATTCAAATTCCACTTCTTCTCCATCTGCCAAACTCCTAAAGCCACCTTTATGAACTACCGACTAAAAATACAAAATGCAGAAAACATGGTTAAAACATATTACATATTATACCAGTTTTCATTTTACAGAACTTAACGACCTTTCGAATTACAATTCTTCATAAGCAGTGCTTGGATCAAAATTGTGAAACCAAAATTTTTTACCATTATATTGAAAAGATACCACAAAAAATACCAAAATATATTTAACAAAATAAAGCTAAGAAAATACTTTGCATTAGGGAGTATACCTTAGTTTTTGAGGAATTTCAAATTTTAACTAGCAGCAAATTTAGGCAATAGTATATTTCTGACAATAATACACAATTATTGCTCTAGACGGCTGTTTCGAAATTCAACTCTTCATCAGTAGTGCTTAGGCCTACATTGTGAAAACTTTTTTTTTTACCAAAATGTTGAAAAGAAATTGAAAGGAATTACACAATAACATAATCCAAGAAGCTTCAAACTTTTATTTCATCAATTCTGATGAAAAGACGATGAAGATGATGATGTTTATGACGAGACAATCATCTAACGAAAATCTAAAGAACAAGCTGGACGTTTAATATATATTGAATCATAATTGTTAAAAAATATGTTTTACTAAAACGCAAAAAATTAAAATCTTCACATTTTCAAAAATGACCTTTAAAATTTTTAATATAACATTATTTTAACATTGAAACTTACTTTAAAAAATATACAAATATTATGGATGAAACAAAACACTTTGAACCAATTTTTGGATTTGTAAAAAAGAAATTCGTGTATTAAAAGAGCGGTATAAAAATGAATTCATATACGTACATCGTCTTTATTACTCTAGATTTATTAAAAGAAAGGATTCATTGCAACTAGAATTATTGTTGTATACAATGTTAAACTTAATCAGAAAAAAAATATTTTATTTTTTATGATATTATGTTAGTCGTTAATTTTTGATAATTTTTGCTAGAAAAAAATTTGGGTAAAAATATTTATTATTATTATTATTATGTTTTACCTTTTCACTTTGCTGTGTTATGCTGTGTTATTTCTACTTATGATTTTATGAATTTAAAAAAAAAAAAAAAAAAAAAAAAAAAGGAACGAACTTCGAGATATTTAATTAAATACATGTATCTGTACATTTATTCATTCAAATTATAAAACAAACCTATAATAATTTGAAGTTTTACCATTTGTATCAAGTATATTAGTAATAACTTCGAGATATTTAACGTTTTATTTTTTTAATTTGTCCAAAGTCTACAATTATTAAATTAACCAAGGAACACTTATTGAAAAGTTGACCATTTTTATCTAGTAATGTTTGTTTGTCTGCAGCAATATGTAACATAATGATATTGTAGATATTACTTTCGGTATGTGATGAAACACCTAAACCAGACAACAGGCAATTCTCAACCATAGTTTATTATTTTTGTATCCATTATTAACAGTTGTAGCCAAAAATATAATTTTATTTTTGTGAAACGTGCCATCAAAGCAGTTACCGTAATCTATATTTTGGCTATACCTAACTCCCAAACTAAACGTAAAAGCAATATCATTTTTCCTTCGTAAACAACATACGAATTTCATCAACGGTCAGAAATCAATAAAATACAAATTACTAGGAAGAGACCCCGCCTTCTTTTGTTTTCTCTGATCTCCTTGTTGCAACTAAAGCCGTCTTTAATTTGTAGTCCAGCTGCCGGACAATGGTGCCTGGATATAGATATGTAAGTGATGGACTTGTTTATACTTAAAGCAGGCACAAAAATCGATCTTATAGCCAGAAAATTGTTTCTTAGTAACGAATCTATGTCTTGATAAATTTGGCAGTTAAGGAATGTCTTAGAGAAGAAAACTGACGTTACCATGGTAACCAAGTATTAAAATCTGCTAAATGTTGGCTTGAGACTGCCCACTGCTTGATAACAAGAATGTGATAGATTTGGTAGCATAAATTAAGATATTTTATTGAATTAGAAATTGATGGAAAGAAGTATGAATATAATGATGCATTTCAGTTTAAATAATAAAATATCATTAATTTTGTGTGTACTGTTTTAAAAAGAGGAAAACTAATCTTTATTTTTTCGTTTAAGAAATACTGCATGATAGATGTTAATTTTGGGTTCTGATTATTCATTTTTGCCAATAACGCTTTAATTGAAGTATTTCTTGTGCCAGTTCTTCGGGAAAAACAAATGTATTTATGTTTTCAAAATCATATGTTTAAATCATTTATATCTAGATCTAGAAACAAAATATGAAATAAATCATAAATAAAAATTTAAAAATTTAATTATTTACTTCTGATTTTATTTATCAAAAACAAACATACGTAAGAACGTTTGAAAATTAATTTTAATTGTTTTAAAAAATAAAAACCATTGGCATACTCATTTTCGATTTTTATTTATTATATGCAACTTTTTGTTGAAAAATAAATCAATTCATACAGATAATAACACAAAGGAAATGAACATTTAAAAAATGTAAAATTATTGCCTCAAAAGACGTCTTACTTTTGCATTTTATTCCCACGAAAGTGGTGAATGGTTCCTGAAAACCCCTTTATGTATATCGGTTGAACCTATTTTTAACAATATGTCTTACCTAACTTTTATAACCGCACTATATCTGTGCTTTACTCTTTATAATTTTTATCAATAAACACACATGTCATTCCATGTCTAAACGACATGTTTCTATAATAATAAAATAAAATATCAATAGAGATATCATAACTATGTTTGTTAATGCTTTATGAATTATCATTTTAATAATAGTATTTATTGGCATCATTGTTTGGTGATAGGGGCTTAAAAGTGCGAATTTATGAGCTAATAATTGTTAAACAAGGGTTAGAATTCACTCCCTCTTGCAAAGTATTTCCTTAGCTTAATTTGGTAAAATATTTTTGGTCCTTTTGGTATCTTTTTAACATCTTTGGAAAAATAAAAAAAAATTATTTGACAATTTTGGTCTGAGCACTACTGATTAGGAATTATATTCCGAAACGTCAAACTAGTGCTGTAAATCTAAAACTGGTAAAATATGCAATATTATAACCAAAACTGAGTATAATTTGTGATTAAATATTTGTTGTCTGTCCAAAGTAAGGAGTTTAATATTTCTTGTTCCTAATATGCATTTGTCTTGTCTTGTCTTGTATGTCTTGTCTCGTCTTGTATCACTGTTGTTTCCTTTATAAATGTTTTGTTTTCAAACCTTGCTTCTTTAGTTGTTGCCAAATTCATATTTTAGTCACACATTTATTATTCTGTTAAAAGTGACCAGATAGAATTCATGAATTTGCAGGTCAGGTTCAGATTGATACAAAGGTTCATCTAAAATACATTTACATTAAAATGTACTTTTTGAAAAAATTAATTATTTTTAACCACATAAACTTGTAGATTTACAGTCTCCATGTTTTAAAATACATGTTAGTATATTTAAAGTAGCATTAGGCTCATGACGTATTCAGTAAAAAGTCGCGTACATAAGAACGTCATTGTACAATTTTGTCAAGAACTTAAACAATAAAACCTTATTTATTCTTTTATTAGAAGTTACCAATAAAAGTTCATTAATTAGCAGGTAAGGTTGAGTTTGATACAAAGGTTCATATAGAATATATTCACAAATAGATATATTTTTACAGTAGGGAATAATTAAATATTTGAATTATTTTTAAGACCACAAAATATGTAACTTTTAAAGCTCCATATTTTAAATATACATTTACGTATATTAATTATGAAAAATTTAAAGTAGCATTAAGCTCTGACGTATTCAGTAACAAGTAGCGTACATAAGTACGTCATTGTACAAGTTTGTCAAGAACTTAATACAATAAAACCTATTACATTGATAAATGATAAGCGTAGACACTGGGAGATTAAAGCTATTGTATACAATAACGGATTATGTAATAATTCCGTGCACATGTTACCAAGTGATCACTGTATACATATTTACGTACAATCACATAACCCACATGTAACTAGCAGGTAAACATTATATAAATACCTCTTACATACTTTGCATTTTCCTCTGTACACACATATATTTAGAACCAAAACAACAAAAAAAACAAGTATTTCTATGTTCATTTTTGTATTATTTATTCAGAACTTTATCTCATACTGACTATAATATCATGTTCATGAACGAAAACAAATCCAACACAAACATACACATTGATGTCCCAATAACAATCCCCAAAACAATGCAAAAACTTTAAAAAAGTGACAAAGGACTTACAAGCGAAAAGTAAGACCGGGTGTTTCGGAGGGATCATCGCATTTTATAACAGTGTTGATTTTTTAGCACTAGACGACCGTTTTGGAAAACAATCTGTAGTGCTTGGACCAACATTGTGAAACCGAAATATTTCAGGGGGTTGAAAAAATATCCAAATGGTTAAATATTTTTAACTACTTTAAGCTAAGGAAATACTTTGCATGAGGGACAATAGACTGGAAATCGAAGATTGCAAGGTCGAGAGTTTTTATAGAAGTTAATAGGACCCATTTTTGCCATTGAAAGCGTTCATTGACACATTAAATATGTTAATAGTGGAGTTTGGTGAATTAAAAATGTAAAACATATAAAATACGACTATGAAATACTATTCTTGTTTTTGCAACCAAATTTGGTACAAGAAAAACACAAATGTTATAACTCATGAACAAAAGTATAATATACAAGTTGAAAAAGGCAAATTGTCACGATAGTTTTGATTTTTTGGTGCAATTTGAGCTTCCAGTAGAAATGATCTCCCAATCACCCACGCCATTAAACAATATTAGTAATCTTTGTCAGATGACTTTTTTGAAATGCGTAATATTTCCAAATCAATATATATATATATATATGAACTACCTGATATTATATATTCTATATACTTGAAATTGTTCAGTGCAAAACGATAAACGATCCAGATGAAACAGAATAGTTATTATGAATTTTTGAACTTAATAATCATAGAGTAATTTGATATTTAATCTAGTGTACCTCTATGGAGCCATAGAAACGGTTGGTTTTTGCAAATCAGTAGAATATTGAATCAGATAGAGTCGTTAATAGACCAAATACTTTTTAAGGAGAAAGTTGGAGTTCTGTTACCATTAAGTCAATTTAAGCTAAAATTTTATATCTCACAATGCATGGTGAGACTTTATCATGAAGAGTGTCCATCGAAGACACCACCTCTATTTCTAGATATATTCCAAAGGTGTATCTGCCGCAAGCACACACGTAAAATGCATTTTATACTTGACTTGCAAGATATAATATTATGGATGGAATGACTATACACAGTGAAGTGCCCCACTGAAGACTTTGAAATGACTGATATAATGAAAACCATCGTCATCAGAATATTGTAGATAAGTATAATGTTTCCGTATACATAACTATCCTGGATATATTTGACGCCCCATAGTGCCATGTTTCTTTAATTTAATTGCACATGTAGCTAGCTTGAAAAATCATAGCCTTTCGAAGCACCCGGACTTACTTCCCTGGTGAAAGTTGACATGGTTAATCTAATTTGCAAGTTTTCAAAAACTTAGGTTTGAAGTTGTAATATATAATGGCTCGGTATGTTTGTTTATGGATACAATGTTTGGAACATGCTTGTCAGTTCTAAAGTTTTTATTTTGCTTCTGGATTGTGATTCGGACATGGATTAGTAGGTTTGTTTTTGATGGAACCCCTTCATAACGTTTCCGATCGTTACATAATTTTAATGATATATACTGTAAGTTTTACTTCAAGAGGCATACAACAAACGAACCAATCCATATCCAAATACCAAAATCCTAAAGCATAATATAACCTGTGAAAACTGTCAAATTGAACACGTGGACTTCCACCAAGGAAGTGAGACCGGAACCTCCGTAAGAGTAAGAGGCATGTAAGATAAAATTAATTGAATTGAGTATTGTATATAAATAAGTTTTATAATAATCACATTGCAACATGTTTTAAACATTCGAAATACAAGAATCGTACAAAAAGGAGGACGTAGCCAGTATTTTTGAGGATTCACCATTAAACATCTGTATGTACCAGTAACAGATATCACATACAAGTATGTATTTTATTACGATATGTTCTGTATTTTATTGCATTTTGGATCGTTTGTGCTTTTTAATCAAAGAGTGGCTCGAATTTCCAAACGTGTACCAACATACCGTGATGTTTTCTCAACAGGAAGCAAAGAGATCAAAACAATATTCGTACATTAAAATTATTTGTTTAAATAATAAATATAAAATGTTCTTTTCATTTTGGAGTTTTCTTTCACAGGAAATGTTGAAGAATACATCTACAGATATGATAAATAATTATATACGTATTTCTTTGCAAGTCAAACGAAGTTTTCACAATTTTGGTTAGTGCACTACTGATGAGAAATTATAACAGGTTTAGCAAAAATTATAGTTATAGAAAGGTAATGTATACGGTCAAGTTATGTGCCCAAAATTAATTTGGATATGTTTGATGTCCCATAGTTCCACATTTCTTTTACCTTTAGTTTTGATTACACTCATGGTGGGTGTAGCTAGCTAAACAAGAAGTGCTTACCCCGCCAGAGCACCCGGTCTCATTTCCATGTTTGATGTTCACTTGTTTAACTTAATTTGACAGTTTCAAAGTTGTTTTTTTACTTTGGGATCGTGATTTTGACATGGATTCATATTTTGTTTTTTATTTGAATTTGAAATGAATTATAACTTCAAAATTAAAATTAGTGATTTTAATCTTTTATCAGTTTTATCAAAGTGACGCAAAATAATTCTATAAACTAAATAAAAACATCACTGGATATTTATTTTTGTGATCGGACAAAGTCGCGAATTTTAAAAATAGTTAGCCGAATATGTGGCTGCAATGTTTTGTTTGGCTGTTATAACATTAACTTAAAATGTTTCGTGTTCTTGGTAACGTCTGCAATTGTCAAATAAACCAAATTAATGTTTTCTTCCATTTTCACAATCATTGGTGCGTGGTTATCGCCAAAGGTTTTTTTTACAGTAGAAGAGAGAAATATGTAAGTGATAAACAAGCACCTGGCAACAAACAACACAACACGACACGACAAAATACAGAACTTTATCAATTTCATATTATATCAGTGTCAATTTACCGTTTCGGAATACAATTCCTCACCAGTAGTGCTTTGACCAAAATTCTGAAACCAACATTTTTTTTCAAGATGTTGTAAAGATAAATATATATTTTACCAAATTTAGTTAAGGAAATACTCTGCATATATTTATATCCCAACAGTTGTCTATTACCATTAATTGAGATTTAAAAGGTATTTTTTTGTATTTATGAGTGCGCTCACAGTGTTGATATTCATCTTATTGTGTAATTCTAAAAAGTCGGCAGTTTCTTTAACATCAATAAATGGTGCAAATAAATTTTTGTCTTCTGATCTTGTATGACGGTTTCTTTAATTATCACTAAAATAAATCTATTTTAACTTCGTAGTACTAGACGGTCATTTCAGAATTGAAGTCCTTATCAGAAAAGCTTGGACCAAAATTGTGGAAATCCAACCATTTTTAAGGTGTTGATATGTGAAAAATAGAAGAAAAAAATTAATTCAACCAAATCCACCTGAGACAATACTTTGAACGATTAGGAATAGCTCAATTTTTTTGAGGAATTTGAAAATTAACTAACAGATAATTTTGATTACAGTTTCATATTCATTGTTTCATGTATTGAATGAATTACTATTAACAAGTTCAGGTTTAATAGTCGACTTAATCATGACGTGGTTTTTAAGATTCTTAAATTTTAAAATTAACTGCAAAATAAATCTAACCCAGAATTTCTTTCGAAAGAATTTGAATAATCGTAATTTTTCAACATTTTCAATTTGCAAATGTCTTGGGGAAAAGGTAACATTAAACTAAATCCTATTTGAGCTATAATTGAAAAATATCCAAACCATGGTACTATAATGAGCCCTTGTTAATAACTACATAATGTATTATGATACGTTTTTGACCATACATTATGGAAGTAAAGACAGCGCTACTCTAAATCACCTCTAACATTTAGTTCTAATTTTCTAATGATAAAGCCAATTACCGGAAAACCATCAAATTTTCCCTCCATCTCTTACACAATGACCCTTCCTTTTCCTTTAGTTTTCATAAGTCTAGATTGCCCATTTATTCTGGTGTCCCTAAAGCTTAACCTCTGAATGGCATTTACTTTCCACGTGCGTATCTTCCCTTTGTATTATTGAAAAAGACGCCGTAAGCGTTAAACTTCACTTGATCATTGTACACCATCGTTGGCTCTAGCAATTAGCTTCTGAAATGACCATTTTTCTAAAGTTACAAGAGATTTGACGTGGTATTTGAAACTTGGTAATTGTTTTTCAGACTCTAATGACAAGTTATTCCTAATAACTACCCTTGGCTAATCACGGCTGACGGTCATATGCAAAGGACAAGCAGAATACTAGTCTTATGACTGTATTTATATAAATAGTACAATGTAGCAGTTTTATAAAGAATTAAAAATCTAGAATATAAAATAACGATGTTGAAAATGTGCTTAGCACATGGATAAACATGTTTGCGTCTGATCTAAAATAAAATGATAAAAAATGAAAGAGAAATCAAACCCCATTGAAACGTTTCCTAAAACCCAGATCATAATTTGTCTGTTTGTTGTTATTCTTACTATAACATACACAAAACCTCTGTTATGGTGGAAAATATCCAATTTAGTGAAAATGAAAGAAACGTTCTTTATAAGTGTTCTGACATACATATCGCATATTGTAAGTTCCTGATTACAATAATAATGTATTGTCATCTTTTCTAAAAGCAGATTTTGTATTTTATGGTGACATTGTTCCCAAAAATGGTAGAATATAAAACATGACATTTTTCATGTCTCTTGCAAGAAATAAACCAAAAACTGTTTATAGGTAAAACGTATGGCAAAATTTTATAAGGCAAACTTTAATAATGGTGAAAAAACCAATGCAACATTAAATTTTACTAGGCTTTAGTATTGTACACCGACTGAATAATGTAATTACTCATTAACAGTGTCACCTAAAAGCATATCAGAGATGGGGAGGCCCTGCTTTCTGTCCCATCTTTTTATCGGTTGGCTTTCTTCAGACCAAGTTTCTTTACTTGCTTTCTCAAAGCATAATACCTATTTGCAGAATATTCTTTAATCAAACCTATCGGTTCGTTTTTAAATGTCTATCCAAAAAGCACAGTGAAAACTATCACATTAGTTAAACACGTGACTTCCAAACCTCCAGTTAAACTTGCTACATCCTCAACGTGTGAAACGAAACCAGAGAAGAATTATGAAACTATTAGACGCGAAATATATTCAATCAAAAACAAACATACTAATTCATGTCCGAATCACAATCCAGAAGCAAAGTAAACACTTTGGAACTGACAAGTTAGGTTAGACACGTGAACTCCCACCAGGGAAGTGAGGCCGGATGCTCCAGAAGGATAAGCACCTCCTGTTTAGCTAGCTACATCCGCCACGTGTGTAATCAGACTATGGAACTATGGGACGTCAAATATATATTCAGGGCAATCCTGGTCACAGAGTTTTATCCAAAATAGTTTTGGATACGGAGACATCATACTTTTAAACAATATCGTGATGACGGCCATTAAACTTGTTAGGACTTTGGGACTTTGACAGCTTTGTGCTTTCAATATCGCTGAGGAAACTATTTATTTACAAGTAGCTTGCTTCATTGTAGTGGGAATGAGCTCAGCAACTGCGTATTAAATACCATTAGCAGAGGAAGGGTATATAGCTGGACATATCATATGGCTTCAAATACAGACGTGTGTCATAAATATTTTAAATATTTTGAACAATTCATGATGTTCAAATAACATTCACTTATAATATCGATATGTATCAAAACCGTAGTAAAGCAAACAATAAAACTTAAGAAATTTTGCTCTAAGAAATCTTTGAAGACTACATATATCAAATTAAACCACAAATTTAATGCGTTTTAGTAATATGTCAATCAGAAACTACGTTGTTACAAAACAACATTAAATATACGTTTTAAGAAAGTATTGAATCTATATTTTTACCTTGTTGATATCATGATGATTTATGTAAGTGTAGTAACACTTCAATAATCACTTCTCCATTGTGACAAACACTTACAATTACTTCTTTTTACAGATGAATGTTATTTATCTAAATGAAAATTTAATGACGAAAAATGCTGTTCCATTTATTGACCATGAAGTTTTTGTATTTTCAGTTTTTTCAGAAGTGCGCTAAATGAATATACAGAATATATTCTCCAATAAAGCAGTTACTGGAACTTACTTTTTTCTGTGAAAATTAACATGATCAATCAAATTCATGTTAAAAGCACAATCCGAAAGCAAAGTAACTTTGAAACTGGCAAATTAAGTTAAACATGTAAACTTCCACCTGGGAAGTGATCCTGGGTGCTCTGGACGGTTAAGCACCTGTGTAGCTAGCAGCACGTTTATAGGTAGTAAACATTGATGAAAGGAACATGAAACTATGGGGCGTCAAATGATCTCATTAATCAACATTATTTTGATTGCGTTGATTAAATTTTAGGCCCCTGATTAGTAAACAAATTGTTAGCAGCACTTGCTACGTTGTACAAAGTGCCCTTAGTGGGAACAATCTCTATCATAGCATAAACAACTTATGTTAATGGCATTTATTAATAACACTGTTAATTACTATATACTAAACTATCAAGTTACATTGTTACATAACCATCTAACTAATGCAAAATAAGAATTCGGACAATGCCAAGCATTTCAACAATGTTGTAATGGACATTGTAATTTGTTAAATATCATTTCAATTATCTTCACAACCATTTTAAAACCTCAGGCAAATGTGTTTTAAAATTAAGCTATTTAACTGCCTGTGCTTATTAAATATGATGACTTCTGTCAAAAGGGATAAACCGGTACAACAGTTTTGTAGACAGGTGAACTACTTTCATCAGAAAAACTTTTTAATCCCAAAATTAATTCATATAAAACGAATAGGAAAACCGAAAGCAAACAAAATATCACAAGTCCAGTCCAAATTAAAATCCAGAAGCAAATTAAATACAAGATTAAACAGAAACTATATCGGAGTAGGTCAATGTCCTGTTGACGGTGATATGGGGATGACTGTTCTCATTTTGAGATGCACACTCTTCCTTTCACACCTTGTGAATACTCGTTATGGTATGCATAAAATGTCACGGAGTAGCGATTATTCATATGATATTGCCACAAATATTTGGCTCGAATTCCCGCTATATTTGCGTAGTAAATCTACATATTTTTGTGTACAAATCTCTCCTGTACAAGTGACCTATATAACAGATATTCTACAGAATTAAAGGAGGCACTAATAATACAAAGCTACTACTCACATCAAACGATCGATATATATATACATATATCTGGCCTTGGCCTACATTGAGACAGTGTTCTAACTGACCACAATGACTTGTACTCTTAATTTATACAAAGTGACCAGCGAATGACCAGGGCATGAGACTAAAAATATTGTTAACTACCAGATACTTAAATACTATATATATTATTGCTGGATATATATATATATATATTATATTATATATATATATATTATATATATATATATATATATATATATATATATATATATAAAATTGTAGTATAACAATTATTCCTCAAATAATAATAATATTTTTATTTTGTCTGTCTTGAAATTAATTAGATGCTGAAAGTGTATTTATAATGTTATACATGTATATTGTGTTTAAATTTCAATTACTTATTATTTTTGTGTTCGTCACATTGTGCAGGTATTTAATTACTATTTCCAGTATAAGTTGTTAACCCTGATGAGTAACTAATATTTCTTGTGATTCCATTGTCATTAACACAAATCTGTAATAAGAGGCCAAAAAGGGACTTTAATGCTCAACTGGCAAAATTTGACATCATTTGCATAATTTGCTCAAATTGGGCGAATGAAAAATGTCTCGGAAAAATCCGTTACATATGTCAAATGGCTAGGTATCTACTTTCTATATTTCAAATTTGAAGAAAATCGGTGGAAAAGTGAAATAGAATGTACAATGGCTGGACATTTTAGTGATTTTGCTATTTATACAACAGCGGTCGTCTTAGATATCTTACATGATTGCCTTGCATACACTTTAATCAACTAGCCTAGGAACCTTCCGCACCAAATTTGGTTTCAATTGGTGGTTTTAGAGGAGAAGACCAAAGTTTACGAACGCACGGACGCATGCTTCACTGTACCATAAGCTCAGCTGGCTGTAGCCAGTTAAGCTAATATTATGATACATCGCATTCACATAAAATAATACATATATGTATGTTTATAAAAATATAAAGAAATAAATACGATATAAAAACATTTTTCTAGGTTGTTGGTTCATTGTTACCTATTTGTGCGAGTTTACGGACTATTTGTAAAAATAGGTGGTTTGACTTACAAACTTATACGCCGCATCTATGGATAAAATTTCGGCACCCGACCTTACTCCCTGGTGGAAGTTCCCGTGTTTAAATTAACTTGCCAGCTTTTACTTTGCTTAGAATTAAGATTTGGACATAAATGGAGCTGTCTGTTTTTTCTTATTTGAACAATTGGTCTCACTTCCCTGGTGGTTGCTCACGTGTTTAACCGAATTTGCCAATTTTTACTTTGCTTTGAGATTGTGACTTTGACATGGATATGTTTCTTTTGGTTTTTAATTTGAATACGTGTAATGTATGTTCAACGCCGAAGAATTGTTGTTAAATAGCAGGTGGTTATATTTATTTATCTTGTGTTCTTGTTTCATTCAGGGAAATCAAAAAGTTTTTTTGGCCGCAATCACAGTAATGTTGATAAGTTGATTGTGTCAATTTCAAAGTTTTTACTTTGCTACTGGATTTTGATTTGGCAAGGATATGTATGTTTGTTTTTGATTTGATATTCGTCTTTTGGTTACACTTAATTTTGTCAATAAAAAATTCAGTTGTTTTGCTTTATAACATTTCCAAGTGCTGTTTTAACATCGATGATGAACTTATTGGTAAAATCGTTAACAATGACTTCTTTAATGCTTCCTATTAGGGCTGTAGCAAATGTATCAAAACACTACTGTTTAAAAAGTATGATAAGAATTTAAGGAGCATATAAAAGTCTCTTTGCTTGCATTCTAAATGATTTTTAAATAATGGCTTATCCCATCATGTCTTACCTGAAAGCTGGTACTACTATTAATAAAACCATTATAGAACTCCAGTTGAAAGGTTGTTTTTCAAAAGAAAGAGGTTTATGTTTTTGGAAATTCAATTTTTCACTTTTCGAATATAAACTGATTTTGTTTATAAAATTAAGTTGGAAATTGAGAACTGAAAACATGAAAATCAAAATTTTCAAGATAAGCATTTTAAAATAGGATTGGACTCAGAAGTGTTAAACTTTCTTGTCTTCTCATGATAAATATATATGTAACCAAAGTACATGGTATTAACTTTCTCGTTTTTTCCTTCTTTTTCAAAATCCAATTTTAAGTGAAATTATTTCTTAAATATTACTTCAGAAATTGAAATAGTTAGGATTTATCTTTAGGCGATATTGATATTTAACATAATTCAAAAGAATTGAATTTTAGAGAATGAACATTTAGTTGCCTGAGTAAATTAAACAAATCACTTAAGCTGAGTATTAACCCTTCTGTGTATCAATCAAATATAACTAGCATCCTTCAAGTCTAGTACATCTTTGCAGTATATCTTAACAAACTCAAAAGTACCATAATTTTCTAGTAAGAAGTAAGAAAGAGGCCAAAAAGGACCTCAATTCCAACTAACACTTTATTTGCATTTGGTTTTCTGATAGCAATGCACAATTTATTTTGAATCTTTATCAACCAAGACTCTTCCTTACTTACAGAATTTAATTCTATTCTCATTTTAATAATTCATTAAACAACTGGGTAAATAGTTATTCGGAAAACACCGTTATTTTATCCGCAAAAATGCACCCCTGTTTGTTAAATGGCTAAACATTCAATAAGGCCCATAAATGTATGTATCTATTTTTTATTGAAGGTATCGATGACCTTCTTCGACTTAATTCAGACGGGCATGCCGGCAATAACTTTAATTAGCATCAAGCAATGATTTTGGTTCTACTCAGCATAACGTTTTCAACGCAGAAAATGGTCAAAGAATCTGCCTAGATTATTATCTGATTAGCATAATCTGTGAAACCTGTATCAACAAAATACATCTGTAATGCGATTTATAGGCTTTAACTATTTATAGTAACGGCGTCCATCTTGGATTTCTGACGAATATGCTGGATACAATTTTTAATCACCTCCGCATTATTTGGTTCTTATTGGCTCAGTGGTTTAAGTCTAGAAGAGCCATGTTTATGCACAGACATGCGAACGGATGCACGCATGCAAGTATTGACACGGTCGCTCTTCGACATGTCATCAACGTAGCTGCTTAGAGTCAATTTAGAATTAAATCTTTTATATGTTATATCTTTATTTTTGGGTAATACATGTAGGGGCTGTTGGCTAACTGCATGGTAATCGATTGTTAATAATTTAAATTTTATACGTGAGTTCTAATGGGCCAAAAATAAATACGTAGCATTGTTAATACCCTTCGGTATTACCATACCAACATAACAGACCATTTTTAAAGTGTTCGTCAAAAGTAAATCAAATAGAATCCGTAATCCTAATATGATTTTGTCTTTTAATGTCTTATTTTGGCTTTTTCGTTGGCGTTAATTGTATTGTGTTGTGTTCTTGGTTGCATTTGTTGTTACCATTAACATGGTTTCCAGAGAGTTTCTTTCTTTGTATGATCAGTAAAATAGTATTATCGTATTTGGATTAATTTCCGACACAGTTCGAAAGAATTACGAGGTTTAGGTACAAAAATGTTAACTTTTTAAAAAATGTAAAATATATTTTTTAGATTATAGACAACACATATTAAATAAATTATTCAACACATTTATTCAGTTTTATTTCGAGTGAAATGCATATTCGTTTGTTCATAACATTTGATATAATGATTAGAAATCTGAGGATAGATCATTCTACACGGCTTTACTTGACTATTTTCATTATCTGTTGAGGTCAATAGAGGATACTGACCAGCCAGTAGCATCACACGGACAAAATATTGATTTATTTTTCTGAGGCAACTAATTTATTTTTCTGCAGAATACATCAGCTTTAAGATTTACACAAAAATTGATTGTTATGAAGGTTTCTTACCAGAGAGCACGAACAGTGGAAATCTTAAACGCTTAATTTTGTTGCTCTATCAGTTCTAATGTTTCAGTTTAATTCCTCTGTGCCCTGACTACATGGGTACTTCTAATGTATTTTGGGAATTTACATCTGAGGTTCATTGTCATATAAAATACAGAACCTTGCGGCTAAATAATATTTACTATGCAATACTAACAGAAATAAAGAAATGAAATCTAAAAATAACAAATATGTATAAATATTTAAACTAGTTAAACCCTCTTTGTACAACCACAATAAATAATGATATAACTACACCAGTTTTAGTTTTGAAATACTAGACGCTTGTTGCGGAATAAAAATTCTTAATCAGTAGTGATCGTACCAAAATTGTGAAAATCCAAACCGTAAGATGTTGAAACGAGAAAAAAATACCATATTGTATTTTACCGAAGTCGATACTTTGAACAATTAAACATTGCTTAGTTTTTTAAAGGAATTATAAAGTTTAAGAAGCGGTTAATTTTCATGAACAATGAAATAAATAATAAAACCGACATCCAGTTTATTGTTAAACACTTTTGGACTCATATTGCTAACATAAAGAATGAAAAGGAAAACTCTATTTTTATTCTTATTACTAGTTTAACCTTTTAAAAGCCACTAACAGAAGTTATATGAAACATAAAACATTATTTTATATTTTATGTTGCCATGACTACAAAATCAATAGATGTAAATTTTCAATTAACAAACCTGGTTCTTAAAATTTATAATGAAGTAGTATATTACATATTATACCAGTTTTAATTTTACAGCACTAGACGGCCGTTTCGGAATACAATTCCTCATCAGTAGTGCTTGGATCAAAATTATGAAACCAAAATTATTTTGAAGATGTTGAAAAGCTACAAAAGGACCAAAATATATTTTACCAAATTAAGCTAAGGAAATACTTTGCATGAGGGAGTGTACCTTAGTTTTTTAGAGAAATTTCAAATTTTAGCTTGCAGGAAATTTAGACAATTATAGTATATTTCTGACAATAATACGAAATTATTGCCTACTGAGTTTGTGATATCCTCGGGGCACCAGCCACCAACAGATATATCGGCTCAGGGGGTTAAATTACATATTATACCAGTTTTAATTTTACAGCACTAGACGGCCGTTTTGTAATACAATTCCTCATCAGTAGTGCTTGGACCAAAATTATGCAACCAAAATTTTTTTGAAGATGTTAAAAAGCTACCCAAAGGGCCAAAATATATTTTACCAAATTAAGCTAAGGAAATACTTTGCATGAGGGAGTATACCTTAGTTTTTGAGAATTTTCAAATTTTAACTTGCAGGAAATTTAGACAATTATAGTATATTTCTGACAATAATATACTATAATAACAATGTTTAAACATTTCGAAATGTTATATTTTAATTCAAATAGAACCCTAACATAAGAAAAATTTAGGAAATTCACAAAAATGATTTAAGACAATTTTACATAGTATATGCTATAAATTTTTATTGTTTGTAATCAAAAATTGATATTTTTTAAAATGATATGCATTATTTATTTTTATTGTTTGTCCAGTGTCGTAAACACGCATGGAATCTAAATGTAATTTTATTTTATTTTTGAATTACTGTGACTTATTTCAAATTAAGTTTTAGATATAGTGTAAATTAATACCATACCTGTTTTAATTTTGCAGCAGTAGACGGCGCTTTGAAATAAAATTCCTTAAGAGTGATCTGACCGAACTTACGAAAATCCAACTATTAAGATATTGAAATGAGAAAAATAGTAGGACTAAGGTGTATTTTAACCAATCCACCTAAGACAATACTTTAAATGATAACAAATAACTTAGTTTTTTAAGCAGTTTAAGGAAGTAGATAATTTTATGAAAATGTATATAATTCAAACTTTGTGATACGCACAAATTCCATCATTATTATAGTGTTAGACAATAAATGCATGAAGGAAGTTCCTATATTCCAATCAACCAAGCCTTAGATTTTATTATCAAAATTACAATTCTTAAATATATACTGCATACACTGCTTAATTTCTGTATTCATTTAATCTACACATTGCACTAGTGCTAATTGTACAGCAGGGCTTGGATCAAAATTGTGCAACCTTTTTTTTTCAAGATGTTGCAAAAATATCTAAAGACCAATATGTATATAAAACAAATTTATTTAAGGAATACTTTGCATTAGGGAGTATACCTTATGTATTTGGTGATTTTCAGATTTTAACTAGCATTAAGTTTAGACAATGGCATATGTCTGACAAAACTTGTGTATTGACTCTGAGTTTATTATATCCTCGGGATGCTTATCTACATTCAATAAAATCCCTTCATGAAGCATTGTTTGACACTTCAGATTATAAACGAAAGGAAAATGCAATAAAAAAGTACTCAGTAGCAACTAGTGCACCCAACAACACCAGCAAAGAAAAGAGGACCACTGATTAAAAGAGTTTACATGGGCATTGGAATAAATGTACTATGGCTTAAATTTAGTACAGTAAGACGAATAACAATAATTTGACTTATACATCCAATATTTCAGAATGCTAGGTTATTAGTAGCTATTAATATAAAGGTGCTAAGAAAAGATTCAAACGTTTCATGTCTGATTTCGTTTATAAAACTGTTAACCATGCAATACAAGGGGGCGTCTATTGCTGTCTTAAAATAAGGCTTGGTGTACTTTTTTATCAAATAATACTTCTTCATGTTAAAATAGTAACAGTAGCAAATGGCTGAAATTGCTCAAAAACGTTAATATATTACATACAATGCAACCTTATGATTTTTAAACAACTGTTAAATTGGTTTGATGTCTTTTTCTGCAACTCATATTCAAAAACAGGAATAAAATAAACTAAAAATTAACTAAAAGATCAAATCTTATATTTTCAATAAGGTTAAATGGTTACAAATTGAACTAAGGATCTCTTAGAAATAAAAGTTAGATATTAAGAAACAAACCACTTATTAAGTTTTATTAATATTTAGAAAGATAACATGATCCTCCTGGTCAAATGCGCGAATAATGTTTCAATATCAACAGTACAACCACACCAACAAAATACATCTATCTACAAAAAATGGCTACAAAGAGTTGAAAACTATCGGTATCGAGATAAAAATAGAGACCAAACATCAACTTAAAATTAAGTTTCATTTAGAACATGACGCAAATAAATGAAGTGCCCTAAAGCATTAATTTAGTTATCAAATAAGGCAGCATCGACTTGCAGTAATCATATTTAGAATAAAATGAAGTATTTTTCTATTATCCAATGTTAAGAAAATCTATTGGTTTATTAAGTCAATATTTCTGTCGTGTTCCGAAACAAGCTGTCGTCTGTAGTCATGTATTATAAATATTCAATGTATTCTCCCTGCATTACTACTTGTTACTTAAGAGCAATAATACAATGAAAGCTAATGGATGTACCTCATTTTTGTAACCCAAACTGTAGCTGGAACCGACGTGTTTATTAATTAAATACCTTTTCAGACGAAGGAATCGTAAATTGTACAATAATTATAGTCTACAGTGTGGTCATTTTAAATTGTTGGCAGCAACTTAAAGGGGGTTTCTACTCATTCCAACCTTGTGGCTTGACTATAAGATTTTTATGAACCCACTGCGATCACTGGTAAATTATTATTACAACAATGAACAAGTCTGTGGCCAAAACTTTCGCTTTGCTGTTAGAAACTATTTCAATAAATGAATACAGGAGACTAGCTATCATATAAAATGTTGATATAAAACATGGTATTGAAGCATACTGTTTTAATCTAATATAGGTCTTAGGCAAATGTACGCTTGAAAACTAACTAAAATGTGTTTTTGCAAAGAACGGCACGACACTGTAAACGCGTTATTTTGAATGAAACAATATTTCTAGACAGATAAAATATAGACATTTGTTGAATGGTAAGGATATGAAGGGGTGTTTTAGAGACTACAAAGCTGTAAACTTACATAAATTTTGCAAGTTTTCAGAAGTTTTCACTTGCTTCTTGGATTGTAATTTGGTCATGGACTGAAGTTTAATTAATCACTGCACTAATTTTTCTAAGAGATTTACCATAAAGATTTTAATGTTCTAATTTATGCACCACTGATTTAACAAAAGTAGGATGATTCGGACCACGAAAGTTATTAAATTGAATTTTTAAGTTGGGTATTTATAATTGTAATTTCTACCGTGTTCGTCTTATCTTGTTTGGCTTTTTCATTAACTTCTCTCATTTTTGTTTTTAAATGCCTTATTGCCTCTTGTTGCTAAGTACACGTTTTTCAGTTAAATATTTCTTGCTTCTTGTACTAGTAAACATACGGCAGAATAAACAGTGTGGATTCACGGTGGTGCTCTTCATCGATTCTCGCAAGTGATATCAGCCAGAGTGTCAGAAAAAAAGGCTTTGCAACGTTTCTAAATTATTAGTAGGTTTGTCACTTTTATTATTTAACTTATGTACAAATATTCTACAATAGGCTTGAAAGAAGAAGTTCTGACAATTTTATGAAGATTCGGTATAAACTTACAGAACACTTTAAATGTGATTCATTTTAAACTGAAACAACACCTTAATGCACTGAAACATCTAAACATTTGTTTAATAAGCAGGTTACAAATAAGTTGTTAGCAAGGTTATATTGCAAGCCAAGGCCCTCAAAAGTTAAGTTACCTTCATCAGAATAATATTTATAAGTATGATGTTTCTATAACTAAAATTACCTTGTATATATTTCAAGTCCAATATTTCTATGTTTCTTTCATTCACAATTTTTAATGCACGCGTGGCGGGTGTAGCCAGCTGAACAGAACCCTACTAAAGCACCCAACCTCATTTCCATGGAGAAGGATCACGTGTTTTACTTAAGTTGCTAGCTTCCAATGCTTTCACTTTGCTTTGGAATTGTGATTTGAACATAGAAAGGTATAATTATTTTTTTTATCTAGTATGCTTTTGAAAACAGGGAGCTGTAAGTAGATTTATGGAATTTGGGAACAAGCATGAAGAAATTTAACTAGGTCAAGGAATGCAGAAGTCATGGCAATGAGTTAAAGAAACAGTACAAACAGGTCAAGTAAATTTTAAGATTTACAGTGATCCTAACATTTTCCAAACTATTATTGCAAACTGACTTTTCTTAAATGGTTTCTGTCTTGTCAACAGTATAACTAAGACAGAATTCTACTCTGCTAGCAAGGTGAAGGGGGAGTCTATTTGTTATAGTCTAAAGACAGTGTTTGCGTTGACATTTGCCTAACGATGAACTAGATCTCCAATCACAACGGAGATGGGAAAAACTTAGCTTTTAGGCAATTCAATTACCTTCACGTTTAACACATATTAAATTTTCAAAGAAAGGTACCATGTATGCTTTGCTATGGATACCATACCAGTTTATTTTTGAAACTGCATTTTAAACCAGATAAGTAAGTTTTAGTGATTTTCCATTTTGCAACAAAATGCAGTATGAAAATATTATTGATTACTTGTATTTGAATACACTGGACTACTTTGAAACAAACGAACATTAATCATAAATTTGTGTTTTCGAATGTTAACCAAACCCAGTACAAAAATTGGCATAATATGGAGTGCTAATAATCGTAAGAATCACATTAAAATGGAAAGTTTATACTATTTCAGGTAGAGCACTATACAATTGGATAACATATGTCGCAATTACAGTTTTATGGCATAATGACAGTAGATTTCCTTCTTTAACAGTTTTATACTGAAGTGTAATTCCACATTTAATATGAAATCAATACAGTTCACACTGGTATTGGTAGCTTAAACAAAATCGTACGTGAGAAAAAATATAAAACACAGAATTGATGAAAATTCAGAAATTTTCTTAGATAAAATTGCAACTATACTAAATAAGTTGCATCTATAAATAGACATATGCTTAAAAACCTAAAGTAATGAAATAATATTAAGACATTTTATTCCAGAGTATATAAGTTCTGATACTTCAATAGCCAAAACAAGGAATAATAACAATAATAGCTTGAAGTAATATTGGAGACATTCATCTAATGGCTCCCATCTATATTCAATACAAATGACTTATAGCTCATTTAAACAATTATGGATGTAAAATTTAGTATTGACAGCAAAAGTGGTTTAAACCGGTCCATTTATCAGAACATGAACTATGTAACTAATCTATACTTCTTTATTCTGTTTTTAAGTGTAATATAAACATCATTTTTCTTTATTTTATTAACAAAATAAGTTTTAGTTTTATAGTTTTTTTTATTAAAGAGTCTTGTCCAAAACCATCAATTAATTGCTGATAATTTTCTCTTACAAAAAGACAAGAAAAAATATTTTAGTTTAAATATACAAGTCTTTTGGACAGATTTAAGGTCTTGTAAAATGAGTGTTTTCAAGAGTTCATATAAATATTTCCAAGCAAATGACAACCACTGACATTTCAACTACAAAAATATCAATATTATTATAATCGATTGCAAATTTTGGTATATTTCATAAGAGTTTACATCTTCTTTTACAGGTAATGAAAATTACAATTATAAATATTTAATTTTAAACTTTAATTATTTAAGTTTTCCTCTTAATATTATAATGTAGATATTGAAAAAATATATCTATGTGTTATATTTCTTTAATTATTATTTGTAACTTTATTTTTTTAATGTATATTAAAAAATTATACCCATGTGTTTATATTTTTAAATTGAATTTCAATTTTTATTGTACATTACAAGACATAAGATTCAGTCTGCATATATGAATAGACAGACATCAGGTGTTTCACTGAAGATATTCATCGGAATATCATCTCAAAATGAAACCATCATTCCCAATAGAAACTAATCAGCTAAGATAATTCAAATCATTTATTCTAATATCACTTATATATGAATAAATGTAATTTTTGATTTTGAAACCATATTGAAAGAAACATTTCAAATTGACATTTCCATATATAAAATAATTGAAAATCACATCCAATTATACATTTATTGTATTGCCATCATTTTATTATTTGAGTTCTAAATTAGGTACGAAGGCTAAGCACTATATATACAAACAAAAATAACAAATTAAGTTTATCAATTATAACGTTTAACCTTATATGGGCATTGTATCTTTGAAACAGGTCAAGGTGATGGTTTTGCGCAGCAATATTTACCGAGCTTACTCCTAAGTGATATTCAATGATGTGTTTTTATATAATTGTAAATCAAAATGATTATATATCAATTCTTGTTCACAATATCAATAAGATGATAATATTTAAGACAAAATAAATATGTATAATGAACAATTATTGAATCTGTATCAATACAAGCAAGTTATATCGCATGGTATACAAATCACGTGGTTGATCACATGATTTCATGGACAAAATGTCGACAAAATTGGTTTTGGACATTTGTTAAATATTCAATTTATTTTCATTCTAAAACACTACATCAAATAAATTAAACAAAATCTAGCTGCTTATCAAAACATATAATTCTATAAATTGAAATAAGAGCCAATGCTTTCAGCAATTTTTTCCAACTAAGCAATTATATGCTTTGATTTACGCAGTTTATATTTGGTATTTAGTTTGGCATTTTCTGCACATCTATATTAAACAATGGTTATATGTAGTATTATTCTGCTTTTTCACTTGTTTTGGTTACTGCTAGTAAGATCAAAAGTCAATGTTATTCTTGGATTTTATAAACTCAAATTCTACACATTACATATTTGTGTTGTACTAGATACACAAACCTGTAATATTAGTTTTGAAACATCAAAAATATTTTACAAAGAAACAAGTTATCTTTAAGCAGGTTTTGTTCAAAGAAGGAAAATAATCCCTTTTTGAAATATTTTTCTGAAATTTTACAAAGTAATACATAATTTGCTTATTTCTTTGAAATACTTTCATCACAGATGGGGTGATTTCCTCAAAACAAAAATTGACCTTATTACCTAAGCAAAGTTTCAAATATGTTTATATTGTGTATATGCATTATGTATGTTTTGTTTGTAAAAGACTTTTATAATAAGTATAAAACACAAAAGATCCAATAAAAAGATCAAAATTCAAAATATGTCTTCTAAAACAAGATATACTGGTCCAAATTGTTTGCATATAACTGATTTTTTAAATTGAAACTTAATAATTTAATATATTTTTGCAATATTTACGATTTGCTTTTTTGATTTGCAAGTAGATTAAAACATTTAAACATGTTGAAATAATTGGTCATAAAATGTCAATTACACACCTGCTGTATCCATACCTGTAACAAATTAAGCATAACACAGAATGGCTTCAAGACTTAAATTGTTTAAATACAAAAATTGCATTGCATCAACTATACATTTGACAATTTCTCTCATTTTCTTTGAAATGAATCAATTCTGAATTAGCTTAATCTATCTATGGTATTTTATACATTATGATATTGTTTGGGAAATCTGGAGAAAACATGTTAGTTATTGATATATTGTTAATAAGAATATTACCAAATATTACAAATAACAAACAAAACCACATCTATTTATTCTTCGTCCTTATTTCTAATTTATCAGATATTTTTGGAACGTGCCTATTTATGGATCATAACAGATGCCCTTTCGCCACCTGTACAAATTCGAAGCAGGTGCCCGTTCAAGGTAATTACCAGATTAACTCTTACAAAGCTTTTGCTTCTGTGTTTTATCCACTGATATCTTATAAAGGAATATCTAAACTATTGAACATGCCCTGGCTATTCTTTGTCATTTAATTTCATACATGTTGGGAGGAGATGTACTGTTTTATCCATTTTAAGCATGCAAGTTTAATTTTTCTCACATTAAAATAGCCGTAAAACATTAACTGTAATTCTGGATGCGTAATAAGAGTTAAGTTAAAAAGATGAAACCATTGTTTGAGTATAAAATAAGAAAAGGGAGTTTGACTGACATAACTATATTGTTTAAAATATTTCTAAAGAATCTTTTTAATGAAGTAGAACAATGATAAAAATGAATAAGTTCTTTTAAGTTAAGATTCAGATCTTTCTTACTTAACTATTTAAAACAGAAGAATTGTAAATGAAACACGTGTATATGACAATAGTCAATCCGCAACAAACATGAAACAAACAAAGCAACGAAATAAACACTAACAATCAACTGTTGTAATAGTTTTAAGCAAAGGAATATTTTAATTTATAATTTATTTTACACTATTAGAATATAGAAAGATAACTATGTAACTTTATATGCGAATTTCTTTTTTCCATTCGAATTGAATAACAATAACTGCAGGTCTCATTAGTACATATATGTTTGTTTTTAATTTTAGATTAAGAGAATATTGAAAAAGTTTAACAGAATATATGATAGAATAATAAAAAAAATGTAGAATTTTCATCAGCACAATATTAAAGGTAAAGAACAGATAGTCTTTTTTAGACTAAGGTATGAATGAATCAACCTGTATCATTTAACATTCCATTGATAAAGGAGACCATACCATCAACCGGTCATCTAATAAAGTGACCTGAACCAGAACTTTGACCACCTTACTTCCGTTGACCAGGTCAGCAAGAACAAACAGCTCTTAAAGAATTATAATTGTATTTGGCTTTCAGTAGACCGTGACGAGATAATAGCTAGAGACTCTCACATGAGTGTAACTTTTCTCTTTCTCTCAAAACTATATATCTAACTACAAAAGTCTCACAGTCATGAAACAAAAGTAGTTGCAGTACTTTTGAATTTTTCTTTGTGTATAAATTTGTTTCATTTTCTTTTTATGGTAAACAGAAAAATCTATTACTTAAAGGCAGGCATTCAATATACACCCAAAATTTTATTTTTCAATTGTTGTATCAATAACTGCACTTTTGTAACCAAGGAAAGGTTTGAATTGGTACACAGGCTATTCCTTTCCCATCAAATTAATTATTATAATTTGTTTACGAAAAATGATTTATAACAATATGATCACAATACAAAAGTTTTAATAGATTAATCTTAGAATATATGATAATCAGAAATAACAGATTAAAGCTAAACTATCAAACAACATTATATTTTTCACATCTATCACTTATCTGAATACATTTTAATAATGGATTCTTTACAATTATACACAAACATACTAATCCATTTCAAAATCACTTTCCCTTAGCAAAGGCAAAGTAAACTTTGGTTATACAAATAAAAAATTGTAATTATATTCAAGACTATAATAATACAACACATAAAACAGTTCCAAGTGTAAAAGTGCCTTAGTTCCTTAATTTTAAATTATAGATATTGTTATGAAAAGAAAACAAACGTGTTCTGTTTTCATTCCTAAACGTTATATTGTTACATGTGATATACTGGTAACTGTAAAAACATTCAAACTTATTTTATTACAAAAACTGCTGCAACCAGTTGCAAATTTCTTCATTTGAAATACTACCAATTTTCCTAAAATCTATAATATTCAAGCATTTTTCTGCAGGTATTTAATATTCCATCACTTATTATAAAATTCATAAGAATTGATCTGACATAAACATATGGCATAGAAAAGTTGCAATATTTACAAGATTTACAAAGTTAAGAATTTTGAAATGTTCTATACTTATTATTTTGTAAACCTTATTGTATTGAATTTATTTAAAATATAGTAAAACATATGTGTGATTTCAAATTATATTTATGATAATGATTTGGACATGGACATGTACATGTATGTTTGTGTTCGATATTTGAAATCAACAATACAGTTGTTCAATGTATTAAAGTATTACAAATTAATGATTCTATATTGTTTAGATTGTTTTATTATTATATGTTAAAATATTTAATATTTGTTATACATTATAGGTGTCTTAGCATAAATAATTTACTTTTTGCCATTGAAATGACAAACATTGAATTTTCACATATTTACTGAAAATTATCTTGATTTTTCTTGGTTAAAGTTAGAAGTGACTACATACGTCTATAGATATTTAACTGCTAGTTTCACAAAATAGCACAACATTTCTAATATATCTAGAAAAATATTTTATTTTGGTTGTCTTTTAGATTTTGTCATACATTTTCAAAAGTCGTCCTAATATAAAACTGATTGATGTGGTTATGAAAAATATTTTAGACATGTTTTGTAAACAGAAGTAGTGTTTTCATCAGATGCTACGTTTATCGAATATTTATATACAAATGTACCTTTGTAATTTTCATAATAAATCCTCTTATTATATCAATATTATTAAATTATGGGCAATTTATTTTTTTCATTTCCAAATATTTTTTATTAGTTTGTCAAATTGATGATTTATTTCACTATTACCATTTCTATGCCTCTTACTTATTTAGGGTGAAATATCAGTAGCATTTCAATAGGTATTAGATGATCAAATCTTTACAAAAATTCCTCCCCTTATTTATAACGTTTCCTATACTGTGTCACAGAGTTTGCTTACCTTTTTTAGACGGTTGTGTTGTATTTCTAATTTCATTTATGTAGGAGCTGAAATTTTGAGTATGATATGCAATATATAAAATTCAAAAACAATTCCTTAAATTATGTTAATTTTGTTTTGTAATGTTTTATTAATGTGTTGTATTTATTATTCATATATGTAGAAACATTAACAGCATATACATGACAGAAAAAAGATTCACAAAGTGTTGAGCAGATTTATGTGTAAATACTTAAGGAACTGTGTCCTTCCTGTGTAACAGTAACTATTAGGTGGGCCAGGGATTGACTGATATGGATGTTTACAAGTAACTTGGGGAGCCACGGCGGGTGATTTCAAAAGATTGCAATAATATTTTACATATGTAAATGCAGTATTTAACAGAATAGAAAAAAGATAAATATATGAAATATATTTAAAAAGAGGTACATTATAAACTTAAGACAAATATTAATATTTATAACAATCAGTTGTTAGAAAGAAAGTATTCAATATATCATGTGATATCTGAAGTTATAAGTAATATTTTGGCAAACATTTAATTTTACACAAATCAAAATTTTCATCATTTATTTATTTTTTACACTAACATAAAATGAACTTAACAGAGGAAAAACATGGAAAGATATCAAAAATGCTTTTTTACTTCACATACATGGAAAATAACATGTTCGTATGATGTTTAAATTTTTTAAAATATATTTTTGTTGAAAAAACAAGAACATATGCTGGTAAGGTTTTATATTTAAACATTTTTTAAAAATTTAATCACTAGTTTAAATTACATTAATTGCACGATAAAATTCTTATTTATGAAAGGGTCAACATTTACCTTTCTTTGTTAATCAGTAAGCATTCTATCACATTTTTAATTTATCAAAACATTTCAAGAAAATTATATATATTTTAACTTTAACTTTTGTTTAAATTATTTTTTCGTAGAAGCATATTACAACATCTTCTTAATTTTTTTTTCTTCATATGTGACTTCAGGATAGTTATCAGAAATTTGTTTAATATCTATGGACTGTATTTTTGTTTTTGATTATGTTCTTGTACTGTTTCTAAATTCAAAACTAGAGTTGAAAACCCTTTATATTCTTTGTAGTATCTCTTAAATTTGTACCTATTTTATATATGATAAATAGAACTTAAAAAAATAAGAATTTAAAATTTCAGGATTCCTTATGTGTTAACGAAAATCAATGTAAAAAGAACAAATAAAGCAATGGAAAAACTTTTGAAATTGGTGGAAGATGTAGAAAATTATCATTTTAATGTTTATATTTTTTCAACAAATATAAACAAATTAATTTGAATTTTACTGTATGCAATAACCACTATATTTCTCTTGTTCAAAATAACATTTTTGTAATACTTTAAAACATAAGAATTTCTTAAAATTATGTGAAAAATAAAATGAATAGTGTAAAAATATTTTTATTTACAAATGTGTCCACCTCCAGATAATTTCCTGATTTCAGCTCATTGATTTGTCTTGATAAACAAAACTTACCTGATGCACAAACACATCCTGAGTACCATCATTAGGTGTTATAAATCCCCATCCTTTTGCAACATTGAACCATTTGCATCGCCCCTTCTTTCGGCCTCCTCCTGAAAAATGCAAGGAAAAGTAAATATTAAAATATAGGAAATTATTTTTAGATAAAGAAGTTGCAAAAAATACATTCAAATGTAGGAATTCAAAAACATAAACAATTCCAAGAATACTTCATAATATTGAAAGTGTTTATATTCGCAAAAACCTCACCCCTTCCCCCGGCGGCCATGTTGTTTCAAATGTCCATGTGTAAATGCGATATGCAATGTTTAACGACAATAGGCTAATGTGACAAAGGGTGGTTTAGGGGATGATGGGCAGTTCTTTTCAGGTATTAGAACGCAGGTCCTTTATACATTCTATACACATCATAATACATACAATTAGATTTTCCAAACTTGAATTGTTTGCTGAAATATCACAGGCATTTTCCCATAGCAATTTTATCCAAATAATATTTTGCTACTCTTCTCAATACTAATGTTTTCAATATTTTAACACAATTTAAATAATATTCAAATAACTTTAAATCCGTATTTTCGATAATTATTTTAAGGTTAAACAATACGCAATTTTTTACTAATAATTTATTCCATTATTATTACTGAAAATTTTTAATGAAATACCTCCACATTGAGCTATATCAGTCGAACTAGCAATGTATGGATAAGTGAAAGTTGAATAACTAGATGGATAACAAAAAGTCATCATATTAATTATGAATTAATATATCATAAATTATTCCAAGGTTTTCCAAAGATACTTATAAATTCCCATATTCCTCAACAGCTGCTAAAAATGTGCCGGTGTACTTTCTTGAGACAAAAATGGATCTGGTCACAGTGACCATGCCACTACACCAGTCCATAATGCTATTTGTCCATCCTCTGGAATGGCGGTTGCGTAATAAAACGTCTACACATTTTTCATGAGATTTCGATCAATGCGAGTGAATTATAATGCGATGTAAATAAGGATAACTCTTGTAAAATGGAGACCGAAAGATTCGATCAGCTGATTTCATGGAATGGTGCCATACATGTATTTATTTTTGTTCAAACACGAAATTGACATGATATTTTATTTGATTGGATATAATTATTTGATAAAGCATGTGTTTTAATCAGAATAACAACTAAAAGATATGAATGTGATAAAACGAAAGAATAATAGGTTAGTACGTCACCTCCATGTTGATCCATGCCTATACCACATTTGCCTCCGTGAGAGTTGTCCGGAATAGTAACAGTTTGTTGGATGTATTATCCGAATTAAATATGCATTTAATTCCTATTTAACACTTAATATCCGGATTCATGTATAATGTTCGCAACAAATCAAACCTAATGCATTCATTCACGTATACGTAACAACAAAATGACTTTTTCGCAATGGCCATCACACACTAGGCTAGGTAGTGTCTCCTTTCCAAGGAAATCGTAAAGGCATTTTGTACGGTCGCCCTAAGGCCAACTCGCGGTCAGTTAGTTAAATGACCATTAGTTTACAGGGTCATCAGAATATCTCACTCAGTCGTAAGTCGGGAATGCAAGCGGAAATACTACTAGCTGATTGGAATGATCTATCCACTGCATACTACTACAGGTCAATGTCGTGTACACACAATGTGTGTTGTGCCTCCTTTATAATCCCTGTCCGAGGTGGAACATAGTTTTTGGAAGCTTGGTTATGACCCTTAGGAGTTGACCTAACCTAATGGTCAAGGGTCAACACACTGAATTAATACTTGTTGCACAGGTATTCACAGAACCTAAAGTGGATACTTTGTTACTATGGTATCTTCCCTGTGTTGGTTCTAGGTCAGGTCAAAGATGTTCTTTATATGCGGAATTTTTACACTTCACATCTAATTGTATATATAACAAGCACAAAAAAGTTTAACTATAGCTGAAGTCTCCGTGGTATTCCAGTCGAAGTAGGTCCAAGCTGCACAATATTCAGGATAAATTTAACAAACAATAAAAACGTTTTGAACCTCAAGTCAATTACTGTCAATAGGATTATAAAATCTCAAGAATTCGTACTTGTGAGGCTCTTTCATGGTTTAAGTTTTAAACGTCAATAAACTTCATGGGTCTTCCACACTATTTGTGCCTTCTGTAACTTCCCGTTACCACATCCGGCCAAAAACAGGTCACGATCAATTCATTTTTAATATCTCGACAAGAAATAAGAGCTGGTAAGATAGTTTGGAAATGCCCTAGTGTTTCATGTCATTAACCTCAAGCTTTTATAATAGGTTTAATTTCTGGTATTTAAATGTTTATTCAGTGACCTATATAATTAGACGTAGAGTATATTTGTTCTTTCAACTGTGCCACACAGCTCATTATCAAATAAAGATTATAAAAGATTATGTGAAACTAAGTACATTAAAGTAATTTTTTAAGGTGATAATTTTTGAAAGTGTTTTAATATGTTAGTATGTTGCAAATATATAACAATTTGGTCTAAATATAAACATTGCACATTCTTATCGGAATATAACAGGTTTGAGGTCACAGCACTGCATGAAGATATGATGTATATTTATCAATAGATGAGCAATCTAAGTTTATATTAAGTAGCATATTTTGAGATTCACATATGTTTAAATAATTCGTGCTATATTTATCAAACACTTTATTGAATGGGAGATTTAATATTAGAACGGAACGTTGGAATTAGGACAAAGGTCAAATGGGCGGGATTCTTGGTGGTAGGTGTATTATTGATTAATGTGCATTTACTCCCATGTTATTTACTCGTATATATGCGTGGTGTATCATAAAGAGACAAAATTAACATATCTTAAGGTGAATATAGATTTCATAAATGTTACTATAAACATAAGTCTTTAATCTATAAACAATAAGATTTTATTTTTTATATTTTTACATCCAGTGATTGGGAACACCCTAAATATACATTTGCATACAGTTACGATCGTGGGAGTTCTGATCACGTGATTAAACTATACTCCGCCTACCGCATTTGTATATTTTCCGATCCAATAAAAACATGTCATGTGACCATGTGTAAAAAAAGTAAACCTTCATTTTTTATAGAACTATTTTATTGTAAAATTTTATAGATCCTTTTTATAATTATTAATTTTAGTTCTTTAGTTCAGACTAATATTTCTATAACAAATAGTGCATTTTTTTATTTTGAAAATCTGGTCGTAAGTTGTCTTTTCAAAAAATAAATATCCTTGAAAACATGACATGGATAAGTTGGACAAATAAATAATTAAAACTGCATTGATGATATTAATGCCTCATCTAATTATGATTGAAATCAATTCCGAAAATATTATATCAAAATATACAAAAATGAAAATTTAATATATTACTCACACCCTTTACCTGTTCGCCTGTTTTCTCTTTAATTTGTTAACAATAATTGTGTATTATTCTCCGAAATATACTCCGATGTAAAATTAAAACTGGTATTATATGTAATTCAATATCTAGTTCTTACTTATTGTTTTAACACAAAATTTTGATTCTTAAATGAAAATTATGGAATGCTTTAGCAAGCAATAAGGTGGTTTATAGTAGAAGATTTCCAAATATCACCACAATGACGCTCATATACCACTTTTTGAATGTATTTTATGATTAAATTAAAAAAGTGGTATATGATAGCATCCAACTTTCAGTACATGAAACATCTATCTCAAGAATAATGATATGCAAATATTACATAGTATACTAGTACTCATTTTACAGCACTAGACGGAATAAAATTCTTCATTAGTTGTTCTTAGACCGAAATTATAAAACTATTCTTTTCATGGGGTTGAAAAAATATTCAAAGGACCAAAATATATTCAAACACATTTAGCAAAGTAAACAGTTTGTATGAGGGAGTATTATATAACATAAAAACATTTCATTTCATAATAAGTAGTGTTTTACTTTTTTTGTTCTTTTCACTGTCTTGCCTATTGCCATAAACTTATATATTCTTAAGGGTTTTTTGGTTGCAGATGATTTTCATGATACCTTTATCAGTTTTAAATCTTTTCAACTATGACGAATAAAATGTAGCAAAATGTGCTGAAGAGAAAACTATTATTATCTGCTCATTTAAACAGCCCATAGGCCTTAAATAGTTTACTTTTACAATTATATAATTATCAAACTGTAAGTTATCAACACAATATTTAGATAAAAGGTATAATTTACTAGAAAAAAAATTTGACAAAGCTTTGAACTAAAAACTGAAATTTTGGTTTAGCTTGGCGCTTATAAAACAGATCTCAGAAAATAAAATGATAATTTTTAATGCAAAATTAAAACATGTTTGATAATACTTACATATCGAATAAGATTATGAGATAATATTTTAACATTTAAATCTTCAGAATTTACTCTTTAATTTCAATATTTTATTCTTTTAAAATTTTATTGTTTTAATAATATTCCCCGAGTTAACTTTTAGATTGTTGTATATCAGGTACAATTATCTACTAACGGTGTTATCCAGGTTATGAGCTTAAATGTTACTCTATTGGTTTTGATAAATTTTCTAAATCTAATTCCTAAATAAAAATATAAAGATCGAGATGATGATCAAGTTGCAAGATACTACACAATGTATACTATTATAAATTCATTTTAAGGAAGATCATACCTTATATGACATTATACCAGTTTTAATTTTACAGCACTAGATGGCCATTTCGGAATACAAGTCCTCGTCAGTAGTGCTTGGACCAAAATTATGAAACCAAAACGTTTTTCCAAGATGTTGAAAAGAAACCCAAAAGACCAAAAAATATTTTACCAATTTGAGCTAAGGAAATACTAAGGAGTATACCTTAGTTTTTGAGAAATTGAAAATTTTAACTGGCAGCAAATTTAGACAATAGTATATTTCTGACAATATTACACAATTATTGTCATCCGTGTTTTACCAGCTTTAATGTTACAACACTAGACGACCGTTTCGGAATACAATTCCTCATCAGTAGTGCTTGAACTAAAATCATGAAACCCAAACTTTTTTCAAAGATATTGAAAAGCAACCCAAAGGGCCAAAATATATTTAACCAATTTGAGCTAAGGAAATACTTTTCAGGAGAGAGTATTCCGTAGCTTTTGAGGAATATACTATTGGAAGGATCTTAACCATTAGGTTGAAATTACAATCATTGGTCTATCAATACTTATAATCACTTTTTTCAATAATTGAAAATTAGCCTTAAGTTAAAACAATAGATCAAGAATATTTATAAGATTTCAGAAAACAAATATGCATTTTGTTCTCATTTTAATCAGTTTTATGTTCATTTTAAACTAATGAAAAGTATTATAACATGTCATGTTATAAACAATTTCCAATTTATATTAATTCGTGATATGTATTTCGAAAAAATGCATATTGACAGTGACATTTTTGCACTTTACAAGACAATTTCAAAATGTGCAATCCTAGAAGTAACAGTTTTCTTGATCGCGTATTTTCTAAATAGTACTAAATTGCATTGCGTTATCGAAGATACAATGTTTTTCTTCAATATTGTCATACATCAAAATTTAGCACAGGAATAATAAAACTTTTTTTGAATTTTTGATCTTTTGATCTTATTTATCTCCTATAAACATAAAAACTTTTAATTGTCTTACACTTTTACACCAATATACTTCATTCTTAATTGAAAGAATGTTTAAAACAAATTATTCGCTATTCATTCTTGGTAAACCAATTGATAAATATATGAAACGATATACGTTAATCCAAACGAAACTATGTTGGATATACCAACTACAAAATTTTGTTTTTGATAGGTAACATATTTGTTGTGCTTGGAAATATTATTTTCCAACAAACAATCGGTATACCAAACTATGCATCATTGCTTGCTGATTTGTTTCTTTATACTAGTGAGTATGGAACAACATTGATGCAGAACCTAAATTTTGGAGAGATAATTGCCGCAAAATTATTAAACTCCATATACAGATACATAGATGACGTTAGCTAGCTACACTCGCCACATGTATAATCAAATTGAAAATGAAATGACCATGGAACTATGGAACGTGAAATGTATCCAGGATAATTTTGGATATAGATACATCATACTTATCAAACCATATGACAAACGTGACGACTTCAATTTTTCTATACAGGAATATACCTGCTTTTGCTTATAGTGTATTCCTTTCACAGAAAATACACTATGGTAGAGCTTGTTCCAACTACCGGAACTTAAATATACAACGAAGCAAGCTGCCTAAAAATAATCGTTGACGCTAAGATATTGCAAACCTAGACTTAGCAAGACCATAAAAAATCTATGGTTGTCATCACAATATTGCCGATACGTAAAATGTCTCTGTATCAAAAATTACCATAGAGATATTTCACTTCCTATAGTTTTATGGCCCTTTTATTGATTCTCAATTTTGATTCTAAACTACGTAGGTATATATGGCTTAACAGGACGCGCTTACCCTTCCTGAGCACTCAGTCTCACTTCGTCTGTGAAAGTTTATGTGTTGAACTTCATTTTTGTTAGTTTCAAAGTTTACTTTGCTTAATAATTGGGATTAGGACATGGATTAGTATGTTTGTTTTTGATTATTAACAATATTATTGTGCCGGCCATAAAACATATAAAGGGCCTTGATAAGACTGTGCTTGCAATATCTCAAGTCAACACTGTTTTGGTAAGAACTAGCTTCGTTTTATAAAGTTCCTATAGAAGGAACAAAGGTCTATTTTATTAAGTATGAATGAAGTACACAATAAGCAGAAGAAGCATAGAAAAGGATAATAATAAAGCCATCACGTTTGTCATATAGCTTTACATGTAGCTTTTTTATGGGTGTTATAATTTATGTATACTTATGGATGTTATTTTAGATATTATTCCCAAATTAAGCTCACTAGGATAGAGGAAATCCACAATCTGCAAATTTAGGATTTATGAGAGATAGAACAACATCCGTCCTTTCTCCCGACTAAACAAGGGTATGCAAAAATGCTGTTAAATACGAAAAAAGAAACAAATTAACAAGCAAGGTTCCACAGTTTAGTATACCGATTGTTGTTATTACCTAACACAACAAATATGTTGTCTATCAAGTACTGTAGGATTTTGTTGATGGTATCTTCAGCTTCAATATGTTCAGTATGTTTTGTTTGGAGTCCGTACCGTGCTTGACAAAATAACCAGAATCCCTGTTAAGCACTAGAAATTACTATATTTGTTGGAAACAATAAGCTGATTAGTTGATTAATTAATAAAAACAATCAATGTCTAGATCACAATCCCAAAACAAAGTAAAACGGATAAATTTAGTTAAACGCCCTTAAACTATTATAATATATTTTCGAAATCTTTATGTCACTTTACATAAATGTTCCAAAAAGAAGGTCTCCTACATCAGGAATTTTAGCTATGTTCGCCTCCTTCGAGATATCTTTAACAGAGAACAGCAGCTTTTTCATAACAAAATGTTTTGCTCGCAGAAGAAAGCATCTAGGTTTTGAATAAAGTCACATTGAAGTGTTTTCTATTTAACATTGATATATAACTTAACGAGGAGAGTGAATTACACATTAACTCGCTTCATTGCATCTTGATGCTGCTTTTGAATACCATCAGATCTGATTTAGTTAATGTTTTATACGCATGAATGTTTCTAGTCATCAGTATTTAGTTTTAGTTTTATTTTGAGAAGTTTTTCATATTTGGAGAGTGGCTGTGTAGTTAGAAGCTAAACAGGAGGTGTTTACCCTGCCGTAACAACCGGTCTCACTATAAACAACTGAAATAAACCAAAACAATTAATGGGACTGAATGGTTACACATGAAGAATAACTTGATTATGGTTATTGTTTGAACATTTACTTACTTGGTAAGGCTTATTTATGTACTGATGTTATGTCGGAACCTGCCAGGTCTTCGGTTTGTGCAAACGATCTTTTAAACGTTTAACTATATTTTAAACATTCCCTTTAATGAATTTTCTACAAAACTTCTTAACTAAGCAACTCCATATGCACTGATTCTACATATGAAATGTTTCTAGAAATTTTAGTTGATGACAGAATTTTGTTTGAAGGTTATGCTATTGTGCTATTGGGGCCTCCTTTGATGATTGTCATGGTCAGCAAACTTTACAAATTTGGCAGATCCTAAAGAACTCAAGCCCTAATGCTATACATGACGTTTCAAACTATTTTTATAACAAGGTGTTTTAAAGGTTTACTACTTCAGGTCACTGTGAGTTTGAATGACGGTTAAGATCGAGAGGCTTGAAAATATTTGGTTCATGGCAAGTGAATGCTGTGACCTTGAATGTAGGTCAAGGTAAGTCAACTTTACAAAACTTGTAGAGCTTCATCTATCGATGCTACGTGATGTTGCTTCGTTTGGTTAATGGCAGGAAGTTGTTTAGAGTTTTACTTCTTCAGTTCACTGTGAGCTTGAATGTAGGTCAAGGTCAACACGGCTCTAATAATTGAAAGAGCTGAAATACCCATGTTTGAAATGTTAAACCTCTAGGTCTTTTAGTTCATGGCAAAAACATGTTTAATGTTCTACTAGTTTAGCTGACTTTACTATGAATATAGGTCAAGGTCAACCAGCGTGGTAAAGCATGATCTGACGCCATATTGAACTTTTTGAAGTAATTAAGTTAACGGCATAAGGTCTATAAAGTACAGTACCGACCAGTCACAACATAACATCCAAGTTAACTTATAAAGCAGAGATTATGACTGCTATAAGTTAACTTAGGAGCAGAGATATGACTGGTTAAAACTGTCCTGGCGACAGCTTCAGAAAGCAGAGATTGTCCTGGAAAATGTCCTGATGACAATGTCCAGGACAGTTCTCGTTCTTGTTCTAACTCCATGACCAGGACCGCGCATCTCATTTAAAACTAAATTCTGTTCTAAATATTGTCCTAGAATTGGTCCTGCTGACCATTTTTGTCATGAGGACCGCGCATGCTTAGTACAGTTCTATAAACTGTTCTAAATTCTGTTCTGGACTTAACTTCACGACTACTTTTGTCGCCAGGACCGCGCATGCTCTGTTGATTTGCTCTAAAAACTGTTCTAAATCCTGTTCTGGACTTCGTCCTACGACTGCTTTTGTCGCCAGGACCGCGCATGCTCTCTTACAAAACATGTGATTATTTCACACCTGTGCGATGTATCGATATAGACCAAATGTGTTTGTAAATAGCAACAGAAAATGCCTCCCTTGAAAGTGAACAGATTATCGTTATACATTAGGGAACGAATCGTAATGCTGAGAAGAAGTGGGGAAAACTGTTGTGGACACTAGACAGGAACTTATAAATTCAGAAGTTTGATTCCGTATTCATTAAAGTTTCACTCCGAGCAGCATTTATTATTTTTTTCGTTTTGTTTTTGGAAGTAATACGACATAATACTGAAAATTTCCTCAATCTGTCTTTAAATGCAGAAATGTGACACCTTTGTTATTTCAAAAAAATTCAAAAATTATTTTTATAATATTTAATGTCATCATAATTTGATTTTATTAGAATAAGATATGATCTCATTACTACCGTTATGTCAGATGCCGATTTACTAATTTGACTGTATTTACCACGCATTTGCGTGAAACGTTTAGAGAGATTTTAAAATGCATTTACCTTATCCTGTCAAATTAACACTGGTATAAAATAAAACTATAATGATTTCAAAGTACTTTTCAAATTTATGCCAAAATGTATTTATTTTCATAAAACAAAAGTTTATATGAAAAGACAAGAACGTAATAGTGTGTTGAATAATTATATAGCTACCTGGCGTTATTATTGTTTAACATTAAAATGTTGTAACGTATATTGATGTATGTTCGGAATAGCCGACCGATTAAGAGATCCTGTAATTGCAATTAACTGATTCCTGATTATTTATGACAGTAATTAACACGGAATACGCATCCGTTTTCAGGGATTAATTAATCTGTTGACTCTAATAGTTGGTCAATTAATTACCGACTTAAAGAACGATTTTTGATTTTTACATATGTTATTCTCCATACTGAAATATGACTAAATGCGAAAATTTTATAAAAATCCATGCCGAAATAAGGGAGATATCGGCGAGTTTGTAATACATCCCGTTAATCCAAATCAAAAAGCTCGGTTTTGGGGACCTAGTGCAGCGACGTCATTTAAGTAAGCAGACCCCACAGAATACTATTTATCTACATTACTTATATAATGAACCAACTAAAAATTCTTTTTATATTTCACGATAAATTCATTTGATGAAGTGGAATTTACATCCGACTGACACCTACCAATAATTAAGCAAATTATTATTAGTCCACCTTGATAAAAAGTTTGTTTATTAGACATTCCTTAGATTGAGACCCGTACCTTTAATCGACAGGATGTGTTCTTACAATTAACAAAATTGATTGACAGGTGTTCCGATAGAGTAATTTTATGACACCTGTAAATATACTATCTGAATCGTTTGATTTTGTCTTGGATTGGTAAACCGATTGTGAAAAGATAATTATGTATAAAAAAAACTAGAGTTACGGGAATATGAATAGACTGATAACTGACAACATTAACTTATTTTGAAAAAAAACATTTACCACCGATCATTTAATTTTTCATGTTTAATAAATAAATAAATAAATAAATAAATAAATAAATAAATAAATAAATAAATAAATTATTTTTAAATTTTTAATTAAAATAAATAAATAATGGTACATCATAAGCCGGTTCAGGATCGTAGAAACTTGATAGGTTTTTATGTTTGATTAATATTGTTTGAACGCGGGCGACCGGAAGGTATTAAGAATTTAATTACAGCATTTACTTTTATCAAGTTTCTAGTTTTCGTTATCTTCGTGATCGGGAAAATTTGACCTTTGAAATACATTGTTTGGAAATCTTTCAAACTTCACATTTATTTATTTATTTATTTATTTATTTATTTATTTATTTATTTATTTATTTATTTATTTATTTATTTATTTATTTTTATTTATGAGCATTATATACTGAACTTTTGTCAATAAGTTAACTTAGTAAAACATATTTAATTGCGTGAACTTCATCTCAGTTGAAAAGTTACATGACGAATAGTCCATTTAAATCCCATAATAGTTCCAACATTAAAAAACATACTATAGATTTATCGATCAATATGTGACACTTTGTAATAAACTAATTATTATTATTATTATTATTATTATTATTATATTATTATAAAATAAACATGTAAAAGAATATTCGCAACTCTTTATGGGTTGTAACTTTTAAAAGAGACTAAAAAGATACTTAATATTCAAACTAAAGATAACCATAAGAATTTATAAATATTATACACATGAGTTTTCTTTAAGTTTTTGAAAAATTAAATAGTCTCCGACTTGTGGATTTGAACTAATTAAATACATAAAAATGTCTATTTCAGATTTCTTTAATTCTTAGTTTAGAAATTCGTTCAATGTTTCTTATATATGTGGTTTTTTTAATGATTTTATTTCTTCGATAGTTTTTACGATGTTTTTGCGCTCAGAAGATGCGCCCAGACTAGGATTAAGTTTAAGATGATAAAACTACGAACTAACTGCAATATTAAATATAAACTAAACACAGTACACTCAGGACATTTTCCCCATTTAGTCGAAACATGGACATTCGATTTGTTTTGATCTTTCTAAGAGACTGTCATTATGGCACCTTTTTTATGAATGATACGAAAAATAAAAGGTTTCTATAATTTAATGGAGGTGTCATGTGCTATTTTGAATTTTTATGAAATAAATACATTCAAATATTGTGGTGTGCTATTTTTGAATGTATTTATTTCATAAAAATTCAAAAATAGCACATGACAGAGGGACCGTTCTCTTGAAAATTTAAATTCACATTTGCTTATACTGTAAATCCATGAAATCCCTTCATAATTTGAGCATCAGATATTAAAGAATTGTTTTATCCAACTATTTAATATTTTCAGAAATTTTGCGCCTCGCTTTGCGAATAACTTTCAGCGATTTTTCACATTTTCTCGTCGATCACCCTTTTTAACACCCGAACTTCTTGTTTCATAATATTCATGGACCCTACTATATACTGTTGTATGTCTACATATTTTATCGGGAACTTATAATTGGGGTTTTATTTTACTTAAAAATTAAAAAAAAAATTTTAGCTGGGAAAGTTGGAATGTACCCCCGTTCCCCCCTCATTTATGGATCCCAAATTAAACTTAAACAATGATAAGTATTAAAGTAAGTGTGTAAAATACTCTATAAATCTTATAAAAGTTTCAAGTTGCTTTACAATACTGAGAACATATAACAAATACAAATAAATATAATACAAATACAATAGTATACATGTGCAAATTTATGCAAGGAAAAAATAAAAACAGTTACCGTCGAGATTCGAACCCCAGTGCTAAGAAACCAAATCTCCCTGACGACCTAACCGATTGTGCTATCGAACACAAGTTAAACATACACATTCTAACTACACACGGAAGCGTAATCAAATCTCAAGTCGACGGCACGACAATATTTTCTTAAACAGCAAATGTGATAATATATATTGACTTCAATCTGACCGGGTTCTTGCTGCGGGGGAGGGGATGTTCCAGTAATTTTCTCAGAATTTACCCATGATTCAGCAATATAAAGCAACCAACAGGGGTCTTGTTAGAAAATTGAGACATTTGAATACCCCGAATACATAGGCTATTAATGAAATTGCCAGGAAATGTGAATCTTAAATAGAAGACAACAGTTTTTAGCTGACAAACTTGTACTTGGCGACAACTAATGCAATCAAGAACACGAAACAAAAGAAAGAACAAGTAAACAAGACACAACAATAATAAATAATGGGGCCACTGATTATAAAACTCCCGACTTTGGACGGACACAGGACTGTTTGACATAATGGTTCCCCTGGTGTGGTTACAGTACTGCTAGTTGATGAAGCGACTTCTGGTATATAAAAATTGTATTACAACAATATTTGAGCCAGTGTGGGACCTAATAATGGCTTTTTTGAGATTGACATAACCTACACCATCCCTATATGGATGAACCCAATGTTCAACAAAGTGAAACATTTGCAATCTATGGAAATTGATAAGATATTCGGGTCACCTAGAATAGCCAATTCAATATCCAGTGATGTATTCCAGTCCCGAAGGAGATGGGAGGGGGGGGGGGGGAAGGGGGCCGCCCCCACTTTTTTGACCAATTTTTTATAAAGTCTGTATGATAGTCCTGAGAACATAATGTTGGGTAATAAAGATGTCCATGAGCGCGGTGCCTTCGGCGCCAATGAGTACGATACATCTAAAAATAAAGCACGCAATAATTAAGCCTAATTTTTAATCTTTTACACATCACTCACTATGTCACACTGTGCAAAATATTGTCAAAATAACTAATTTCAATGGTGCAAATTAACAAACACTTGCCAATAAATTCGAAAATAGTTTGTAACTTATTGAATGTACATGTAGCTGAATTACTGAATGATATATATTTATTCCCAGAATTCAGGAAATTGCGTATTCTGACTTCAATTCATGCCCCGGACCCCTAGCGTGTGTGCGCTCCAGCACACAAAATAATTTCAAAATCTGTTGCAATTTAAAAATACACATGCCGATAAGTTCTAAAAGTAGTTTTGGTTTCATTAAGCGTGTCTTTCTTGAGTGAATATGTTATCAACAATTTCTGAAGTACTGAATGACATTTTTTAATTCTCATTTTCATAGAACAGAAACTAGTCTAAAGAACTTCATTAAAATGGACCAGAGAGGCGAAAAGCCTATAGTAGTATAGTGGTTTCTACAGACAGGTAACAGGTAACAGGATTCAGGAAATTGCATATTTTGACATCAATTTATAAAATTCTCCAGGGGGAGCATGCCCCCAGACCCCCCCCCCTAGCGAGTGTGCGCATGCGGCGCACATTCAATTCACCCTTTGATTTGCCTCCCCCTTTCAAATGGGCTGCTACGGGGCTGAATCCGAAGATCCTGAGCTTTGGCCAGTAGTGTCAGTCTCAGCAAGTCAAACTTATCGCAATTGCTTCACAATTATAAAAGATTGAAACGGAATCGTTATCTATAAATATTTCAACATAACTTCATGTATCCATACGACAGGGGTGTGTGATGATAAGTACTCGAAATCGTACTCGTTTTGAAACATGTACATAGCAAAAACAACACATAATCGATGGACATCTGGGATTATTCTAGAATTTCTCTCAACTGTTTAATGTACCCGTACACGGTTTGATAAAAACGTTATCTTAGCAACTTCATTCAAGTAAACAAGTAGACTGGAAACTCCTCTCAAAATAAGAAAGAATAGAATATAATAATAATAATAATAATAATAATAATAATAATAATAATTATAATAAAAAAACAAGATAATTAAAGTGTCTTTAATCAATAACGTGTATTTTAGATGGATTATGTATCGATAAGAAATCTCTAAATACAAAACCGTATTTCATGTCGATAATAAAAAATGTAAAAAGTGAATAATGAGCTTCAGAACTAATTTGAACTTTTTAATGCCCAAACAGTGATTGTAAGATTAAAAACATTTTCTATTATAATCTGTGTAAATCTCTCTCTCTCTCTCTCTCTCTCTCTCTCTCTCTCTCTCTCTCTCTCTCATACACAGAAGTTCATTGCGGTATCATGTCTCTCTGCAAAATCAACTTGGTCGATTTTCTCCAAACCAACGCCATACTATTTGGAATTCACACTTTAGAAATAATTTTGTCATTGATATATCCATTAAACGAAAATTAATAATAAATTTAGTTCACCTCACTCATCTTGTTTATTCTAAACTTCCTAACTAATAAACCGTGACCGTGACCATTTCACGGATCAGGACTGACAACTTCAATAATCCAATTATCGCAATTAACTTCTAACCTGATATGTTTTTTTCAACGATTGTTATCTTGGTTATAAAGATTTTCTAGTGATATCTGAATAACATAAACACACGTCCTTGGCATATTAGGTTTATACATTTGTAATGAAAATAAATACTAAATAAATAAATAAATAAATAAATAAATTACAAAACATTAACATGTTGTCCTGTTGTATAAAATATAACATAAATATGTGATAATACAGGATCACGCAGTACGATAAACTATTTCTGTCGTGTCGAACATTAACCACGCATGCGCTAAAGCAGAGATTTTTCCAGGACAGAATTTAGAAAAGTAGCAGAGATTTTCCTAGGACAGGACACGATTTAGAAAAAAGCAGAGATTTTCCTAGGACAGGACAGGATTTAGAAAAAAACAGAGATTTAGATAGAACAGAATTCAGAAAAATAGCAGAGATTTTCCCACGGCAAAACTTAAAAAATTCTTGTCCCGAAAAGCAGAGATTTTTCTAGAACAGAAATTTGACTGGTTTTGGCCAAAAGCAGAGATTTGAACGTGACATCTCTGGTCATAAGAACAGAGAATATGACTGGTCAGGCAGAGATTAGAAAACTGATTTCGTCCTAGAAAGCAGTCGTAGAACATGTTTAAGTTAACGTATAGCTGTTCAAATCTCTGGTCAATTGTCCTGGAACAGAGATCCTGACCAGACAAGTTAACTTAATGTTATGTTGTGACTGGTCGGTACTGTATGATTTGATTTTGATTATACAAAAGACATATCCGGTTCTTTCTAGTTTTATTTAGTTAAGGGCAGATAATCCAGGTTAAAAATTTCAAAACCTCCCTATGGTCCTGAGTTTGTCCGGTTTAGAGAGGCTTTACTGTTTGTTGATCTAAACGTATTGCTTTGTTTTTCATTCTTCTTCATATTATACGTTACAGGTCCTTTAAGGGCAGTGGCATTTCGCATATCTAATATATCTGCCCTGGTATCTATAATTTTGTTTAGATCTATTTCTTCTAAAGAATCATCCTAATTTTTAATTCTAATATAATTTTTTTTTGTAAAATTGTTCCATTTCCTTCAGAATATTTTCCTGCTTAGTTATTGTTTCGCCTTTGCTATTTGTTAATTTTGAGACTGTTTTATTGACATAATTTCTCTTTTCTAAACTGCAAAAATATTCTGAATTTTCTCCCTCTCTTTTATGCATTTAATGCGAGATCGGATTATTAGGCCTTTTATGTATTGTTTGCTTTCTTTTTCCAATTTAGCTTTTAGTTTATTAATTTCCTGTTCGTTATTTGTCTCATCTGACGTGTCTTACTCTAGTTCTGAAATACGTTTGTCTATATAATCTTATCTTGCAAGTGCTTTTTCCTTTTTCAAGAACGGTATGAAATTGTGAAAATGCGAATTTGGAGAAGTGTTTGTTCAAAGAAAAGCTGACCGTTAATAGTAAAATTGTCAGTATTTTCATTATTTAAAGTATTTTTCCAATATATTTGAATATTGAAGTTTTACTTTGAAAATAATTGATTTAAGTTTATCTACATATTCTTGGTCTTCAAGCAAACTGTTATTGAACCTCTAAAACCCCCTTTCCTGTTTAAATTTAAAAACTTGTGTTTTAACTCAATACAAGAGTGATCAGTTCTATTGCCGATTTAATTTCAGTGGACTCCATTAAAGATTACAATTCTTCACTTATTAGAAAATGTGTCAAAGATAACGACAGAGGGAGACAAAAAACAATCGAAATATGTCACCATGCACCTTTTTGAACTGATAATTCATTAAAATTAGTAGACGTATAAATAAAATAATTAACAAACGACAGATCTTCACAGATTAGCTTGTACAATTCTATATGATTTATTATCACATATGTGGTAAACAGAAACCATAAATATAAATGCTAATCATAATAATAAATTATTAGGTAAACATCTTTAACTGGTAAATAGCAGTCATCGGGTCACCCGACTGAAAAAAACTAATCAGGCAATATTAAATCATAGATGAATGTTTGAAGGGAATCCATTGTTTGTTAATATGTTAGAGAAAACAGCAGCGCAATATATCATATTATAACGAAGATAACACTGACAGAGGAAAAAACATGGCCAGTAAGTCCAACAAAGTATAGACCGACACAATGTTTAACGTTACACTCAAGATTCTTTTCACTGAAAGCGAGACGTCACCAGCTATAGGCAAATGTGCAGAAATTTGATCTTAGTGTTGCGCTGATGGCATTATACGGCAGGGTTTTTTATCGTGACAAGGGACAACGTATATTTGAAGTTTCCCATCAAAAAGATCCCTAAATTCATTTCGTAGTGCCGGGTCACTATCCACTTTCAAGTCATGGTTCGAACCCACGACCTCTCACTTACGGAGCGAGAACTCTACAACTATACAACTGATCTATTGTAGTTGTCTAACGCAGTATGTGCGATACTTGGCAGAGGGTAATACTGGTAAAGGATCATATATCACAGTGTCAAGGACAAATGACAAACAAAGAGGGTAACACTGACACCGGATAAACTAACAAAGTGTCAGAGGGTAACAACGGTGAAATAAGCCAAAACAGTTCCGAAAGTTAGCAGAAGATATAACTGGCAAAGGATAGACAAACACAATGTCAGATATATCAGTAGCACTGGTAAACAATATACCTAAACAGTAATTTAAAATTTGACCTAATTTGAATAATTTGCTAAAATAAGGTGAATGAAAAATTTCTCGGTAAAAAATAGTTTATGTGTTAAATGACAAGCTAGGTATCTAATTTCAATATTTCAAATTTGAAGAAAATCGGTGAACAATTGAATGCACAATGACAATTTTAATGACAATTTTAGTGATTTTGCTATTTATAGTAATGGCGGCCATCTTGGATTTCATAATTTGGTTTTATAATTGCCCCAGTGGTTTCTGAGAAGAAGATTTTCAAAGAATTGGCTAAAACCTTGACTTCATTTGCTTAATTTGCTAAAACTATGTCAATGAAATGCGTAAAATGGCTAGGTATCTGCTTTCTATATTTCAAATTTGAAGAAAATCAATGGAAAAATGAATACACAATGGACTTTTAAGTGATTTTGCTATCTATAGTAACGGCGGCCATCTTGCATTTCATACAAGGTCGCCTTGTACAAACTTTGATCTACTCCACCTAGAGACCTTCACACCAAATTTGGGTTCAATTGGTCCAGTGATTTCAGAAGAGGAGATCAAAGTTTACGCACGAACGGACGCACGCGTCACCTTGCCATAAGCTTAAATGGCTATAGGAAACAATAAGCTAGCGAATAAGTGCCGAATCGACCGTTCAAATCGACCATTCGTCGGCTTATCTCGATAGCTTTTTGACAGAAGAAAATACCCATATTTTAGAAGTAAATCAAGAAATAGCAGTTTTCGGTCTTTTCCTCCTAACAGAAATATAACTTATTGAGCTTTACCTGTATCAAACATGAAACTCCGCCTATTTTTACCTGTTAATCTTCCCAAATGACGGTCCACTACCAGTTTTATCATATTTAATTTATGTTTTTTTAAATGAAATCTATGTTCAAAATCTCACTTTAATGCCAAATAGACTAAAATGATCATTCAGTCTTTAGATATTTCAAAAAGCAAACCCAACTTTGAAGGTGGCCAAGAAATGTGAACTCTACCACGATTTTCTGATAGGCCAAAATGGCCTAATTCTAGACAGACTGTAGTTACTTTCAACAGCTAAAGTAGAAAAACGTGTGTAGATCAAAAAACATATATAAATAAACATAGCACTGTCGTGCTTTTGTACGGTGATACCTAGTTGGGAATTGGTGCTGGAGTAGGTCTATGAATATAACCGACCCCCCCCCCCCCCCTTCAGTAAAATCGACAGAAAAATAATAATACCATCAATATGAACAAGAGGCCCATGGGCCTTAACGCTCACCTGAGGCTAAGTACATATCTCATGCAGAAGTTCAATGGTCAATTACATTTATTCAAGAGAACTCCTAATTTCAGCAGTAAGGCAGAATTTAATGTAAGGATTTTTGCAAATTAATCATACCTTGTCCCGAGATTGCTACATATAATATATGTATAATATATTAATATATATAATATATAGTCTAGCTACAACACATTATTTATAAACAGCTAAAAAAGTAAAAACAAAAGTATGATACTATGACCTTCATCTATATATCAAAATGATTGTTAGGCCATTACCTACAATATTCGAATATACATGCCTATACAAAAAGTTAATAGTTTTCGAGATAATTAACCATTTCAGTATTCTTTCGCATCTGCGACCTTGACCTTTGAACCTATGACATTAATCTATATATCAAAATGATCGTTAAATCAAAACCTACAATATTCTAATATACATGTCTATACAAAAAGTTTATAGTTTTCGAGATAATTAACCACTTTGGTATTGATTTGCATCTGTGACCTTGACCTTTGAACCAATGACCTTAATCTACATATCAAAATGATCGTTAAATCATTTCCTACAATATTCTAATATACATGTCTATGCAAAAAGTTAATAGTTTTCGAGATAATTAACCAATATGGTATTCGTTTGCATATGTGACCTTGACCTTTGAACCCACGACCTTTATCTATATATCAAAATGATCATTAAATCAATTCGTTCAATATTGTAATATACATGTCTATACAAAACGTTTATAGTTTTCGAGATAATAGCCATTTCGGTATTGTTTTGCATCTGTGACCTTGACCTTTGAACCCATGACCTTTATTAATATATCAAAATGACCATTGTGCCATTACTTACAATACTCTAATATGTATGCCTATACAAAAAGTTAATATATAGTTTTGCAAATAATCAACTATAACGGTAATAGTTGTTCATCCTTGACCTTGACCTTTGAACTCATGACCTTGATCTATGTATCAAAATGATCATCATGTCAATACCTACAATTAACTGAAAATCCCATGCCATTTTCACCTAAAATGTTTAAAAAATAGTATTTTTATCAAAGTTCAAAAACAGGGATATGACCTTGACCTTTGACCTTGATATCTTTTTGGAAGAAAATAGCAAGACAAGATCAACAGTGAAAACTCTATGCAATTATCTTCAGCCGTTATTGAGTTATAACAATAAATGTCTCAGTTTCAAAATTACATAATTTTACGCAAAAAACGCGTAACCTATTTTTCGTTCAATTTTCATGAAAAACACAATTTTAATGTTCCCAGGTATGCTGAATCCAAATATCTGATCAAAATTTGCCTGCAGCTTTTGATTTCAGAGAAGAAGATTTTTTGTCTTTTGGCTATTTATAGTAACGGCAGCCATATTGTTGGGCGTGGCCAAACCATGAACACAATTTTGAAAGGCTGTTACCCAGGCATGATAATCGCCAAATGTAAAGTTTACACACGACGGGCGACGAACGAAGATAGATTGCAATAGCTCATCTGAGCTTTTGGCTCAGGTGAGCTAAAAAGACGATCAGTAATTAAAGTTTAATAAAGTTTTATCAATTGTACCTTCAGGATCGATCGTTGTTTGTCATTTTGACAAACCCGACCGCTGCTTTAGAAGGTTCATTCTAGCGTTTGTATGTAACTGGATAATTTGCTGTATAAGTCTGGTTTAAAAAACCACTGATTATCATTTACAATATTCCCGTTTTATTACTTCCGAATCTTTTGCACATTGCACTGTACGATTTATCTCCCTTTCACGGAAGTCAAGTGTAATCGATAAATAAGTTTTAAATTGTAGCAGAGTACCGCAACACCAAAATACTTTATTATACCCTTTAAAATAAATTCAAATTAGCGAAATTTTCATAAATAATTAGTTAAATCCACCCGTTACATGGTAGGACGCAAACTTCCCGGACTTCTTTTTATTGTATTTACGAGATAAGTTCGCCAGATTGCACAAATTTCTGGATGCATCCCGAAATATATTACTAGATTCCGAAATATATTCCGGAAATTTATTCCAAATGTGCATATGTAACCAAATGCATTACCCGTCTCAAAATAAATATCTCACGATAAAACAGATGCATTTATTTCACGTTCATTTACCAGGCTCACTATTTCTATGCGTACTAATCTCATAGAAAAGAAGTCCGGTCTTGGCAGAAAGCGATAGCAAATTACGCGTTCACTATCGTGAAACGCAGTACAAAAATTATCATAGTATAAAATTAGAAATTTACAAGGAGCCCTGAGCGTAAATTAATATATTTTCATAAGAAAATATTTTATTTTGTTTATACATGAATTTTACAGTACTGATATTAATCTACCACCTGCGCCCAGATACATCATGGTTTTTTTCACTTGTAAGTACCATTAATTGTTATTTCTATCTGGATAACAACTGCATGTTCATTAATGACAATATTTAAAAGATTCTTGTACAATTTGCTGGCGAAAGTTGAGTAATGGTGTTTAATGTCTCAGTCAAGAATATTTCACTTATATTGAGACGTCGCCAGCTATAGGTGAATGTGCAGAAATTGTTGCGCTGATTGCATTATTCAGCAGGATTCTTTATCGTGCCAAGCCCATCGTGAAACGGGACCTAAGTTCCCATCCGAAAGTACCGTGACTTTCATTTCATAATGCCGAAATTTGCTGGCGAGGAAAGAGTAAAGCAAAAACATTTGTCACTATAGGTAGTGCTTGTCGATAGACCAATGCATGTAGACAATTTAAGTGTTAAATTATCATTAAGTTATGTTGACTCAAAATAGTCAGTTCTAGTATAACAATTTCTAAGCAACTGATACGTCATTTTACTTCATCACATAATTCACCATTTTCCAATGTGGACATCTTACTGCACGAAACTTTCGATGCAAAAATTCAAGTTCGGTGAAAGCTTATTTTGCAGTGTGTGTGTGTGTGTGTGTGTGTGTGTGTGTGTGTGTGTGTGTGTGTTGTGTGTGTGTGTGTGTGTGTGTGTGTGTGTGTGTGTAAGAGAGAGAGAGAGAGAGAGAGAGAGAGAGAGCAGTTGCCAACTTAAGCAATGGACATGTAATTTTCCATAATTATGCAGTAAATGGTATCAAGGAATTAAAGTTTATTTTGTTCATAGACAAAAAGATTTTTAATTTGCCTAAATTTACAAATCTGAGCTTCACATTCTTGTGTAATCAATGAATTTTATTTAATTTATTTATTTGTTTGTTTATTTGGTTTATTTGCATGCATGCATATTTTTCAATTTAAATAAAATGGCATTCATTTTCATTCAGAATTATGATGACATGCTTGGCGGATGTAGCTACCAAAAACAGGAGTTACTTACCCTTTCTGAGCACCCGGTCTCACTTACCTGGTGGAACTTCCATTGTTTAACTGTATTTTCCAGTTTTCAAAGTTTTTACTTTGCTTTTGGATTGTAGTTCAGACATGGGCTGATTTATTTATTTATTTATTTATTTATTTATGTTTTTGTACCATCACAATTTATAAAGTACTAAAACATCATGTTTAAATCATCTCAAATTTTTAAATTTAAAAAAAATCACTGTTTTGCACATTTTAAGATAATCTTTCACGGAAAAATAATCATATTTCAATATTACTGACATTGTATGATTTCATCGTCAACAAAATTTACACAAACAATAGAGTTATACAGCATGTGTGATCGATATAGAAGTTAAAACAGGAATGAAACATATTTTAGTAATAATCCTACAGGTTATACATAGGGATTTCCCCTGTCAAAATTAGGCTAAAATGTGAATCTTACCACTAGGTGTGTAACTAAACGACTGAACTTCATGAAATCTTCCGATCGACATTGACATGTGATCACCATTTGCAATCCAATTTTGTGATTTTAGTGCATTCACAACATTTTCGTAATTTTCATTTTGCATAACAGCAGTCATTTTCACTTACTATCATATACTCTGCCGACATAATATGGCGATGTGAAACCAAACCGCGCTAACTGGTCACCGTGCCATTTCAACGTGCCCTGAGCTTCATTCTTAGTTTACGCATCAATAAACTGTAATTGCAAGTTGACTAGCACTTAAGAAAAGAAAATCTATGGTCAAGTCTGGCCGGTGTGAATTGAGGGAAGAAGGGCATGAACTGTCCTTGGCTCTGTTTTGATTTGCAGTTTCAATTGACAACAATTGTATTTAAATTCCCTGCATTCTTCTTCATAGAATTTTACAATTGTTTCGAGTCATAAGTCAATTCCAAACCGAATCACTTTTGACCACAAGATGACCTTTGTAAAAACTCGTCATTCAGTTCTATCCTTAGCGTCACTTTAATGGCCTATCAATAACTTCACGGTACTTAACACTCTGCAAAATAACTGTAAGAAATAATTGAAGTAATGACGCACTATGGATCATCAAATTGATCTCTTAATCTATTACGTAACTTTCCCGCCATTTTAGTTCATTAACCCGCATTGCCATTTAATGCTTTAACAACGCCTTTAGTTTATCTGTAAAAACATACAATTGAATGTTCCGGTTTGGTTAAAACAATATTTTATTAGAAAATCAAAATCAATGAATAACGTAAAGAAACAATTTTCAATTTTACATATCAGGGTCCTGGGACAAGAGTAAAACTATTTAATTAACCGGTTTCCTGGGAATCTATAATATAACAATTTATGCAACATGGCATTTAATACATTAAAGTAAAGCATTCAGTTGAACATTATGAATGAGAGAGAGAGAGAGAGAGAGAGAGATGAACACATAAAAAGCAATGGAGTATGTATGGTTTTTAGTGTTCCAGTTTTTTATTTAAAAAGTTTTCGTTATTTATATTATCTCTTTCCATTCAGTATGATTTATAAAGTCATTATCTATGTTTTGTATGGACATTTAATTGTACCATGGTAGGTGGGGCCAGTAAAGACAATTTTTATTAATTTTATTAACAGACACAAATTTTAAATTTGCCTCAACCCTACTAACACCTTGCATATAATCTTCCTCTGCTTGTACATTATCATTCGTTAATCTGGACAGAAAACTCATTACACAAATTGCGGGTGTCGCTACCTAAACAGGAGGAGCTTATTCTTCCACAGCAACCGGCCTCACTTCTCTGTTGGAAGTTTACGCGCTTAACTTAATTCGTTAGTTTCAAAGTTTTTACTTTGCTTTGAGATTGTAAAGGTATGTTTGTTTAAGATTTGTGTTTTGTTATTGTTTTGTTTGTCAACGTATTGTCTAAACACGGTATGTGAATCATCTTAATTCACACTTACATGTAGCTGTTGCAAACAAAACAATATTTGTTACGCCTTCTATGTCATTAGTCTCGAACCCATATAAATCGCAGTATGGGGTTTCGGTATGTTTGACCAAACAATGATTCCTTGTTTTGTAAAAGGCAATCACCATATATATATTTTTAAATTTTACTTTTCAATGCATAAAGAGAATAGTACATGCCAGCGAGCGATCATATGATGATGCTTCATATGTAAGAATTTTATAATCATGCACATCTGTTCGAACCCCCTTATGCTTAAATCACTCATTTTAACGTACTAAGCTCTTGCGTTTAATTCTTAATGAAATTTAATATCCTTGGTATCAAATGAAATCAAGTGTTTCCTTTTGAATTTTATATACACAACGGTACAAATACCAACGAATAAGATGAAGAACAGGATATCATAGATTTAATATTTGCAATTTTATATAGTACCATTTACACCTAATATACCAATGGCATTGGGAAAAGATTTTTATTTTGCGAAGGCTAATGTGGTTTAAACGTGGATTTCAATGACACATTTTTCCAGTTCTTTTTAAAAAGTGATTAAAATCTTTCTTTTTGCATCCATAGTGCTGTAGAAAACAAATCATATTGTAAGAAATTTCAAGAATATAAAGGGTTTATCCTCAAAAATATATTGCTGTTTTTTAAGTCTTTGTTTTCACGTGCCATTTCTGTAAAAATTGTAACACAAAACTTTGAAGGATTTTTACTACATGATACGTATATTCTATCATTATATAACTATACAATTGTGCACCTAAATTTGCTGCTAGTTAAAATGTGAAATTCCTCAAAAACTAAGGTATACTCCCTCGTTATATTAAGTATTTCCTTAGCTGATTTTGGTCCTTTAGGTTTCTTTTGAAAAACGTTTTGGTTTCATAAATTTGGTCTAAGCACTACTGACCAGGAATTGTATTCCGAAACGGTCGTGTAGTGCTGTAAAATTAAAACTGGTATAATATATAATCTGTAACTAGAATGCAAATGGACATAAAATTAAAATATATTCCAATTTAAGCAGTACTGTATTCTAAAAAAGGGAGATAATAGATCTTAAACTTATTAGAAAGGATTTTTCAATATCTTATAGGGGTGCCTTTCAAGTTACCTTTTTGGGGGGCTCAACAGTCATTTAGCAAATAAATTATTACTTAATTGTTACTGGTACTACATGGTGACTTTTTAAAGTCAAATTATTGTATGGTCATTAGAAATTAATTATGAATTTTTTAAGTTTTCCCATTTGAGCTCCTACAGTCAAACGCTTTCAAAATAAAATATTTCCTGTCCTAAGGATGCTATGTACGGAATTTAAGACCAAGCAACACTAAAATTTAGCCATTTTGGGTTCCACAGCCAGATTTGTTATCCTTTTATGTGGCACCAAGGGGACATAACCTCTTTATCTATGTAAAATCGGTTATTGCAAAATGTCAAATTTAACCCAGTTGATTAGTAGGCAACAAATTAAAATCTATACGGATTGATTTACCGATTAGTCGTGGCAATAGATCAGCTGAGTTTAATCAACAAAAAAGATCAAAGACCAAATATATTTCAAAAAGGGTCATCTAGTAAAGTACCCGCACTGAGAGAGCCAATAGGTAGAGCCTTGCGTGATATGGTCAGGCATCAAAACTTACCACCTAGATGACCCTTCACCTATGGGTCAAATAAATATCATTTTGTGCCTATTTTATAAGAAACTTTTAGTTGTGACATTTTTATTGTGGGAAGCATTATCCCAAAAGGGTGCTATGATAACAGGAGGGATATCACCCAGACATCTGACCTTTTCCGTTATCTTTAAATCTCCCTTTTCAGCACTTAACAAATGCACTTAACTTGCACTGACCATTAAATTTGAACTCTACAACTAATTTGGAACTGTAAGATTATGTAATCTTTCACAGATAAACTGACATCGCTGATTAATTTGTAAAATCTATTCAGATATTTTAATGTATCAATGAATTGCAACTTGAAACTGACAATGATGCTACGATTGCTAGTGATGATTTTGTATAATTATGGCTTCATTGCAAGGTCATTGCATTTGTATAATTTAAATTTCTAAGTTTTAACACATAACAATCTAAATCATTTTAGCTTACGAATAATATCGCCTCTCACAGCCACGCTCAAACTTGACTCCATCGCGTGCAATGACAGACTTTGTCAGCTTACTTGCCTAAGGTTAACGCTGGACACTTCGGTTTCCCCAACTGTCCCAGGTGTGGTAGTATCATAATCCTTCAGACTGGTTTCTAAAACACCATTGCTAAACTCGACTGATTTTTCCGTTCACTATAAGACACCGCTAGGGATATTTCATATTTTCCCTCCTTGGTGTCTTAATATTAGAAATACAGAATAGTAAACTTGGGAAAAACAAAACAAAGTACAACTAAAATATAAGCAATACACAACTACTAACGTATCCCTTATTTTCTGTATAAATATTATAATGATTGGCATTTAAATGAAAATGGATCGCGTCAAATACAGATATATTAATCATAAATACAGATCACGAATTTAACATTTTGATTTTCACACATGGCGGGTGTAGCTAATTAAATGGTGCTTACCCTTTCGGAGCACCCGGTCTCACTTGTGGCGGAAGTTCGCGTATTTAACTTAATATGCCAGGTTCGAAATTTTACTTTGCTTTGGTATTGTGTTTTAGACATGGATCGGTATATTTGATATTACATGTCCCCATTAAACATGATGTGTATCCCCATTTACTAAATTATATATGGTGTGATAGCCAACAACAACAAATCTAACTTAATAATTAAATAAAAGTTAAATAATGCATCAAAGTTTTCCTTGTAAGTAAGAGGGTATCGTATTTAAAATGTCGCTTTAAATGTGATGTCGGTCCTTGTAAAAGGCTTAGCCGTCGAAACGTAGGAAAAGGGGCTAGAATTAAATAATAATTTGTGGGAAAAAATATCATTTTTCTAGGTTTCCATAAATTTAAAATTATTAGTAGCCAAATTTCCAAAATTTGTGAAAATATAGTCCTTTTTAAAGTATTTTTCCACAAATTTGCTAAAATAGGTTACTTTTTGAAAGAATTCCTCAGAAATTAGTAGCCAATGGCGATTTTGGCTACCAGGAATGGAAACATAGATTTTTAGATTTATTTGAGATGTACATATAATCTGTCTATATGGAATCAATCGTCTTTAGTTATTGAAATATCACACAAACAAAGTTTTCTGATAAACTGAAAGCCAACCACCATTATAGATTCTGACATCATACTGAACTGAAATGGAATCGAAGGCCATCATTCTTCATGAATTGTGGCTCTATAAGAACAATGTCAAAGTAAGGATGTTGAAATTAAGAAGCTGGAATCTAATGAGGAAAACCAGTAATGGTAATTGTGACAGTCCAAGAAAGTATTTATTGAAGAACATAAATTGTGCCAAGCATTCGTCAAAAAAGTGGTGAAATACGATGGCGATGTTATAATTAATGCTCATATCTCCATTGCAATCTCACTGATAAAGTGACGCAATTGAGTACCATATTGGGGGAAACTGATAAAGTGACGCAATTGAGTACCATATTGGGGGAAACTGATAAAGTGACGCAATTGAGTACCATATTGGGGGAAACTGATAAATGACGCAATTGAGTACCATATTGGGGGAAACTGATTAAGTGACGCAATTGAGTACCATATTGGGGGAAAAGGACTAAAGGTTATTAAAAAGTTGGTTGCGGAAATGATATACTGGCGCAAATAGGTTGTGGCGGAAAAGGACGCTAAACTGACGCAAACGGATTTCACCAAAGAATGGTTGTGATAAGCTGCTGTCCACATAAAGGTAATGATAGACAGATTGATATTCGGAAAAAATAATTAGAATATATTTATATTAATATAATATTTTTTGCACCGAGTTACATGAGACATTTAAATCAGTAACGCCCACGCTCTGTAGACATTTTTTAAATAAATATACTTCAAGTGAACCCCATATCACATCATTTTTTTAAATTCTAGTTCTGTTTCTCAATTGGAATAAATTACAGAACGATTATCATAAAAAATGAACAAAAAAGTATAAACTCTATTTATTTAGTTTGATTTTATATAACCAAATAAATAAACAAACAAACAAACAAATAAATAAATATTTTAGCATGTGACGCTAATAATTCGCACTTATCTGAATACAAAAACACATTGCCATTTTTTTAAATTAATTAAAATTGTTTTTGCTGTTTCCTGTTAAAAATTCACATGGTTTTGAATTGAATAGAATTTAACAAACAACATGTGACAAAAAGGCAGCATTCGTCTCCAACATGTCATTAACAAAGACATTTAACAAATTGGATTTCAAATATTTTTAACTTTTTTTTTCAACATCGCATTTAAAGTACAAAAATGTAATTCCCACGAACGTTCGACAGAGGTCAAGTAACTACATGACATTGCAATAATTGACATGTAGAACCGTGAATGTCCGGTCAGTGTTACATACGACCAAATAAATAATTTCTTCTGAAATTCTCTCTCTCTCTCTCTCTCTCTCTCTTTCTGCATGTTGCGATTACACGTACATTTAATATCCCCTATCTCCTCTCTCTCTACGACCAAATAAATAATTTCTTCTGAAACACACACACACACACATTCTCTCCTCTCTCTCTCTCTACGACCAAAGAAATAATTTCTTCTGAAAAACACACACACACACACACTCTCTCTCTCTCTCTCTCTCTCTCTCTCTCTCTCTCTCTACGACCAAATAAATAATTTCTTCTGACTTCTGAAACACACACACACACACACACTCTCTCTCTCTTTCTCTCTCTCTCTCTCTCTCTCTCTCTGCATGTTGCAATTACACGTACATATAATAATTCATAAAGGCAAGCCATTTGACAAACAATTCCATGGGCTTCTGGAATTGATTTAGGTGATGATGAGGAAAAAATATGGTCATGTCTAATTGACGTATTTGTCGTCTGCTGCTAAGCTGACCTTGACTGATTACTTTTGACTTACCTGAAGGATAGTAATGGACAGCAGCGGGAATAGAAGTAAATCCTTGCATTATATTCTTATATTGCAAATTATGGTTTCCTCGTATGAAGACATCAACTCCTAGCATGCCTTTTTCACACAATAAGTTACCCGATAAAACCCAAGCTACATGTATGTTTTAAATGTAAATTTATAAAATTCTTGATTTACGATTGTTTAAAAATTCTACAAAAATATTATATAAAGATATTTTCTTCTCTCCTGATATACCATAGGTGCCATTTTTTCTTCTTCCCCGACACCCTTTTTACATATATTATGTTGAAGAGTGATTGGATGCAACAGCTAAATACTGGTATATTATGATTTTCTATACATGAAACATCTGAGTATGTTTTGTAATTATTAGTATATTGTAGATAAATCAATTTATGTGTTTTAATCTATTTATTTTTATTTTTGTCTTAATACAGGACTTCATCGAATGGACTGAAGCCATGTTTCTCTATGACATGAGCCAAAATAAATAATTTATGGCTTTACCTTAGCTCCGCCTTTTTCAATTGCGTTGATTTTTGCAGACAAAAACGGAACCTTCTGAAGAAAGAGTTCAAACAAGGTTCAGACATCACATGACCAGTGCCTTTAATGAGGTCATGATGACCCATGAGATGGTGTAAGCTTGATGATAACAAAATCTGTTACTCTCTCACAATCGACGCTTTTTAATTATAGGTCTTTTTTGTCTGTTGAAAAACGAACAAACAGTCGCCGAAAATACTGGAATCGCCTATTTGCCTATTGAGTTAGAATTTAGTTTGAAGAAAATTGAATTTAAATGTCCTTAAATAAAAACTCCCACGAATTTAAATTTCAATTTTAATTATCCACATAGTGATTGGCATGAGACGAAATGACCAGGTCATTCCATTATTGCTCTGTTAGCTGCTTTTGAGAACAAGAGTAAAAGTATCTGACTTCTTTTTTAACAAATGGTTTTGAAATTTAAAACATTTTAACGTATGAAAAATATATAATTTACAAAATCCATGAACAAATTAGAAAGTAAAAAAGCTTACGAGTATCATCACCGGTTTTATAAAAAATTGTTCATTTGGTCGGTCACTCACATGTGTATATTTCATAGGCTTATCAAGGCCCTCAAACATTTTTATGGCCGTCATCACAGTATTGTTGATAAGTTTGATGTCTCTGTGTCCAGGATTGCCCTGGATATATTTGACGTCTCATAGTTCCATGTTCCTTTCACACAATTTTGATTACACACGTAGCGGGTGTAGCTAGCTAAACAGGAAGTGCAAACCCTTCCGGAGCACCCGGCCTCACTTCCCTTGTGGAAGTTCACGTGTCTAACCTAACTTGTCAGTTCCAAAGTGTTTACTTTGCTTCTGGATTGTGATTCGGGCATGGATTAGTATGTTTGTTTTTGATTACCAATCTACTGTACCTAATCACTCATCTAATGATGTATTGTATTTAGCAATATAAAGACCATGGAATTTTAAATGTACTTACAATGTCCGATTGAGATGGACTTTACCACCAACACAACTATCTCAACATGTAGCAATCAATATCAACCCGGAATTACCGTAAACTCGACAGGTAGTAAAACAAGATCAATCCGGGATTACCGTAAACTCGACAGGTAGTAAAACAAGATCAATCCGGGATTACCGTAAACTCGACAGGTAGTAAAACAAGATCAATCCGGGATTACCGTAAACTAAACACACCAATCTCAACATGTAGTAAACAAGATTAAGCTGTGATTACCGTAAACTCAGCACACCTATCTCAACATGTAGTAATCAAGATCAATCCGGGATTACCGTAAACTCGACAGGTAGTAAAACAAGATCAATCCGGGATTACCGTAAACTCAACACACCAATCTCAACATGTAGTAAACAAGATTAAGCTGGGATTACCGTAAACTCAGCACACCTATCTCAACATGTAGTAATCAAGATCAATCCGGGATTACCGTAAACTCGACAGGTAGTAAAACAAGATCAATCCGGGATTACCGTAAACTCAACACACCAATCTCAACATGTAGTAAACAAGATTAAGCTGGGATTACCGTAAACTCAGCACACCTATTTCAACATGTAGTAATCAAGATTAATCCGGGATTACCGTAAACTCGACAGGTAGTAAACAAGATTAACCCGGGATTACCGTAAACTCAGCACACCTATCTCAACAGGTAGTAATCAAGATCAATCCGGGATTACCGTAAACTCGACAGGTAGTAAACAAGATTAACCCGGGATTACCGTAAACTCAACACACCTATCTCAACTGGTAGTAAACAAGATTAACCCGGGATTACCGTAAACTCAGCACACCTATCTCAACAGGTAGTAATCAAGATCAATCCGGGATTACCGTAAACTCGACAGGTAGTAAACAAAATTAGCCCGGGATTACCGTAAACTCAACACACCAATCTCAACAGGTAGTCACAACATAAACCCGGTGGGATTACCGCAAACTCATTATACCTATTTCAATACACCTATTACCTATCTCAACAGGTTGTAAACAAGATCAACCCGGGATTACCGTAAACTTACCACACCTATTGCAGCAGGTAGTAAACAAGATTAACCTAGGATTACTGTAAACTCGACAGGAAGTAAACAAGATCAACCCGGGATTACCGTAAACTTAACACACCTATTTCAACAGGTAGTAAACAAGATTAACCTAGGATGACCGTAAATTCGACAGGTAGTAAACAAGATCAACCCAGGATTACCGTAAACTTAACAGGCCAATCTCAAGATGTAGTAAACAAGATTAACCTAGGATTACCGTAAACTCGACAGGTAGTAAACAAGATCAACCCGGGATTACCGTAAACTTAACACGCCAATCTCAACAGGTAGTAAACAAGATTAACCTAGGATTACCGTAAACTCGACAGGTAGTAAACAAGATCAACCCGGGATTACCGTAAACTTAACACGCCAATCTCAACAGGTAGTAAACAAGATTAACCTAGGATTACCGTAAACTCGACAGGTAGTAAACAGGATCAACCCGGGATTGCCGTAAACTCAACACACCTTTTTTCAACAGACAGTAAACAAGATTAACCTAGGATTACCGTAAACTCGACAGGTAGAAAACAAGATCAACCCGGGATTACCATAAACTTAACAGGCCAATCTCAACATGTAATAAACAAGATTAACCTAGGATTACCGTAAACTCGACAGGTAGTAAACAAGATCAACCCAGGATTACCGTAAACTTAACAGGCCAATCTCAAGATGTAGTAAACAAGATTAACCTAGGATTACCGTAAACTCGACAGGTAGTAAACAAGATCAACCCGGGATTACCGTAAACTTACCACACCTATTGCAGCAGGTAGTAAACAAGATTAACCTAGGATGACCGTAAATTCGACAGGTAGTAAACAAGATCAACCCAGGATTACCGTAAACTTAACAGGCCAATCTCAAGATGTAGTAAACAAGATTAACCTAGGATTACCGTAAACTCGACAGGTAGTAAACAAGATCAACCCGGGATTACCGTAAACTTAACACGCCAATCTCAACAGGTAGTAAACAAGATTAACCTAGGATTACCGTAAACTCGACAGGTAGTAAACAAGATCAACCCGGGATTACCGTAAACTTAACACGCCAATCTCAACAGGTAGTAAACAAGATTAACCTAGGATTACCGTAAACTCGACAGGTAGTAAACAGGATCAACCCGGGATTGCCGTAAACTCAACACACCTTTTTCAACAGACAGTAAACAAGATTAACCTAGGATTACCGTAAACTCGACAGGTAGAAAACAAGATCAACCCGGGATTACCATAAACTTAACAGGCCAATCTCAACATGTAATAAACAAGATTAACCTAGGATTACCGTAAACTCGACAGGTAGTAAACAAGATCAACCCGGGATTACCATAAACTTAACACGCCAATCTCAACATGTAATAAACAAGATTAACCTAGGATTACCGTAAACTCGACAGGTAGTAAACAAGATCAACCCGGGATTACCGTAAACTTAACACGCCAATCTCAACAGGTAGTAAACAAGATTAACCTAGGATTACCGTAAACTCGACAGGTAGTAAACAGGATCAACCCGGGATTGCCGTAAACTCAACACACCTTTTTCAACAGACAGTAAACAAGATTAACCTGGAATAACCTTAAACTAAACACACCCATCTCACCAAGAAGTAAACAAGATCAATCCGGGATTACCGTAAACTCGACAGTCAATCCAAGATTAACGTAAACTCAACACACCTATCTAAACAAGATCAATCCGGGATTACCGTAAAACAGTTAAATAATAAATTCAACTTAACAATTTGATGGTTATGCATGTTCTCTCGGCTAGATCTTAACCCATTAGAAAAAACTACATAATAGTTTGATTTATATAAAAATATATTTTTATGAGTTTTACTTAATTAATCAAAACACCTGTGTACCTGATAGATCGCGTTGAGTACATTTTTCATGAATTAACAGTTTCTGATACATCTGATGTAAGATAAGCTAGCTCTCTAGGAACAAGATTTATATCTGACTTTCTTCCGTGTGATTACTGTACAATATGACAGTGAGTGTCTGTTTATAAAAAAAAAACCAAGCCTGCATTTGCTTTCAAATACAATCATTCATCTATTTGGTTTAACCATATGCTTCAAAACAAACAACAGGTGCTTGTAGAAATTAAACGCCAAAACATAGCAAGGACAGAAACCATAAACTACAAAGTATAATAAAGATAATAGAAACAGGGACAAAGACACCATTTACTTTGTTATACTAGATATCGCCAATTTAGTTCCAAAAGCAACAAGGAGCAAACTTGCCTGACCAATGTGTGCACTTTGAATGTAATAATGGCCCATTTTAACATTGGTTAAAGTATACAGACACGATCTTAGATTTAGACTAAATGTTTCGGGTTTTGACAAAGCCAGAAAAAGCGGCGCTATGTTTGAACATTGCAATGTTACACAGCAGTCTTGATCGACATTGTAAATTGTTAAACGACGCGAGAAAAGAGAGGCATTGACCAATCATAACTCAAAACATATGTTAAAGATATGATACTTCCTGTCAGTAAAACATTGAGTGGACGGACGTATGAAGTACCTAAACATGTATACATTTGTAATAAAATGAAAAACTAATTTGTCTATATTTATAAACGAAAAACTTGGCATTAGCTATTTTTGAGTGTATCTCGTAAATACTGGGCACTAATAAATAGATTTAGACTATTACTCGGAATATCAGCAATACACTTTCCTGTTATCAACTGAATCACAACAAGAATGCCTGTCCAGGGGATACTTTGGCCCTGGTATTTTACCTTTTGGGCAGAAAACAACAGGTGACCAATTAGAATAGCATGCAATGGTTGCATCAATATATTTCTGATAAATGTTAATTGGCAAGTAATAATGTTAATAAAAACATTAATAATGTTTAGTTAATATTGGAGATGTTCACAAAGTCAGCTACTTATTTCTTGAAAACAAACATTTGGATACGCATCAAAGTATATGGCCTCATGCAATTTGGTCCTCTTGATAACAAACATTTAAATACGCATCAAAGTAAAGGATCCTATGCAATTTGGCTCTTTTCAAAGCAAACATTTAAATACGCATCAAAGTATAGGGTCACATACAATTTGAACAAAATAAGTTTATAAATAAATCTGTAATTACTAAATGCATTCTTTTTTCTATTTACACTGAGTAGTGGCCATTTCGGAATTTCGGACGGCCATGCCAGACACAGTTTTTAATCTTCATAAACTAATGATGACCTTTTCAAATCAGCAGTTTCAGACAACATTCGACTTAAAGCAACACCTCGTTTGCATATTTTTTCGGGGGGAAAATTACATATATATATATATATAATGGCTATAAATCTACCTTCTTTTGATTAAACTTGAACTAAATCTGCCCACTAATTATTCTGCAACAGCTGTGCAGCTGTTTGTCTTCGGTGGACAACCCATGTAATAATAACCCCTACTATACAGTAAAATGATGGTATATCGACACACTTGTCACATAGGTTAAGTAAAACTTAGCACAGAAATCATTACATGATTTACGACTTTCTGGGTTCTGTTTATCAATCCAAAACTCGCGTCTCTGATTAAACCCATCCACAGACCAACAATGCCATATATACTGCACAACAATATTGTTTCAAAGACTAACAACATCCAACTAACAACATGGTTGTTTACAACTACACATCAGTTCAGACAACCAAAAACGTGTAATCACAGTGCAGCAAAATTGTGAAAATTGTGGGGTTTTGTTAAAAGCATGGAACTTGGCATGTTTATTATTCATGATCCAGAGTGTGGGGCCATCCAAAAAAATTCAATATGGCCGCCAATGGCAAAATGGCGGTCATAATGGATTTTGGATTGTCCCATATCTGTAGATACTCTCTAGTTCATGAACTATAAAAATGCTTTTAACATGCTCAAACCTGCTGGCCTTATAATTATAATCATATACAACAACATATCACTCAAAGGGCCAACAACTTTTTGAAAGAACAGAAACGGTATAATACGGAAAAACAGACAGTCAGCAGTAGCAGCATTTTACAGAGTCTATAGTGGATATATCATGTGGATGCATCACGCCGTACAATATGGAGTAAACAACAACTCAACCCTCTTTGATTAAACAGAAAATAAAAGGACTGTGAGAACAGCAATGTAATGATGATATTAAATTTTCTGAAATTTATAACCACAAAGTTCTAGCCTAACATGCCATCGTAATCCAACATGACTAAATCTGTAACCTTGTTTACAGTTGCCATTTTAAACTGAACATATCCAAAAATAAATGCTTTTACTAGCCTTACGTTGCTCAAAAACCTGAATGACATTGTATAACCATGTTATGAAGTAAATATAAGAAATGACAACACCATCATGACGCATAGTTTTTGTTTACCAGCATGTGCTAAAATATTTATCGCGCCTAAACAACTGAAAACCCACCGATAATTACCCCGAGATCGCTATCGCCTACACAATTTTTAACTTATTTTAGCTTTCATTTTTATACTCAGATCAATGCCATGCTCAATTCATCTTCCAATGATCTAATCCAATGCCGTGCTCAATTCATGTTCCAATGACCTAATCAGTGAATTTCAGATAAGAATTGTTCTCACTTCTTACACGCCTGTCAATAAAATTCTTAGTAGTAGATTGGTATCATGTATTCTTGACTATGCAACCAGGAACACGACACAACAGATAAATGGTATAGGAACAGAAAGTAAACCAAGAACACGACACAACAGATAAATGGTATGGAACAGAAAGTAAACCAAGAACACGACACAACAGATGAATGGTATCGGAACAGGAAATAAGCTAAGAACACGACACAACAGACGAATGGTATCGGAACAGGATATAAACCATGAACACGACACAACAGATGAATTGCATCAGAACAGGAAATAAACAAAGAACACGACACAGCAGAAGAATTGCATCGAAACAGGAAATAAACCAAGAACACGACACAACAGGCGAATGGTATCGGAACAGGAAATAAACCATGAACAAGACGCAACAGACGAATGGTATCGGAACAGGAAATAAACCAAGAACACGACACAACAGAGGAATAAACCAAGAACACGACACGACAGAAGAATGGTATCGGAACAGGAAATAAACCATGAACACGACACAACAGATATATGGTATCGGAACAGGAAATAAACCATGAACAAGACGCAAAAGACGAATGGTACCGGAACAGGAAATAAATCATGAACACGACAAAACAGAGGAATGGTATCGGAACAGGAAATACACCACAACAAACGCATGGCATCGGAACAGGAAATAAACCATAAACACGACACAACAGGCGAATGGTATCGGAACAGGAAATAAACCATGAACAAAACGCAACAGACGAATGGTATCGGAACAGGAAATAAACCAAGAACACGACACAACAGAGGAATAAACCAAGAACACGACACGACAGAAGAATGGTATCGGAACAGAAAATAAACCATGAACACGACACAACAGATATATGGTATCGGAACAGGAAATAAACCATGAACAAGACGCAAAAGACAAATGGTACCGGAACAGGAAATATATCATGAACACGACACAACAGATGAATGGTATCGGAACAGGAAATAAATCATGAACACGACACAACAGATGAATGGTATCGGAACAGGAAATAAACCATGAACACGACAAAACAGAGGAATGGTATCGGAACAGGAAATAAACCATGAACAAGACGCAAAAGACGAATGGTACCGGAACAGGAAATAAACCATGAACACGACACAACAGATGAATGGTATCGGAACAGATAATAAACCATGAACGCGACACAGCAGACGAATGGTATCGGAACAGGAAATAAACCATGAACACGACACAACAAACGAATGGTATCGGAACAGGAAATAAACCAAGAACACGACACAACAGATGAATGGCATCGGAACAGGAAATAAACAAAGAACACGACACAACAGATGAATTGTATCGGAACAGGAAATAAACCAAGAATTCGACACAACAGATAAATGGCATCGGAACAGGAAATAAACAATGAACACGACACAACAGATGCATTGTATCGGAACGGGAAATAAACCATGAACACGACACAACTGATGAATGGTATCGGAACAGGAAATAAACCATGAACACGACACAACAGACGAATGGTATCGGAACAGGAAATAAACCAAGAACACGACACAACAGAGGAATAAACCAAGAACACGACACAACAGAAGAATGGTATCGGAACTGGAAATAGACCATGAACACGACACAACAGATATATGGTATCGGAACAGGAAATAAACCATGAACACGACACAACAGATACATGGTATCGGAACAGAAAATAGACCATGAACACGACACAACAGATACATGGTATCGGAACAGAAAATAAACCATGAACACTACACAACAGATACATGGTATCGGAACAGGAAATAAACCAAGAACACGACACAACAGATAAATGGTATCGGAACAGGAAATAAACCATGAACAAGACACAACAGACGAATGGTATCGGAACAGGAAATAAACCAAGAACACGACACAACGGATAAATGGTATCGGAACAGGAAATAAACCAAGAACACGACACAACAGATACATGGTATCGGAACAGGAAATAAACCACGAACACGACACAACTAATGAATGGTATCGGAACAGGAAATAAACCATGAACACGACACAACTGATGAATGGTATCGGAACAGGAAATAAACCAAGAACACGACACAACAGATAAATGGTATCGGAACAGGAAATAAACCATGAACACGACACAACTGATGAATGGTATCGGAACAGGAAATAAACCAAGAACACGATGCAACAAATAAATGGTATCGGAACAGGAAATAAACCAAGAACACGCACGACAGACGAATAAACCAAGAACACAACACAACAGACGAATGGTATCGAACAGGAAATAAACCAAGAACACGACACAACAGACGAATGGTATCGGAACAGGAAATAAACCATGAACAAGACAGAACAGATGAATGATAAAACCCTTCAAATTTGCCTAAGTCAAAATATCTTGAAAACCTTTACGATCTGCACCCCTTGTTTCACTTGAATGATACTGAAGAGTGGTCCGGGTTCATTGTTTCCCATTTCTTCCAATTCACATACATCCATTTAGTTTGAAACTGCCTCTGAACCATATATATTCTTGTTTATTATGAATGATACAAAAGAATGTTTCGGGGTCATTTCTCACCCTTCAAATATCAGTCCACCAAAAAAATCTACTAATATCTTGAAAACAACATTAATCCATAAACAGTATATATTCTTATTTGTAAAAGTATGTTTGTTTCTTTTCTTTTTTTTTTTTTTAATTTTTACTAATTGGTTGGTATCTCTGCTGGTGGAATTTTAACCGTTGATATCATTGGCCCTATTGCATCTTATTCTGCAATATCCAAAAATAAGAAAAACTGGATATATGTGACATGGACTGGTATATTTGTTTTTGGATTGTGATTGGACATGGATTGGTATGTTTGCGTTTGCATTGCGATTGGACATTGATTGGAATGTTTGCGTTTGTATTGTGATTGGACATGGATCGATATGTTTGTTTTTGGATTGTGATTGGACATGGACTGCTATGTTTGTTTTTGGATTGTGATTGGACATGGATTGAAAAGTTTGCGTTTGCATTGTGATTGGACATGGATCGGAATGTTTGTTTTTGGATCGTGATTGGACATGGATTAATATGTTTGTTTTGGATTGTACTTTAACATGGACTGGTATGTTTGTCTTTGATTGCGATTGGACTGGATTGGTACATTTGTTTTTTGGATTGTGATTGAACATTGATTGGTATGTTTGTTTTGGATTGTGATTGGGCATGGATTAGTATGTTTGTTTTGGATTGCAATTGGATTGTTTTGTATATTTGTTTTGGATAGATTGGTTTATTTGTTTAGGACATGGATCGGTATATTTGTTTTTGGATTGTGATTGGAGATGAATTGGTTTATTTGTTTAGGACATAGATCGGTATATTTGTTTTGAAATGTGATACTAGTAGGACAAGTTTATTTGTTTTGGATTGTGATTGGACATGGATTGGTATATTTGCCTCGGAATTTGATTGGACATGGATTGGTATATTTGTTTTGGATTTTGATTGGACATGGATTGGTATATTTGTCTTGGATTTTGATTGGACATGGATTGGTATATTTGTTTTTGGATTGTGATTGGACATGGATTGGCATATTTGTTTTAGATTGTGATTGGACATGTATTTATATCTGCCCTGGATTGTGATTGGACATGGATTGGTATATTTGTTTTTGGATTGTGATTGGACATGGGTTGATATATCTGTCCTGGATTGTGATTGGACATGGATTGGTATATCTGTCCTGGATTGTGATTGGACATGGATTGGTATATTTGTTTTGGATTGTGATTGGACATGGATTGGCATATTTGTTTTAGATTGTGATTGGACATGGATTGATATATCTGTCCTGGATTGTGATTGGACATGGATTGGTATATTTGTTTTTGGATTGTGATTGGACATGGATTGATATATCTGTCCTGGATTGTGATTGGACATGGATTGGTATATTTGTCTTGGATTTTGATTGGACATGGATTGGTATATTTGTTTTTGGATTGTGATTGGACATAAATTGGTATATTAGTCTCGGATTTTGATTGGACATGGATTGGTATATTTGTTTTGGATTGTGATTGGACATGGATTGGTATATTTCTCGGATTTTGATTAGACATTGATTGGCATATTTGTTTTGGATTGTGATTCGACATGGATTGAAATATTTGTCTTGGATTGTGATTGGACATGGATTGGTATATTTGTTTTGGATTGTGATTGGACATGGATTGATATACTTGTTTTGGATTGTGATTGGACATGGATTGGTATATTTTTCGGACTGTGATTTAACATGGATTAGTACATTTGTTTTGGATTGTGATTGAACATGGATTGGTATATTTGTTTTGGATTGTGATTGGACATGGATTGGTATATTTGTCTTGGATTTTGATTTTGATGTCGGGTGTTTACGTTTATTTTTCACAATTGATTGATTATGTCATATATGTACGTTGTTTTATGCCAAATCTTTAAGTACATTGACTTTAAGTATATTGACTTTCTAGCTGTTATTTTTTGGGTCATAACTAAAATGGATTTTTTAAAATAAATTATTTGACTGTATAGTGCATTATTTAAATTTGTTTCAAACAAAGTCAAAGTTAGGACACAACAGATTTTATGCTCTATTCTTTGTAAGCTACTGACATGATTATATTTTTAAATATTTGACGCGTCAACTTATTTGCTTTTGTGAAAAAATGCATGCCGTATTTTTTTTTTTTTAATTTTCTAGAGACGTGTGATGCGCCAAGCAAAAACCCGTACTTTATGAAAACATCCGTTGTCATAATTATGATATATATTGGATTTATTGCTTCACATATATCATATCAATTCATAACTATAATATTTATTAAAATTCAATCCATTATACATTCTAAATATCGCTAAGAAATGAAATATCATCGGTTATTTTTTCAAAAGACGAAATTATGTAGAATAAACCTTGAATGACTTAAAATGACTCTATATGATATATATTTGTATAAATGTACTTATCCTTCCGGAGCACCCGGTCTCACATCCATGGCAAAAGATCACGTATTTAACGTAATTTGCCAGTTTTCAAAATTTTTAATTTCTTTGGGATTGTGAGTTTGGATATGATTGGTATGTTTGCTTTGATTGGATTACTTGAATTCAAAATTAGTAGGTACCAAAATCCTACTTTTCGCTGATTAGTTGAGTCGCATAAACAATGTATTGTATTTTGTCGATGTAAGTATCAGTTGGCACTTGTTCATATTTGGAATTTAAAAAAATAGTACTAGTTAATAATAAAGACAGATTATTTAGTGTTTAAAAAAAAAAAGAAAAAAAACCCAAAAAACCTTGAATTCATAAATTAGAAAAAATGAAAATAACAGGTAACAACAATGCATTATAAAATTGTCATGTGCTGATTTTGAATGCATTATTTTAATAAAAATTCAAAATCAGTTCATGACAAAATGTTTAATTCAATTGTTTGTGCCATATTTTTAATTATCTGTAGTATATAGTTGTAAACTGTAATAGATTTGTAACATGAAGGACATTTATATAGACACTAGGAACTCTAGATCTAGATACAAGACATTCTATTATTTCTAAGAAAAGTGAGGACGTGTTAGTAAACACACAATAAGCTGACAAAAATAGGCGACAAGGCTAAATGTATGACAATTTAGTAAACAACAATCCTGTAAAAACATTAATTAAATGTTTAAATCCACGTTTTAATTAGTATTTGACATTGTGAAATATAATTATATATGATGGATGGGTATGTCACAATATATATATATTTATAATAAATATTGCACATTACATGAATTTTTTGTCTGCATTCTGTTGATGTCATTATATTATTGTTTTATAACTTGTGCTGGTTTTTTTTTATTTATTTATTATTATTTTATTTTATTTTATTTTTTTATTTTTTTTTTATTTATTTTATTTTATTTTATTTTATTTTATTTTATTTTATTTTATTTCCAATAAAGTGTTTGATAAAAAATATTAAAAGTTGTATCTGATGATCGTGGATACTGACTGAAATTTTATAAAATTAGCGAACTATAATAGTTAAAAGAAATATTTTCTGAAATACTGATTTTACACATGTTTACTTTCCATTTTCTAGGTAATTGATAAAATGTGGATGAAAAATACAATGAGGATAAATAACACCGATATAGTATTTCATTTTTTGACATCAGAAAAAAACAAAGAAACCAAAAATGTTATTTGATTGAAATGTATATGGAAAAAGCTGTTCTTATACCGCTTTGTTTTATTTGAATTTTAAGTTACTGTCGCAAAATGAGTTACTGTGCGACAGTTTCTGAATTATGTATTTAAATTTTAAAAATATTAGCAGGGCTTACAGACAGACATAAATGCAGAGTGTCCATGTTACAAGTGACTATTATAATGATAACCTTGGGTCGAACATCAAAATCACGTGTATGTATCTATTTTCACGTATATTAAAATAATATTGATTTAGCACGATAAGGTCAAGGGCGGTCAGTATAAATACAGTACTAACTGACCACGTGTAATTAGATTTTATATATAGATATTGTTACGGAACAATTGTAGGCTTCAAAGCTAATCACTCGGTATCCAGGTCAAATTATGCGCTATATTTACTTAGGAATAGGTGATCCGTGAGAATATATATTGCCTAAAACTGGGTCACGAAGTTTTCTAAATTTTAATTTCACTCTTTCTATCTACGAGGAGGTCAATAAAGCAAACGTCATCTAAATCCCTTTGAACTCTGAAAACACCCAAGAACTTATGATACTGATGACGCTCACATATATGTAGCATCTTCATATTTTTCTATTTTAACTCACAGAATGTCCAAATTTACCTATAACAAATTAAGGTCCTTATTTCGCTAATTGACATGTAAATCACACTGTCAATATTTAATACATATATTATATTTATCTATCAGATGAACCATTCACACGTTATCAATCACCAGAAGGTCAATTACCTTTTTGTGCTTTAGAAAACCCGGAAATATAGAAATAATAATAATAATTCTCACCTGACATTGTTTACATGTTCTTCTGCAACTTTTAAATTAAAAAATCCATTTAAATAATTAACAATCCATAAAGAATTTAAAAATGTAAAGCTCACTTGTAGTCGCCAGTATTTGACTGGCAGCACAGTATTTAATTACAAGTGGACACTGGAGGCGCTGCAGTAAGTGGTCATCGCAAGTGCAGGTCAGATTATTGCACAATAAAAGCTAGGTCAAAGGTCATGTCCTATTTACCCCGATTATAGTATACAAACCTGGAACTATACATAATAGTAATTGACCACACTGACGTATATATATAGGACATACTTATAAATAAACACATACATTGTATATAGCTTATTTATATCTAAATGGATGCATGTGGACGGATTTGTGTTACACAGGATAAGATTTACAAGTGATAAACGGATTTCAACATTAAGAAGTTCGATATAAGTAACAATATAATCATTAAGTTGATGATTGATTTTTGTCCAGAATTCGGATCGATATCCGAGTACTTTTCTTCTTATTATTATCAATAGTGTTGTTACTTAGGGAATTTTTCTGATTTCTTAGTACACATGTACTTAGATAATGCTACATGTTTGTTTGATTTGATAGAGTTCGTGTCTATCCTTCACTGATTTATTTTAATTATCAATTTAAAACTTTACCGACCGTAAATTTTATTTTGGTCCAATAAATTTGGAATCTTTCCAATCTAAAATGACTTTCTATGTACTTTTATTTTAAAGAGAAATTGGATAAATTCCAACTTTGAACAAAAACAATACATGTAATTAAAATACAATACAGTAAGACTTTATTCATTAAATTCTATGTAAAAAAAATTGAAACATTATATTTCACAGAAATGTTCAAAATCGCTTAATTGCGTCATTTTTAGGCTCTTTCAAATTTTTAAATTCAAATTTTGGTGGAGGGTACAAAAGGAAGTCTTTCCCGCGACACATTAGCTGAGAAATCGGACTTCACAAATTGAAAACGCTATGTCTCTTAGGAAGCCGAATGCTACGATATATTGGTAGGTTGGTTTTTGTGTGTTTCACGTCACCCCAGTAATTTGCCGTGGCTATTCGAAACAAGACAAACGTTTACGCTCGTATTCTCTAAAGGATTATATCGAGATCATACATTTGATCAGACTCTGAAGTCGGTGTCATCTGGATTGAATGACGTTTTGACTACGTATACTACGAAAAATATATGTACTTAAATCAACTTTTCCAAAAATAAACATTTTTATTCACCATGATAACTTGTCCCCAATCCCACGAAAAACACACATACACACACATCTCATGCACACCATGGCAAAATTGTTCTTAGTTTAATCCTTGAGCTCGTCGCGAATAGCTGAAATTGCTGATGCAACGTAAAACGACAACAAACTACCAATCTAAACTTACAGGTAATTTTTAATATTTTATGCACAAATTGTGAAAATAGCAAAATTGCATATAATGAAATACCTGGAAACACACTTTGAAATGTTGAATTGCGAAGCTCACAATGATACTCAATTGTCAAATGTATAAGCATAAAAAACAAAGAGTTTCAGTTGGGAAATATTTAATCAGTTAATGACGGGGCACTCCGTGGTGAAATATTAACTAAAACAAAGCATCTTTTAGGCGCGCGGGGGTGAAAATTAGGCAATGATGTAAATCCAGGGTACTCTGTGATGACATATTTAATTAAAAAAAAAAAAAAAAAAAAAAAGACAAAGGTTCTGAGTTTTAAAATATTTAATAGATAAAAGCTTGGGTTCTAAGTCGTTAAATGAAATATTTAATCAGTATAAGCAAGTGTAGTCAGCAGTCAAATATTTATTAAAGTAAGGCAATGATTCCCGGAGGTGAAATGTTTAATCAAGTAAAGATGGAATACTTGGTGATAAAATATTTTCTCAAGTAAAGTAAGGCTTCTGAGTGGTGAAATAAATGTTCATTAGTTGAAGCAATGGCACTCGATGGTAAAAAAAATTACTCTGCTAAAGTAAGGTTACTCAGTGGTGAAATGTTTATTCTTTAAAGCAATGTTGTTAAGTGGTGAAATGTTTAATCGAGCAAAGCAAAAGACCTCAGCGTTGAAGTGTTTAATCAGCTGAAAACAATGTTACTCAATAGTGAAACGATAAACTAAGTTAAGCAAGGGTACTCACCCGTAAAATGTTTAGTCAAGTAAATTACGGGCTCTCATGGGATGGAATGGTTAATCAGTTAAAGCAAGGTTACTCAGTGATGAAGGGTTAAATCTGCGAAAAAAGGGTACCCAGTGGTGAAATATCTAATCAAGTAAAGCACTTACTCTCAGGAGTGAAATGGGCAATCAGTGGAAGCAAGGACACTCACTGGTGAAATGTTTAATCATGTTAATTAGCAGTGGTTCTCAGTGGTGAAATGTATAGTTATGTGAAGCAAGGACACTCACTGGTGAAATGTTTAATCATGTTAATTAGCAGTGGTTCTCAGTGGTGAAATGTATAGTTATGTGAAGCAAGGACACTCACTGGTGAAATGTTTAATTAGTTAAATATAATCAAGTATACTCAGTGATGAAATATTCAAGATAAGGGTTTTCAATAGCAAAATGTTCAATTAATTGAAAGTTAAGGAAGGGTTGCTTACTTTTTTAAAACAAGAGTTCCCCCCATGGTGAAATATTTGATAAAGTAAACTAATGGTACTCAGTACTCAAGTAAAACAAGGATTATGAGTGGTGAACTGTTTAATTAGTTAAAGCGAGGTAACTCAGTGGTGAACTGTTTAATTAGTTAAATCGAGGTAACTCAGTGGTGAACTGTTTAATTAGTTAAATCGAGGTAACTCAGTGGTGAACTGTTTGATTAGTTAAAGCGAGGTAACTCAGTGGTGAACTGTTTAATTAGTTAAATCGAGGTAACTCAGTGGTGAACTGTTTGATTAGTTAAATCGAGGTAACTCAGTGGTGAACTGTTTGATTAGTTAAAGCGAGGTAACTCAGTGGTGAACTGTTTGATTAGTTAAATCGAGGTAACTCAGTGGTGAACTGTTTGATTAGTTAAATCGAGGTAACTCAGTGGTGAACTGTTTGATTAGTTAAATCGAGGTAACTCAGTGGTGAACTGTTTGATTAGTTAAATCGAGGTAACTCAGTGGTGAACTGTTTGATTAGTTAAATCGAGGTAACTCAGTGGTGAACTGTTTGATTAGTTAAATCGAGGTAACTCAGTGGTGAACTGTTTAATTAGTTAAATCGAGGTAACTCAGTGGTGAACTGTTTGATTAGTTAAAGCGAGGTAACTCAGTGGTGAACTGTTTAATTAGTTAAATCGAGGTAACTCAGTGGTGAACTGTTTGATTAGTTAAATCGAGGTAACTCAGTGGTGAACTGTTTGATTAGTTAAATCGAGGTAACTCAGTGGTGAACTGTTTGATTAGTTAAATCGAGGTAACTCAGTGGTGAACTGTTTGATTAGTTAAAGCGAGGTAACTCAGTGGTGAACTGTTTAATTAGTTAAATCGAGGTAACTCAGTGGTGAACTGTTTGATTAGTTAAAGCGAGGTAACTCAGTGGTGAACTGTTTAATTAGTTAAATCGAGGTAACTCAGTGGTGAACTGTTTGATTAGTTAAAGCGAGGTAACTCAGTGGTGAACTGTTTAATTAGTTAAATCGAGGTAACTCAGTGGTGAACTGTTTGATTAGTTAAAGCGAGGTAACTCAGTGGTGAACTGTTTAATTAGTTAAATCGAGGTAACTCAGTGGTCAAATGCTAAATCGGCTATAGAAAGGATACTCAGTTTGGTGAAATATTTAATCAGCCAAGTCCGGGGACGGTACTCAATAGTTAAAAGTTTACAAGCAAGTAAAACAGAGACAGTGTTCTTTCTATAATATGCAAAAAAGATAAATCATTTACAATAGTCAAATGTTCTGATTGAAAAATTATTTTTATTTAATTTTCATACAATTTAAAAGGTCACTACAGAATCTAACAACCTAACACTGAAACACTAGTGATATTGAAAATGCAACTTATGAAGTTCAAGCTTCCCTTTGAGGGCGGGACTAAATTAAAATGATTGACAGTTATCCAACAGTACATGTAAAACTATGCGTTTTTGTATTTGACCTTTGGACTTATACCTACTAGAAATAAAATGAAAATGTATTATTAACTGCATCTTAAAACATTATCATGTATAGAAACTGATAAAAATGCACTATATCATAATGCAGAAGGAGAAAGTAATGAATTTAGTAACCTTATTTATTACGTGCAAACTGAGAAGTTATTTAAGCGTAACAATAGTATGTCAAAAACGGAGGAAGAAAACTGGGACATTTTAACTTTGTTTGCGGTGCAGTGCTGTAAATTAAACCAGGCCAGTAGGACAAACGCAGTGTGTATACCACACCCACACACACTTACGACCGACAAGAGGAAATCAAGGCTTTCAATGTTAACGCGCATTTCGATTTTAGAATAACAATAACGCAGGTTATTTTAGGTAACGTAAATGTTATTGGCGCAGTTAAGTGCAAGTTGAAAGTTAAAAATAAAATGAAAGTGTGTCTTTTATTTAGAAAATGTATCCAGAGTGCAATAACCTTAGCAGATATCTAAATAACTGTGGCATTGATTGTTGCAGTTTTATTAATTTATTTATATATTTACAGTCAAACCTTTCTATAAAGGCCACCCAAGGGAACCATTAAAAGTGGTCTATATGGTCAGGTAGCCTTTATATGCAGGTCAAAATAATATGAATAAAGAACAATTGGGATACAGTTATTCTGGCCTTTATAAGCAGGTGGTCCTGATACAGAGGTGGCCTTTAGGGCAGATTGGACTTACTTTATTAATCTGTTAAAGAGGGCTTAAGAGGAGTTAATAGCATAATGAGACTAGGTTGTGTGTTAATTTCTAACAGAGTTTCACACAAGATAATGGCTAATTCTAGTTAAAAATACACATACAAAGCATGTTATCTGGGTTTGACATCAATATATACATGCTGTATACTAATAATGATTGCTGACAAAACTCGTCAAGATTTAACAATATAACGCCATTTCTGTAAAAGACAAACATTGAAGAAATTGTCAAAATTAAGGCAGAACTGGATAGTGGTCAAGCAGACATGAAACTAACGGACGAGTTTAAGTGATGTGCCGTTTCTTTTAAGCTGTCACAATCCCTGTATATTTTACTAGACATTTTATAATTCTGTTAATATATGCATGTTTTATACACCAAGGGTCCATGTGTTTTGTGTATATTAGTGATTCATATGAGTTCATTGTCAGCAAGACCTTTAAAATTGCTTGTGACCCACTTTCACTGCCGGTATGGAATGCAGAAAATAGTATATTGTCAGAGCAACGCCCTAAACACAGTCACATGAACCAATCGTTTTTTAAGCATTATTACATCACATAAAATGAACGCCTCTAACCGTTAGTATTTAGATATGCTTGTTGCATGTTTTGTAAACGCCCATGAGGGTGTTACCTGGGATATTAAACGCAAGATGGTCGCGTATTGGATAAGGCGAGAAAGGACAGCGCTTTATGCAATGAGATATAATAGTAAAGGTTTTGTAACTAATTTGTCATTGTGTTAGATCTCTTGTGCCTTTATTTTCTTTTTCTTGTGTTTATTGTCGCATGGAATATTGTTTTGACTATTGCAGAAAGTATTCCAGAACACGTTTCTATATTTCATTATTCCATATAAAAAGGATAAATACGTAACTGGAAAATGCTAACAATGTCAATACAAGCAAGAAATGCACAGAAAACAAGACATGATAAACACCCATTATTAAAAGCACGCTACTTTAAATGAACACCTTATCTATCCAAGTGATATGGTTGAAGTACTCTTTGGGGATTCATAAAATTTCACTACTTCCACTAACTGTGCTTCCCTCACACGCATAATAATAAAAAATATGCCAATTCATTCCCACATCAAACATTCGACGCCATGCAAAAACTTTGAAACTGGCAAAATAAGTTAAACATGCCAACTTCCACCAGGGAAATGGGGCCTGGTTCTCCGGAAAGGTAAGTACCTCCTGTTTAGCTAGCTACACTCATTACAACGTGTATAATTACAATTGAGAATCACAGAATGAAACAAAAACATGGCAATATGGGACGCTAATTATATCCAAGATTATTTTAATACAGAGAAATCATACTTATCAATAATATTGGGATAACGACCATGAAACGATTTAAAGCTATATAATGAACAAGAACCTATAAGTTTTAAATGATGTGCTCAACCTTTTGCGAGGGTATATTCTTACGAAGTTATTTAACAATATATTTGTACAATGTTAGCATGCTATTATTTATTTATTTGTCTAGCTGCTAGTTAAAATTTGAAATTACCCAAAAATTAAGGTATACTCCTTCATGCAAAGTATTTCCTTGGCTTTTGGTAAAATACATTTTGGTCCTTTGGGTATCATTTTAACATCTCGAAAAAAATTGGTTCACAATTTTGGCTTAAGCACTACTGATAAGGAATCGTATTCCGAAACGGTCGTCTAGTGCTGTAAATTAAAACTAGTATAATATGTTATTGATTGTGTTAAATTCTGAGCAACACTGTGATACTATTCTAGAACATAATGTTTCCAGTGATTAGATACATCCCGTTGCTTCAGTTACTTTCATACTTTTTATCTGAAATGAATAGCACACAGACGAAGAGGAATAACTCAATTGTCGTTGTTAACTTACATCTCGTCAAACCAATAGAAATCAACTTTACAACTAGTTTAGAAACCAATCTTCTGTTATTTTAACAAACTCTTTATGAAAATATAAAAATATTGTTGAAGTTTGACGTAAGATTATTATGCTTACACAATCAAGAAAGTTATAAAACAAAAACAAACATACCAACCCATGTCCAAATCACAAACCTAAGGCAAAGTAAAAACTTTCAGTCTGGCAAGTTATGATGAAATGTTGAATTTCCAACAGGGAAATGAGACCGGGTGCTCTGAGTGGGTAAGCACTAACTGTCTAGCTAGCTACACCCGTCACGTGTGGAGTCAAAACTGAAAACTGAGAATAAAAGGTAATAAATAGGCTCACACAACTATGGTGAAACTTTTAACAGCGAGTGTGTAAATGTCAAGATCAAAATTGGAACAAAACTACCAACTGAATTTTAACTTCTTCATTTGGTGGAACATTAAAAGGATGTGTTGAAATACATTTTTTGGATGGCTTATGCTTAGTTATGCATTTCAATAAACGAAACTAAATTGATGTAACCATGGGAAATACGCAAAAAATAAAATAAAATAAAATAGAATAAAATAAATAAATGAAAAATTTTGGTTTCACAATTTTGACCCAAGTACTACTGATGAGGCATTGTATTCCGAGTGTTATAAAAGTAACACTGGTGCCCTATGTAATTTAAACCAGTGGACTGGCATCTCTACAGGTGGAATAAGCATTCCCAACAAAATCATAAACTCAGTAGGCAGTTCTTTTATGTTGTCAGAAATATACTACCATTTAAATTGCTGCTAGTTAAAACCTGAAAATACCCAAAATCTAAGGTATACTCCCGCATGCAATTTCCAGCTCAATTTTGTTAAATATATTTCGGTTCTTTTATGTATTTTAACCCCTCAGCATTTTTTGTTCACAATTTTGGTTCAAGCACTTTTGATAAGAAACTGTATTCCGAAACGTCCGTCTAGTAGTGTAATACTTACACTGGTATAATGTGTAATATATCAAACTCTATATGTCTTATAAAACGAAAAGAAAAAATAATAAAAAATTAACAAAACATTGAATAACTTACTACAGTGGAACCTGCCTTAAAGTTACCTCTATTTAAGGACCACCTGCATGTTAAAGCCGGTAATTTTTTTAATCAAATTGGTCTTATTCTTGTTATTTGATCCTCTATAGAAGGGCTTCCTGCTTTTAAAGGCCAGTAGAATACATATCAACATACAGCCATATAGATGACGTGCTGTCTCTTAACAATCCTAAATTTGGAGACTATGTGAATGTCATATCTAATCGACTGAGCTTGAAATAAAATACACGACTGATTCCTCAAGTTCTGCTTCATATTAAGACATATACCTGAATTATGACACACACGAAAGACTACATTTGAAACTTTATGACAAACGTGATGACTTCAATTTTTCTATTGTCAATTTTCCTTTTCTGTGCAGCAATATACCTGCTTCTTCTGCTTATGGTGTATTTGTTTCCCAATTAATACGCTATGGAAGAGCCTGTTCCCACTACAGGGACTTTGTACAACGAAGTTGGCTGCTTGCAAATATTTGTTGACTCGGGGATATTGCAAGCCTAGGCTTATCAAGGCCCTAAAAAAGTTTTATGGCCGTCATCACAGTATTGATGATAAGTTTGATGTCTCTGTGCCCAGGATTGCCCTGGATATATTTGACGTCTCATAGTTCCATGTTCCTTTCACACAGTTTTGATTACACACGTGGCGATTGTAGCTAGCTAAACAGGAGGTGCTTATTCTTCCGGAGCACCCGGCCTCACTTCCCTGGTGGAAGTTCACGTGTCTAACCTAACTTGTCAGTTTCAAAGTGTTTACTTTGCTTCTGGATTGTGATTCGGACATGGATTATTATGTTTGTTTTTTATCCCAATTGTTATTTATTCATATTATTTGAACTTCTATATAAAGACCACCTGCCTATAAAGACCACTTTTACTGGTTCTTAAGTCACCTTTATAGACAGTATACAATAGTTAAGATTAAACAATGATAAATGTAACAAGTATAAGCAAACAACATTGACCTGTCCGCTTGACCTTTTCGTTATGAATATTCATATAGGATGGTTAACTCGAATCATGGGATGTGCTAGTATTCTTATTTAATATGAATACACAACGTATATGATTAGTGATCTCATAATGTAGATAACATATACACGCGTGATTCATTTATTTCAATCAAAGGTCAAACGGGCAGATTTTCCTGTAAAAACGTTCGATAATAACTGTGTTTTTCCAGTATGACTACTAGCATTACTAACTTTTTAGTTGGTACTGAGATTATGTTTGAAGGGGGTTAACTCTTACACATATGCAATAATAGTTTCGAAATATCCTTTACTCATGATAGATTTGACTACTTAATGGTAATCAGTGGGTGGTATGTTTAAACAGTGTAATTCAATATATATATATATATTAAATGTCGCTGATTTAAAGTATTTCATTCATCTTACAATCAATGGTCACTGAAAACATTTAAGGCCTCATCTTGAAGTTCTTTTTGTCCAATTATACAGTATACATTTTTAGATATTTTTAATTTTATAATTTCATTTTTTTTTTCTTAAAAATTTATATTATGAATTAAATTTTTTGAAGAAAGGAACGTAATTATATTTCTAGATATTCATGTGTAACAAAAACCTATTTGAAAGTTTTTACAATCGATAAACACGCAAAAATTAGTTTTTTCGTATAATTTAGTTAATACCGGGTAAGAATAACACAAATTCAATATTCTATATGAACTTTTTAATGCACAACGATTACAAAACAGCCAACAACAGCGGATAGGTCACGTGACGAAGTAACATTGTGCGAAAATAACCACACAATCTAATTTGTTAGACGCATCAAAATTAAATTACTATTTTTTATCTAAAGCTCATGAACAATGACGAAAATTATTAAGTAAAATTCATTAAGTCTTTATTGTAAAAATATGTAGTTGTATCAATGTATAGGAGGAAGAACATGGCCTTCCTTAATTGTATTGGATTCGTAAATTTCACACACATCCACACAAGAAAAGATATATAATACGTACTTCAAAATATACTACTAAATTATTATCAGTAATTCTAACACAAATTTTGACAGTCGTCAAAAATAGTATTCAGTCTTATTCATATAAAGTCTATTCTACATCTAGTTATAGCCAAATGTAGATTTAGAATAAGTGGAACATTTTTGCTTCTATTTCTTTATCTCGTGTAAAAAGTATAAAAACCTTTGACTTTTCTACAGTTTATACTATCATTCTAAATCAAAAGGACGTCTAAAATAAATCATTTATTTACCCTTCTTTATAAATACAGAATGTCAAGATGCAAACATCTAGTGTTGAACAGGGATTTTGGTTATTTATTATTTACCATAATGCAAACAATAATATACTGACACAACAAAATATTTTCATAGATCACAAAATCATTCAATTTCAAATACGGATATATAGATGATGGTAGAGTTTGTTGCCACTACGAGAACTTTATACAACGAAGCAAACTGCTTACAAATAAATTGTTGACCCAGAAACATTGCTTGACTAGGCTTATCAAGGTCCTCAAAACGTTATATAGCCGTCATCAAAATATTGGTTAAATTATGTAGTCAATGTATCCAAATTTACCCCAGATATATTTGAGGTTCCATAGTTTTATGTTGCTTTCATTCTGAACTTTGATTACACACGAGTAGAGTAAAATTTGCTAAACAGGTGCGTACGTTTCTGGAGCACCCGGTCTCACTTCCTTGGTGGAAGTACAAAACTTTTTAATTTTGTTTTTTGCATTGTGAATCGAATGCAGTTTTGTATGTACTATGGTTTTAGTTCACCAAAATATACTTTGTACAAGACTGTCATCAAATCATTCGACTACATACAGTTATAAATTTAAGATGATTTCGGTCTCTAAATAATCCTACTTTTGATACTATGTGAATGCCATGTGTCTAAGTAAGTCATACAATTCTATAGTTCGTATTCAGACTTATATTTCAATTTTGTCCCCACGAAAGGGTACATTTGAAGCTACATAACGAACTTGATGACCTTTTTCTACTGTCCATGTGCTACTTTTAAATTTTTATGAAATGATATAATTCAAAAGTAGCACATGACACTTGTTCCATGCAGCAATATACCTGCTTATCCTGCTTATCATGTATTTGTTTTACAATTGATGCGCTATGGTAGAACTTGTTCTCATTACAGGAGCTTTATACCACAAATCCGGCTACTGGCAAAGACATTGTTAACCCAGGAATATTGCAAGTATACGTTTATCAAGGCCCTCAAAAAGTTTTATGTCCATCATCACGTTATTGGTCATACGTAACATGTCTCTGTTTAGAGAATTGACCTGCATATATCTGACGTCAAATAGATCCATGTTCTTTTCATGCACAATTTTAATGTCACACGTTGCTAGGTAAACAGAATGTGAATTCCCTTCCGGAGCACCTGACTTAAGTTTCCTGGTGGAAGGTAACTTTGTTTTTACTTTATTTGCCAGATTACAAAGTTTTTTACTTTGCTTTGAGAGTGTGACTTTTACATGGATTGGTATGTTTCTTTTTTATTTATTAAATATTAATTCTGTTTAACCATAGGAGAATTCATGAGTCTCTTGGTTTATCTAAAAGAGGAATGTCGTCTTCCCTATTGAACTTGAAATACAAGATTCGACTGTTTATTTAAGTTCTGCTTCATATTCGGACATTTACCACAGTTGTGACACTTATTAAAGGAACATCTGAAGCTTTATGAGTTAATCAAAAACAAACATACTAATCCATTTCCGAATCACAATCCAGAAGCAAAGTAAAAACTTTGGAACTGACAAGTTAGGTTAGACACGTGAACTTCCACCAGGGAAGTGAGGCCGGGTGCTCCGGAAGGGTAAGCACCTCCTGTTTAGCTAGCTACACCCGTCACGTGTGTAATCAAAATTGTGTGAAAGGAACATGTGATACCTTAACATTTTCAACTTTTTTTCTCTATGCAGCAATACACCTGTTTCTCCTGCTTATGGTGTATATATTTTAGTTGATATTTCCTTTTAGATTAATCCCCTACGGTATAGCTTGTTCCCACTACGATGACTTTATAGGACGAAACAAGCTGCTTATAAAAACTGTAACTGTTGAAGCAGGGATATTGCAAACATGGCTTATCAAAGCCTTCAAATAGTATTGACGGTCATCACCATCATGTTTGTTAGTATGATGACTCAGTACCCAAAATTGGCTTGGATAACTTGACTTAAAATAACATCCCATTTACATCATCCATGATAATCAAAAACAAACATACCAATCTATGTCAATCCGAATCATAAACTAGAAGCAAAGTCAAAACTTTGAAACCGACAAATTAGGTTAAATACGTGCCTTCCTCGAGGGAAATGATCCCGGGCGCTCCTGAAGGGTAAGTACCTCCGTTTAGCTAGCTACACCCGCAACGTGTGATAATTAAATCTAGAATGAATATATTGCAGAAATTAAATGGCTATATAGCTAGTTGAGCTAAAATATTCGTTTTGAAAGGATCATCCACAATTTTGTGCAAGACGATTTTTCAATGTTGTTACAATAAAGTTTATGGAGACGATAGTAACATTCTGGTATACAGTATATATAGTATATGTGTTCAAAACTTAACGCACGTTAAATAAATCGTTATATTTTCTAAAATTCGTGTTTTACAATATTTTTAGCATTTTGTTTTTATCATATATATTAAAATTTGTCAGTTTTATAAATTGCTGCATAGGAAATGTAATTTTGAATAAACTTTATGCGTATATGTTGCATCCTTCTACTTTGGAATGAACCTGGACAACATGTAGAGTAGGTATTGGGTACTTCTGTAAAAGGGTATGGCATTAAGTTTTGCCATTAATCACCAATAGATTTCAACACTATAAGGCTTTACTGTATTACTACGCATTTATCAGAAATACAGTAATTCCCAATGACTCAGGAGAAAAATAAATAATTATATATGTAACTGCGCAATTTAAATGATACACTGGGGTTTTCAAAGCTGCTTTAAATAAATAATAGTTTAATAGCATGCTGAAAAAAATGCACATAACAAAATCTGGTTTCTATTCCCTTTGTCTGGGCTGTCGCCAATTGTGGTTATATAGAAACATATATATACGAGTTCATCTGTCTAATACATCAAAAACCCTAGGCTTTTTTAACAATTCTAAGGGCATGATGTGGTTACTTAAAACTAGTGATTCATAGCAAGGTTTTACCAGTTCACAGACGAAAAAAATTCTTAAATGAAATAAGATACCATATAGACTTATATCAGTTACAGTTTGACATAACTAGTAATATAAATTCTGGTGATGTTCGTGCTTTCATGATTACATGTATAAAAGAATCAGATTAGGATGATTGCAGTAGTTATACAACGCTGAGGTAAAAAGTTAAGGTAAGAAATATAGTTATTTTGAGATAGTAGAGCGAGCATATAAAAATGGTAAAGTAAATCTCCGTAAGTAATTTTTATGAGATGAATGCTAGTAATACATCTTTAATGTGTGTGTGTGTGTGTGTGTGTGTGTGTGTGTGTGTGTTAATTTTGTTTATTATCTTAGTTACTTGCTTTAGTAATAATTGGTTGCATTTTTCTATTACCGAGAACAATTGTAGATTATATTTGATTCAAATCGTTTACATGTATTATGAGAATCTCCTAACCAAATAAAAAAAATAATTTATGTTGAATTTTTTATGTAGACCATTGGTTTCTAATGCTGTTTCTTTTTACTATTTTTTTAATTTTTTTTCTTAAAATGTTCGTCACGCGATTATCTAAAATATATTTGAAACCAGAAAGTGATACGACGAAGTATCAGTGTGGCTGAAATTAATCAACATCAAAATGGCGGGAATTAACCTTCACGAGTCTTTAAACAGTTTCACCTACTTATATGAAACTTAAATTTGCATTGATGCAAGTCAATCGTATCGTATCCGGATCAACAATACACATATAATTACATATCATACAAGATTTTATCTTACACCACTAGACGGCCGTTTCAGAATACAATTCCTCATCAGTAGAGCTTTACTCACAATAATGAAACCAATTTTTTTTAAGATATGGTAAAGGTACCCAAAGGATCAAACATATTTTACCAAAGTTAGCAATAGTTTGCATGAGGGGGTATACTCAGGTTTTCAAGTTTCAAATTTTTACTTGCAGCAAATTTAGACAACAGCATATTTCTGACAATGATACACAATTATTGCCTACTGAGTTTGTGATATCCTCGGGGCACTAGCCGCCAGCAGAGGTACCGGTTCAGTGGTTTTAATTATTATTTTGTGAAATGCGCATGCAAGATAAACTATTGGGTTGTTACTTGAATCTTTCACCATACACTGGTGTGAACTGTTTGAATCAAACACAAACCTACAAGTTCACATCCAAATCACACCCCCCCCCCCAAAAAAGTAGAAAACTAGCAAAATAAATGAAACAAGTGTACTTCCACCAAGGAAGTGCGTTCGAAGGGTAAGCGGTGCTCGTCTAGCTAGCTACACTTACATACATTAAAACATCAAATATATCCAGAATTTGGATAGAGAGACATTGAGTTGAGTTGAGTAATGGTGTTTAACGTCCCAGTCAAGAATATTTCACTTATATTGAGACGTCGCCAGCTAAAGGCGAAGGTGCAGAAATTTTGCCTGTGCGTTGCATTGATGGCAATATACAGCAGGGTTCTTCAACGTGCCAAGCCCACCGTGACACGGGACCTCGTTTATTTTAAGTTCCCATCCGAAAGAACCGTGACTTTCATTTCGTAATGCCGAGTGCTTGGCGAAAGAACAGTCACTACCCACTTTCAAGTCTTGGGTCAGACCCGGCCGGGGATCGAACCCACGACCTCCCACATACAGAACGAGCACTATACCAACTGAGCTACCCCAGTGGTTTTAGAGAGACATTGAAGTCATGGAAATGTAATTCATAGATTATAAGTCAATATAATTTTTTCTAATCAAATAAAAACTCAATCACAGTATTGTACTAGAATATAAAACTTTGGTCACTGTTCTACCTTATAGGTCCCTTGTAATATTGTATAATATTGAAAACCTTGGATTATCAAAGCACTCAAAAAAGACAATGGCCGCAATAACAATACTGACAAGTATGGTGTCCCTTTATCAAAAATGATTCTGGATCCTATGGCTAGCACATTCACGGTGTCATATTTTCGCGGTCTTATTTGATTAAAGGAAAACTACGTTAAGATGATTAATGGGCTGGTATTTTCGCGGGAATACACTGCGAAATAAAAGCATTATACAGTGTTTGACGTCCTAAATTTTCATTTTACTTTCATTGTCAATTTTGATTAAACACGTGACGACCGTGGCACGCTAAACTGGAGATATTTTCCCCTCCGAAGAGCACCCGAACTCACGCCCCTCGTAGAAATTGACGCGTTAAGCTTAATGTTCTAGTTTCCAAAGTTTTTATTTTGCTTTTGGAATTGTGATTTATACATGAATTGGTATGTTTTGTATGTCATAGTTTTATCTATTTACTCGTCTATGTATTGAACAATTTCCATTGCAGAAATTAATTTACAACAAAACATGGTATAGCATTTATTTTGTTCTTTATAATTATAAAAACTATATTTTTCAACAATTTATAACACAGATGTACTGCACTTAATGGAAACTTCTTAAGAAAAAATTCAATAAATCACGCCTAAACACAAGAGAATATAAATCAATGAATAAAATAATATGGCATAAAATTAACCAATGGTTATAAATACAAAAAATGATATTTGCAGCTAAAATATGTTTTTTGGAAACAACCGCTACCAAAACACCAAACATCACAAGTTAAATTTGTTTTTTTAATTACGTCAGTCATTGTAGTTGTTTAAATAAGTATTTTGAAAATATTTTATTATCTTTGAACCTGTGTAAATTTTGCAGTCATATTGCAGATTTTAAATTAATTTAACCTTATTATGTTGTCATTGCAAATTTTATGATACATTTTTTGAAACTGCTCCGATTCACTTTTATTTATGCATAGACTTTTTTTAATTCTCCATGATTTTTAATGGAGTTATTCCTGATAAAAATGTAGATATCTGTCATAGATAATACTATTGGGTAACATTTAATGAAGTCTAGGCATAAAATGCCACTATCACGAATTGCGTGATGTAGAAAAACACATAGCGAAAAGTTTGAACCTTTTCTATGTTGTAAGAAAATTATATGTATTGGGTTTCTCTCATTGAACTTTTTATTTATTTTTAAAATGCATTTAGATATCTATACGGCATCGTGTACAAATCGTAAGGCATTGGATCTAATATTTATAAACGAGATGTTTTAAATTTATAAACAGAGCAGAATGCTACAATGTTTCTTAGGTACTTAGCTTCAATATCAAATAGACTCAACTTCAGTAGACATGCGCTGAAATCGTGGATCATTGCCATGCCTGAAATGCTATCCGGAAATCTGTACATGCAAAGTCAACTTTTAACAAATACACAGTTACCGATTACACACTGTGTTAAACACCGTTTATAGAGGCTATCATTTTTTACATGTAATTTATTGTCACCGTTTATTGTTCAGTGACATTTTAACATTCCGAATCCACAATAAAAATCCTTGTATAATTTATTATCAAACCAATTAGTTTGTCGCATTGATTTAACATTAATACTTCGTTATATTTCATAATGACTATTTTCTATTTTTTTACGAATACGATTCCAAAATTTGAATGTAATTAGATAACACTGCTTATGCTGTTCCATGCTTGTTATGAAAAAATGGCTGATTTTTTGTTGAATGTTTTATCATTTACTTGTTTGTTATGTTTTCTTGGTTTGGGTTGGCTGTTGCCAATTACGTGTTTTTCAGTTGCAAAATGTCTTCTATCATTTAGTTTAAATTAATGTTCAGGCAAATATAATTATGTCTTTCAAATTAATTACCTCACATAAAACACCACCAATAGTGGTCATGCAATTGTTATACAATGTTTTCACAATAGTGCCATTTGTACATTTAAGATATACATGGCATTTTTCATTTTAAAACCTAAGATTGTTATTTGATAAAGTTGTATTATAATGTTTTGTTTTGAATAAAAATGTCTGATCATAACTAAAAACTAAATTTGAAACAATTCATAAACAAATAATCTAATATATGTCAAATTTACAATGCCAAAGAAAGTAAAACATTAAAAATGATAATTTAGGTTAAACATGTGAACGTCAATTGCTAAATCAGGTCGGGCGCACCGGAAGGGTAAGCAACCCTTCTTAACCTAGCTACACCAGGCACGTTTGTCATAAAAATTGAGAAAGAAAGGAACATAGAACTATTGGACGTCAAATATATCCAGGGAAATACTGGATACAGTAAGTTCATACGTATCAACAATACTGTGATGACGGCCATAAACGTTTTCAAGGCCTTGATAAACCTAGGCTTACAATATCATTTTGTCAACAATTTATTTGTAAACAGGTTACATGTTATATGATTTCAAGTTTTACCAAAATAAGATTTTCATGCATTTTTTTCTGTTGCAACTCTTCGTATACAGTGTATAGGTTTAATAGTTCAAACCAATATTGAATATGCTGTAAATGTATTTAATTTCGCATGTATTTATTTTTGCGCTATAAGAAATTAAGACATTCGCGTAGTTAAATTTTCGAAACATGCACTGAGCATTATATAATTTTCGCTTGGTATTAATTTTCGCGCAAAATAAGCGAAAATTAGTACACTGCGAAAATAAATACGTTTACAGTAATATTAAGACAGAAATTTGTAAATGAAATGCATGTTCTTCGCAATTATTATAGAGCACATCTGACACAATCATAGTAAACGACAGAAGGAGCCAATTATGAAAGCAGTTACATATTTATACTTCTATTGACTGTCAACAATCATCCAACAAATAATTATACAACCAACGGACATTGCAAATTCACAAAAAGCCTTATTAAATGTTCTTAAACATGTTTAAATAATTTATTTGTACATGTATTTAAGTTCACAAAACACTTGAAAAGGACACATTCTAAAAATTAATTCTTTTCTTTATGGTTTTTTGCTTTGAAAATGAAAATGTTCATTAATGAAACAAATTATATAAATGATTTGTTCCAATAAAAGAATTGTAATTATTCTTTAAAGTTGTTAAAAATTGTAACTGAAAAATATTTTATAAGAGATTTGATACAGAGTAGATATTAAAATGTTTCATCAAAACATATATTTACATTTTAATATGCAATAGCACCAAATTCGATAGAGAACATAACACTACCTGTTGCTAAAATTACTTTCACTTCCTTAATCAAAGGATGCTTAAGCAATTAAAGTTCAATGATACAATTATCAATTTTTGATAGAATACAAGGTCAATTTTATAATCCTTTCTCTATTTTGTTGTTTTTTCATAGACTAAAAACAATTTAAATGTTGGCTTTAAAATCTTGAATATTTTTAATGGCTCACACAATGAGACAATGTCTTCTTCATAATCTATATTAGTATCGATTCCAACACGGAAACATGTTAATGAAAGTTTTTTCTCATATATGGAACAAGATAGAGTTATAAGATACATATCAACTAAAATCCTATAAAATAATTTTATTTTGCCCAAAGCGTTATTGTTTTCAAACAATAAAACAGACAAACATTATTAGGTCCACATGTAACAGGAATCATCAATATCATTGCTTTTAATTTCGCTTGTCGACTATATTCTGAAATATCAAAATGGAAAGTAATGGTATTTACTATACATTACATTTATGCCTTTTTAAGTCAGTTTCTTTTTTTAATTTCAAAATAGAAACCACAATTAATAGTTCTATTCCGATTATCGTTAAAATTTACAAAAAGTTTTGAGGGATTTATATTCATTATAAACAACACTCTGAACATATAGAAATAGAAAAAGTTGAAGTGTTTTTGAGCAATATGTTTTAACTTAATGTGGATATTATCACTTTCTTTCAACATAATATCTTATGTCTCTGAATAAATAAATAAATAAATAAATAAATAAATAAATAAATAAAATAAGCAGTTAAAATGTAAAAAAAAATATAATAATAAAAAGGACATGACATTTTTTGCGTCTTGTTTTACAAGAATTGGCTCCATTGAATACAAGCAACAATGTCAAAGGATATATATAAAAAACAAACATAAATATATAACACTTTAGTTTGACATTCTTTGTATGAATAAAAGTGAATAATAGAAATTTGAAAAATATGCCATAAACTGTCATGTTCTATTTTTGAATGTCTCATTTTACATAGATATTTAAAATTAGCACATGACAATTTATGCATGTTTTATTCACTAAAACAACTTTTATTTATATGAATACTAACAAAACAATTCTACAGAATATCGTGTTTGTATATGTTATTAATTTATATGAATTAGTTAAGTTTTTAAAACAAAAACATGGCATATGTTTAAAAATGCAAGTGAACTTAATTGTAGAGATGTTACATACAATGTGCCACATTAATTAAAATTAAATTTTGTATATACGGGAGAAAAAATATTGCTATATAAGTAAGTTATATCTTATAATACTAGTATTTCATTATGATGCCACCATACCATAACTAAATTTTGCATCCTTTTCACTTTTCTTCTTTGATTGTATTGACATATTATACCAGCACTAGACGGTCGTTTCGGAATACAATTCCTCATCAGTAGTGCTTGGACCAAAATTATGAAACCAAAATTATTTTGAAGATGTTGAAAAGCTACCCAAAGGACCAAATATATTTTACCAAATTAACCTAAGGAAATACTTTGCATGAGGGAGTATACCTTAGTTTTTGAGAAATTTCAAATTTTAACTTGCAGGAAATTTAGACAATTATAGTACATTTCTGACAATAATACGAACATATTGCCTACTGAGTTTGTGATATCCTTGGGGCAACAGACACCAGCAGAGATATCGGCTCAGGGGTTTAAATTACATATTATACCAGTTTTAATTTTACAGCACTAGACGGCCGTTTCGGAATACAATTCCTCATCAGTAGTGCTTGGACCAAAATTATGAAACCAAAATTATTTTGAAGATGTTGAAAAGCTACTTCATTCTATTAAGATTAATGTATTATTCGTAATTTAAATCTTGTAAGACTCTATATGATGTAAATGTTTAAAAAGTTTTAAACTAATAACTGTTTGCTGAACAGGAACTGAAAGGCGCTATATATCGTTCCTATTTGTTATTTATTTTTTATTTATTTGTATGAAAGACTTTGATCACAGAACAAACAACTTTTTAATCATGTACCCTTAGGGTTTGCACTTTTGATATAGAGCTCGATAAACTAAGTGTGTGTGAGCGTATGTATCATTGGTTTAATAGTATAAAAAGTATTAAAGTAACGAGTGCAATATTATTTTAGTGTACATTGATGTGGTTAAAGTACTTCTGTGTGAACCCACCCATCCCACTTATTTCACGACAAGTGGTATCAAAATAAGATATTTTTATTTTTCTTCTGTTATTTTAACAGTTGCTTTAAATTAACAAGACACATGTGTCTCTTAAACAGATAATAAATTATACAAAAAAGTAGGGACGTCGTTGGTCTAATGGTCTAAATTGTTTACATATCATACTGCCTGGATCCCACTCCATATCTAGCAGGTCCACGTGTGAGATGGATATTCAGTTCATTGTTGGAGGTTGATGCAATTTTCTGAGTATTCTGGTATACTCACCACCCTAGGACTAACCCTGAATATACTGTATATATATGATATAATCTTTCCTTGTGTGTAAATCGTCATTATTTTACTTTATCATGAGGGCATAATTACACTCTGAGGATATATAATCAATATATTGTGTTCTAATGATGCTGTGGCTTACTTTATTTTATTAAAACAACGGACATAGTTAATTTAATTTTATAAACATAGTTGCAGTTATATAATACTTAAAGTAATTATTCTTTATTGATCACTGATAGCAACAAAGAAATGGTTGGTATATCTGATTTTTAGCATATAATATGAAATAAACTTTTTTTAACTTTGAATTCACTTATTGACTGTTGAAGAGTAAAACCATACAAGCTGAATTTTATGATTATGTTGAACAATTTCTTTCATGTTAGTCTTCCTTCCTGTTGGTTATCATCTAAAAATATAATTTGAAATGACAAGTGTGAGTCATATTGTGTGATGCATATTTTATCTTACATAGATATAGCTTTCCTAAAAAGAATTAAAAAACATCACCGATAGACCACTTTTTTATATGCGTCTTAACCCGTATAAAAGAGTAAAGTTTCAAATGTTTAAATGTTATGAGGATTTCATTGAAACATTTTTACGTTATGCAATTTCCAAAAGCTGTTAAACATATTCTTGCTTGTAAGATAAATTTATGAAAAGCGATTAAAATCATAGAAGATACTGCTCTAAATAGGCTTTGGTATAGTAAGGAGAATTAATCGGTAAAATTTAAGACATTGTGCATGAACTTCAAATTAAAGAATAATGTTGCACAAAACCATCTACGTTTTCCATTATTTTGCATGTTTGGTTTTATATAACGATAATAAAAATTAAATTAATTTTTTAAAAAAATAACCATGTTGCGCAGTTTTCTGGATGTAACGTTATTTTTGTAGCGAAAAACCTATATTGTAATGTAATTGTCTTAGGTAACATATGTTATGTGATATAAAAATGATTGAAATTTTCATGATTCTATCGGTTAAAAAACTATTTCTAGTAAAATAAAATCATATCTCATTAATACGAAGTTTTTTGTTGTCTTGGAAACATTTTCTGATGCTAGTTTTAATGTTTATTGATTATGACAGAGAAGTAAAAATTTCTCCGTTTACACCCGTATCTTTTTCCTTTCTGAGAAATCGAGTGTTAGTCATCTCCCATGAAGTTACAGTTACTACCGATATCTAAACAATAACGAAAGACACATCTCATTAGAACGAGAAATTTTGCTTGCGTTTGGCATTTTTAAACATTAAGATGTGAGATTATAAGAATCCATTATGAGTATCCATGTAGGATAGGTAAATCTCACCCGAGGGGTTGAACATTTCAGTTAGAGACGAGGCTTGCCGAGTCTCTGACCAGAAATGTTCAACCCCGAGGGTGAGATTTCTCTATCCTACATGGATAAACTCATAATGGATTATTTTTCTTCCATTTAAGTGTCAATATTTGGCTTCAAGTACGATTAACATAGACATCGACGCCATGTTTGTAAAATCTAACTTTGTAATTTGACATTCTACTTTGAAAAAAATATGACCATTGGAAAGATTGTACCAGATTTTGGTTTATACAAAATGTATAAACTACAAAACAAATTCATTCATTCAAAAATCCAATATTTAACATTTGAAACGCACTCAAAATTTCTAAATTTTGAGGATTTTGATGTCATTTTCCCGCAAGATGACGTCATGCTCCCCATATGATGACGTCATGTAATTGTCTTTCGATTGTGACGTCACTAAAGGTCACGTGGTCATGTGAGATATGCGTATCTCACATGGGGAAAAACCCTATCTTACATGAGCAGATATGGAAGAAACATATATGTATGATGCTAATCATAGATACTACTTTTAAATAACACATTATTACATCATAATCTTTCTTTTCTTTTTGTATTTTTCTGGATTGAATATTCTTTTTCAAGTATGAGTTTGATTTTCTATTTTTATTTTTTGCTAGCTTCCTTAAATCGTAGAACTACCATGCAGTATGTTGTCAATCTCATGTTTTCCTTAATAACATCAAAATAAAAAAGTATATGTTACTTATATATAGGATATGCCTTCCAGAGCACTCGGTCTCACTTCCCTGGTGGAAGTTCATCTGTTTAACCTAATTTATCAGTTTCTAAGCTTTTACTTGGCTCTAGATTTTGATTCGGACGTGAATTAGTTTGTTTTATTATGATTTTTTTATGAATGTCATAAAACTGCAGATGTTAGATCATTGTTTTGTTGAATGATGTATATTTTTGTTATTTTTATGTGCATATTTAAGAACCTTTGTTGTTAAATAAATTGATCGGTGAAGCAATTCTATGGTACTATAACCACTAGACTGAACATTATTTTATTACCTGTTCAAAACCAGGAGTTTTATAATAGGTGATCTAAATATGTGATTATCTTTCTTGTTTTGTTTCTTATCGGGTTTGGCTTTTAACCTGAATTTTGTCGTCTTCATGTCTTGTTTGTTTCTTTTATAACCTTGTATTATTTTGTGTTTTTGTCTTGTATGGTTGCTTAAGCCATATCTTTGTATTGTGTCGTGTTCTTGTCTTGTATGGTTGCTTTAGCCATACCCTTGTATTGTGTCTTGTTCTTAAATAAGTTGATCGTTTCTATAATTTACGTTTCTCGTGTCATTGTCATGTTTTTTGTTTGTTCTATCACTAATTGTATTGTGTCTAATACATCGTGGTTTAGTCTTAATTCGTTCTTTTATCATTCACTAGTATTGTTTCCTGTTATCTACATTTTTCAATTGCACCTTTTTTCTTTTGTAAACGTGTTATGATTTTATAACAAAAATACTATATGTCATCTTTTCATTCCATTAGTGTAGCGGATAAAGTTTTTACCAATTTAGACGGAACTTTTAAATTATAACATCAGATTATAAGTTCTAACGTTTACCCTTTACAAGACAACAAAACGACACAATATTAAAACTCTATTTTGCGTTCTGTTATCAAAACTTTTGTCATTCCATGCTTTAAATAACATAACACATATATCATTGATAAGGCGACTTGTCATGTAAGAATCATAAAATACTACTAATTGAATTCTCAGAACAAAACAAAAGATAAATCTGCAACTGAAAAATATAATTGACAACAACAATAACAATAATGAATATGAAACAATACTAGTTAATGATAAAGCATCAAACTAGATATTCCACATTAATTCGGATATCGTAATATATAAGTCAAAAATGCGCTGATAGTTTGTTTTATGACAAACTTATGAAATATATATTTTTGATAGTATACATTACTTTATGAACTGTAATTCAGACCTATGACACATTTTTCGGATATTTTATTTTAATATTTGTAGAAATTGACATGTTCTTGCAAATGTGAAAGTCCAATGTTTATGGCTTTGTCGTACTTTCAACATTTGCTATAATAACACAAGATGAACGTATACCTAACGCAGTATTTATCCTTTGATAATAATATAAAAATATTATGTATTTTTTTTACATTTCTTGTTAATGTAGATAATCCTGGTTTAGTAAAGTGTGACTTATTTTTTAATGTCTTATCTATTGGTCGATATTTGTAAAATAAGCAGGATGGTTGAGTAGTCCATTACCACTATAATTATACAAAAACATATCAACCCATGTCCGAATCACAATCCAGAGGCAAAGTAAAAACTTTGGAACAGACAACTTAGACACGTGAACTTCCACCAGGAAAATGAGGCTGGGTTGTCCGGAAGGGTAAGCACCTCCTGTTTAGCAAGCTACACTCGTCATGTGTGTAATCAAAATTGTGTGTAAGGAACATGGAACTATGGCACGTCAAATATATCCAGGTCAATCCTGGACACAGAAACATCAAACTTATAAACAATACTGTGATGACGGCAATTAAACTTTCTGAGGGCATTGATAAGACAAGGCTTGCAATATCCCTGGGTCACCAATTTATTTGCAAGCAGCCTGCTTCGTTGAACAAAGTCGCCATAGTGGAAACAAACTCTACCGTAACGTATAAATTTGAAAGCAAATGTATCATAAGCAGGAGAGACAGGTAAACTGAAAATAGAAAAAGGAAAATTGACAATATGACAATTGAAATCATCATGTTTGTCATAAAGTTTCAAATGTAGCTTTTCGTAGTCGTCATATTTGAGGAATAAGTCTAAATATAAAGCAGAAACATAATCTTTAAATTTAGAATTGTTAAGAGATACTATACAATACTACATTTTCTCCAGTGCTCGTTCAACCACTGCGGTAGCTCAATTGATAGAGTGCTCGCTCCGTAAGTGGGAGGTCGTGGGTTCGAACCCCGACCGGGTCTGACCCAAGACTTGAAAGTGGGTAGTGACTGTTCTTTCGCCAAGCACTCGGCATTACGAAATGAAAGTTACGGTTCTTTCGGATGGGAACTTAAAATAAACAAGGTCCCGTGTCATGGTGGGCTTGGCACGCTAAAGAACCCTGCTGTATAATACCATCAGCGCAACGCACAGGCAAAATTTTTGCACCTTCGCCTATAGCTGGCGACGTTACGATATAAGTGAAATATTCTTGACTGGGACGTTAAACACCATTACTCACTCACTCACTCACTCACTCCAGTGTTCGTTCAAAGTAGGGTGTTTTTCTGTTTTTGGTAGACAAATTTTTGTATCTTATTTCTTGTTTTGTCTAATTGTTTTTAACTGTATCTTGTCGTGTCCTTTACTGTTTTGTTTGTGCTAAGTACATTTTTTGTTGAAAATTGTTCTCGTCTTCTTGAAGGTATCAACATTCATTAATTATTATTTCGTTAAATAAAATTCTCTTATGACAACGATTGTCCAAAAAAATCCAATAAACATACTATCATTTATTTGATACTTAAACTACAACTACAGTTTCTGGTATCAGAACAGTCAAAATCCCATCATTTTGGTAAAGAGATCTTATGTTTGTTTTTTTTTATTCTAAAACAAGTAAAAATTTCAATTGCGACAATTCCCATGCTTCCCGTAGGAGCCTTAAACATTTCTACATCTAAGAGGTATGCTAACAATGCATGTTATACAACAGACCCTGATAAAGATTGTAGTATCTTCTTTCCTGGAACACTTAGAGATCAATCCGAATTGAATCTATGACGGCCTGCCATAAGGCAACTTTACGAAGGTGGTTTTGTCTCGATCGCTACTACTACCCTCTCTCTCTCTCTCTCTCTCTCTCTCTCTCTCTCTCTCTCTCTCTCTCTCTCTCTCTCTCTCTGTACATTAGCAGGATGCAATAAACTAGGTTACCTAAAGTGTACTACATCTTTGCAGTATATAATTCAAATTGGCTCCGATAGTCTTGAATTCCTTAGCCAACTTTGGTGAATACTTTTTGGTCCTTTGGGTATGTTTTCGAAATTTTGGGATAAAAATTGGTCAAAGCACCACTGATGAGAAATTGTATTCCGGAACGACCGTCTAATGTTGTAAAAATTGAAAATGGTATAATATGCAATAATATAATAATTGCAACTGAACTTGGAAATGGCAAATGTAACCAAAAACACAAAACTATATAGGTGCATAAAACAAAGAAGACATAAAAAGACACACACAGATATATATAATATATATATATATAATATATATATATATATATATATTATATATATATATATAATATATATATTGGAATCAATGATTATAACACAATAACACACTTACACTTTTGTACTAGCCAAAGGGGGAAATATGTAAACAAATTACCCATTATGCGTTTGCCTTTTCTGTTTATCATTAACTTGCATTGTTTTATGTTTCTGATTGCCTTGGTTGTTTTCAAGAAGTACTTGTTTTTGCAAATGTAAATTTACTTCTTGTATTTTAATGAACCTGCACTGTGTAGTGTTTATAGTTATTTTTTATTGTCATGTGCGTTTTTAGATCTCATTTTCTGTTCTTTTAAAAAAATAAAACTAATCTTTCAGAGTTGTAGGAATTAAAGTTGTATTGCTTCTAAAATAATATACTTCTATAACAAGAAATGGAAATGCAAAACAGAATAGATATAATATGTACGCAGTTGAAATAATGCTAAGCCTAGTACTTGTTTTAATTCTAAAGCACTAGACGGCCGTTTCGGAATAATATTTCTCATCAGTAATGCTCGGACCAAAAATTGTGGAAATAAAAAAATTTCAAAATGAGAAATATAGAGGGACAAAAATTTATTTTACAAAATCTACCTAATCCAAGATAATAGTATAGCTTAAGAGAAGTCTGGATTAATCAATTTGATGAATTTTTTACATCACCTTTTCTTTGTTGTGTGGACAAAGTATGCATTATTGAATAAGTTCTTTCCCCTTTATCAATTACAGATACAGGCACCAATACATGTTTATTATACCTAAACACATAAATTTCCCAGTTTATTTGATTTTCAGCTATGTAGTATTGCTTTCAATACACGCTTTCTTCACTTTTCTAGTTCACAGCACTAAACTACATATACAGTAAAAACACTCAAATATTGCATATGTTCTCAAATGTACAGAAATTATAGAAGATATGTTTTTGTAAAGTCTGTTATAAGGATGAAATTTAAAATTGAATATAGATTTTTTTTTTGCTCCTGAAAACAAAAGCTAAAATACAAAGTCTTAAAGAAACAAGAAAAAATGACAAAGAAAACAGAAAAGTTTAAACAATACTTAATGACTTAACGGACTTCAATTGAAAACGATTTATTATTGTATCACTTCATGCAATATTGTTAAAAAGAAAATTGCAACTTTGTATTGTAAACAATGTTTAAAAAAGACACAGTCTAAATTTAGAACACTTATGAAAAACTTAATCCAAAATGGAAAATGAAATCGAGTTACATCTTTTATTTATATTTAATTTAAACGCTAATCTTTTTTAAAATTATATTTTACAAACAAAAAACAAACAGCAATAATGAAATTAACAAATAATAAATTTTAGTATAAAATACACCTGGGAAAATATCGGAACCTGGAGTAAATACTCATAACTGACAATTAAAAAACAGGAACACAGGGTATTGTTATTGTTTTTTGCTCTCCGTGACATCTCATTCATGACAATGTAAACAAACCCTTTATTGCTTAAATAAAAGAAAAGTAAACAAATAACTTACCTTTTCTATTTTCATGGTGTTGTTCATCAATCATAAACAATGGCTCGAGCGTCACAGCAGGCATATTTTGAAATAGATGTCTGTAAATAACGGAATTAACTTCCGGAGAATTGAAATTATGATTCGACCGACCTTGATAATATAACGTATATTTTACAAAGGTATACAAAATGAAATTGATTTGACAACAAGGTATTGTTGCATCTGCATCTTAGCAATTGAAACAAGATTTACGCGGATGAAGATCAAATGATAAATAATAATGCTATTTTAGTTTTCAGAAAAATCGCATTCCTGTTGGAACCTCCAATTCTTACCGGTTATGTCACGTAGTGCATTTAGACGTTGCTTATTCAAATGAGATGCGCGTGCATCCATCTTTTATCAAGAAAATGGTTTCCCTTATCACAATTTTTACCAAATTCAAATTTTAATGAACAAAAACATAAAGCTATATGAGACTAACACATTTGCCGTTTAATCCATGAACCAGCTTTATAACTTTTATTTAAAAGATAGTATTTTGAAGATAAATGACAGTGCCAAAAATATCATCTCCAATCTGATAAAATCAAACCAAATTTTGTTTTTGTGGTTCTCTCGCTGTGTGTTGTTAAACCTATTTACGTATTCTGCAAGTAATAAACAGGAAATAATTATTGTAACTCTTTCAAATCTCGCGCACAAAACCGCAAACACTTTAATAAACAAAAATATTATTTCGCCATATGCCGTCCTCCGGTACATATTAAAAAGAATAATTACTTCAGCATATCTTTCTTAAGATGTAGTGATATTATGTACGGAATCTTATGTTAAATACATGTAGAAATAAATTTTATCGCAGTTTCTTCATTTTACTTAAGATTTTGTGGTTTACTTGCTTATTCATGCATTAATTTTGTCACCCACAGCGACAAAAATCTTTTGTGTTGTAAAATAATAATCATCAACACTCCCTTGATATGAAAATCGTACATTGGGGTATATTGCTTCCCCGCTTCGTCTGTTTCCGGACAGATGGCATTGTGGTTTCGGAAAAATTCGGTTATCTTGCACCCGTTGACTTTAGAATCTAAGCGATTTCACTTACCTTTGATTGATAGGGCATACAACTATTTGTTAACAGTGAAAATTCGAGGTTCATTTGTCTTGATCCTGCTCATTCTTCTAGATGTTGATGTCGCGAAAACACAGTTAGCAGTTACCTCAATATATACTCTTTACAATTTGTAAAAAAATTGTTTCATTGATACAACCTATTAAAATTTATTATTATAATAATAATAATTATTATTATTATTATTATAATGGAATTGATAATCATAATAATCTGTGTATTTAGAAATTATTATTACGATTATTTACATGTTAAATAAGAGAAGATAAGCAAAAACAAACATACTGATCAATGACCAAATCACATAAGCGATAAAGTATAAAATACTTGTGATTTTTTTTAGTTTTTGTACTTATTCTTTAGATAAAAAAGACTTTATGTCAATTGTACATCGGATATTTTGCTGTCCCATAACAGTACTACACAGGTTAGTAAAACGTTCATTATGTTTTATTTCATTTTTTTCATTCATTTTTAATCATAGGGAATTTTCTTAAAATTCTTTTTATATGGATCTTGCGTACATAATTCTACATTTATTTTATAAAATTATTTTCATGCACTAAACAGCATCATTGGACACGTAGTTTAGCGCCCGTCCATAGTCGAACATTTTGTAATTCAATTGTATCTTTCCTGGTGGAATTTCCCTGAGGATATCACAAGCTCAGTTGGCAATAATTGTGTATTATTGTCAGAAATATACTATGTTTAAGTTAATTGATAGTTAATATCTGAAATTCGTTAAAAACTAAGATATACTACCTCATGCAAAATATTTCCTTAACCCTTTGTCTTTTTGTTGTGCCATGCTAGTACATTTCAGCCTCAAAATAATTTTATTATATGTTACATAAAACGCGGGCATCAACAAAAATATTTATTTTGATCTTTCTGTCTGTCATAGACTATTAATTTTACAAATTATTTAGAACTATTTGTTATGATTAAAATGCATTTTAAGTATTTTGTCGCACCTGTTTAAACATTTAAGAATCTAGTTTCAGAAGATAATCATACACAAACATAGAACTTTATGTAAGCTATTGTATTCAAAATTAAAAGGGTGTGTGTGTGTGTGTGAAAAGTTATAAAAGATGAGCCTAACATTAAGAGTTAATATATATATATATATATATATATATATATATATATATATATATATATATTTGAGACAACATATGTAGAATTATATGTTTTTGTTTTATCCGATAGCTTTTAAATGAAATGAAATGATAAGCGCATTTATAAATAATTTGTGTATTAGTTACAATTTTTTACTTGTCTTAAGACTTACAAACTTTACAATCCTTTCTCAGACTTTCAGCCTTGTGCCATTTAACAGAATCGCAGAATCTATCGATGTCATGTAAACGTTAAGAGAACCTCCTGATAGTTTAACATATCAAAAACAAATATAAGTAGCAAGCATTAACCACAAATATACATATCCATGTCCATATCACAATTCAAAAACCAAAGTAAAACTTTGAAAGTTTTAACAATTAAGTACAACATGTAAACTTCAACTTGTCGAGCTAGCTACAATCCCAACGTGTGAAATGAAAAAGATAAAATGTCACCTATTTTCTTAAATATACCCTTGTTTATAATTAAATTTTATACCAGTTTTAATTTTACAGCACTAGACGGCCATTTCGGAATACAATTCCTCATCAGTAGTGCTTGGACCAAAATTATGAAACCAAAATTATTTTGAAGATTATTTTGATCATATTTATTCTTAAATATTTATAGATTTTGAAAACAATAATATATGTTAGATTATCTATTACCTGCTTGTCTTAGTGTGTTGTTAGTTATTTGCTGTTTATAGTCCTGTTTTTACACTTTTCATTTATTCCATTTGTCATCGCCATGCATGTTATGGGCATGTTAATAATTATCACTAAAACTGTTTTATAAAAACAAATAAATGTAGACGATTGCTTATCATTCCGCTGTATGACCGGTTTTGAATGATGAATCAAAGAAGATGAATCGAATGTTGTGATATATTTCAGTTTTAACATCAAAAACATTGTTAACATTTTAACCGATTTGCGCATTAAAACTTCAATATTCTTGTGTGCTTAAATTTAAATTGTCAAATTTCGTTTCGTTTTTTTTGTTAAATAAAAATATATAAAAATTACTTCAAATCAAATAGAAATTTTTATTTTCGTTAATGTCATATGACATAATAAAGGCAATTTACAATTTAGTATTTAACTGTCCTGTTTAGGATTCCACATTGGATAATCAGTTTTGACTGCACGTGCGTATCCTTTGATCATGTGTGGTCTTAGGATACACTGTTATTAATTTATATTTTGATTTGCAGTTTATTAAGTTTAATGTGGCCACTCAGAATATTTATCCAATTTATTTTATTGCGATTTAAATACAAAAAATATTCCATTGCTATGATTTACAAGCACACTTTATGATAATTGTGTTACCTAACTTTTCATTGGTTATTTATAAAAATAAATATTATAACTTTCGTAAAAAGAAATTATCAGACAGTATAGCAAACGAACTTATCAATAGTAGATAGACATTATAGTGTTTACTCTTCCGTAGCACCCGGCTTTTCTTCCCTGGAGAAAGTTCACGTAATTAACTAACTAGGCCAGTTTTCAACAATTTTTATTTTTGATTGTTATTTCAACATACACTGTTATTGTTTTTTAATAAAATTAAATAGCATACCCGTGTGAGTGATAAGTGTAAAGAACAGTTACTATACATTTCTTTAAAACAAGGTTTTTGGTGCAATTGTTGAAGTCAAGTATAATGATGGTTTGTTACATGAATACAAAAGTCTGTCTAATTTTCCTCATCATCCTAGAAAAATTGTGTTTTTATGTAGTTACCAAGATAACAAGTGCTATTAAATGCAATGCTTGCTAAATTATCCAAACTAAAATTAGAACCTGTAATGCATTCACTCTAAAATGAATTTTTAAAGTTATAACCGTAAGGAATGTTTTAGCGACATATCGGAAATATATACTTTTGTATATAATATATACGTTTTTAAGGTTTTATTCAATGATTTGTAAATTTTTGTTCAACCTAAATCTCTTGTTACATGTAATTTAACCATAATTTATTATTAAGGTAACGTTTAAATTCGTCATGAAATAATTAACCAACATTGTAAGTATGACCTTTGTAACTTTGATACTTTTTTATTTCACTCAGTAGTGTAATAACATTTGACTTGTTCACCTGTCACAAATTTTGGATACATCTGAATGAAAAAGCAATATCAAGATAAACGCGTCATCATGTAAGTGTTTTATGAATGTGGAAATACACACAAATCCCCGTGCATGATTCATGCTTTTTGTAGGTTTTACATTGACAGATCAGATATAGATAAATATACTTTTCAAGGATTACATAACATTTAATTCAAAATTTATAGCACTTTTAATGCAAAACTATAACAATATACAGTTTACTAAAATCTGTTCTTAAAATAAACAAGTTTAAAAAACTCGAAACTCAAAGTTTTTTGTTCTTAACTATTTTATTTTCAGATTGCGGCATAAAGTATGTAATAAGTCGTCTAATGGCAGAATGATAATAAACAGGAACAGTTTTAAAACAGGTATTCATAGAATCACGCCTTTTCGCGTATTTTTGTTGAAATAACCCTAATATGCAAATAAAATATATGTACACTTTGCCATTACTTTGTGAACGGTTTAAACCTCCCATTTTATTGTAAACGTAGTCGTTTTAGCAGGACAGCGGTTATCGGAGTAATTTTTTGATGGATGATATCTCAATTTTTGTGGAAGTACCGCTTTTAGACATGTAGTGTAATCCATGTAAAATAAGTTTACTTCTCTGGTGAAAATTCACGTGTTTAACCTAACTTGTCAGTTGCAAAGTTTTTGCTTTGCTTCTAGACTGTGATTCGGGGATAGATTAGTATGTTTGTTTTTATAAAAAAAAATATTGAATTTATTAGAGATGTTTGAAGCAAAATATATTACTACAAGGTTCAAGCAAAGTTTTATAAAGACACAAAGGAAAAAAATTTAAGCAAGAAAAATATTTTTGATTAATAGACATGAATATTTTATAATTATTTTTTGTAGGTAATTGAGAATCACCATAAGAACTAAGAGGTAATGATTATAACATGTTTAAAGGTAAAGTATAATGTTGAAACAATTTTAAGAGTGCTGGCCCCAGTTTCAAAGTCATTCCTTAATTAAGAATTTCCTAATTTAAATCTGGTAAATATTTAATCTTTTTCTTTTTAGTGTTTAATATGTTCGTAAATTTAATTTGTCATAAAGATCACTCTAAACTTATTACATCTGATGACCATTTCTTAAAACTTTTTATAGTACCATAAAATGTCAAAATTTGCCAGATTTAAGTTAAGAAAAATCTTAATCAGAAATGATTATGAAACTTAAGACAGCCTTCCGATTTTTGTTCTAGCATTCGACGTAACCCAACTGGATTCCTTTTCGAAAACTAAAGAGGAAAATTGGAATGAGCCTGCATGTTAATCATAGAACTTAAACAGACAAAATACGTATATATGTTAAAATAATAACAGGTATATAAAATAGTGTTTGGGGTATATAAATTGATGTAATAAATAGATACCAGATGTAGATAATAAAATATGCCCTCTGAATCAATATTGTTGTGTTATCTATGAAAATGCTCCAAGTGTTTGCCGGCTCTAATTCCAAAGTCAATTTGGACGGATTTTTTTATTTGATAAGGAAAGATAAATTAACATTGTCTTATTTCTGAAGTTTTGTATTATCGGACGTTGTGATAAAAATAAGATATTTACCCATATCCAACTCACAATGCTATAGCAAAGTAAAAACTTTGAAATTAACAAACTAAGTTACTGACGTAAACTTCTTTGAGGCCGGATGCTCCATAAGGTTATTGTGAGACCGGGTGCTCCAGAAGGTTATGTACGATTTCGCATCTAATATCTATTGCCAAAAACTACATAGGATATGTTCATAAAAACCTTACAGGGTAATGAATTCAAAATTTTATTAATGAGTCTATTTTCCTAAATTTTCAAAAACAAGTAACATAAAAAAGAAAATCATGACAAAAAAGATAAATAACTCATAGATGACAATGTTGTTGTTTTATTATTTATATATCATAAAAACTTCTGACTTTTGATGGTATAAAATGGTCAATTCATTTGCACTGGTTTACTTATTAATGGCCGTCTAATATTACCATAGCCACACCACTGAACAGTTACTCCAGTAGCCGTCAAACGTCAAGAAATGTATACAGTCAAACCTGTCTATAAAGACCACCCACGGGAACTAGTAAAGGTGGCCTTTATGGATAGGTGGTCTTTATATACAGTTCCAAATGATATGAATCAAGAACAATTGGGACATATTAATACTGGCCTCCTTATATAGTGGTGATCTTAAAGGCAGGTTTGATTGTAGTTGTTGGTCCGTATGTGTATTTGTTATTTAATCTCTTATTTGGTGTTCCTATCATTTGCTTGTATTCTTGCATGTTCTCCTTTGCGTTTGCTGATACTTTCACGTTTTAGATACAGATTTCTTTCTCTATTGTATTAATTTGCCTTTGGATTAAAGAATTGGTACTTGTGCAAATGATATTTATTCTGATTAACATAGTTTTCTATGACAAATGCATTGTATAAACTGACTTGACTGTTATCCATAACAAGATAACGCGTGGTGAAGATGAATGGGTCTAATTACATACACGTTGCCCATTGACATGGTGAAGTGCAAGTTTCACAAATTTGCTGCACAATTACCAATGATTTCTTGTAGTGAGATACATTATCAACATCTGTTTATATATTTGTCGCACGATAATTCACGTTTTGTATTCTACAGATGCCTCAGATGATAACGCCTATATCCAGAACTTGCGTAATCTGAATAAATTTGGATTCCTAACACTGAATACACCCGTTTGCGTTAAAAGATCTATGTCGTGCAAAATGTACCCCCTTGCGTTTTATTGTTCAATGATTCGTAAAGTATTTCTAGCAAATGAAAATACACTTTGAAAAATGACACAGAGACACTTTGAAAAAACTATCACGCGGAAGAAAACAATTGATAAGGATTAAGGAATACACATTTAAATAAAAAACAAAGGTAGTAATCTATGTCCGAATCACAATCCAGAAGCAAAGTAAAAACTGTGGAACTGACAAGTTAGGTTAGACACGTAAACTTCCACCAGGGAAGTGAGGCCAGCTGCTCTGGAAGGATGATCATCTCCTGTTTAGGTAGATACACCTGCAATGTGTGTAATCAAAATTGTGTGAAAGGAACATGGAAATATGGGACGTCAAATATATCCAGAGCGACATCAAACTTATAAACAATATTGTGATGACGACCATAAACATTTTTGAGGGCATTGTTGAAAATAGAGAAAATCCCTAGTCCCTTGGAAAATCAACAGTTTATTTTCGTTGTACAAAGTCCCCGTAGTTGGAAAAAGCTCCACCATAGCGTATTATTTGGGAAACAACTACACCATAAGCAGGAGAAGCAGGTTGCTGCATAGAAAAGGAAAGTTGACAATAGAAAAATTGAAGTCATCACGTTTGTCTAAATATGAAACAGAACTTGAGGAATCAAACCAATTATCATATCACTGCAATAAAATAAATGCAAAAAATCAAAATGTTCTTTGTTCTTATTCCTTCTTGAATGTGTGACAATAGATTGAGTAAAACAAAACAACATCGCAAACAAACAAAACACTTATCTTATCAATATCCATGGTTTAACTGTAACTCATGACATCATTTAAGTAATAAAATATAGCAGTGTTCTATATGATGCACTTGGCGTTCCCTTTATTCGATTTGTCTTTTTGTGTTCTAGTTTTTCTAGTTTGCTTTGTGTTAATATAAATTGGATATACAGTTATTTTCAATGTAAAATTCAGTTTAACCATGTGACGAGTGTAACTAGCTAAACAGGAGATATTTACCCTTTCGGAGCACCTGGCATTACTTCCCTGGTGAAAGTCCCTGTGCTTTGTCTTATATCCCAGCTTCAAAGATTTTCCTTTGCTTTAGGGTTGTTTTTTTGGACTGAGATTGGTTGATATCTTTATATTTTGAACTTGAAATGTACAAAACAATGTATCCTTCAAACCTATAAGCCAATACCCCAGTTGAAGTTGAAGTACCGCCATAGAATTAATGTCTATCTCTGCCGTTGAACAACTGCCATTTCAACACTACCTGTGCAATACTTATGTTGTAATAAGACAAAACATCCAACCATAATAATATCTTAAGTGCTAAAGCAGACTAAGTACTGACGATACAAATTGATTATCAAGTCTCTCTTATATTTTATTTTGATGAATATTTTTGTCACATATGCAGTAACCAAATCACTTATTCATGTCCGAATCACAACCCAGAAGCAAAGTTATTCAGCTAGCTACATAAACCCGCCACGTATGTAATCAAAATATATTGAAAAGAGCTTGAAACTATAGGACGTCAAATATATCAAACGATACACCATTGAAACCCACATTTACACCTTCCATGTATCAATAATATAGGGTTAATTCGGAATCGAGCATCTTAATAATAATAACAATAATAATAATAAAAATAATTATAATTATTATTTTTATTCTGACCCCTTCGCATATGTCATTATGCAATTACTAATGTAAAATACGTTGGATAATATTACACGCTATACCATTACCGTGGATATATTATTTTCATATGTATGTTTAACTTTACATATGGAGGGGGGTCGCTGGCTAAACAGTAAATGCTCTCCCTTCAGAAGCACATGACCTCATGTCCTTGGTGGAAATTGACGTGTTTTACTTTGTCAGTTTCAAGGTTTTTACTTTGCATTTAGATTGTTATTAGGATGTATTATGTATTTGTATGTCTGTTTTTAATTCTAACTTCGTGTGTGACTTATTGAATTTCCACATTGCGAAGGCACAAAAGCCCACCCTTTCATATGTCATGTTATTTCATTTTTTATTTATTTATTTTTTTTTGCAAAAATACGTTGGGTAATATAACACGCTATAGAAAGACTTATAGAACCATCACAATGGACCCCCGAAAAATGTTTAAATTTAAAATCTAAAGTAGCTCTGTTAAAATGTAATGTCATGTGTTTTTAAATGTTTGAATTTTTTATGCAATAATGCATTATCATGCCACCTTTAACTGTACTTCACAAACACTACCTCAGTTCGATCAAGGAGGTTGTAGTTATAGGCATGTTCCGAGTAGAATTTCAGTTGGGAGAGACATTGTGATTTGTAAGCAGGTGCTTTAATTCAATGGGCACCAATATCACCATTTATACATAAAAGAAAGGTAATTAAGGTGTAATTAGAAGGGCGCCATTTGTAAATAAACATTTAGTTTTCAGTTTTCAAAGCTTTTACATCGCTTTAGAATTGTGATTTTGATATGAGTTTATATTTGATTTTGATGAAGTTTCAATGACTTGCTAAATACTTAAAGGTAGATAACTCTAATGGCTTTGTATTCATGGAGTAAAATGTTTTACTGAACATGTTTACTCCTTAAAAATCGGGAGGTGATGTACCTTTGAATTCATTATTAACCATTCACAAAGGAAGTCAATCACAAACACAGCGATCAATGTTAAAATCACAGTTCAAGAAGCAAAGTAAAAAAAAAAACTTGAAAACTGGCGGTTAAGTGTTCCATTGGCAACTGACATATACTAAAAGCTGACCAAGTACTTCTTGAAATGGTTCGGATTTTCCAAAAATTAATTTATTCATTGATATATTTTAAATTATATATTTTATCCTAAAAGTTGTTAAACAATTTAAAATAACACACATGACGCTTATCCAATTCTTTGGTTATAAAGCGGTTATATGACTGCATCCACACGGTGTAACTAACTTGGAAATTACTTTATTTCCTAAACTATGTTGATGGAATTATGTTAAAATTGTTTTAAAAAGTGTTTAACTATCCACTTCCTAATAAATACTTCATAACTGATATATTGCCAGTAATTGTGTTGTATAAGAAACATCTATTGACTATTCCTGTTAATGGTATTGTTCTTATGTCTGATATCTATATATCAACACTTGTAACGATTTACTCACAAAAGTGTGAAAATCTTTTTTTAATGATTTCAAAGATACATTTAATTAAGCTCCATTTTAGCTGGCAAAATCCGGCATTTGATATTATACAAGTTTTAATGAAAGGAACATGGGACTACGGGACGTCAAATATATCCAAGAATATATCTAATTTTGAAACTATTCATTGGGGAGGGTAAACTTGAATATGTGTTATATAAATTCATAAAATTACTTTAGTAAAAACAAAAATACATATTTTAAATTTATAAAATTCCATTTAGAAACCGATAAACCTATAATATGTGGAATTTTATGAGTTCATAACATAAAAGAACATGTAACCCGCCAATTGATTCCAATGTGTGCCTGTCGGTATTTTTATAATCTGTGATCTCGATATTCGTATAACAGCAATATACCTGCTTCTCCTACTTATGGTGTATTTGTTTCCCAATTAATAGGCTATGGTAGAGCTTGTTTTCACTACAGACACTTTGTATAACGAAGCAGGCTGCTTACAAATAAATTGTTGGCTCGAGGATATTGCAAGCCTAGGCTTATCAAGGCCCTCATAGAGTTTTATGGTCTTCAGTTGATAAGTTTGATGTCTCTGTGCCCTGGATATATTTGACGTCCCATCGATCCATGTTCCTTTCACACAATTTCGATTACACACGTGGCGGTTGTAGCTAAATAACCAGGAAGTGCTTACCCTTCCGGAGGACCCGGCCTCACTTCCCTGGTGGAAGTTAACGTATCTAACCTAACTTGTCAGTTCCAAAGTTTTTACTTTGCTTCTGGATTGTGATTCCGGCATGGATTAGTATGTTTGTTTTGATTACCTTGTCTTAATTTCTTTTTAATGGTTAATTCTTTCCTGAAATTTTAGATTTGAGTTTTGCTATATTTGTGTTCTTCAAATACAAATTTTGATATTTCAGTTTATAGTCCATTTGTATCTCAAATAAATGTCGTCTTTAAATCAATGTTTTGATTGCTAATCCCCTCATCCAGCTGAATATAATATCCACATGCCATGGTTCATCAATTCGATTAGACAAACTTTAAAAACTTTATTAATCAATAAAATTTCGTTTGTACAATAGTGTGAAAAGGGAGGAAATTCAAGCATTATATAGTATAAAGACTACTTGTATTAGGTTGCCTCTCTTTTGACACAAAAAAGATTAATTTGATAACACACAGTTGATTATTGCTCTTTAACGTTTTGCAAGGCATTTTTTTTCTTTCGTGCGTCAGGAGCTATTACTTGCAACATAAAGTATGTATAAAGTTAAACCAGGAAGCTTGATGTCCTTTCTGATATATTTATCTGTATATTTTAACAAATTTTATAACAACTCTTCTAACATATGTCGTCAGAAATTAATAATTTAACTAAAATTAAAAATTATTTAAATTAATTATAAATGAATAAAACATTCTATTTAAACGACTTCCAAATTAAAGCATTAATATTCTAGGATTTCAGTAAAAATCTAACCTTTTTTTATAAATACATTGACCATGCACACAAAAAAAAACTTCTGCTTGTTTAGGTATTGTTAGTGTACATGGATCCTTATGTAGTATATTACACAATCAACATTTTTCAAACACAAACAGGAGGTAACCGTATATTTATTGTATATTTACAAATTCAACTTAATATGCTAAAAAACAATAATAATAGTAATAAAATAATGTGCACGGTGAACATCGAATCGAAAAAAAATTAAACATTTTTACTTTGCAATTATTTTGTTCACCAATTTGTAATTTGTATAAAGGTATATAAGTATGTTTGTTTTATCTCTATCAAACCTTGTTATATCCAAAGTAAAAGGGCACATAACTTCTTGTAGCCCTGCAAAAGAATAATTTCAGTCCGAAAAGTGCATCTGTTCTTTTCCAGCAACGATCGGTATATCGATGGGCACAAACTGTGCATCAATTGCTTACTGATGTTTCTTTATTCTAATGAAACAGAATTTATACAGAAGCTTGTCAAATCTGAAGAAATGAATGTCGCCAAATCATTCAAATCCACATATAGATATTTAGATGACGTTCCGTCTCTGAACAATCCTAAATTTGAAGACTGAATGTGAATGATATCTTTAATAGTGAGCTTATACAAGTTCTGCTTCATACGGAAGGCGACATTTCAAACTGTATGACAAACGTGGTGACTTCAATTTTTCTATTGTAAACGTTTCTTTTCTATGCAGCAATATGCCTGCTTCTCCTGCTTATGGTGTATTTGGTTCACAATTAAAACGCTATAGTAAAGCTTGTTTCCACTACATGAACTTTATACAACGAACAAAGCTGCTCACAAATGAATTGTTGACTCTAGGATTTTGCATTTTGACTCGAGAATATTGCAAGCTTAGACTTATCAGGATCCATAAAAGTTTTATGACCGTCATCACAGCATTATTTATAAGTATTATGTATGTTCCTTTCATTCAATTTTGATTACAAAACGTGACAGGTATAGCTAACTAAAAAAGTACTTACCCTTTCGGAGCACCTGGCCTCACTTCCATAGTGAAGTTCATGTGTTTAACGCAATTTGTTGTCAAACTTTTTACTTTGCTTTTGGATTTTAATTTGAGTATGGATTAGTATGTTTGTTTTTTATTTGTATATATGTCATTTAAAAAATTCATTTCAAAAGGTTTTATATGAAATCCCTACTTTAAAAACCTTATTTTATTGTTATAAATGATAAAGATGAACATAAATTCTAATACAAAATAGAAAAAACATGCTGTTTATAGTCAGCAACAATCATACTCTAAAATATCATAAAATTCTGCAATTCATCAAGATCAAATTTGCAGTTTGAGTTTTGTGAATCATGATTCTTTTGTTTATTGACAGTATGTCCCCATTTAATGATGATTAACACACGTGTCAATACATAAATCCACGTGACGTTCCATATAGCAAGAGGTGTCGTTATTGTAATGAACAAGTATTAAATATCCACGAACATATTGAAACTGATTTACAACTATATATTTAAAATAGAGATACGGTAATTTTTCATTTTCTATGTCTACATACAATTTTATGTGGGAAATGATTTGTGGTTCGATCTATCAACATATAAGATGGAAAAATTTTCACACATCTTTGTGTACTTTCAGAGCCTTCTTTATATTTAAACATGAAACACAACATTCTCAATAAAAATACATGTATATTTAACCAAAACCAAAGAAATTGATGAGACTGATAACCGCATGATGACTATGTTTCCAATTTTAGGGCGTCTACCGATTTCTGACGAGGGCAATTTGTGTTATAACAAAACTTCATAAATATTAGCTACATGGGCATCAAAAATTGGATTTTATAAAAATTTTGATACATGGTTTTGTGGCACGTTCTGCTAAGTTTAGTTTCAAAACTTTTCTTTCAAATTTTCAAATACGAAATGATACCATTCCATGTTCAACTCATAATCCTATACTCTGGCAAAGTTAATTGAAAACCAGGTGGTCCGGAAAGATAAGTGTCTACTGTTTGACTAGCTTCATTAGTCACGAGTGAAATCAAATTTGAAAGTGAAAGAAACATAGAACTATGTGATGTCAAATATCTCCAGTTTAATTTTGAATACAGAGACATTATACTTGTCAAAAATATTGTGAAATCAGCAATAAAACTTTTGAGGTTACTAAAAAATAACATATTTTTTCAAATGTAATTATTTATTCTTAGTTAAATTTTACGTACATATTAACTAACGTATATGATGATCATAATTATATAAATAAAATCGAAACAAATATAACATACAAATTCTAAAACATACGCTACTTATAAATTGATATATCTGCAAATGTATCAGTGCAAATACGTACCTATAATATAAAATAAAATGTATAAAGCCCCTTTAATAATGAGAAACAAATGAAGTGTTCCTGTCTAGAATGATATGAGCCAAATGAAGTGTCCATTGCCACTATAACATGAAACAATATGAACAAATCAATGCCCAAATATACAATAATATGACAAAAATTAGTGATGTAAGGCGTTAAGCTGATTATGAAATTCTCGTATAATAGGGTAAACAAATTGTAGTAATAAAATTATTACCAACTGTCACTAAATAAGTCTTTAAAGCATTTAACAAGGTAATATATCCTGAATACAAGACATGCTTGGTTTAAACACAACCTTAATCTAAACATAATTCGTATAAAGAGCAAATCAGGTACAATATGAGCCTAAATATTAATTCTTTATCGGTTAAAAATAGCCCCTATAGAATACGTAGTCTTGTAGTGGTGCAATTTACAGTAAGTCACAATAAGTAATCATCCTGTGCCTATTCAGTCAAAAGTATGGACGAGATATATGTCTATATCGTTGTGCCTAAAATAGCTCCATCCAATGGAAGGATTCGTCAGGTTAAACAAAAAAGACCATCAAAAACATGTTAAATCTAAAACTTTCACTAGGTAAGTGAGATCGGGTGTCAAGTCAGAGTAAAGACCTCCTGTTTAGCTAGCTGCATACGCCACATAAGGAATCGAAATGGAAAATGGTAGAAACATGAATTTATAAAAGAATGCATATTCAGATTTCGTTTAAATATAAGACTAATTAAGGAACTCTATGACCATTGACTAAATTATCATGTAATGTCACATCATCAACTAACTACTAGTATATAAATAATTCTGATGACAAATTAGTGCCGGCATTAGTGATAAAAATCTCCGTATTAGAAATATTATTATCATATATTTCTGTTTTAATTACCTATCCATGTCACTATGTCATCCATTGCGTTGGATTTTAGTGTGGGTGTTATAACGTATTAATTATATTGGCCTTTTTCAACATTGATATACACAAACATATTTTGAATGAACAGACATCAAACCATTGACTAGAATATTCTTTATTTATTTTTGTTGTGTAACGAACAAATGAAATCGGTTTCAGCAACAAAACATGACAAGTGTCATTATGTCATTAACGTATTGCTAGATTGAAAAACAGGTTCATACGCACGTTTTATATAAAAATATGATATATTATGAATTACATGTTATACAAAGCTTCCGTGTACCTTGAAACTAAAATGACAAAGTGACAGCCACACACAATTCATCCATTAATTCCAGTAAACGTATACGAGTCATTATAGATCTGGAAGAAAGCAATGTCTATATAACGTGTCGTGTTTCTCTGTAAACAAAATTATACGTATATGCATTTATCTTGTTAAAATCTTTCTCTTGAGCATTTAAGTATATTTTGTAAGTTTTTTATTGAAACTTTCTTTTTTATTTTATTTTGATATGAGAACGAACAAGGCATTGGAGACATAATGAAAATAGTGAAAACAAGGAAAGTCATATTCTAACAGGACCTGCCTTTTCCTTCATATGAAACATGAAGAGAGCCAGCTCTGATAATAAAAAACGATATACCCATTGCTGTTCGATTTTAATGACGTACTCCCTTGTTTATCCTATGACGTCATGCTATGTGTTGCAAACAATGGTTGTGACGTAATTTTCATTCATAATATAATTTATTTCAATGGAGGTAATCTCATCACCCGAATTGTTTCAATTAACGTTTTTTGCAAATAGATAGTAAAATGTACTTCGAAAGAGTTCTCAATGTTTATTTCAATCCTTTTTATCTAAGTCATGTTAGAATTGAAATGGCGAAACCACCTCGCGATATTTTTTCCGTATGTGAACTCCGGCCCATGTATTATTTGATGGTATACCACTGGTAGATGTTGGTTATTTCTTAAGTAACATAGACAAGACACAAAAAAGATATACAATAATAAATTGAATACGAATAGCAATAAAAAAAACAAAGACTTGACCATGTTTCACCACATTTTGTGGATGCCACGAAGCGAAGAATCACAATAAAATTTTAAAAAAAAATGTTGTCAAATGTACCAGGTCTTCGATATATACAGTCAAATTGTATACACAGTATCACAATTTTTAATTATAATTATATTTATCTACATTGTGCTAACTATATAAAATGAATACATACTTATGCGAATTAAACTACAAAATACATGCCATATATCTAACAGTTATCATTGCTTTTCAATGAAATGTCTTTTATTATGCAAGAATACAACCTACTACAATAGTAGACATGCTATTTACATTGTCTTTCAAGTATCGCTCAACAAAGTACCCATCAAACACCAGTTGCTTCAGCAATCTGTGATCTCTGCCTTTTTATTGTCACAGGTCCATATCAACCTGTATGGGTATTGGCTGATGCCTCACATTGTCCTTGACATCTCCTTTTTTAACATATTTGAGCACCCTGTTATTGTAGGTTAATGCTGTGAAAATACAAAAATGGTTTGTTTTTTTGTTGGTTTTTTTGTCAATAAATGTGTCACCTCTGCTACATTCTAAATCAACTATATATTACTGTCAGAATATGATGGAAATCTTCCTTTTTCTTTAACAGCTGATCCATTTGTTGAATTGGTCTTTGATTCTGATCCTACAAAATAGTATTTATTATTAATTAACCTGTCCAAAACCCGCTTCATCTGACGGCCGCCTCAGAACAACCTCCAACAGCAGCGCCCGAAACTTATCTGTGGAATTTTATAAAATTGTATTGGTAAAGTCTTATAGCGATCCCTTTCAAAAAAGTTTGGTTGATATTCGTATGATCATTACAAGTGGTCAACTATGGAAAACAGAAAATGAAGATCCATCGACTAAAAATTGATATAACTAAAATGTATTTAATATTGATCAATCATAATTGGTTACAACAATTTTTTGACGTTTCTTAAGACAAAATCTCAATATTCCACATAAATCTCTTAAAATAAATGTTATAAAATAAAACGAAAATGAATAATTGTACTGAAAAATTAAATAAACTGGATTAAGGCGAACTAAAAATCAAACAATTCACCACTACAGGCGGTACATTATAATTGCTATGTAATTTTTTTAAATCCTTTGTTAAGGTCATTAACTTTTTAGTCTACATTTTGTTGTATTTTTTGAGAGTATGACAATAATGGATGAAAAAACAAAGATACTTTAAAATGATCAGTCAGCCTGACTAAAAACAACAGGAAACATAAAAAAGATTATAGAGTTGTTTTGAAATATTCTAAGTACAATCGTTCTATATTCTAAATTAGTTCAAATACAATACTATAAATAGCATCGATACAACAATTTGCCATCATAATGTTCAATAATAACCTAATGGATATCATTATTGAACAAGAGCCTGTCAAAGAGCTGACTATAAGATTTTAATTCTTAATAGATAAAAGTTATTTTTAAATTTTCTTTTATTAGACATCAAACGCACTGTTAAGTAATGTTAAATAATGACAGTTCTTGTAACATTATTTTGATATAACCATTACATATGATGTAGGTTGAGATATTGCCGAGAAGAGTATTCTCACAAAACAAAAAATAAACTCATTAGTACGATTATGTTTCTTTTCTTGGTTGTATTTTCAATCACATATTCTTCAAATTAAAACATTATAAATCAATAAAGATTTTTTCAACATCAAAAACAAAAACACATGTTTGATTTGCTATCCTTTTCAGCACTCGGCGTTACGAAAACAAAGTCACGGTTAAAATAAACGAGGCACCGTGTCACAATAGGGGTGGCACGAACACAACACTCCTGTTGTATACTAGTAGTGCCATCAGCGCAACGTACAGACAAAAATTCTGAACCTTCGCCTATAGCTGGCGATGTGAAATTTTTTTACTTGGACGTTAAACAACAATACTTAACTCCCTATTCCTTTCATAGAAAAGGGCAGATGCAGTAAACAGCTGTTCGTTTTAAGCCATTTATTATAAATTTGACATATTTCATGTTGGTGGTACCAAACATTTTCAATCACACTACTCAAAACCGTTATAATATCAAGAACAAAAAATTCAAATCGTAATTCTAAAAAAAATCAAGAAGTTTCTAAATATATGTATTTACGTATTGTAGCTACAAACGTTAATAGATAACTGCGATTTTTATTGGAGGCGTCTAAGAATTTTCATCACCAACGTCTTAACAAACTCATTAATGATGACTTTATAATTATCATTATTATTATGTGTAATTTCACTTTGGCACCCGAGTATCTAGAGTAATTATTTCAACCTAGGAAACCATACTGATACTGAAATGGACAAGAAAACTGTGATAGTTGAGGAAAAGTTTTTCTCAATCCTAAATTTTGTCGAAACATTTTTCTTCCTTCTTAACAGTAGAGTAAATTATCATCAGAGCCAATATCAACCTATGACCTGGTAAACACTAGAATTACAACGTACCTCTAGTAGTGACGGACATGTCATCAGTATCTTTAGTTATATCAGAGAACGACTTTGATGGTATACTGCTGCTTGAGTATCCTGTAAATAAATACAATGAAGAAAAATTTTAAGTTCATCATATTGAGCTAAAATAGTTTCTCCTTATACTCGTAATCAGTTCAAAAGAAACTTCTTCTACTTAAAGTAACATACAAACATACATGCCAAGTATGATACCCTGTCTTATATTTAAACATATTTTGTGCGTTTTTATTAACCACTGGCTTCAAAATAAGTAGCATTGTTGGATCCTTCCAATACTAGTTAAAACAAATACACGGGATAACAATATTATAATTTTCTTCTTTATTGTGTAAAATTAATTGCAAACGTGGTTCGCAAATTTTACGAGAAAGCCGCTAACGTTCTGCGTTTCTTTTTATTTCATTCTTTTTGCGAAATTAAGATAAGACAATTCAATTAGGCTGGAAACGTCAATTTACGTGAAATGCAAAGTCATCACAGCTGTTTTGTAGGCAAAACCTGTTAAAACATAACAGCGTAACGTAAGATATAAATCGGTTACATTATACGAGTTATTATGAATCAGTGAAAGTTAACGCAAAGGTGAAAGTTTTACAAGTTTCAGAAAAAGGTTGGCGTTTTAGGTGTAAGAGTTAGGTGAAGTAGTATTAGTTTTTCAAACGTGACAGATGTTAACATAATTTCGTATTAAAGGTTACAAGAAGTGCGTTACTTATACGTTAGTTTATCAACTATATATGTCGGTATTGTTGTTTCATGTTAGTAGTAGAAGATTGTCGTATATCAGTTAACACAGTGCAATATAAAAAAATAATGCTGTGTCAAAGTGGAACAAAAGTGATTTCACGTGGAATTGGCATAATCATCCACAAACATACCGATCAATGTTCAAATCAATATCTCAAAAGCAATCCAAGAACTTTGAAAAGTGACAAGTTAAGTAAACACATGAACTTACAGCAGGAAAGTGAGGCCGGGTTTATAGTAAAGATAAGAAAGAATGTCTTTCTGAACACATTTCTGTTTTAAACTACATATAAAATTTAGAAATGCTAAAATACTTTCTAACACAAACACGAGTATCTAATTATCAATCTACGTGCAAATTTTCAGAACACTCTGTGAACGATTCAAATCAATACTTGTTGACAAACGGGGATACATGAATTGAAAGTGCATCTTTTGCTTGTTTTGCCAACATGAAGGATTTTTTTGGTTGTTTTATTATTTTCAGGTTTTGATTTTAATTTTCACGTTTATCTATTCGTTTTTGCATAATTTTTTTCAGATTAAACTTTACTTTTGTAAGAGTTATCACTGTAGCATACAAAGCAACCGAATATCCTGATTTGTTTCTTTAATTACAAATGCAAAAAGTGGATACCGATATAGTTTCTTGTAACCTTATAGCTGAATAGCTTACTTGAATTGGGTTCATTGATGATTTTTGTCGGAAATGAAATAACTAAAATTATATGCAAATATACCGATCACTATTAAACTTATGTAAGCCCTTAGAAAAAAAATGTAATTGCGTTTTCTATGTCAACAATGCATAACCCTGTGACCATTTTAAGTCAAAAACTTAATATTTTTATATATTACATGATAAAATCAAATTACTATGAATACTGAAAGATGGTTTTAGAAATCCATCATGTTGGCTAATGAGTCTTAGAAAAGAAACAAATGAAAAAAGTTTAAGTGATGGTTTAAAGACAGTTTTGTTAATCATAGAAAGAGTTGTTAATTTATACTTTGCTTGGTAATGTTACCTTTATTGTATTTTGTTCCTTGCTTAGCTGGAATAAGATAACTTGCTTAATTAACATAAGACTGGTAAAAATTATACTGGCTCGCAAAGTTTCATCTTATATAGATCCCTTATCATTATTGCTAGGGATACTCAAAACAAGAGTCTTAAGAAAACATAGAGAAATTTCGACTGGAAATACTAAAAAGACAATTGACTATTCGGGAATTTTATGTAAAAGATAAAATTGTATACATTACTTTATATATCAGTTTGTTTTCATATTTTCTTCGTTATACTAAGGATTGAAATAGGCCCTTCTCTATAATTTTGTCAGTCAACTTCGCAACTGATGGGATTTATGAAATATGTTTTATTTAGAAACTCAATGGGAACATATTGCTATCCTTACCTCTTGATGTTTGGCTATCTTTGTCGCTGAATCTAGGACAGCATTTGGCAATCCAAGCACGCTTAGCATCCTTCTTTAATAAGCAGTAAAATATAAAAATAAATAATCCCTGTAGTGAATTAAATATCGCAAAAAAATATGTAAAAACAATTCCTGCTCCATCAGCGGCAAAGATTGCAAAAATCCATGTAAGTCCTAATAATATTACAACACTCACTGCTCCCCTTAAACGAGAAGTAGTCTTTGAACGATCTGACTTGGTTAAAATTTTAGCAGATACGCCACATATTTGTTTCATTACTAACACAAAAGCAATGAAGTTAAGAATAATGATTATTCCAACTGGTGCCAGAAACGCTGCATAAAATGGTATTGGCTGCAACCAGCATCTGAAAAGATAAAAATAATTTTTTTTTAAAAAAAGATAAAAATATATACATTGTATGTTATGACGTAAAACATATATTTCCGTCTACAGTCAAACCTGTCTATAAAGGCCACCAAGGGAAACAGTAAAATTGACCTTAATGGGCAGGTGATCTTTATATACAGGTTCAAATAATATGTATAAAGAACACTTGGAATACAATTCTACTGGCCTTTATAAGCAGGTGGTCCTTATATAAAGGTGGCATTTAAGGCAGGTTGACCTGTAACTTATTTGAATTGCAAATGTACTTCTATCTTGAAGGAATGACAAATGTCAATTCTGAGTTAAGTTAAAGCTGAACTTTGTTTTTCAGTTATTTTCTAACGAATCGGATTACGCGCATGAGCTAAAAGCAAATCTGTAAATTCTAAGTAAATGCACATAAACGCGTATTTTTTTATTCTCGGAAAATCCATCTTAAAGGATGGCACTATAATGACGCAATTATGAGACTATTATAAAAAGCAATCAGTCATAGTCACCATGTTTTAATTAGATTTTTCAAAATGTTATATGTATACATACATATCTCCAGCTTGGTAACCATAATTCTCTGTAGTATTAACTCCAAGTGTAACAGCAACAATGACCAACGGGATACCTATAATGAACAATGCATTCATTAATCAAAAACAAACATACTTATCCATGCCCGAATCAGAATCCAGAAGCAAAGTAAAAACTTTGGAACTGACAAGTTAGGTTGGACACGTGAACTTCCACCAGGGAAGTGAGCCCGGGTGCTCCGGAAGGGTAAAAAACAAATACAAATCAACGGATTTAGAAGACATGATAAACTTTTATCTATATAGTTTGATTCATCTCTTTATGTTAAATATGATCCTTCTTAGATTATCTAATAGTACAATATACCGCGTCTTATTACATCTTCTTCATTTTACGAATTCAGTATAATTGTCAAATACCAATGATGAACAATACAAGAAAGTTACATATTTTTCGTCATATGACTGTTTATACTATTTCCAGACATAGCTATTTCCTGTATGTATGGAAACATGTAATTCAATTAATAGTAAAAGTCCAGTTATATAATAGTTTGAGAAGCAAAAGTACACATGTCTATGTATGTGAATTGTATGAAAAACTTTTACGGAACGCATATAAAAATAACGTTTGAGACAGCATTGAAGTACTTTAGGGTGCCCTGTATGGTGTAATAAATACGTGTTTGGTAATTCTACCCAAATTTTAGCAAAATAATGACCAGAATAGTGTATTTAAGTCTTGGTGTTAATCTAATTAATATAAAAACGTCTACACTTACCCCAACCAACAAGGCAACTTTTGAGCAAAAAGCGAGAGATATACGTATTGAAGATTTTTACTAGCGCCAGATACATGTAAAATGCTTCTACAGCCATCCAACACATTGCAGACAAAAGGAAGTAGTGCAATATAACGGCAACTACCTGTAATAATAAATATTTCAGTGATTTGTTTGCACGACATTATCATTTATAATGTTTTAGAAATGTTTACCCATTTTATTTGACACAACATCAGAAGAACAACGAACTGATAGCACAAGTTGAACATATGTTATAATATCAAAACATTGATGTACAGTCGGGCCCCTCTTAAAGACTAATTCTATATAGCAGTCACCTTCTTTTAAAGGCCAGCAAGAATTTTAGCACAATTGCTCTTTATTCATGTTATTTTAACATTTATATAAGGGCAACCTTTCCACTTATACTGGACCTTATACTGACTCCCATTGAATTTGGTTAGGTCAGTGCATGTCAAATGCATTTTATTAATAGTTTAATGGAAACATTTTCAATTAAAAGAAATAAAGAATAAAAACCATGTGCCATCAATTTATGGAAATACAGTAGTATTCTCGTCTATTTTGTAACTTAAAGGCATATTTGCAATAAAGAACCATATGGTAGAATCTTTTAACCATTTATAATAATAATGACACGGATATCATGCGGTAGTTCATATGGATGCATGACAGAATGCATTACATTATCATGTGAAAGTATGAACATTTTTTGCTTGTTTCGGAATGAAAAATTCCAGTGCATATCCCACATTTTAAATTGTGAGAGGGTCAGCCTTCCAGGTTTATTATATGAATTTATATGTAAACTCATGCATGCAAATGTAAAATGTATTTTAACATTATATAGTGTAGACTAGTTCAAAACATTTGATTTTTAATACATATGTTTTATATATGTTTTCCACAGAGGTTGTGTAAGCAATGAAATTATTTGTTAACATTCCCGTTTATGCCCTCTGTTGAACTGATAAGTTAACGACAATGATTACACTTTGTTTTGTCGCATATTTTATTTCTTATTTTGATTATATTATTAGTTTCTTGGGCTAGATATTTTTATGTCCAATCTATGTATAATTTAACAAGAGAAATCGTGATAAAACGGGTAACATTAGAAGCAAATATTATATTCCATTTACTTCTGAAACTGTACACTGATTATCATCTTCCTAATTAGTAGTGTCCGAAGTTTTATTGTGTAAAAGTGTATGAAACACTATCCATTGAAAACAACATTAACTGTAATAATGAAATCTGAGTACCATAATAATAGTAATGAAAAAGTAAACGTTCACTCCTGGTCCTTACATCCATCTAAACACTATTCTTAGATAAAACAAAGTCATCAATCCACACCTGATGCATTAACTTTTATTTTGCAAAACATTTCCAAGGAGTGGTAATTGGGATTATGATCAAATGTTTTCAGGTAAAGGCTATCATATAACATGCCTTAGGGACAGACATACAATGCGCAAACTTTTGACTGAAAGATATTTGGTTCAATAAGGAGAATGACGCATATAGAAGAAACATTGCAACTACAAACATGTACTTCACGACAAAATTCAATGCAATGAACAACTAGACACAAAGGAAATATGATAAAAGAGCTTAACAAGACAAGACAAACAGATTTCAAGACGGTCGAGTAGAATATTACCTTCTTCATTTGGTCAGGTCCGTATAATCTCATATCCACCGATATCAAGACAGTAATTGTTTTATTTTATGACACTTCAAAATGACATTTAAAAATTCAGATATTAGTGTAATCAGCAAAATGATCGCAACTATGGCATTAACCGAGCTGTTCGTGAAATCGGTAAAGTCGATTTTAAAAGCTCTTTAGAATAGCTTATTAGTTTAACTGCACCATCTATGAATTATGAATTTCCTTGTGTTAATGTCATCTTTTGTTGCCAAAATCGCCTCCTGAGATTTTTACAGACACAAACGTTTACGTTGCTCGTCGTCCGACATTTTATTTTTTGTTATTGCCAAATCGTATCAATGACGTCAGCGTGTTCTATCTTTTGACGTGTTTTAATTATGACGTCGAAATTTCCGAAAAGTCCCTGTTCTATTTTTGATCGGTCAAATTTTTCTTACTATTTATACAGCTAAAGTGGTTGGCCAACTATTTATGGACTTTTTGAGAAAATTTTATATTGAATAATGAATATATTATAATATAATATATAATATTGAATAATGCTATATGTAGCAGTCGGAGAAAAGGAAAACCCTCAGTCATATGATAAATATACTTGTAATCGCCTACTTTGGACGGATACTGAAGTAAATGTCCAGTGGCGTGGTTACTGTAGTAAACGACAGCGTAAAACTATCAACTTTTCAAAAGCCTTTACTTTTGAAAATTCAACAGAACAAACAAATAAAGACAAGGTAGACATATCAAGGCAGTTGATTATAAAACCTTTCTATGAACACCAAATATACAATGATGTTGTGTGCAATTTTGTTGGTTCTATTCAAAGCACTTATTTTTAATCAGGAGTCAATTGTGAGTCATAATAAAAAAAAAAGATACTAATCCATGTCCGAATCACAATCCAGAAGCAAAGTAAAAGCTTTGGAACTTACAAGTCGGGTAAGACACGCGAACTTCCACAAAGGAAGTTAGGCCAGGTGCTTCGGAAGGGTAAGCACCTTCTGTTTAGCTAGCTTTACTCACCAAATATGTACTCAAAATTGTGTGATGGATCACGGAACTATGGGGCCGTCAAATATATCAAATATATTTAGATGAAAAATATATTTAATTTCTAAATTTGTATTTTATCATTTTCAAATCACTAGATTGACAAACGAAGAAAACGTTTCAGACACTACCCAATTATAGGTAAAGGTTTTAGGATTATTTTAATTATAGGCGTTTTCAAAAAAGCATGCTGTGATCCTCTTAATTTTATTACACGATAAACTTGTCATTTTTCCGGCGCACAAGGTCAAGTTTCTTCATTTGATAAATTTTGCAAAACACGAATAAACATTGAGCAATTCTAAACGACGGTAAATATTGCAATGTTGTTTTACCTAATAGTTAATTTCTTCAATCACGTTATAAACGTCAATGGAAATAATTTCAACTCCTTAATTTATTTTCCATACTTAGGACCTTAAAGTTACAATATGGAAAATACCTGTAGTTATAAGATGGATATTGTGACTTACCTTACATCCGAGGTGATTTCGGATTGTATAATCTTGCATTCCTGCCAGAAACACCAAATCTGTCGCAGTCAGAGCAAAGCATAGATTGATTAAGATTTTTGAAGGGTTATCTTTGCGAAGTTTCCTATAACAATCAAACATAATATATACACAAATGTGTCTACTATCTATGTAAAAATAAACATAACAAAAACTTAAATTAAGAAATTACTTACAATATGTAACTAAAATCTACCTAAATTAAAGAAGAAACAATCAACTAGGTAACATTGGACTTTAGCGATCTTTTTAAGTGTAAGCCGCAAATTATAAAAAATGTGCTGAGCGTTTTTTATGTATTGACTCAATAAACTTGTTAAAAACACAAGTTATTCCTTAAATAAACGGTTTAACACTAAAAGCATAATATAATCTTAAGTTTTATCACAGTCGATTGTATTTGTACAATTAATGTGATGATTTGTACCAATACATAATACATTATCCACATTATTGAATATTATTAAATCTTCCTAAATCCAGTGCTCTACTGAAGGCGAGCAATATTAATCAATGGCCTTAATGAATCTTTATTATGTTTTATTTTTGTGATGTTTTGCAAATACTTGGTTACACTTGCCATATACAAGTGCATGTTTTTGAAGCAACAAGTAATTAAACGTTAAAATACTATATTCCCCAATAGATAATGTTGTTTGAAAATATATAGAACAAAATATAGATATATGTAAAATTAAGAAAATAAGTTCCGTTTAATTATAAATGTATATTATGAATTTAATTCTTACCGAAAGAGCAAATAAGTAATTAAAGTTAGAATAAGTCCTACAAGGGATACACCACATCCAATATAAGATATGTACGACAATGCCATCTTGTTAGCTTCATTTATAGATCCTCCAGTTCTGTATACATCCTGGAATAAGTTTTTACATATTTCATAAATGACATATTTATATAATATACATGTTCAATAAAAAACAAAATAAAATTTACATTATTAATATTCATTCAGAAAGAGTGTACAAGTCTTTATGGAACTTTAAAAAAAATAATATAAAATTTTAGAATGAAACTGCAAAAGCTATAACAAATACAGTTCAGTATAACCGCTTTTAATTCAGTACTCGCACAATCCCTTCATACTGTAGATGTCTAGGGAAACGTTTCGATAGTAGTAAAATATTCTTGACTAGGATGTAAAAAACACCATTACTCAGTTTAACTCTTATTAACAGCACCCGAAACTAAAATGTGGTAATAAACTTTTTGAGAGTTGTGGCGAATGTGTCTCGACGATTTTGCCAGATTTGACACAATGAGACTCTGCAAATATCATTTATGTTCATTGTGGTTGTTGTATAATTTTTCAATTAATTGTTTTTATTTATTAGATATTTTATTACCATTAATAAGGCAAAATTGGTTAAGTGGTTACAGACACAAACTGTATGGCTTCCTTTAAACGTCTCATTAACAGCACATCCTGTCGTTGACCATCGAGCGATGCCAGGTATAGACTCATCCCAAAATGCACACGCGGGATTTTCTGCATTCTGTAAAAGTAAAATGTTCAATGTATTATAATTCACGTTTCCAAAATGTACAAGCGGGATTTTCTGCATTCTGTAAAAGAAAAATGTTTAATGTATTATTATTCACGTTTCCAAAATGTACAAGCGGGATATTCTGCATTCTATAAAAGTAAAATGTTCAGTGTATTATTATTCACGTTTTCCTAATGCGGTAAAGCGACGTTTAAACGTGACGATTGATATTGTTGCTGATCACTTTGAATCCATAATGATGTACATTTTTATCTTAATTTGAACAAACAAAGAAATAAACTGATGAATAATACGACCATAAATATTGCCAGTTTCTATAAGTTATATCTCTACGCTATAAATGATCATAATCCAGAGCAACCGGCCTCACATTCCTGGTGGAAGTTCACCTGTCTAACATGACTTGTCAGATCCAAAGTTTTTACTTTGCTTCTGGATTGTGATTCGGTGTTTGTTTTTGATTACGTTGAAATGGCGCTACCATATTACGTCATAACAACACATTTTAATACTCTTGGTGGTTATATCGAAAAAGTATAATTCAATGACCTCTTGAAACATAAACAAGACAAATTACTCTGATCCTGCTTGACCGTTTTATCATGTACATGTATTGTTTTGTGTTATTGATTCCCTTGGCTCTGATTGCCAAGTGAATTTTCAGAATTATAATGACAGTTACCGTTTCTGTGTGTTGAAAAGTGAAGAATACAAAATCTTCAAGATTCTCAACTGCAACACCTGGTATGCTGGCAGCTATAACTTGACTGTTTACTTTGCTTATATATTTAGTAACATTTTGTCCATCAGTTATTGTGTTACTCCCTTTGCCACGTGCTTGCTCTATACCCTGTCAAATAAACAATAAAACTTTATTTTTCACAATTTAAGAATACAAATCCTGTGGCAGGCATGTGCATTGCAAATTTTAAAATTTCTGCCACTTCACCTATAGCTGCCTACGTCTCGATATTAATTATATATTCTTGACGTAAAACTCCATTCAACTAATCTATGCTTCATCGAATAACATTCCTGAAGTGAATTGGAATCTAAAGTGACCCTTTTGCGTTTACTGTACAACAAACTATGTTATTATCAGAAACAAGATTCTGGGTTGCTGAATGTTTAAAAGGAGATTCTTGAATCACAACATGCTATGAAAATTAAAGCATTCAAACACACATACAACTGTAACTTTATTTGTATTAAATTTCTTTTTTTAATTCAAAGTGATTATAAAGTCATTAATAGAAAATAATGGTGCGTATTGGAACGTGGGAGTATATGCTGCCACCTATATCAAACATATGTGAAAGCATTTCTATACAGATGATTAGCAAGATCCAGGATGTCCAACAGATTTTGAAATAATTACCGTAAATAGTTTGTCATTGGCATAAGCGGCAAACGTCAATCTTGATGCTGTGTTACGGCCATCTAACAATGATTTGGGTAAGACGATATTGGTTGATGTATCCTGCCTATTTATCTGTTTATCATCCCGGATTAAGGTAACCTAGAATAAGATCAATCAGAGAGTTTTTAATACATTCATGATTGTTTATTTTTATATCTATTGGTTTTTTTATTCGCTATGGAACTCAATCTGTTTGATTAGGTAAATTAATTCTAATGTTTTACATCTACAGTTTACCTGAATGATTATTGATTATCATGACCGAATTTTTATGGAAATAATCAAAGCCTTTTTTAATAAACAGTTTCAAGTGTATCACATGCTGCGCCAAATGAAAGAAATTTTACGGTGAAACTGAAAAGCGTGTACATGATATCAGCCAACACAATCGAGAACACGACACGATACAAGATAATAATAGAAACTGTCAGCAAAACAAGACATCACTGCACTACAAAACTACTTTAGACAGTAAATAAAGTACTATTAAATAAAAAAATATCCAGTGGCGTGGTTTTAGTGCTATAACTAAGTCTGTACGTACATACGGACAGACATGAGTAACGCTTTATTCCCTGGCCATATATATGGCGGGGGCATAAGTTCAAGAAGTATCTTAAACGACAGCCTTTGTCGGGATTTAATTAAGCATTTTCGTCTACTTCATGATAATGCTCAATCAAAAACATCTGAGCTTGCGAAGGAATTTTTGAAGCCGGATAAGGTTACCGTCATACCACATCACCCATACTCTCCAGATCTAGTCCCATGCGACTATTTCCTATTCCCAAAACTTAAAATAAGAATTTTAAAAAGTTCTTATCTGTTTGTCGTTTCAAGTCTCGACAAGCCCTTGGTTCAGCCATCAGTTAGTTCTCAGATGTCTACCTAAATCAGCGTACAGTCACGCATTTCAAATGGATTCAGAGATTGAAATTATGTATTTCAAACTGCTGATAATACTTTGAAAAGATGTATTGTTCATTTCACTATTTGCGTCAAATGATTTTCAAATATCGTACAGTACACATTACATATCGAACAACTCTCATATTACATCGTATCACAATGAATAATAAAACATCACATTTAACTTGGATACCTTAAAGAATTATTTGTAAAATTCAAATATATTCATAGATATTAACATTAATATTACAAAACAGACCTTTGATTGTTGGAATTTACTTCCGGGTTCAGATTCCACTCTAAGTTCCATTCCGTTAAACTGTGACTGCTGTGCTGGTAAAGCAAACATAGCTAAATTTGGTGTCACTTTAGAAAAATCACCGTTCGCTAGATTTATATTGTCATTTAATTTGTTGATCACCTGATGTAATCTATAAACAAAAATAAAAAATGCGTTCATAAAATGGCGTGATTTTATCATTCAAATATAATAACAATAGTCACAATTACAAATATATCTAGTTCTGTAAACTTGTAACATCACATTAAAGATTCCTGGAAAGTTTTGATATAAGATTATCTTATCAATTACTTCTGTAACACTCCATCATGACCGACTAAATGGTCATCTCCAATCAAACCGGAGATGATCAATATTATGTCCATAACAATGATATATCCTGCTAAGATCAATTTCAGAAATCTCTTCCATTTTATTAAATTACAATGTTTTAGTTCATTTTAAGCTTTATTGTATATGTGGGTGAACATTCTAGTACTAGCAAAAAACATAAAAAATCTAACCAAAGCAATTAAGGTGATGAATTTTGTTTTCCCTGCTGTATCATGTTACCTTCTGTATGAACATTAAATCAGATGAGAAATTAAGTGTAGAACTATCATTTGTTTCTCTTTTGGTAAGTTCTAAAAGGTAACATACCTTGATGGGGATTTGGATTTTTGGTAAGTTCCAAAAGGTAAATTACCTGGATGGGGATTTGGATTTTTGGTAAGTTCCAAAAGGTAACTTACCTGGATTGGGATTTGAATTTTTGGTAAGTTCCAAAAGGTAAATTACCTGGATTGGGATTTGAATTTTTGGTAAGTTCCAAAAGGTAAATTACCTAGATGGGGATTTTGATTTTTGTTCTGAGTTCTTAAAAATTTCAATCGGAGCATCTAGAAGGTTACTGATTGATTTAGCGACATTGTTGACTCTTGAATCAGTATTAAATGTGTTGTCTAGTTTTTCCAGTTCCTCTAATAGGAAGACAGACATGTTAAAATCTTTGTCCGTGTAACTGGGTGACGTTCTGGATATTTCTTCCAACTGGGTCGCTACTTCATTGGCATTACCTTGAAAAATAAGAAATATGTTACTTTACAGAGTAAAATTGCCTATCGTTTCAAATGCAGACAATTTATTAATATTTGCAATATCTGACATATTGAGACTTATATTTCAATTATGACGCCCACGAAAGGCTACATTTGAAACCACCAACGTAATGACTTCAATTTTTCTATTGTCAGCTTTTCTTCTCTATGCAGCAATACATCTGCGTCTCCTGCTTATGATGTATTCGTTTCCCAATTGATATGCTATAGTAAAGCTTGTTCTCACTACGGGGACTTTATACAACAAAGCAAGTTGCTTATGAATAATACCAATTGACCCAGGGATATTGCAAGGGTCTTCAATGGGCATGGGTCAGTATGTTTGTTTCTGATTTATGTTAAATGTCGACAAGCTTTGTAAACACAAAAACTAGCACATGCATTTCGTGTCAATATTACTCTTTATATAGATAAAAAAAGGTTAATAGGTCTCTTGGAAATCGGTTGTGAATCTATCTCAGTTTGCTTACGTGATGAAAAACAACACTCCAAAATGTGTAGATTTTTTACAGTGTCTCGTATCACTTACAAACCAATTAAATGCTATATTAATAGGAGACATTTTTATTTATTTTTTATTTTTTTTTTTTTACTTTTATGACAAGTTAATATTAGTACATAAGGTAGCATATGTTAAAACAAATTATTTCTTTGTCAGCTACAATGAATTTAATATTTAATAGCATATCTTTCAATACATTATACATTTAAAACATATATTCGCCTTCTTATATTGTATTTAAAAGGTTCAGCCCTGACATGATTACTTGGGCGTGCCTAATAAATCATGACATCTTTTAACCGTTACTCTTTACATTAAGATAAAGCACTACATCATCAGCCAAAAGCAACCAAACGCACTTCAGAACAAACAATAGAGAGAGGCCGCGGTGGCCTAATGGATAATACGTCAGTCTACAAATCCAGAGACTCTCACCACTGTGAGTTCAAGTCCCGCTCAGACCACATGTGGGAAAGTGAATTTTCCTTGTCGTTGGCCTTTACTGGTTCGCCTGGTATCAGTATAATGTGACTGGCTGAGTGGTACGCTTGTCTGCGGCGTACTGTGAGGTAGCACCTAAAAGTCGCCCTAAATACGCGCTAGTACAAGGCAGACTGGTCTATACAACACACTCACATTTTATATGCATACACGAACTTGTTCATAGATTAATCCAAAAAGATTAATAAAATTGGTTCTCGTGGTTGCTGAAAATTTGTTGATGCGACGTCAAGCAGCATTCAACTAACCAACCAACAAACAAAGGAGTTAGACCAAACAAAACAAAAGTATAAGAACACCAGGCAAAATAACAAATCTGTACTTAATATCACTTATATACAATATATAGCTACTTGCTTTCTGTGACTGGGGTGGATACGAGCGTTGTCAACTGGACCGTAGTGGCACTAGGCTGTTCACAGCCACTAGTATCCGGTGTACTCCACATGGCGGTACCGCTATTGCTTACACTGTGAATAATAATGATAAATATCAATTAATTATTTTGAATGAATGGCAAAGATACATCTACAATTGACTGCAAACTAATCAAAAAGGAAAAATGACACTTTGTTTTGAAATTGTTTACACAAAGAAATATGCTAAATTAACATTTTGCCACTACACACACACGCGTTTTTACAAAATCATATAATTGTTCTTGGTAAAATGTGTCTTTATTGAGACCCTAATGTGCATTGTGTGATGATAGCGTCCAGTCCCACCTTCATGTACATCTACAAAAACATAATAAAACAGCAAACAAGTCTTATTATGAAAGCTTGTTGGTGCCATTTTGTAATCTGATTTTCGTAGGTACGATTTTAAAATTCGTAGGTACGATTTTTTAATTCGTAGGTATAATTTTTAAATTCATATATATGATTTGAGAAAAAATCGGATTACAAAGTGTCACAGCAAGCTTTCGTATCTTATAGTCTGTTATAACAATGGAAATAGCAAACAGACATCAATAAATTAAATATTTAGTTAAAGTCTCTCAATATGCAAAATTTATAAATATTTTGATCAAGACGGGTGATACAGAATATACACTAATTAGAACTTTCTTACCATTGCCTAGTAGCGTAGTTCGGCCCCGGCACGGACTGTCCGGCGCAGGGTAAAACAGAAGTTGTGCCCGCTGCAGCTTGTTGCCAAATGTATGTGCCTTGTGAAGTTGATGTTGTTTCCTTGGGACAGCTCTTACTATCTGGAAACAGGGAAGACATTAGTTTGAATTATATTTATAGAGTCAATGGTAAAAATTGGAATATAATATTAAAATTACGAACACCAACATGATGGAAAATGGTGGTGATAACCATCGTGAATAAGTGATCATACTATCTTAATTACTTTAGTAATCTTTAGAAGCCAGCATTTTGTTTGGTTTTTATTTTGAAACACGAATCTTGCTTGTCTAAAAGACATTGGCAGAACTTTTGATTAATGAAAGGAACCTCGGGATAGATTTAATTAGATAAACAGCAAATCTCACAATTCTAAAATTTTCAAAATCAATTTTATTTCCTCATCAAGAGTGCTTAAAACAATGCTAAAGTTCGTTAAGATTCGATTTTTTAGGATGTTCTGCTCAATATAATAACAAAGAGCAAAAAAGAACTACATATTGAAATTCAAGTGCATATCTCATTCATTGAAATATCTGTATTAAATCTTCAATGATAATCTAATTAACCTGTATCTTACCTGCCATACTGACACTTAGACTTCCGGCTTTAACAGGTATGCCATTAATTATAGTTAGCGTATTCAAAGCGTTTGTAACATGCTGTAGGATTTTAAACTTGTCTGTTTCAACTATAGTAGTACATTCTAACAAAATCACCATCGTAGTATAAGGACCACTGTAATGACAATTGAAATCCATCAACAAATATCAAATCACGCCCGTCTATGCATTTTTTTAATCAGTGAAGGTATTATATGATAATATTTACATATAAAACCATATCATATGCAAAAAAAATCACTTCTTCAGTTTCATAAAATATTTCTAAAATCAAAAACATAACTATAACTATTTTGTTTGATCCCATTTTACCAGATTAGTGTTAGGAATACAAATTCAAAATAGATGACGGAAATACTGCCATAGAAGACATGAACAGGAAAAATTGGGGCACTTTTTATGAAACTCCTGAAAATAAAAAATAGTGGATGGTGAATTTAATTGTTTGTACTTAGCAATTGCAAAGGTAAGTAACAAATTAAGAATATATTACATTTGGCACAAAATCAATTGGGAACAAAACAAGCCTAGGCTTATCAAGGCCCTCAAAAAGTTTTATGGCCGTCATCAAAGTATTGCTGATAAGTTTGATGTCTCTGTGTCCAGGATGGCCCTGGATATATTTGACGTCTCATAGTTCCGTGTTCCTTTCACACAATTTTGATTACACACGTGGCGGGTGTAGCTGAGCACCCGGCTTCACTTCCCTGGTGGAAGTTCACGTGTCTAACTTAATTTGTCAGTTCCAAAGTTTATACTTTGCTTCTGGATTGTGATTTTGACTTGGATTTTGATTGCTACAGTGAAAAAGACGTGTGGTCAAACAACTAACACATACTAGTAAGTTAATTGAAACAAAAATGCGTGTATACTGAAGTTTCAACCCCAACTAAAGCGGTGTTAATGTATATAAAAAAAAAAGCAAACATCATTGACCTGTCCGTTTGACCTTTTATTAGGAATAGTCACATAGAAGCGTCCACCTAATACAAAGGTAGTGTTAAGATTCAAGTTAAAGCATACACAGTGCACGGGTGTTACCTATGAGATGAGTATATATCATGATGTATTCAGAATAAACACCTGTGCTCCCTATACATAGATGTACTTGGCCCGTGATGAATATTTAAATGAAAGGTCAAGCGGACAGGTCAAAGTTGTTTACCTTTATACTGACAATTATTGTATATTTACATAAACTCACCTTATAAGTTGAACATTAAAATCGTGTGTACCGTTGTATCCTTGGAAATACTGCACTGCATTTTTCAGCTAAAAGAGATGTAAACTTTTGAATTGGCAGTAATTATTTCGGATTTCAAAGAACTGTAGAATTTGTGGAAGCTAAGACATTTACATATATTTACTATACTTGTATAAATCAGCTCCAATTACAGAACATTTTAATTACTTCACTTTAACGATAATAAATTAAAACGTTTTATTTGCATTTATAGGAAAAAGTTACGTTCTCGACAACAGCCAAATGTAACCAAGACGAACATGTTCTCCGCAACAGCCAAATGTAACCAAGACGAACATGTTCTGGGCATCAGCCAAATGTAACCAATGTTCTCGCTCTCCGCAACATCCACATGTAACCAAGAACATTGCATTATACAAGCAAATGACAGAAACAGACAAAAATAGACCAACGTATATTGTAACCACTTATTATACAGCTTCCTTAGTTTGGTCGGGCACCGGATTAAATGTCCAGTGGTGTGGTTAAAGTATTATTGTGGGGACATAAATATTATAAAATATATACGGGGCATTAATGAAGTACTCAGACACTTGGGAAAAATACAAACTATAATAGCATTTTAACTATTTTGCTGATGATATCAACGGCTACACCTTTTAATGCCCGATTTCGTTCTAACCTGTTTTTTATACAAAGTAGTCAACAAGCGTTCACGGACATTAAGCTTATTTGGAAGTATTAAGGCCCTTCAGTAGTACTATGGTCATATAAACACTCAACTGGACATTAACTCCAGTGCCCGTCCAAAATTGTGAATTTTATAATTTCTTGCGTATTACGAGGCATATTTATATTTCATATACATGTACATATATATATATATATAAACAAATAAGTATAAATATTTTACCTCATTTGTTACTGAGTTACTGAATATGTTATAATTATGTGTATTAGGATCTGATAATTCTGGTGTCATGTTTGCCATCAAGGTAAAGGTCACCAAATACTCCAGTACTTTTGTCCGATCTGAAACCAACAACAATGATCTTTGTTAAATAAATGTAACCATTTAACAAGACACAACTTTAAAATGACATTATATCTTGCACTTGTCAAACAATTATGCATCCAAAGAAGATCAAGAACAAATAGTTTAGATGTACATAAAGCCAGAAAAACCGATATATACTCTTTGATTATGGTTAAGAAATATACAGGTCTCAGCATATATTTTATAACATTTAGGATTCCTATTAAATATTTACAGTTCGTCTGTAGATGGATTTTTCCGGGCACTCCCGTGCCCTTCACCATCTCAGAACTCAATATGAGTGAAATAGTATTAACGCGTAATGACACCATTACCCCATTTTAGTCCTTTCAGTTTCAATTTACTGCAATATTTAATAATGAACGCAAAAGGTAGAGGAAAGGGAAATTGCCAAGACAGGGCCGGGAAAAATTAACAGAAGATCAAAGGAAACAAATAGAAAAGACACGTGGTAGCAAGGAATCTAACCTCAGTAAGGAGAAATGGGGTGTTTCTGTTGGCGCTCTGTGTACATTTAGGATCAAATAGCGAAATAACTTAAATACTGATTAGCGTTATTGACATGTGTTACCTAAACCTTAATAAATCCTGTTTTACTGTGATCTACAGGGGAGTATATAAACACTTACTTCCTAATGTGCCAGCATTACAGTAGTTACCAAGGCAACAGAAATGACAGGAAAGCGGGGGATCAGGACCATAGCAATCTTTGGTGTTCAAAGCCTCATTTCCAATACATACTTCATACTGCATACAACCTTTCCAAAAATGCATTCCATCAGCTTGATATTTAACGATGCTGTAACATACGTTCTGTAAAATATAAAATGTGAAAAATTTAAGAAAACATATAATATATTTTTTTTATGCTATGTTCATTTTTAGAAAAATGTAAGTTAGCTATGATCCAAGAAAGCTAGTTAAGAAACGTTGTTTCATAAAGCTGGATCACCACACAGAATAGTAGTGTTCAGGACCCACAAATCGCCTGAGAGCTTAAGGGTGGAACCGCCAGCGTCAGTCCGAAAGGATAGATTGAAGGTTGTAACTTCAACTGTTTCATAATGAAATGTGCATGAATAAGGTTCGACCCCGAGGATGTTTCGTTTGTTTTTGCGCTTGTCTGCTTCTTAACTTTCAATGAATAAAATCAAAATAACAGAATAATTGTGATACCATTGTGACGAAATATTCCGGCCATAATCATAATCCTATCATGATCTCTTAAACAAGCGGAATTGAAATGATGCAAACATATCTCTCTCTCTCTCTCTCTCTCTCTCTCTCTCTCTCTCTCTCTCTCTCTCTCTCTCTCTCTTGCTAAATGTGATTATGGTGTCAATTTTAAAGTTCATTTGTCGTTTACCGCACTGACTCCAACCATTGGTATGACAAATTCATACAACTAATTCCCTCATTAACTTTTACCTGTGAAGTTTTATTATAATAATGAAAAAATGCCGTACGTTAATTAATAATGAAATATGATATCAGATATAAATTCTAAATACACCAAAGGTAGATCGCAAATATTATCACCAATGTTATAGTCACGTTGCAAATCAAAATTAATAACTAAAATCCTGAAATTGATTCTACCCTAGGTGGTGAGATGAGAGGTGGTGAGATAGCGCTAGGAAGTGTCAAGTTATCCGCTAGGGAGTGTCAAGTTATCCAAACAAGGTGTGTATCATGCGTATTAACGTTGTTAAACAGATCAACAATATTTATTTGTTTAGCCAAGCTGAATTTTTACTTTGATCAGTCTGTTTCAATCTTTATTTTCCGTTGTAAGCGTCCCCTGTAGCGGCCACACGACCTCTTTTTCGAACTCTTTAGAGATATCTTTAGCGTGCACCGAGACACGGTACTTCGGTTTTGAGTTTCATCCGACAGACTTTACTAGTACTTTTGTTCTTTTCAGCTCTGATATGGACAGGAGATGAAAACAATCTCAGAAAAATCCCGAGTATGGTTCAAACCCGTAACTCTTGACTTCGAAAGCTAGTGACAGTACCACTCAGCCATATCCGCTCATTCTTGGACAACAATTGAGCAATTGAAAACCAAAGTGTTACTTTGGAACCATCCGAGAGTATGGAACTAACGTCTTACCCAAAATGTGCCAAGTAATATACTTAATCACTTGCTTACTCGAAAATGTTGTAACTCAACCATGTCCTCTTCATTTTATATTGCAAAATTAAAATAGACTAACTTTTCTGAAGGTACAAGGAACAACTTATACATATAACACTACAACACAGACAGTGTGGTCCCCGTCATGGTTCCGCGGTGACCTAATGAATAAGACGTCAGTCTTTAAATCCAAGGTCTCTTACCACTGTGAGTTCGAGTCCCGCTCGGAAAGTGGGAAAGTGAATTTTCCTTGCCGTTGGCCTTTACTGATTCACCTGGTATCAGTATAATGGACTGGGAGAGTGGTACGCTTGTCTGCGGCGTACTGACTCTGTGAGCTAGCACGTTAAAGTCGCCCTGAGTGCGCGCTAGTACAAGGCAGATCATACAACACACTCGCACTTCACATGCATACACAAAAATTTTCATAGATTAATCCATAGAGATTAATAAAATAGTCCTCGTCGCGAATAGCGGAAAAATTGCTGATGCGACGTTAAGCAGCATTCAACCAACCAACCAACCGTCATGGTTTCCTTATACAACTGTATAGTACAAATACCTTGATAATACACAGTAATTTATACGTTCTGTCAAATGACATTTTTTAATTTAATCATAAAATGTATTCAAAAATGGTATATGACAATATTTACCTTTTTGAATGTATTTTATGATTAATGATTAAACTTAAGAAATTATATATGAGAGTTCTTTTCAAGAATCGTTAATTTAATGTTTTCTTGTAGCATTGTTTAATTTCAGAAACAGTTTACAATATTCAATGGAAGCAATAAGTCAGTCGGCGCAATACAAGGCTTGTTTTCTTTCATTCTGAATTTTGAGTACACACGTGGCGGGTGTAGCTTTCCGGAGCACCCGGCCTCATTTACCTGATAAAAGTTCACGTGTTAAACATTATTTGCCAGTTTTCATAGTAGTTATTGTTGTTGTTGTTGTTTGGTTTTTAACATGGATTGGTATGTTATATCACATGGGTACACGAGCGAAATGTCTTAGTCTTAATACACACTAAAATAGTACTAGTAATATCTCAATGTGTGTTAGTGCTTGCTGTCGTCTATGGAGTTTTTACATTTTGTGACTTTCTGTGCCATGTCTTTGTTACGCGTACTTATAAGTTCAAGTAGGTCAAACATTACATAATTTATCCAGTTTATTACTTGGAGATCGTATGTGTTGCTCCAATTAACGATCTCCTCCAATTATGAGACTATCGCCTTTTCTTTTTTCATCTTATGTGATTTATTTTACATTTCTGTGTAATGTTACCAATAAGTTGCATTGCTTTCCATACATTGCTCCCAATTAGTAGGACGTAGTGTTGGTGGATATAATAGTACAGCGTAATCTATCATCTAGTTTTTATGGAAGTGTGAATACCATCTATATTGGTTTCCAAGCACATTGTTATCTTATTTCGGAGAAAACGCATAATTTTGTCAGATTGTCTGGTTTCCGTTCCAAAGTCAGGAGTTTGTACCTTGAACACGTCACTGGATACCATTTTGTCAGATTGTCTGATATCCATTTCAAAGTCAGGAGTTTGTACCTTGAACACGTCACTGGATACCATTTTGTCAGATTGTCTGATATCCATTCCAAAGTCAGGAGTTTGTGCCTTAAACATGCCACTGGACACCATTTTGTCAGATTGTCTGATATCCATTCCAAAGTCAGGAGTTTGTACCTTAAACACGCCATTGGATGCCCTTTGTCCGATTGTCTGGTATCCATTCCAAAGTCAGGAGTTTGTACCTTGAACACGCCACTGGACACCATTTTGTCAGATTGTCTGATATCTATTCCAAAGTCAGGAGTTTGTACCTTGAACACGCCACTGGACACCATTTTGTCAGATTGTATGGTATCCATTTCAATGTCAGGAGTTTGTACCTTGAACACGTCACTGGATACCATTTTATCAGATTGTCTGATATCCATTCCAAAGTCAGGAGTTTGTACCTTGAACACGTCACTGGATACCATTTTGTCAGATTGTCTGATATCCATTCCAAAGTCAGGAGTTTGTGCCTTAAACATGCCACTGGACACCATTTTGTCAGATTGTCTGATATCCATTCCAAAGTCAGGAGTTTGTACCTTAAACACGCCATTGGATGCCCTTTGTCCGATTGTCTGGTATCCATTCCAAAGTCAGGAGTTTGTACCTTGAACACGCCACTGGACACCATTTTGTCAGATTGTCTGATATCTATTCCAAAGTCAGGAGTTTGTACCTTGAACACGCCACTGGACACCATTTTGTCAGATTGTATGGTATCCATTTCAATGTCAGGAGTTTGTACCTTGAACACGTCACTGGATACCATTTTATCAGATTGTCTGATATCCATTCCAAAGTCAGGAGTTTGTACCGTGAACACGCCACTAGATACCATTTTGTCAGATTATATGGTATCCATTCCAAAGTCAGGAGTTTGTACCTTGAACACGTCACTGGATACCATTTTGTCAGATTGTCTGATATCCATTTCAAAGTCAGGAGTTTGTACCTTGAACACGTCACTGGATACCATTTTGTCAGATAGTCTGATATCCATTTCAAAGTCAGGAGTTTGTACCTTGAACACGTCACTGGATACCATTTTGTCAGATAGTCTGATATCCATTTCAAAGCCAGGAGTTTGTACCTTGAACACGTCACTGGATACCATTTTGTCAGATAGTCTGATATCCATTTCAAAGTCAGGAGTTTGTACCTTGAACACGTCACTGGATACCATATTGTCAGGTTGTCTGATATCCATTTCAAAGTCAGGAGTTTGTACCTTAAACACGTCACTGGATACCATTTTGTCAGATTGTATGGTATCCATTCCAAAGCCAGGAGTTTGTGCCTTAAACACATCACTGGATACCATTTTGTCAGATTGTATGGTATCCATTCCAAAGCCAGGAGTTTGTACCTTGAACACGTCACTGGATACCATTTTGTCAGATTGTCTGGTATCCATTCCAAAGTCAGAAGTTTGTACCTTAAACACGTCACTGGATACCATTTTGTCAGATTGTCTGATATCCATTTCAAAGTCAGGAGTTTGTACCTTGAACACGTCACTGGATACCATTTTGTCAGATTGTCTGATATTCATTTCAAAGCCAGGAGTTTGTACCTTGAACACGTCACTGGATACCATTTTGTCAGATTGTCTGATATCCATTTCAAAGTCAGGAGTTTGTACCTTAAACACGTCACTGGATACCATTTTGTAAAATTGTATGGTATCCATTCCAAAGCCAGGAGTTTGTGCCTTAAACACGTCACTGGGTACCATTTTGTCAGATTGTCTGGTATCCATTTCAAAGTCAGGAGTTTGTACCTTAAACACGACACTGTATACCATTTTGTCAGATAGTCTGATATCCATTTCAAAGTCAGGAGTTTGTACCTTAAACACGCCACTAGATACCATTTTGCCAGATTGTCTGGTATCCATTCCAAAGTCAGGAGTTTCTACCTCAAACAAGCCACTGGATATTCTTTTTTCAGATTGTCTGGTATCTAATTCAAAGTCAGGAGTTTGACCATTAAATTTATGTATACATAAGTAAAAATAGACAATGATTAAATCTCCAGAGGGAAATTGAATCCTTGACTGAGATTAAACTAATGGAAATCAAAAACAGAGTTAATGTAACTCCAGGGAAATCAGACAATGTTTTTATATTTCTAGAAATACTGGATTATCAACAAATATCATTTGTTACTAATACACGTATTCGTTTGCTTAAACAGAGTATAAATTTTTTTAAGTTGGTCCAAATAGGAACAGGACCATAAAAAGCTTAAAATCTAGAACTTCAAGATCACTGCTGACTGCCTGTGTCCGTTCTGTCAAGAATTCCATTGGTAAACGAAAAGTTGTGTTCATCGCAAGGGTCTAAAAGTCAGAAAATAGGATGTCGTTAAGACATCGGAACAATACGCCTCGTTCCCCAAGAAGACATCGAATTGAAGATCCACATTTATCTAATCATGGAAGAAGCCATTTTTGAGGATGTATTAAATTCGAGATTCCGTCAGTCCATCCGTTCTTCCGTCCGTCCGTCCCTTCGTCCGTCCGAAGTTCTTGTCTGCGCAAATTCTCCAAAACTATGAAGCACTATTTCACGAAACTTCGTGCGTGCAAAGCATCAATATCGATAGATGTTAATCCGATATGGTTTGCTCATATTCCTAGGTGTTATTGTCCTTTGAACATAAGTGAAAATCACAAAAAGAACCTGCTGGCGGTGATCCTAATTCACTATTATGTACTGTGAATAAGACTATTAAGGACAGTGGATCTACTAACCTACTGAGATAGTAATAACAGACTAGTATTTCATCTTACAAGGTCCGTAATTAAATTAGTTGAAATGATTTGAAGCGACTGAGAGTTCAAAACTCCCTCTATATGACCTGTCAATGGTAACCCCAGCATATTTTTCCTGTACCTATTTATCTGACAATTTGGAATGGAGCAATGTAAAATGAAATTCTTGTTCAGCGACATACAACTCAGTCCGACTCAGAGTCGAACCCACGATTCTTGAATCACGAGACCCCGACCTTAATCACTAGGCAATTAGTCTCCAAATGAATGTATCCATAGGTAAGTTTATGATTTAATGGCGATTAAAAACAAACATACCAACCCATGTCTAAGTCACAGTCCCAAACCGAAGTAAAAGCAAACTTACCAATGCATGTCTAAATCACAGTCCCAAACCAAAGTAAAAGCAAACATACCAATCCATGTCCAAATCACAATCCCAAAGCATATTAAAAGCAGTCAAATAATAAAAGCATTTGCTTGGTTTTACCTTGCTTGGTAGTTTAAGCAGACACTTTTTTTACTAATGGTTTTATCTGTAGAATGTTCACGCTTGTTATCCTCAGATGTCGATTGATGTTATCAGAAATAAATCAACATCAACTCAGTTAAATTGGTATTGTATCACGCTAATCATTCACAAAAATTGACTTTTCGTGTGAAAAGTTAGATAAAAAAACATAAAAGCATACCATGTCTAAATCCCTTCTATACACTATCATATAAATGACACAATAACATCACTTTCAACTACTTAGATAGTATTCAATATGAGACAAAGTCAAAGAATACAAGTACATAATGACTCTTTTTACAACCATAATGCATTAAAACCGGAACTGCATTGGTGACCTTCTGATTCACCGATAGACATCTTAGGCATGAAGAATCATTTTCAGTTACATTACCGGATAAGGGTCCATTGTTCTGTTTTAGAAAGGAATCGCTTCATGTATGCATTAGAGACTAAACCAACTAGTGTTAAGACACAAATATGCCCGAGCTTCAATTCAAATATCTTAAATTCATTTAATTGTGTTGTGAAGTCGTGTTCTTGGTTTTCATTTTCTATTTTTAAAAGCATCTTATTTACCCTCCCTTGTGGCTCCGACCTGGAAGGTCTGACCTCTAAAAGACACACTTTTTTGGGATGACTTCATAATAATCCAGTTTTAACATGGAATTCTATGTAAACTTTTTATATCAAAGACATTCTATCTTATTGGCGCAGTTAAGAAGTGGTTTGCTAAAGCTAAATGTTGAAACTGGTAGATACCTTGGACAGACATATGTATGTATGAATGTAACAGATGACAAATATTATTTTGTTCTTATTTGCTTTGCTTATAGAAATATAAGACTACAATATTTGCCATTATATTATAACCACTGGTCTAGTATAAATAAACTTTATTATATATTAAGTTCTAGCTCAACACCATTGCTACTTAAATATGCATATAAATTAGAAATCAAATCGTTGTTAATATGTCTAACTGAACTGCTGAATGTTCTATTAAGTCATGAGTTATGTTTTTGTATATCTGTACCTGTATATGTTATTTATTCTACCGCTATCTTTATCATTGTATTGTATGTCTGTACTATAAGCTTTATGTAGCTTGAGGCAAAAAAGTTATTATTAGAATTAAACTTATCGGGTGATCTTTATAATTAACAGCCAGAAGGAATTATATATAGAAATATGATGTAAATTCTTTGAATAATTCGTCGTGGGTAATTTTATCCAATCAATTTTTATAAATATGAGTGGAACGGGAAATACCACAGTGTGTGTGTATATAAAATCCTTGACATTCTTAAAGAATAAGCCTACATTGTTATCAAACCTAAAATCATATAGATTTAGGCATGTTATCAGTAAATACTGTCTTTCCCGAGTCGCCAAATTTTGCGAGTAATATATATATTTAACAATTTTAGTTTTTAAGGTTTTTATCTTAAAGCAAGTGTTTGTTCTATAATTTCTTTTTCAGTTTTTTTTTCAAAATAGACAAAATACTTCTCCAAAACCTATTTATATAGCGGGAAGGTCTTCCGGGTTAGCCAACAAGAAAAAGGTCTATTTAACAGATGAGACAGTAGTTCAAATGTGTTCTACGAGTTAAATAAGAATTTCTGGCTGAATTAGGTATACCTGTGACTACCGAAGTTTAAAAAAGAAACATTTTGAAAATTAAACAGACTGTATTACAGAACAATTAACAAAGAATTTGGATGTTAGGTCAAATTTTAATTTTTCTACATTTTACATTGTTTTCGGAACAGTTGCCTAAATAACACTGATAACTATCCACTCTTTGTATCGGTCGAACCTTTTTAAACGAATTTCCATGAAGTATAGCACTTCCCTTCAGTTTATAATCCAGTGTCGGTGTCTTCTCACTTCCAGACTTTCAGAGAGATTTAGGTTGGCTCCGCCACCGATTCACGCCAGTACTAGTGTTGTCAATCAGTGTGCAAGGCACGAAGATTCTAAGATTTTAAAGGTTTATTCCATAATTAGTAGGGGTGCCTTATAATATTTTAACACAAGAATCTTCTCTTTCTACAATTGCGACAACAACTGTAAAACTACATATCTATGCGTGCAGAGAAAATGAAACTTGGGATGGTATCCAAATGACGAAATAGTATAAAATGGTTATAAGTTATTAATAATCAAATTAAGTTAAATTATGTTGACGGGATGGTAGGACTATCCTATGGTTTTACATGATAATTATACCCCCGCTTAAAAAGTGTGGGGGGTATATAGTGATAGGGGTGTCCGTCCGTACTTCCGTTACACCTTAGGGTATCTATCTCTTATCCGCAACTCCTCCTAAACCCTTCAATGGATTTTCATGAAACTTTCACACAAATGTAGATGTGCACCTCCTATTTAAAAATTTGATCCGATGGATTTTTTTTATGTGGGGGAAGCGGGGATATTTTTGTGAAATTGTGGCTCACAGTTTTTCTAGTTATTTAATTGTGATGTTATTATACAGTACAGACCTGTCAAAAGTTTATCACTAAACCTAACGAATACGTGTCGAATCGACAGCTTGTCTCGGCCCTGAGTTACCTTTATCTCAGCATCTGCTATCTATCTCTCTGAAATATGTTTTGGTCATTAGCAATTTATATCCGCAGCTGAGTTTCGAAGTTTTTGCGTTAGCTGGTGTTAAATTTTCGACAGGTCTGTACTTTACATGTCTCAAGGCAGAGAGTAAAAATCTCTCACAAGGAAACTCTGTATTTATCTATCTAAAGCCTGGTTACTCGGATCTCAACTTCTCAACACCTGACTGTTCTCTGTTATTTATTTGTTATTTGCCATCTTGTTACATAATTAAATTCGTTTTGTAATGCTATAGCAATGTATTGTTTGCTTTTTGCAATAAAGTATTATTATTATTATAATAATAACAGAAGAACTATGTAAAATCAACAAGTCTTTATACTTTTGTTTTGACAAAATATATAATATATGTTACTTACAAAATGTAAGACAAAGAATAACAATATTTAACATTAAAACATAAAAATAGAATAGTCACAACTTTAACCTTAGCGTGTTTATATATTTTAATACTTCCAACCGGAACTGTTGGTTGATGAGTGTGTATATAATTGGGTTAGCAGCGTTGTTGATATAAAATAAACGGTTCAAAAAATATTCAAACGCTACCTGAAAATCGTCTTTATTTGTCCAAAAACTGGGATCGATAATTCTTCCAATCCGTATGATCCAAAACGGTAACCATGACAAAAAGAATACTGCAGTCACTAAAAAGAGAATTTTTGCAGCTTTAAATTTTGTAGATAATTTTCTGCTTAACTGTTCCTTTGTTACAGTAGTATGCATCATGGCTGGTTGTTGCCTGTTTCTTTGAGGTGGAGTAACTATGAATAGCCTTGTATTTATTTGTTTATTTTTCATAACTGACGAAGAAGGTAAGCCTGAGTCTGACGATTTCTGTTGACTTGAGCCTTTCTGTTCGGATTGTTGTAGTGCTAGTCTACGTCCCAAGGATGAACCATTTGGTGTTTCATTTTCTGTCTGTGTTCCACTGGCTGGTGATACCCGGCCTATTGTCTTGTAAGCCGTGTATGCTACTCTTGAATACAAGATGGACATTGTAACTACAACGGACAGAAACCCAACTAACATCAAAGAACGGAAAACATTAGCGTCCATAGTACTATCCCACTCATCACTATAATCACAAATATAACCCTTCAGATTGTGGCCTTTAAAGGAAACATTGATAGTTCTTGTACCATAAAATGCCAGTAGAGGAAAGCTTATAGCAATACCAAACACAAAATCAAACCCCAAATGGTACGGAGCATTCTTTGAGGACTTTGCAAACTTTAACGGCCGACAAATGGCATTGTACCGGTCAAGGGCAACTGTCGTCAAGACGAACGTTGACACGGCTAATGTTGAATGTACGAAAAATTCAAAAACTTTACATTTCAGCGTCCATTGTTGATCAAAGTTGTTAAACATCTTCATGATAATATACGGATGTATCACAACACAGGCAAATAAGTCCAGAATGGCGAGTATGATCATGAAGTATTTCACACTTGTCCTTGAACGTTGACGGATGTACACAAACAAAACAATAACGTTTCCTGGGATACCTATCAACATGAGCAAACACATAAACACAACACTCGGTAATGCAATCATCCAATGTGCTCTGTTGGCCTCACAGATCAAACTTTCCCATGATTCCACTGTATCGTTACTATGGAAACTGTCTTCCGTGGTGTTCATTTTTTACTTATGTCTGAAATAAAAAAACCATTAGATTTAATTTTGAGACATGTATATCTCGACGACAGCAAATTAATGCAAACTTTTTTGTCATGTGCTAAATTTGAATTTTTATGAAAATAATGCATTATGTTCTAATTTTGAATGCATTATTTTAATAAAAATTCAAAATCAGCACATGACATTTGTAATAAATAAGATGATGAATCGCACCTTTTTAAGGTTGACTAAAACTTTTATCATTTCCATTTTAATTGGAGTTGTTCATCTAGTCAGTCATGATGAAATCTCCATTACATAAATTACATTACCAATATAATAAAGTTATATGTAACTAATTTGAAAACGTTAAAAACATGAACATTTAAAAAAAAGGAACCGTTTTAGATAGCATAAATCCCCAACAGTTATATCCTGCATTTTAAATTGTTATTTTATATAAAATAGAGATCAATTCAGGTTTGAGCATCGATTTGAAATTGAAATTAAATAATAAATTTATTAAACACACTAAAAAAAGATTTAATTATTCCCTAGACATTGAACTAATGACTGTACATGATTATGTTTGTAGCTGAGATGGCCAAAACAATATAACATCAAAAATAGAAATAAACGGCAAAGGCCGAAATGACAAAATATATAAATTGATTTTTATTCATTTATTTATTTATTTATTTATTTATTTTTTATTTATTTATTTATTGCATTTGTCATATATCATTTTTTGAATTTAATCATAAAATACATTCAAAAAATGGTATATGACAATGTCATATAACATTTTTTGAATGTATTTTATGATTAAATTCAAAAAATGGTATATGACACATTTTTAACAATTTGCAGCTCATTATTAGATAAATAAACAACGTTTTTTTTCAGAAGATGTCATAATTAAATTTCGTTCCACCCTTCCTATATATTTGACAACAATTATTCTCCTAGACTTTTATCAGAAGTTTGTCTAACTTTGAAATTAAGCAATGTTAAGTCCAAGCATCAGCATCAAAGATACGGACCCAAATCTCCATAATCAAAATATCGCCTGCCTGAATTGAAAAAAATAAACTACTAAAACGATCCTGCTTCAAATTTAGATAAAATAGCGTAAACGAAATAGTTTTTTAAAATCAAATTTCAAAGAAGCGATATTTCAAAAATAAACAATGCATGCAAGTTTTATTTCAGTACATAATTTTAGTAATTTAGTAAGCAAAAAACTGAATTCCTAAAATAATCTAACTGAAATTGTTCTTAAACAAAAATATTATGTATCGCTACTTCTAAAATTTAAAATAACAGAAATTGCTAATAATTTTTATTTGGAAAGCAAAAAATAAAACTTATCCTAAATAAGTAATGCTTACCTTGAAGACAATATAATAATTAATTCTGTTATATACTGATTCTGCTATACCCAGGTGTGTGTATCTATCGTTGAGATCTTCATCTGTGACAATCACTGAATCAGTAACCTGGTTATCAATGATATTGACGTTTTGATGCACATAATTCCCATCAGTAGATGGCGAATGAGATACTACTATGCTGTTTAAATCAAAACTGAATCTTATTCCATTAGATGTTTCAGTAATACACGGAACTGTGATTGGTCAATTTTGAAAACCGTTCTGTCGTTATGTTTTCACCAGCCTTCCCTATCATGCAAGTAATTTAGCATGGATACTTTTGATTACAAATCTATTCTCTTTCTGTTCTGAATCAATAGAATTTAAGATATTATATCTGTTCAATGGTAATTGTCCTCTTGCCGGGAAATGCTCCGTTGAAATCCGTGCTACATGTAGTCAGTTTTTTAAAAACATTCGAAACTAATAATATCTGTCCAGAGTATAAAATGTGGTCTATTTGTAGGGTTTGAAAATACATCAAACGTCCATTATAATGTGGCAAGGTGATTGGCAAATGTTAGACTGTGGAATGGATTAATCTGTTGCCAAATTATCGTTAGCGCCCTTTACAACAGAGACAGATCATAACCACTTGCATAAATATAAAACTAAACATTGTTTATGTAAAGCAAAAAATAATAAATCGCGAGTAAACGAATAGATACCACCATTCACAGCTTTTATTTTGTATGTCACACTATACCAAATATATTTATTTAAAACAAAACGTGTTTTTCACAAATATAAGTTCGTTCAACATGTACTATTAGCGGGTATCAGCAAACAACATTGACCCGCTTGACCTTTATTAGGTATGATCCATCTAATACATTGGTAGTGTTAAGAAGGTGAGTATATCAAATTAAACACCTGTGCTCCCTATACATAGATGTATAGGTAAACAACTTTGACCTGTCTGCTTGACCTTTCATTAGGAATATTCATATAGGAGGGTCCAACTCATAAATAGATAGCGTTAAGATCCAAGTTAATACATACACAAAGCACAGGTTTACTCTATGAGGTGAGTATATCTCATGATGTATACAAAATAAACATATGTGCTCCCTATACATAGATATACTTGGTCCGTGATATATATTTAAATGAAAGGTCAAGCGGACAGGTCAAAGTTGTTTACCTATATTTGGTCCGTAATAAATATTTACATGAAAGGTCAAGCGGACAGGTCAAAGTTGGTTGCCTGAATGGCCGTATATTTATAATTTAGTGATAAACATTAACTTATGTTATAAAACGGTAAATTGGTTAAAACATATAATAGTACAAAGAGTTTTAAAAGTAAATAAATATTCAAGTTATGAATAATGGTGAAAACGATTATTTTCACGATAATGGGTATTTATAAGGATGTGATATTTTAAAAAACATACCGGTCTATGTTTTAATCGCAATCCCTTTATTATATTGTAATATACCACTTTTTGGATGTATTTTCAAAGTTGTATATTACAATATTGCCACATACTACTTTTTAAATGCATTTTATGATTAAATTCAAAAAGTAGTATAGTACAATATGATGCAATTGGGCTAGGGGATTTTTACCAGCAGAGAAACCGACCCAATAATATCCGATAATACATGTTAAAATAGTTGCTATAAAAATTTCCTGAAATGTCGAACGATAGCAGCCGTAACATATGATTACTAGTATATAGTAAATATTATACAACAACATAAATGGTTAAAAAAATCCGTAAGTTGGCTTCTTTATTTGTTAACGAGACCATCGATCATGCTGATAGAACATTTAAAATCTCTATCGTGTATGAACTGTCGCATGTTTAAATGTGTTTACAACACCTTGCCTTTACTTTGAGTGATGTACGGAGTGTTTTAATCAGCTGTCTTAGAGTAGCAGTAAATAATGCAGGTATTACAGCATTACGATAACACAAAAACAATGATTTCTAATCATGTTTAATGGTTGTCATGGATTAATTGTGATATAAATCATGTAATGTGTTCCTAGTTTAAAAGTCAATGACATAGTTAGCTTAAGATGGCAAAGTTTAGTAGGGAACATGTCAGAAAAAACATGTATTACTGTAATAAACTACATCTTTATTATTTTTATGCCGGGGGTGAAATCCGTTTACGCCATTTTAGCGTCCTTTTCCGCCACAACCTATTTGCGCCAATATATCATTTCCGCCACCAACTTTCTAAAAATCCTAAATCTTTTTGCAACAATGTGGAATCCAACTGCATAACTAACCATAATTTTAACTTTCGTCCTCCTTTATCCGGGCTGGGAACAAATAAATAAAATCCACAAATAATTTTAAATCGTTCCGCATAAAATTAAATATTTCGCCGATACACACTGCGAATATACAATCAACGTTTATATAATTGGCTGGAGCTTTATTTATCACACACACGTAGTCGCGGAGACTGATTTCACCCTTTAGATATTTTTATATTTTATTACAGAAAAGCCCTCTTTCCCGGAGTTATGCCGACTCCTGACTGCATCTGTATTTGTACTTAGCTTGATGCATGTTGTAGTCTAAAGTTTGAAACAATTACCCTTTAACATTTATAACATGAATTATCTTACAGGTAGTCTGGCGCAAATGACCTGCAGATTCTGGCGGAATTAAAACACCAAAATTTAAATTAGTGGGGTGGGTGTGTAGAAATGTACTGAGTAACAGATAGGGCAATCACAAACGTACCTCATGCAACGTTAACCACAGTAGACCTAACGTAAGAACACACAAACCATACATGACTCTAGTATTTCCTTCATATGCTAATTTTGATTTTTTATGAAATAATACATTCAAAAGTAGCATAAAAATTCTAAAGTGCCACATGCCACTTCTGTCAAAGGTAGTATCTATGGTGTATTTTCAAAGATTTTTTTTTCATTTTAACCAGATATTATGAGCAGTTTTATTAAATAAAGACACGAATTGAATGAATGGACCTTGAACCTGAAGAAACAGACAGACGCAAGTTTATGGTCCACCTTGTAGAGGTGATGGGATATGATGAGTAAAGCCATTTTATTCCGGTCAAATGATTCATACACAGCCTGTTTATTGGTTGCTAAAGTACCAAAACATTCTCTGGTCAACCTCATTCGAGCTTCTGTGATGTTATTAGGTTGACTTTGACAATCTTTTCCATACCATCTTTTAGCCTACACTGATACTTCTTTTTCATTTTTATTCACTATTTTGTTAAATTAATGTAAGCCTATGGGAAAACAATTGTAGAATCTGGCTATCATGAAACAGTCACGAACGCACCACAAGCTAAGTAGACCTAACAACACAACATCAAAATCAGACAATCAACTATGCGCTATATACACAGAAATTAGATAAAGCGAAAACAATTAACAAGAAGCATCAAATATCATATATATATACACTAATTAAGAATCCCAATAACTTTGTCGCTGTCGTCTGCTGATGATTGACAACTGACACCATTTTATTAATTTTTTGTCTGTGTTGTTATGCTGTCAAGTTCCTGCTACTCTAGCCATTTTGATTAAATGTATTTGTTTTATCTGTTACTATGGTAACAAATTTAACGACGCCTTAGTTACAAGTAATCACAGTAGTGCAGTGTTTTGAAAACAAACGTTTTTCAAAATTTCTTATGAAGTGTAAATACCCGCCAACCACTGAATCAGTAATACAAATTTTTAAACATGTATTTTGTATTTACACAAGTTTTAATTGTTATTAAGCACAAAATATGGGATGCATCAAAGCTACCTTTCTCGAAATAACCCGATTGTATGAATAGAAATGTTTATAACGTAATCTTGTTGTTTGCACACGGCATCTCTTCTGTCATATAATATCTATCAGAGAATTTAAATTTCCCAAACCGCATTGCCTACACAGCGACACAAACATTGCGCATTGAGGCAAGGCTGTTGTGTTGCTTGTAAATCATTCACAAAACAAATACATACTCAATGTGGTTAAATGCAACAGTAATGAAAATATATCTGACACAAACATTGATACGAGACTTGTCTTTATAAGTTTCTTATATGAACACCTACGTTTTACTTCATATAAAGCATGGTAAAAGCCAAATATGGCAAAACAAACTATATACCATTAGCTAATCCGTTTAGAGTTGGAGAAGAGAAATATAAGTAAGACAGAAACATATTGCACAATGTTACGACCATGACAAATACCAATAACTCTTCGTTTTCATTTGCTATTTCAAACGCTTCTCTTACCGACATTTCACAAATGAAGTCGGTTAAAATTGATTGAATAATTACATCACCAATCCCACCCGTATACTGTCACTAGTTCAGCGATGACAACATAGGATTTATATAGAAAATACGGATGATTTATATGTTTATTTGCGGTGCAATTTTAATTGTCTGCCCTATTTCTTTTGCAAAATTTATTTCAAAATTGTCTTAATTCTATTCCAAAGAAACGGTTTTAATGCCAGACAATAAATTTTAAAAAGATTTGTAGAAAATGTTCTAAAAAGCAGACAATGATTTTTAATGCAAAAAATATTTCACAAACAAGCAAACGTTTTTAAAAATATTAACAGAAAAATAATCAACAAAGAAAATATACTGATTAAATCACGATTTTTAACATAAACTGGTGACAATACTTTGACGTATAATTGAGACATCACCATGACAATAAATTCTATATTTCAGAGACTAAAATCATCTTGTTAAAATTTTATGTTTATTTTCGAACACTAATAAGCGAAGCGATATCTTACAGCGGAAATAGCTGAATTTATTATCCGTTAGCCAGCTTATTTTTCTTGTGCCTGAGAAACCGTTGCATTTCAATATCTATACTTTATCGGGTGCCCTAGTCTATGACCATTTTTACAAACAGTGACCAAAGCTTTTTGATGTGTACGGATTACTTTGATTCAATCCTATCAAATGTACAAAAATATCCTGGATTTGCTCTACGTAGTGAAAAAATTGTTGTTTTTTTCTAATGTCATATACCACTTTTTGAATTTAATCATAAAATACATTGAAAAAGTGCCACTTTTGAAATTCATATACCACTTTTTGAATGTATTTTATGATTAAATTCAAATCGACTATCTAAGTTCCATAAAACAATATAAATTTAATATTTTTCTTTGATATGTAAAATCCATATAACATATCAAAAACAAATCATTTCTTCTGAAATACAATCTATCAGTTTAAAGAATTGATGCAAATATGCATTTTAATGTTCACACAACACAGAACCCTGGTCTACATCTATCTTGTGAAGTTGAATTTATGTATGTGCACGGTCATTTTCCCAAAGAAATATATGTATTTTTGTATATCATCGTAGGATATTTGCGTGGGTTATAAGTGTCGTTGGCTATACAGCAATATTGGTGTAAGCACTTGCAACAAAGTCCACTTACATAAAACTGCGAAAAAGTTTAAGTATTCCGTATCCGTTTTTCCGCATAAAATAAATGTCACTAGATATGGTAGCCAAAAATAGGGTGCTTTCTTAATTCTACGACAAAGGTCATGGGTTCTAAGGCCACCAACGATCAATGGTCGGAGAACAAATACATGTGATTTTGGTTGTTGGGTGCCTACAATTTGATTTATTACGCCTGGTGGCAAATGTATTTTTGACCTAAAATTGTTCAATTATCATAAATCCTCAAAGTATTTAAAACTGTGTCTACTATTCCATATAGCGATCGTTTGACCATTTTGATCTTTGTTTTATATTTTGTTCAGTTGTCAGAACTAATAATATTTTGCCATAGAGGATCTGAAAATGTATTTTAACATTCATTGAGGTCAATATTTTCAAATACCTTTGTATGATTACTCAATTACGTGTTATGCTATGTAATGCCGGAAGGACAGTCGCCTCTAATGGGGGCGGGGGTTCTTTCATTGACGTCTAAGTCCGAGCATGTACCCCCACGTCCAAGCCCGAGCAAGTACTCCCTTTCTGTTACTTGTATATGGATAAGTTATTATAGGATACTAATATTTTATAGGGTACTCACATTTACGCCAGGAACGCATGACTGATGGCTGTTTAATGCCTGAATACAACCACGGTGACTTCCGGCATCGGCACACGAAAAACATGAATGTGTTCCAAAAAGGCCACCTAAAATAAAAATGATATACATATTAGAAAATTGTGCCTTTCTTTAAGAACTAGCGATCATTTTTACACAAAGATTCAGGATTAACTGGGAGAACTGCATTTAATAAAAAAAATAAATAAACAGACTAATCCATGTCCAAATCACAATCCCAAATCCAAAAAAACTTAAAAAATTGACAAATTAGGTTAAACACACTTCCACCAGAGGAACCATGTCATCATATTTTCATTTCATAAGTTTCGTCAAATTCGGAACATACCACTTCAGTTATAATTTTTTATCACATTATGCAACAATATTAATATCTAATAGACGAATTACTTGCCATTTAAGAAATCAAATCACCATTTTGAAAAGAAATTATGACTTACCTTGACAATTTCCAAATTTACTATCTGCCAAACTTGTCAACGCCGTATCCTGGAAATTCTTACATACTGCATTTTGTAGTGTAACCTTTCCAACTCTGGTATTTAGCCACTGTCTGAACGCTCTTGTCTCACAATCACATTGTAATGGATTACCAGTAAAAGCACTACAAAATATATTGAGAGTTATGGTTCTTGAATACGATGGCAGTGAAAATTTTCATGGATGTATTTTAGTATAAAAACTGTTTGAATGAAGACTGTTTAATGTATATTATTAACATCCATAATGCATTTTTGTTGGATAAACAGTACTTAAAATTACCATGTTGTTTGCAGCTGATTGCCTGATTATTTCGTTGAATTTTCAAGGTATATTATATAATTTTAAGTAGTTTTGGTTATACTAAATAATTACAAGTCTGAACTAATCAACTGCATTGAGTTTTACCAACTTCAAAATAAAGGACAGTGTGCACTAACATATATTTTTCTTTTATCATTATCTTATGTTTTCTTTAATATTGTTCAGTTTTACTTTCTTTTTCTGTTATTGCAGAATAAATATTAAAATTCTCAGTTTCACATACACTTTTTGACATCTGGACAATACTCTGAACAAAAACTCATTATATCAAAAACAAACATACAAATCCATGTCCAAAAATTCACAATCCCAAGGCAAAGTAAAAACAATTCAGGTTAAATACGCAGAAATCTACCGGGGAAGTGAGGCCGCGTGCCCCGGAAGGGCAAGCAACTCATGACTATATGTTATTGCAACATACAGAATTACATAATTAATAAGTGTATAATATCCATATACATGTATAATTAAAAGTTGTTTCAATGCCAAAAACATAACTTATCTTCATTCAATATTCAATCTGGTATAGTCGAGAAGATAAATAGGTAATTTTGCTGGTAAAATTATTTTTGTTTCATTATGTCTGAAACAACATAACGTTTATCTTCACATTTTGTCATTGTGTCAAAAACAACATAACGTTTACCTTCACCTTTTGCCATTGTGTCAGAAACAACATAACGTTTACCTTCACCTTTTGTCATTGTGTCAGAAACAACATAACGTTTACCTTCACATTTTGTCATTGTGTCAGAAACAACATAACGTTTACCTTCACATTTTGTCATTGTGTCAGAAAGAAAACATCGTTTACCTTGAACCGTTTGTCATTGTGTCAATGCAAGACACTGTTCACGTAGACCTTTATCATTGTGTTAGATGAGTGAATGTAATTTGCTATTTTAGCATCCTTTTGAATGACAGGCAAATGCGTACAAATGTCATAAGAGATGTCAAAGCATCTAAAGCATTGTTTTCAAATACACTTGAGTTAAACTTACATTTGTACAATGTTTGTGTTATAGGCCTGAATGTAATGTGCTATTTTAGCATACTTTTGAATGACAATAATTGCGAAGCAGTGGCATCAGAGATGTCAAAGTGTCTTAAGCATTGTTATCAAATAAACTTGAGTTAAACTTACATTTGTGCAACGTTTGGTAATGTAAGAAAGGCATCTCGATCAAGTTTTGTTATAACATTGTTCGACAGGTCCCTGAAACAGAGAAAATTAAATTAATTATCACAATTATATTAAACTTTTTCCTCTTAAGTCTGGTTATTGTTTAACTTGAAAGGTCTATGTATGACCTATTTGACATGTTAATGTAATAAAAGCAAGGTTCTGAACCATGTATGACTAGCCGGAATTGTACACTTAAAAATACAGCTTTGTTCTTTAATCTTATAGTAGATGAATATCTAGTCGGTCATTGTCAAACCTTCAATAAGTACATGAGGTAGTCAGTAACTGGACAATGGGACATTACATATACATAATCGAATGTAAGTTTGTTCTGTTTGGTAAAATAAGGCTTAGTAACCACTGGTTGTTAGATCACGTCACTGGATATCATTTTGTCGTCTAGTACACGTCTATAGACTTAAGCTTTTCAATGTTTTCAATACATGCTATTGTTCACCCTGTCTCTTATTATTTGTTTCGTTCTTGGTTTCATGTTTCTGGCTACATTGTCTATTGCCAATTACAGGATTTGATGTCGGTATAGTTCGATTAAACATCATAAACAACACGAAGTGGAACCATAAACAATCGCATAACAAAACATAAACATAAACTATGTTAACCAAAACCTGACTCCTTGTCATAAAAAGCTAGTCATTTACGTAATTGGTAGTAAAATATACGAGAGCCACAATATGTAGCGAGACTTTTCTGCACTTCGTAAAAGAAAAGTCGCATTATATACCAAGACTTCTCTGCACTTGGTAAAGGTTTAGTCATTACCGTTATTGTCCGTAGTTAAGTCGCATCCTGTAGCGACTCTATATACTTACAATGTGTTCAGGTTTGGTAAGTGATAAAATAATCCCGAGTATATATGTGATAATTGATTAGTACCCAGATGTCTGAAATAGATTACAATAGATAATATATATGTAAACGATGTATGGGTGTCAATTAAGGCTTCTTGTACATATCGCGACATATTAGTCTTTCTTAAAATTCTCATAAATGAATTCGTTAATTAGGTGATTATAAATGTCATAAAACCATATTTGTAGTTCTCAAAGCAGTTGAATAACTGGTGAAGAGAAGTATAATTCGAGATATTCCATTATTACATATAATGCATGTGTGACAGACCTTCAAAGGCTTCATTGAAATTCACTTCCTTTTAAATATGAATGTGAAAATTTATATTTTTACTTAAGCGAGTACCAGATTGGTGTCAAAACGTGACTAGATTGCCTTTATAGTTTCTGACAACTTTGGTTTTGTACATTCGAATATACAATGCAATGCAACGTGACCTGATGTTAAATAGCAAAATAAGGAAGCGTCAGGAATCTAGAACATCTAACCAAAGAACCAAACTGTTTTTAAGAGTACTGAAAATTAATTCCAGAAATAGACTGGTAAAACATTCAAGGCCACAATTGCAATAGTTAGGGGACTAGTAAACTACGGTAAAATTACGGAGAATGTCCAAACATCTTACTGAGCGTATATATGCACATGTGATCTTTTTCACTCGAGATTATATACATTGTATTTATACTTACAACAGTCTCAGATTATACATGTAGTCAAACGTCCCCCTCTCTATACTGGATATCACATTGCTCTGTAAATATCTGTAAATAGACATAAATAATTAGTGTTACTACTGTCATAATCAAAAACAAACATAATAGTCCATTTCCGAATCACAATTCAGAAGAACAGTGAAAACTTTGGAACTAACAAGTCAGGTTAGAAACGTGGACTTTCATCAGAGAAGTGAGGCTTGGTGCGTGCTTGATACCATTTTTGACTTTAACATTTAATGCAAATCGTATATTACAATTTGCTACTCTTTAATGCATTATTTTATATATAAAATTAAAAAATAGCACATTACACTACCATTTGTCGTCTGTTACAGATTGGAGAATTTATTCAACAGGTGCAGTGTTTAGTCTTGTTTTTGCATGCATTGATATAATAAAAGTGGTAAAATACTACATGGAAACCATCAGACACATAATAGTACTAGTTACACATACAAAGACGGCGGTATTATTTGCTACATTTTTTTTCAAGAACATAGTGTTGTCCCGTGTCTATGCAAAAAAAGAAACCACGATATATTCGTGACCTATTAAGAACCAATGTGGCAAAATGTTAAAGGTTGATTACCTGGAATAGATTGTTCGATAAAATGTGTAAGTACCAAGACTTCGGACGTTACCATTATTTCAAATGTGACGGTTGTAGCTACCTAAACAGGAGGTGTTTGCCCTTCCGGAGCACCCGGACTTACTTTCATTATAAAAATTAACGTGTTTAACCTAATTCGCAAGTTTCAAAATTTTTACTTTGCTTTTAGGGTTTTGAAATGTATTGGTATGTTTGTTTTGGATTAAAATACAGTTTTAACAATCGGGGGTATCAAAATGGAATCTTGACATATTACTTTATACCTTTACAAACGTGAATAAAATATTTCTGAGGCTTATAAACGAATCAAAAATATTTTATATAGCCAATAATGTGTCAAATGTCATTGCTAAACCAAAAAACTTTGAAATGAATTATGTTCATTTACGTTTGTGTCAAGGTTTTCGCAGAAGTACAAACAATTAATCGCTTCTGGTTGGATTCAATTTTCAAAACCAATTAGAGAACTTAAAAAACAATGATTCTGGAAGGTAAGAAGAGGAAATGAGACAGTCAAAATACCAATTATACAAGACTGATCTACTGTTAGTAAAGATATACATTACAAATTATTAGGAATTATTTCTAATTTTAAAGTTAGTATATGTACTTTGAATCAGAATTTATTTGTCGTCTATCCGATTAATTTGAGATAACAAAGCACCCGTCTAGATTCATTTACAAAATTAATAAACTGTTTATCAAACAGATATATAATACATATTTGTGGTTTAATAACTATGTCCTCAATGTGAGGGAAACATGGCGACATTTTTTTGCTCTAGAAATCGGCCAATATATGTACTACTAGTAGTCAGTTGCACTGGGCTACAGTATAAACTGGTCCTTCCTACACCATTTGAACTGGAGTAACTACAATATGGACCTTCCACTGGACCACAACACAAAGAGGACCTCGGTAAAAAGTGGACCTTTCTAGTACCTAGATACTGTTAACAGTACAAAGTGATTTTTCCTATATTGTAAATGGACCCTGGACCATGACACAAAGTTTACCACGGTACAAAGTTTTGTCGTTTTGGTAGTTGACCTACCACCATTTGACCTGGACCACAGTAAAAATTGGATCTACTGTAAATAGAGGTGTATTACAGTACAAAGTGTTTCTTCCTACAATAACTACCAGAAAATAGACCACAATGTAAAGATACAAAGTGGGCCTTTCTACTACCATTCGACCTGGGCCACAGTGCAAAGTGGACCTTTCTAGTACCTAGATACTTACAGTGTTCGCATATCTTTATAATCTTTGAAGTGGCTAGAATTGAGTGATCGTATCTGGTTGTTGTTGAGTAATCTGAAAAAGAAATCAATAGAATTGAAATTAAAACATGATTTTCAAACTTATAAAAACAATGAAAATGAAGAAAGTTTATAACTTAAACACGTGTACCTGACAAGAACCAACGTAACCAAGAACAAGTCACAATACAAATAAATGAAACAAAAAGTTAAACAACCAAAAACAAGAAAGGGCAAAGACATATTTTGACAACATATTATAAACCGAAAATTGTACAGAAAAATACCAGACTTGATTATTAAACAATGTACTAGTTTGTATGCATATTATATACACATACTGTGCCGATATGTAGGTAAATTGGCTAATTTCAAGTTACTTTAGTGGCCGTGTTCAGATTTTAAAAAACAGTGAGATAGGTTTGGTCTCATAAATAGACTTTAATAACTCGTTGTAAAATAAGGGGGTTGGTTTTGCCCTCTTCGAATATTTGCCCCTCTTGTAGTGCCTTAACCATATTAATGAACAGTTGATGTCCAAAAACCTTTGGAGTTTTATAATCATTAGCGCCAACTTATGTCTTGTTCCATCTTTTCTTATGTGTCTCGTGTTCTTGGTTGTACTGGCTAATGAAACCGAAACGCATTTTAACTACAAAACGCTATATATAGTAAAAATCAACTGTTAACAATTACATCCTTAAACTTGATAGGACAGTATTTCTGCACCTTCGCCTATAGCATGTATAGTCATTATATTGGATATCAGTACTGATACTTAATTTTATCAATCTGCCATATACCTTTTTTAAATGTAATCATAAAATAAATTCAGAAAATGGTGTATGATAAAGCAACATAATAAAAAACAAACATACCAATCCATGCCCTAATCACAGTCCAAAAAAGGTAAAAACTTTAAAAACAGGGAAGTGAGGCCAATTGCTCAGGAAGGACAAGCACATCTTATTCATCTATCTTTATTCGTCACGTGTAAAATATTAAACAAGAGGCCCATGGGCCTTAACGCTCACCTGAGGAAGAGTACATATCTTATGCAGAGGTTCAATGGTCAATGACATTAATAAAAGAGAATATCAAAATTTTCAGCAGTAAGGGCCAATAATATGCAAGTATTTTTGCAAATTAATTATAATAATTACTATATAAGTATGCTATATATAACATATTTAAAGTCTAGCTACAATATATTATTTATAAACAGCTAAAACATCTGTATATTAAAATGAGCATTAGGCTAATACCTACAATATTCCAATATACATGCCTATACAAAGAGTTTATAGTTTTTGAGATAATTAACCATTTAAGTATTCGTTTGCATCTATGACCTTGACCTTTGAACCTATGACCTTCATTCATATATCAAAGTGACTGTTGTGCAAATGGCTACAATATTCCAATATACATGCCTATACAAAAAGTTTATAGTTTTTGAGATAATTAACCATTTAAGTATTCATTTGCATCTATGACCTGACCTTTAAACCTATGACCTTCATTTATATATCAAAATGATCATTAGGCCAATACCTACAATATTCCAATATACATGCCTATACAAAAAGTTTATAGTTTTTGAGATAATTAACCATTTAAGTATTCGTTCAATTCTATGACCTTGACCTTTGAACCTATGACCTTCATTCATATATCAAAGTGACTGTTGTGCAAATGGCTACAATATTCCAATATACATGCCTATACAAAAAGTTTATAGTTTTTGAGATAATTAACCATTTAAGTATTCATTTGCATCTATGACCTGACCTTTAAACCTATGACCTTCATTTATATATCAAAATGATCATTAGGCCAATACCTACAATATTCCAATATACATGCCTATACAAAAAGTTTATAGTTTTTGAGATAATTAACCATTTAAGTATTCGTTCAATTCTATGACCTTGACCTTTAAACCTTTGACCTTCATTTATATATAAAAATGATTGATAGGCCAATACCTACAATATTCTAATATATATGTCTATGCAAAAAGTTTATAGTTTCTGAGATAATTAACCATTTAAGTATTAGTTTGCATCTATGACCTTGACCTTTGAACCTATGAACTTCATTCATATATCAAAATGATTGTTGTGCAAATGCCTACAATATTCTAATATACATGCCTATACAAAAAATTTAGTTTTTGAGATAATTAACCAGTTAAATATTCGTTCACAGCTATGACCTTGGCCTTTGAACCTTTGACCTTCATTCATATATCAAAATGATCATTAGGCCAATACCTACAATATTTTAATATACATGCCTATACAAAAAGTTTATAGTTTTTGAGATAATTAACCATTTAAGTATTTGTTCACGTCTTTAACCTTGACCTTTGAACCTATGACCTTCATTCATATATCAAAATGAGCGTTAAGCCAATACCTACAATATTCCAATATACATGCCTATACAAAAAGTTTATAGTTTTTGAGATAATTAACCATTTCAGTACTTGTTTACATCTGCAACCTTGACCTTTGAACCCATGACCTTTATTCATATATCTAATTGACCATTGTGCCATTACCTACAATATTCTGATATACATGCCCATACAAAAAATTCATAGTTTTGCAGATAATTAACTATTTTGGTATTCTTGGACATCTGTGACCTTGACCTTTGAACCCATGACCCTGATCTATGTATCAAAATGATCGTCATGTCAATACCTACAAATAACTGAAAATCCTACACCATTATCACAAGAAATGTTTAAAAAAATAGCATTTTTATCAAAGGTCAAAAACTGGGACATGACCTTGACCTTCGACCTTGACATCAATTGGAAGAAAATTGCAAGACAAGATCAACAGTGAAAACTCCATACAATTATCTTCAGCCGTTATGAAGTTATAACAATAAATGTCTCATTTTAAAAATTACGTAATTTTACGCAAAAAACGCGTAACCTATTTTTCGTCCAATTTTCATGAAAAACACAATTTTAATGTTCCCAGGTATGCCGAATCCAAATATCCAATCAAAATTTGCCTGCACCTTTTGGTTTCAGAGAAGAAGATTTTTTTGTCTTTTTGCTATTTTTAGTAACAGCCGCCATCTTGCTGGGCGTGGCCAAACCCCGAACACAATTTTGAAAGGCTGTTACCTAGGCATGATAATCACCAAGTTTCATCAAATATGGCCCAGTAGTTTCGGAGGAGAAGATTGAAATGTAAAGTTTACACACGACACACGACGGACGACGGACGACGGACGACGAACGACGGACGACGGACGAAGATAGATTGCAATAGCTCATCTGAGCCTTTGGCTCAGGTGAGCTAAAAATGTGGAGACAAATCGAAAATATGTTTGTTTATAAAGGAGAGTTATTGCTTCTCATTTACCATGACATGACATATAAAACGATCTTTCTTTGTTATAAGCATGTGTGTGGGCTTTTATTTTGTTACAATAAGGTTCAGCTAAAATATGAATACTTAAATAAATGATGAATTTTAAAACCCCTAAGTATTAAAGATGATTATTTAGTTGTATCGTATGATAATTCAATCTTTCCAACATGCAACCTCCAACTCCTTTTTTCCAGGGTTGAACAGTAATTCGTCACTTTGATAATCAAAAATTATCTAGATTCTATAATTAGCCCCATATTCCCAAAGCATTACATTCCCAAACTTGATTTAAATGTTTAATAAATTATTTTTAAAAAGCTTTACAAGTACTTTTATTTCACAAGACGATTTTAGCTGATTTTCAAAGGCACATGTCACCATTACCCTCAGAACCTGTTTGGTGACTTAAGACAGCAATGCATAGGGATCAATTTCTGAACAAATATTCTATTTTGACATATGAATACCTATCATAAGAATGTCGTATTCCTTTGATAAAATATATTTTTTCTAAACAATATGTGCATTAAATAACTCACTAACTTTTTCTGTCAACAATTATGTAACTGGAAGCTGACATTGGGTGTGTTTAGTCAGACCTTTTCACATGCAACTTTTTACAAAAAAGTCCGTTTGAACAAATATTTGGGCATGTCTTTTTTAGAATTACAGATTTTGTTAGAAATGTTGGTATTGCATAACCAGAAAAATTAATAGAAGTGAAAAAAAAGAATGACCCGAAACTTAACTACTTTAAAATGTTTAATGTTATACCCTTTTGTAGGTCAAATTTATTGCAATAAATATATCATGTCAATAATGCTGCTAGCTTGTTCGGAACCTTTTTTAAAAACAAAAATTTGGTTACTAAGTAACCCGATGTTTTATTCTTACTTTTGAACTATGAATGACAGAAAATTTAATCACAGTAACTAAACAAAATGTAATTTGCAAGTTAAATATGTGTGGTATTTTTAACTGGGATAAAACTAAATTAGAACTTTTTTGTTATTTTGAAATACCTATATATATATTCAACCTGCCATTAACATTTTTGTTCAGTAGTCGTACAATTACTGAATACGTAAATCAAACACGCAATGGCTGATGTGTATGCTGAAGAAAATTGCGATGGTTTCAATACACGTAAAGCATAAAGGCGATTTTAAAATTTATTTTAATATTGGTGAATCAAAACAAATTTTCAAGATTGGAGAGAGAACTAAATATTGAACCAGTAACTGGATATTAGATAAATAACTTCAAGGTTGAGAGACCTCTTCATCGTGAAAGGTTGAATTTTTTTAAACGGCAAATAATGGTATCAATAACGTTAGTACAAAGAACGGCTTTGTAGGTATGTTAAGTATAATTGACATATTTTATTTCATTAGGTGAAATTCAAACCAAATAATGGTCTGGCATGAAAACAATCGTTATGATGATATCAATGAACGGTTTTATTTTCTATAAAGTGTAATGTGTCATGATTAAACTAGCGATAAGAATTTATCACGAACAAGTTTTGTCGCTACCACGCAAGCATACAAGCACGCAAACTTGTCATCTTGAAGCTGAGGCTGTTCTGGAATGTTTGATATTACTGGACCAAAGATACTATACATTAAGTGACAATTCTATTTAAATGACATCGTAATACCATTGTCACGTGAATTGTCATTTACCAAGTTGAATGTACCATTTTATGTAGAAATTCCAATTTAGCATGTTGCCATATACTATTTTCGAATTTAATCAAAAATACATTCAAAAATTGTATATTGTCAATATTGTATATTGATACAATGTTTCTGTGCAAGGTATTAGGTCTTACATACAAAACATTATAACATGATGGGTAAACATGGTCGTATTTATCTATATGATGATCTTTTTCACAGGCCTTGTCCCTTAATATGAATGCTTTCAGAAAAAAAGTTGGTTATGGTATCAAAGAAAACTAGGATTTTTCGTGAGCTAGCTGGAAAATCTGTACACACGTGGCACTATCAAAACAACAGCTTTCAAAAATATTTTTATGAAAAAAAATGCAAAACAAAAAGATTCACCGAAAATAAGCAGGCGTGGACTATTTCATATTGAGCGTGATGAAAATGCTAACCATCAAGTAGGTATTGTCTTAACATACATGTAGTTATATCACTGGAGCCAAACAAATACAGGATTATAGTATGACGTTTTTAACACATTTACACGTACTTTCATCGGAATATCTGTTGGATATACCAAGACATCCAGGATTATAATGTGACGATGTACTTTAATCGGATTATCTCTTATTTACGGGTACACTAAAACATGTAGGATTATAATGTGACGTTTGTAGCACAGTTGCACGTACTGTTGTTGGATAATCTATAATTCGCGGGTGTACTATACGCTTTCTTACACCCCAGACATAAACATCCATAAAAAGGCAATAAAAGACATCTTAATCCTTCAACCCATACACCGCCCACGGTTGTTGTCGTCTGCTGTTTGTTGCTTTGACTACTGACAACACTTTTTTCGGATGTATATTGAAATTGGAACGTAATGACATCATATAACCCATTATACGGCTACCTTTAATTTTGCTAACAGACACGATTGTGTACATAAAATAACCAATTTTGTGCATGCGACTGTCACATGAGGTTCCAAAGAACGCCGGAATACGATGGAACGCCATAACAAGTTTTAACATTGAATATACAAAATAAACGTAATGTAATGGAATCTATAGTGCAGTGACGTTAAATCGTGTTTATTTGACTCAGTATGTTGAAGTTCTGGTTCAACATAATGATGTATAATCTTAAAATAATAAAGTTTTAACCTAAGCTCATGATGAGTGAACATTAGATAACGAATTTTTAACTTAACGTAATGATCTAACGACATCGACTATTGATGTAGTAACACCACGTAACAATATGCAGACTGCACAGCACAATTATATCATACATAAGACAGTTATGGCATTCCATAGAATGCAGTTTCTAAAAATATGTCAAGATGTGTCGTGTAATCAATACTACAGAATTGCAGATTGATATCAAAGACAATTGAATATTATGCTTAATCATTTCGTGATATTGTTTCGAGCCTTGACATATCCAAGTATTTGACCTTGAGACGGAAGCATAACTACGACGTAATTAATTAATATGCTATGGGCTGATTGTTTAAAATCTTTTTTTTTTAAATGCGAAGAGGAAACATATTCTCCCGCCTAAAAAATTAGCACTAATTTGTTTTGTCACATTTTACTTGTATCAAAATCGCCAGAGAGAATGTGAAAAACTCGATTTTGAATTTCTAAATGGTAAACGTTTGGTATAATGTAAAGTACATGTATTTCTGTAAATCTCACCGTTATTTGGTAAGTCTGCTTATTTTTACAGAATCATGACTGTTCTGTTACATTATTACTAGTAAACTGCTAAAATACGCCATTTTACACGGAGAATTCGTGTGAAGTCTACACTAAATGATGCTTCGACGGCCACAAAAATGCTGTTACCATTTCGCGTATTCTCTGATTTTCACAAGCATATTACAAACATATTGCAAACTCCTGACAGCTTTCTATGCAATCTTAACAATCACGTGACATATTGTTTTGATGGTGGCAAAACTAAATACAAAATTTGTGATAATTATCAGAAAATATAGTTGACGAACACCTACAAAACTGGTATAATATGTAATGCAAGGTAAAAAAACATTGCCCACAAATATCACCAATGCATAATGTAATCACACTTCATTACAAGGTGATGGGGGAAATATCAAATTTAAACGAACGGTTGGCGATTTGTTTTGATGATTAGTTAGTATCGAGACTGTGTTAAGTGAGCTGTTGTAGAGGTCATTAGTTTACATGATATATTTGTTACAAATATCGGACATGGCGGACATATGTTGGTTCAAGGGGAGGTGTGTCAAAACTGCGTGAAGGTAGCAAAAAGGTATGAAGGTCGCTTATTGATTATATGGATAAATAAAACATAAACATATTGGTCCAATGTCCAAACTACGACCCAATCCCAAAAGCAAAGTAAAATCTTAATGGTAAACATGGAACCTTCCATCAGGGAAGCGAGACCGGGTGCACCTCCTGTTGCTAGGTACATCCGGCAAGTGTAAAATCAAAATTAAAAATGGAAGAAACACTGAACTGTGTATGCCGGGGCATTTAAATGTATCCAGGATAATTTTATAATATTTAATAATTACAACTAATGGACTGGTATCTCTGCTGGTGAACTAAGCATCACTACGGACATCGTTAACCCAGGTAACAGTTCACTGCATTGTCAGATAAACATTGTTAATCAAAACTATCTACCTCGTAAGTTTAAAAGTTCCTAAAAACTATTCAATGCTTAACCGTTCGAAGTACAAATGTATTGCGTTTTTAGTCCTTCCATTTTATTCATTTCAACATCTTGAAAATGTTTTAATTTCTACAATTTTGGCTCGAGCACTACTGATGAGGAATTTTATTGTGAAACTCGTCCAGTGCTGCTGCAAAATAAAGTCAGGTTTAGTAATATTGTAAATACAAAGTCTATATACTTACAGTAAAGATACGTATGGAGGGATGTTCCTGGGTACCTCTGTTAACTGCCGGTTAGAACAATCCACTCTAAGTGAGTGATCTGCCATGACAGCACATTGACAACTAGGGATGCCAGTAGGAGAACAGACATTCTGTACAGTGTTAGAACTTGATGCAGCACACAATACACCTGATGTCACATAAATAACTAAGATAATCCCGTATAACAATAATCCTTGTGATAATCCCTTCCTCATTTTGAATTATCCAGAAGATGCTGACTTTAATGTCGTAAAATTTGAACTTGTTTTATTTTACTTTATATTTTTCTTTTATCCTTCTTAGTAACTTCTTTTCATTTGGCAACAGCAATTTTATCTGCCAATGGAACTTTTGGTTAAGCAGCAAGAACTTCACTAACGTGTTTTAACTAAGTTATGTTCCTTTTAAATGGCCCGATGAAAAATTTCCAATTTAACTGTATATTTGTAAATAAGTTTGTCGTCTATCTATATATCCATGTATTCACGATTTCTGATGTATTCATAATATTTTAAACTGCCAAGAGAATTGTGATTGTTAAATGTTATCATTCACGTATTACTGAATTTAATCCAAAATAAATGATTCAGTTAAAATACTTCAAGAAAAAAAATTATATCGAATATCCAATCTTAATTCACTTTTAAAGTTCTATTTTTATAAATAAATTATTCCTTTGTTACACGAAGTTAGGAAACCTTACCCCTATATATGTACACAGACCTGACACAGGGGTCGTATTTAGGGGTGGAATGGTATTAACGTATACGGTTGGTTTGCCATGTTTTACTTAAATCCGGTGTTCTCTTCTTTTGTTTGCTTAAGAATGTCATCACCTGAAAAAAGAATAAATAAATTTGATAGGTTTTATATCTTATGTGATATAGGCATTAATGAGCTAAGTCATGAACACGATTTTAACAGGTGCCCGTAACATTTTACCCCCTAAATATTGGTCAATTATCTGTAAGTAATGCATTACAATAACACTGGTATCCAAATATAATGCAATGATCATGGTTACTTAACACATATTTAAGCAGGATTTTAAATGACAAGGATTAAAAACTCAGTACAAACAAATGAAGACATAAGAAGGAATCCAAATAAATACTACACAATTTTCTTAAAACACCTGAAACAATTAACAATTCTAAATAAAAACTAGAATATTTGGTAAGGTTATTGCTGAAAAACCACAGAATTTGAAGAAAAAGCAACTACTTTGAGGTTCTAGAGTTTAAATCACATAAAACCGCAAACACCAGGGCCCAGTTGTTCGAAGCTCGATTAATTTAATCAATTGATTAGTTGAAATTAAAATTTTGCATAATTTCATATATATTGTGAACTTAAAGTAGAAATGTCAACAATGAATAAAGATTCCATCAAACTTAAGCACATTGAAATAGAAATACCAATTCCATAGTGATATTTTGATTTTATTCATATTTTAATTTTCAGCTTTACACTGATTAAACTAATCAAGCTTCGAACAACTGGGTCCTGGGTATTTTTGCAAAGAAGTAAAACATTCTTCTGTTCGCTACTGATCAATTACATAGAACAGACAAAAGTTTATGTGACAAGTAAAAGAATTAAATGATTCTGGACACCTTTTTATTTATTTGGAACCGTAGGTTTCCGGAGTTACTGGCCTAGGAGCAATATTTCAACTTCATTCCACAAGCCGCTTATATTTCATGTCATGTATGAAGCTATTTTCTGGAGTGCAATTTTTAAGCAACAAGCATCAATATTTCAAGAGTTACTTGTCCAAAATCATTTAAATCAGAGTGGTTATAGTTTGAACTCATTGGTTGTATCATGCCAATTCAAAAGCAACATACTTGATAAATAATGCCTATAAAGTAGAGAGAAGCCAGGACATTTTAAGTTTCTTGTATCCATTTTCTAGCAACCTACTACAGTAAGATTGGCGCAATTGACCCTTATGCTCATCTCCAATGGAAATGTGTGTTTTGTTAAATGCGTCATTGTTATTGTTGACATCCATAGGTAGATATAGTTGTTAAATGCACCTGTTTATTCATATCAATCTACGTGTGTTTTTCGGACATTCTAAAAGAAGCCATTAAAACTATTTAACCATACGAAAAGTAACAAAGAAAACTATCGGGGTGTGTGATATAGACATTCGTTTTACAATTTATCTACATTTCTTTGTCAGCAGACGATCTCCAAAAATCTAATAAAACCCGGATTAGACGTTAAGATTTAGATATATAAATATTTATAATTCTGGAATTATATACGAATGATAAATAAAATATATATTATCAATTGTAGTTTCGAATCGTAATGCCTGATATATTATTTCATAGATTTAATCAATACTTGTGCATCATTTAATGTCAAATGCATCAAAACATAGTTCAAATAGTTTACCAGCATAAGTACACAGGTAAAATTGCGTTATAATAATTATATGAGCATTCTATACTAAAAATTAAAATTGTCAGTTGTCAATAACAAAACCATGACAACCAAGAAGAAACTATAACAACAAGAACGAAATAATGCATCATATGCCAGATAGAATAAACTCATATAGATGCAACTGATAATTGAACCGCCGACTTTTGACACACTGAAAAAATCTTGCCATGTAGTGTGGTTCAAGTAAATAGCACCTTGCATAAGTTAATAGTGTATGAACATTGATAAGAACTAACATTAGAGAAACAATACACATAAAGCGAGTATACATCTATGAAATTGTTGGCAGAGTTCTCGCTCTGTAAGTGGAAGGTTGTGGGTTCGAACCCCGACCTGGTCTGACCCGCTTGAAGGTGGGTAGTGACTGTTCTTGCGCCAAGCACTCGGCATTACGAAATGAAAGTCGCGATTTAGTCTGGTGGAAAAAAATTGAAATTTCACAATAGGGGGACATGAGTGTTCAAAGCTGGCAACATAGCTGTCTTATATCATCATAGGTTAGGGGTCAAGAATCAACCTGTTGCCAAGCTGATTGACCCTTGGTTTAGTAGATAAAAGGTCAAAGGTCAGATAGTGTTTTTTCCCCAAAAATTAATCTTTATTAGTTTATAGCTGTCCAAATATATACTTTCTGAGATTTAAATATATCAAATAAATCTGTTCTCATGCAATCATAGCATTTCATGTATTTTAACATTGACTAAGAAGCTAATTTAGACTGTTTAGGCTAAAATTTAAATATTTCAATGTTATTTTTCAAAATTCCGACACAAGCTTCAAGATAGAATAAAATAAAATTATACATTCAACATCAAAGCATGAATCAAAATGCTAAAATATAATTCTTTTGTAAATACATGACTGTGATGAAAACAAATATATTGTTTAAACCCAGCTATAATTTGAAATTTATTAAAAGTTTAAAATCAAAGTACTGCAAGTACTGTAATCGGCAAGGCATAGTCACGAGAATCTCTGGAATATATCAGTCACATTTAACGATGTCTTTTCATTCATCAATATCACTATCTGTGGCATTATCATTCAAAGGGTATGTGGTGAGCCCTGGGTTCGAACCCTAGTTGGGTCTGACTAAGACTTGAAATAAGGTAGTGACTGTTCTTTTGCCAAACACTCGGTATTTAGTAACGAAAGTCACGAGATCCTTTGAGAGAGATCTTAAAATCCGATGCCCCGTGCCAAGGCGGGTGTAACATGTTTAGGGACATTTCCTGCACATTTCCTTAAGTTCACTGCAAAGGTCAAAATTTCTGCCACTTCACCTATAGCTGGTGACGTCTTGATATGACTGAAATAAGTAAAAGCCCGTAAAACCCCATGCACTCAATCAATTTATAATTTTCTCATTAAAACTGTGTTTAAGTCAAATCCAGACTCGCACTAACGTAGCTGCCCGAGAATAATCGTGAACATCAGGAAAATACTTAACATTAACAAACTTTAGTTGTAGCACCGGGAAAACGGAAATGCATCAATACATTCGGCGAGTCAGGAAACGCACAAACTGTTTTTATCCATGCGAAAGATAAATGTATTAAAATTGATGTCATTATGATAGATATGACAACTAATCCATAAAAGGTGAAACCATCTATAGAGATAAAAGAGGATCAGATCCCCATTCTGTTAGAAGAATTATTGATAATTAAAATGTCCCTCTGCCATCAAATTGGTAAGATTTTATCAGTCACCAAGAAAACAAATAGGATCTCGTAGTAATCCAAGACACTTCTTAGCTTAGCTGAGGGTATCAGGAGGTCCAACAGACAGCATGTTTAATTCATACAGAGGAAGGAGTGTAACCGTTTTAAAGCTTTACACAAGGATGCCGATACTAGAATTGTTCCCCATGGTGTTGATGCTTACATGCAAGGCTATAAAAGAACAGTTGTTGTCTGTCGTGATACTGATGACTTATTCTTCTGTTGCTTTTAAATGAGGAAGTATGATTCCAGACCGGGACATCTAAAGTTCGTCCCTGTTCATAGCATAAAATTATGTCCTCTGGAGAGGAATAAGCTCCCAGTATTTCATGCAATTACAGACTATAAGACTATCAATTAACTTTCTGGACATTCTAATAAACATTCTGTGTTTCCAGGGAAAACACAGATCTTCTTCCCACTCTTGCAAGAGGGATTTTTCTGAACTTGTGAGTGCAGATGCCTTCATTGAATGTACCTAGCGAGGATTTTTCATCTAGGATGTAAACTGTTCCTCTCAGGGGAAAAGTACAATTGAAAATTTGCTTCCAAAATCATATGCAACCGACCTACATATTCAACGTGCACACTATTAAACTGCTGTTTGGCTGCATTTAGTTATACCTGGTATTTGTTCCAGATCTCCCGTCACCTGTAGAACACAGATGGTGCTAGTCTCACTAACTTGCGTACTGTATGCCTTTCACTCCCAGTGGAGGTTAGTCCATCGACAAAATCCCTCAAGCTGGCTCTGTTCTGCGCAATTTTACCCCTTCTGTTTCAATTCCAGAAACTTGTCTCAAGATGTCTTTTATTCTTGTGTGTTCCATTTCAAAGTTTTGTGATGTTGTTGGCAGGTGTCTTGATGGTGTGACCTATCCATTCCCAATGTCGCTTTTGTGTTTATGTTTCAAAACGACCTTGTTTTGTGATCCACTATAAACTTTTCGTTACTAAATCAAATCTTTCAGTACCACCAGTACTTTGATTTCTTTTTTAAAAAATGGATTTTTATATAAATACTGGCAATATGATTCAGTAAAATTATTTTAACAGAAGTCTTAAGTTTTGTTAAACAATTTCAAATGCACAAATGTGTTTATACTAGTATTTATTTGCCACAATTAATCATATTTGTAAAGGTCAAATTTGTGTGAAAGCCTCTAATCTTAGTTTTCATGGAAAACTTTGAAAATAAGTGACTGAATTAGTTGCATATGACTTTCTTTTAATTTGAAGATACCACTTACATATTTAGAAGACAAAATGTATAAAGGAAACTTCTGTAAGCCATCATGAATTTGTGTATAGGTCAATATGGGCATTTTCCCTTGAACTTTGCACCCATTGACCTTTAGCTGCCCCCACAATGGCCCCTGGGTGAAATCTTGCTTGGCAACAAGCCGATTCTACCAAAGTAAAGTTCAAAGAAGGTTATGACATAACTTGCCACCTTTGAACACGTTGTCCTCCCTACATCGAAAAATAAGCGGTTTTTTCAAAATCCTCTACCAGACTAATTCTTTCGGAAGGGAATTTAAAAAAAAGAGGTACCGTGTCATGGTAGGCGTACCCTGGTGTAAACGCACAGGGAAAATTTCTGCACCTTCTCCTATTGCTGGCGATGTCTCGATATAAGTGAAATATTCTTGACTCAATTACTCAACTCAACTCTTCCATGAAATTATTGATACACTGTCATGATTTCAAACACAGTACGTACCGCCATTACACAAAAGCATTACATAAATGGCTTAATGTATGACATGATGTTAAACCTGACATCCCAATTTTTGTTTTTTATCATTATCATTATTACTATTATATTTGCTGATTTCATACAATTTTTTAAACCATCGTGTGTATAAATTATATGTGAGTAAAAAAAATTTAAAAAAATGTATGACATGATAAAGTAATCGACCGATATCTACATGTATATCATAAACCTTATGTAGGACTTTGATCAAAAGATTTCCTTAATAATCAGTTATATTCGTTTATGTGTTCTGTAAATCTCCCTGTTAATCACTTCAACCTTTCCTTTCATGTATGCTCGAATTTCTTCATTTACAGAGTTAACAGTCATTATTTCAAATTTAGAAGATGGATCAGTCTATTATTTCACGGGAAAATTTGCATATTTGAGAGTACATGAAAACCAGCGAATTGACAGATAATGACATGGAGGGTATCTTTCTTCAAAATCCATAATATGGTTTTGTTTTTCCTTTGTGGCAATGACAGTTTTTTCGACATCCCCGACATTATCTCTATCAGCAGCAATTATATCAACCACACTCTCTCTTTTTATGGCCATTACATCAAAATGGGTATATCAATTGTGCTTTTCGACAACGGACACTTTTTTGGCAAATCGAGTCTTTTTTTGTGCAGCAAAATTAAAACAAGTTGTTTCGTTATAATGTCAACGTTTTGAGATTTCAATTCTTATTTCGTTAGGTAATGTCACCTTCAGACTGTATAATATCATGTTTTCATTATTTTGAGTTTCACATTTCTAGCCACAAGCTACCAAAAGAAGTACACCATGTATATCTCATCTACGGATTTATTAGAGATCTCCATATTGTCGATGCTACTGAAAATGATCGATGAAGTAACACTATAAACCTACGCAATCACCATAACTTACCGTTTCTAGATTTATAGGAAATGCACTATTTTGTAACGGTGACATAAGGAGCAACTGGACTCCAGTTGCATATGTAATGATCAAAATAAATACATGATTCAATGGGGTTAGATTTTAATACAGACAACTGTCTATCAAAAAGGTTGTTATGCCAAAAATGATAGACACTTGAATGTTTGTAATAGTGTAAAGTTTGACAAGGTCACGCATGTTAATGACTTACAATTATATAAAACAAGAAAAGTATAAAGAATAAATGAGTACAAACGAGTATTTAACCAAGGCAACCAAGAACACGTGACCAAACAACAAGAACAGGTGACAACACAACAAGGAGTTCTTGATGATAACCAAAACAACCAAGAACAGGTGACGAAACAACAAGGAGTACATGGTGATAACCAAAACAACCAAGAACAGGTGACGAAATAACAAGGAGTACATGGTGATAACCAAAACAACCAAGAACAGGTGACGAAATAACAAGGAGTACTGGGTGATAGCCAAAACAAACAAGAACACGTGACAACACAACAAGAAGTACATGGTGATAACCAAAACAACCAAGAACACGTGACAACACAACAAGAAGTACATGGTGATAACCAAAACAACCAAGAACAGGTGACGAAATAACAAGGAGTACTTGATGATAACAAAAACAACCAAGAACAGGTGACGATACAACAAGGAGTACATGGTGATAACCAAAACAACCAAGAACAGGTGACGTAACAACAAGAAGTACATGGTGATAACCAAACAACCAAGAACACGTGACAACACAACAAGAAGTACTTGATGATAACCAAAACAACCAAGAACACGTGACGTAACAACAAGGAGTACTGGGTGATAACCAAAACAACCAAGAACACGTGACCAAAAAACAAGGAGTACATGGTGATAACCAAAACAACCAAGAACACGTGACGTAACAACAAGGAGTACTGGGTGATAACCAAAACAACCAAGAACACGTGACGAAACAACAAGGAGCACATGGTGATAACCAAAACAACCAAGAACACGTGACGTAACAACAAGGAGTACTGGGTGATAACCAAAACAACCAAGAACACGTGACCAAAAAACAAGGAGTACATGGTGATAACCAAAACAACCAAGAACACGTGACGTAACAACAAGAAGTACTTGATGATAACCAAAACAACCAAGAACACGTGACCAAAAAACAAGGAGTACATGGTGATAACCAAAACAACCAAGAACACGTGACGTAACAACAAGGAGTACTGGGTGATAACCAAAACAACCAAGAACACGTGACGAAACAACAAGGAGTACATGGTGATAACCAAAACAACCAAGAACACGTGACGTAACAACAAGGAGTACTGGGTGATAACCAAAACAACCAAGAACACGTGACGAAACAACAAGGAGTACTGGGTGATAACCAGAACAACCAAGAACACGTGACGAAACAACAAGGAGTACTTGGTGATAACCAAAACAACCAAGAACACGTGACGAAACAACAAGGAGTACATGGTGATAACCAAAACAACCAAGAACACGTGACGAAATAACAAGGAGTACATGGCGATAACCAAAACAACCAAGAACACGTGACGAAACAACAAGGAGTACATGGTGATAACCAAAACAACCAAGAACACGTGACGAAACAACAAGGAGTACATGGTGATAACCAAAACAACCAAGAACACGTGACGAAATAACAAGGAGTACATGGTGATAACCAAAACAACCAAGAACACGTGACGTAACAACAAGGAGTACATGGTGATAACCAAAACAACCAAGAACACGTGACGAAACAACAAGGAGTACATGGTGATAACCAAAACAACCAAGAACACGTGACGAAACAACAAGGAGTACATGGTGATAACCAAAACAACCAAGAACACGTGACGAAACAACAAGGAGTACATGGTGATAACCAAAACAACCAAGAACACGTGACGTAACAACAAGGAGTACATGGTGATAACCAAAACAACCAAGAACAGGTGACGAAACAACAAGGAGTACATGGTGATAACCAAAACAACCAAGAACACGTGACGAAACAACAAGGAGTACATGGTGATAACCAAAACAACCAAGAACACGTGACGAAACAACAAGGAGTACATGGTGATAACCAAAACAACCAAGAACACGTGACAACACAACAAGGAGTACATGGTGATAACGAAAACAACCAAGAGCACGTGACAACACAACAAGAAGTACTTGGTGATAGCCAAAACAACCAAGAACACGTGACGAAACAACAAGGAGTACATGGTGATAACCAAAACAACCAAGAACACGTGACGACACAACAAGGAGTACTTGGTGATAACCAAAACAACCAAGAACACGTGACGAAACAACAAGCAGTACATGGTGATAACCAAAACAACCAAGAACACGTGACGAAATAACAAGGAGTACATGGTGATAACCAAACCAACCAAGAACACGTGACGTAACAACAAGGAGTACATGGTGATAACCAAAACAACCAAGAACACGTGACGTAACAACAAGGAGTACATGGTGATAACCAAAACAATCAAGAACACGTGACGAAACAACAAGAAGTACATGGTGATAACCAAAACAACCAAGAACAGGTGACGTAACAACAAGGAGTACTGGGTGATAACCAAAACAACCAAGAACACGTGACGTAACAACAAGGAGTACATGGTGATAACCAAAACAACCAAGAACACGTGACAACACAACAAGGAGTACTTGGTGATAACCAAAACAACCAAGAACACGTGACGTAACAACAAGGAGTACATGGTGATAACCAAAACAACCAAGAACACGTGACGAAACAACAAGGAGTACTGGGTGATAACCAAAACAACCAAGAACAGTGACGTAACAACAAGGAGTACTGGGTGATAACCAAAACAACCAAGAACAGGTGACGAAACAACAAGGAGTACATGGTGATAACCAAAACAACCAAGAACACGTGACGAAATAACAAGGAGTACATGGTGATAACCAAAACAACCAAGAACACGTGACGTAACAACAAGGAGTACATGGTGATAACCAAAACAACCAAGAACACATGACGTAACAACAAGGAGTACTGGGTGATAACCAAAACAACCAAGAACACGTGACGAAAAAACAAGGAGTTCTTAGCGACTACCAAAGCACTAACTAAGAACACCTGACAATACAACAATTGTATGATCTATTATTTGATGGTCTTTGACGTTTTTAGGGGTTTCACGTTGTACGTCTGGATGTATGAAGATTATATTCTAGAGTGATCATTCATTGTATATGATACCTCCTATAATAGCCAAATATCAATATAAATTCAATACACGAAAACCAAATACATATATAAAGAGGGAAGGGAATGCTTGACATTATTAATAAAAGGCGTGAACATAGACAAAAAACTGTATATACGCATGATATGAATAAAGTCAGAAAACTATTATTTTGACATTTTCTTATTTAACTTAAGAGATTAATTACATCAGCGCTCCTAGAGAAATTAAACATATAGCAATTGTTATATATATACTAGTATATAGAATGCTAAATTAAGAATAATAAAGTTTAAGTTTATTTCAGGAAATATCGAGAAAACAAATTTCTTTTTAACCGATTTAAAATTTTAATGTCTCTTTTCTTATTAACAAAGTTGTTTGTCGTTAAACCAGTACAGAAAAGTGATTGAAATTAAAGCAGGTGCGTATAATATTATTATGAGGATACCAAATGATGTATACAGAATATCTTTACGATGACTGAAACGTTGTATTTACCAAAGCGCCATCATTTGTAAACACATTTACTTCAAGTATTGATGGTGACACAATGTCAGGTGCTCTGAAACGAAACATTTATCAAACCCGTTGTAATAAAACTGGAGAAGCCTCATACAAAATTGCAATTGTAACCCACTTCGTCTTAATGGCTTTAAGACAACATGAAATACAGACATTTCAATGAAAATCTTTAAAACAAAGAACTTGACAAAACAAAAGACGAGATTAAAAAACACACAAGACAAAATATATTGACAACACGGTTTATCGAAATTCCGACTTTGGACGGGCATCGGAGATAATGACAATATTTTATTAGTGGTGTGGTTGGACAGTTAACATCTCAAAATACATATATTTACAATTGGCGATTTTTAAATACTGTATATACATTTAAAGTATATAAAATCAAGATTTATGTTGTTGTTGTTGAATGTTGCTTAACGTCGCATCAACAATTTTTCAGCCATTCGCGACGAGAACTACTTTATTTAATCTCTATAAATGAATCTACGAACAAGTTTGTGGATGCATGTGAAGTGCGAGTGTGTTTTGTAGTCTGCCTTGTACTAGCGAGCAATATTAGGGCGACTTTAAGGTGCTAGCTCACTGAGTCAGTACGCCGCAGACAAGCGTACTACTCCCCCAGTCACAGTATACTGACACCAGGTGAACCAGTAAAGACCAACGGCAAGGAAAATTCACTTTCCCACATGTGGTCTGGGTGTAAGGTTTTATGGATCGAACAATGCGACATTAGCATGTTATGTATCTTGTATACCAGGGCATTTTAGTCAGTAATAATTAGTTATTACCTGAAAAAGCTTATTTGTCTTCTTCTAGTTACAAAACCAAAAAAGTATCAGTTTTTTTGTTAAATTAATAATAATAATAACAATAATATTAAAATCAGAAATATGTTTCCCAAAAATGTTTAAAACATATGTCCGTTTGAAAATACTTTTCTATAAAGTACAATTTTGAAAAAGCATCTCAATACATATTTGGTATGCTTTTCAATTTGTCCCAAATACATGTATAAATACAATATCGTATTGTCAAATATTTCAAATTCGTGTCTACATTTGACAGCTCTGTCTGCCTGTCATATTTTAACATGGTGTTATAATGAATGGTGATAATTTCCTACTTTCAAGTTTATCAATGTGCTTAATCATGGTGCATCTTACACCGATTTCTTAAATTTTAATTTGTTTTACCTGTACCTCTTTATATTTATGAGATGGACACTTTATATGGACAATACATACAGGTTTATTGTTGGAGAAGCGTGGGTAAAAGATATTTTTTAATTTTAATGTGTTTTTAGAGATCATTGCTCGTAAAATAAGAAGAATAGATCGAACTCTCCCAAAGTATTTTGCGTTCTTGGTTACATGGGCTATCACCAAATATGTGTTTGACAACCACGAATGATTTTATTTATCACAATTCCATTCATTATATTAATATTCCGTATTGGAATTCATTCATTCATTCATTCATTCAGTCAGTCAGTCAGTCAGTCGGTCATTCATTCATTCATTCAGTCAGTCAGTCAGTCAGTCAGTCAGTCAGTCAGTCAGTCAGTCGGTTATTCATTCATTCATTCATTCAGTCAGTCAGTCAGTCAGTCGGTCATTCAACCATTCATTCAGTCAGTCATTCAATTAGTCAGTCAGTCATTTAATTAGTCAGTCAGTTAGTCATTTAATTAGTCAGTCAATCATTCAGTCAGTCAGTCAATCAATCAATCAGTTAGTAAGTCAGTTCGTTAGTCAGTCATTCAATCAGTGAGTCAGTTAGTCATTCTATCAGTCAGTAAGTTAAAAAAGTTAAAGTCTGTCCCGAGCCATTAGGTCCATCAGGCCGGAGCTTATCCCGGTTTCGGTGGCGTTAAGCGACTGAGAGTACAAGACTCTCCCCTGAATGGGACGCCGGTCCATCGCAGGGTTAACCCCCAGCATTTTGCTGGTACTCATTTATTTTTCAGCTGAGTGAACTGGAACAACGTGAAATTAAGTGTCTTGCTCAAGGACACAACACATCGCCCGGTCCAGGGATCGAACCCACGACCTTCGAGTTAAGTTAGTAAGTTAGTCAGCCGTTTATTCAGTCAGTCATTCAATCATTCATTCAGTCATTCAATTAGTCAGTCAGTCATTCAATTAGTCAGTAAGTCATTCAATTAGTCAGTCAGTCATTCAATTAGTCAGTCAGTCATTCAATTAGTCAGTAAGTCATTCAATTAGTCAGTCAGTAAATCAGTCAGCCAATCATTCATTCAGTCAACCAGTCAGTCAGTAAGCCGGTCAGTCATTCAATCAGTCAATCAGTCAGTTATTCAATCAGTCAGTTAGTCAGCCAGTCAGTCCTACAATCAGTCAGTCAGTTAGTAAGCCATTTAGTTATTCATTCAGTCAGTCAATCAATCAGTCATTCATTCATTCATTCAGTCAGTCATTCAATCAGTCATTCATTCATTCATTCAGTCAGGCATTCAATCAGCCATTCGTTCATCAAGTGTTGTTGTTTAAAAAAAGGACAACAGTGTAGCAAAATCATGTTAAGTGTCTCAGATGTAATACAGCGACACAATATTTGGAAAAATTGACGACATAACGAACAGGAAAAACCTAAATCATACACCGGTTTATAATTAGATAATGTGTGACATGTGTAACATGTTATAAGTTGATGCCGTACTGAAATCATGAGATTTTACCTACTAGCTGTGAGTTTATCCGTCACGATCTCAGCTTGATAAATAAATACATATCTAAAAACCAGGTATGTCATCTCTTGATTCAAATCAAATTTATAATCAAACTACATTTGTTTTTATCGTTAAGTAATTGCTCTCAGTAGAAATTTAATGTGATGTCCAATGACAAATCCAACGTATGCAAATCGGTTTAGGTCCCGAAATCAGAAATAGCTTCAATGGAAAGGAAACAATGATTAAAGGCAGACAATTATAACAGTATAATTACTTCCATGACTACATCTCATAAAATAGAAGATAAATAAATAAATAAATAAATAAATAAATAAATAAATAAATAAATAAACATGATAAAATAACCCTCTCCAAAAACGAACAAACAATTTAAAATCAAAGTCTTCTTTTAAGCTTGAAATACCTTGAAAAGGAATGAACTGTCTTTAGTGGAACAACCATCCAATACTTATTAAAACTCCTAGTCACATTATCCTCACACGCATATACATTTCCTTATTCATATGAATAGTCGTTTTAATGGTCATGTCCATCCACCACGTGTTCTGATGACCACTAATGGGTCACATCCTTATGATTACTTCCAGTGGTCAATGAATGCATCCTTTATCATCACTCTCCTTGCACTGAGTGGTCGGACACCATAGATATAAATAACCAACTGATCCACTTAACAATATGATAATTAAGACGTCTTGAATTTATAATTAAAGAAATTATCAAGCTATACATTTTGTGGTCCAGTGAACCAGAACATATCATATCGTTTTTGCATGCCAAATAGAAAATTATACTTGTTGAACCTCTCAAAGTATATGAATGATATCTAGAAATGGTCCCTAAAAATTTGTCAAGCAACTTTTACTTTTTACTGAAGCGTGGTTTTTTTTCAAAATACAGTCTAACCTGCCTTAAAGGTCACCTCTATATAAGGACCACTTGCTTATAAAGGTCAGTAGAATTGTATTCCAATTGTTCTTTATTCATACTATTTGAACCTGTATATAAAGGTCACCTGCCCACAAAGGTCCCTTTTGCTGGTTTCCTTGGATGACCTTTATAAACATGTTTGACTGTTTCCCCAAAACCACAAAAAAAATGTAAACAACTGGTATTAATGTAAACAACTGGTATTAATGACGTCTAATCAGCAATCACTTACAAAAAATACAAAAATTGATAATAAACACGAGTAGTCTACCCGAAAAATCACTCCGACACAAAAGGTTGGAACCTTAAACCTGGATTTGGAAGCTATTGTTTAAAGCATACCAAGATGTTTGTATGTTTGTTCACCATTCCAGAGCACCAGGCCTCACTTCCCACGTAGGAGTTCAAGTGTTTAACCTAATTTGCCAGCTTTAGAGCTTTTTCTTTCCTTTTGGATTAAGGTTTCGACGTGGATTTGTATGTTTGTTTTGATGATACGTCTTAATTTCATATAACGAATACTCAATTATTTCATAATTCTTATAATATTTCAATAAAGTTGAGCTCCGCCCTCTACCATCGCTTAAACCATGTAATATCTAATGGTATTAATACATGGTGGACATGTAGTCCATATTTAAAATGTCAATGTGGAGTTAAGCTCTAAGTATTTCAATATTAAATTTTACGTCCTTATACATTATCTAGTGGTCACTTAAATAAACATTATTACAAATTTATTGACAAGTTATTGACTTGTGTATACCAGTTTATCTTTAAATTAAAGCCGGATACGTTCAAACAACTTGATCTATGGACGCGCTATAATGAGGTGGATATGTTCAAACAATGTGCTCTATGGGGCTATAATGAGTAACCTATAGAACGATATCAAAGGATGCGTTCGTTAACGACAGAACTATCTGTGTCTCTTAGTTATGTCATTCGTATGTTTTCAACTTTTATGTAACAACTTTAGGTATTAATCATTGTGAGATTACAACTTATATATACATAAAAACATAATACCCATGTTTCATTGAGAAATTACATATTACAAAACATAATGCCATGTTAAATTTGATGCGTATACCCAATGTGAAATGTATGAAACAAACATGCACCTTACTTTCGGCTCAAATCTTTCAGGAAATATATAACATCTAAATGATTTCATAATTTATCATAAATACCATGGTTTTATCACAGTAATATACTTATATTCTCATTGTTTAAACAACGATTCATTTAAACTTGACTTAAGAGTTTTTAGTAATTTCCTATATTCACCAAACATAAACATACCGTCCGGTGATTGTCCAAACCACAATCCCAAAAGCAAGTAAACACTTTGAAAACGTGAAACAAGTGACCATCCACAAGGGAAATGTTTATTGAATTTATCACTGGCGTCACTTTAGATATTTGCCGGTCCAAAAATTAGGAGTTTTTTTTAACTGCGTTTCGGGAACATGTTATGTTTTAAATAAATTGGATGATTTTGGTCCACCAAATGATATTTAACCACACCACTGGACATTATTGTATTAGTATTTTTATGTAGCCTCAAGTCGGCATTTTCTAATCAGTGATCTCTTTAGAATCACGTCCTCACTTATCTAGTGGACGTTCACATGTTCAACTGAACATGTCAGTTTTCAAAGCTTAAACTTAGCTTTTGGGACTGTGAACATGGACTGATCGTGATAAAAGTCTTTGGTCTAATACTAATATCTTTTTTTCACTTTGTTGTTCTGGTTTGCTGTTCAATATTACATTAACTGCAAACAAGTATCCTGTTTTTCAGTTAAGAATTAATTAAAAATATCTCATTATGGGTTAACTTTGTTTTGTTGAGACGCGTTCTAATTGGAGGCACGGTTTTGTCTTTACCCATACCCTTCTTTAAGATGACTATAACCCCTCCATAAGTTTTTTAAGTAACAAGGTTTAGAATTTCACCGGTCAAGGTGATTTACTCTACACCTGATTTTCTCAATCTTGACCTTTTGTCACAAAGCAATATTGACACCAAAAAATATCAAAACATTACTGTAGACTTAATGACACATATAACATTTCAATCTAGATTATCGGGTTTCCTAAATTCTCAAATTACGATGAAATTAAAACACTTAGTATAAAAACATAATATAAGAAACGTAAAAGTATTTTATATCGAAGTGACATTTAAATTCTGGCCAACAAAATATCGTTTTTATTTGAACGTTTTACGATCGACCAAACAGTTTCTAGACATCATCTTGATTAAATGTTATTACATTGTACTTGTAGCAGCAAGCGTTAACGTTTTCTAATGTCGAGGGGTGTATTAGTGCTCGGCCATAACACCTTCTCGATAACGACCAATGTTTACAGGGTCTGAAATCTCTTTGTTGCAGATGAGGTTTGATCCAAAACGTTTGACTTTGGAAATAGAATGAAGTGCGTAGGAGGTTTTGATATACAAACAAGTGTCTTTTTATATGTGTAAATGTATCACGTGACACTGTCATTAATTTGGTCGGTCATATTGAAAATTTAACATCTTATTTGCAATAACCATTAAAATTGCTGAAATAGCTACACTTTCTGTTAAACATAATCTCCTCATTTTATACTCAACAGACGATTTTTTCACTTTATAAGCATTTAAAAAATAATAAAAATCACGTACCTGGATGATAATTCACCTTAAATCGGATAGATATATTTCTGAATTTTCACAATAACTAGACACAATACTTATAGTGATTAAGTTTCAAATATCCTCCAATGTCACCGCCCAAGTTCACATTCTAGGTCTAAAAATGCAAACCTATACCCCAAAACTAATACTATTATCCTTATTTTGGTCTTATTTTCTCCATCACACCGGGTTTTAGAATTGTTCAAATTTTTGTTTACAACACTAACCTTAGACCCAAAGTTCACATTAAAGTTTGAGCTTACTTAAAATTCAATAAAGTTGTTAAAATCGTTAAATACATTGTCCGATCTAGCTAGCTAGCGTCGTCAGTGTATTTATTTTGTCTTACCCAATCAAAATCCGCTAAGTAAATATAAAATGTAAATTCCTTACTATGATAACAGAATTATGGTTTTAAAAAGAGTATATTGTAATTTTAGTTTACATATTGACTATGATACACTAAGGATTTTGACAGTCTGGGTACTTCTCACCTCAGGTTTATATAACTGTTGTGATTTTGACAGGGTTCATCTTAAACTATGATAACATTTACCATAGATTTGTTGCAAATTTTACAAATATTAAATTGTTCTGTATCCAAATATACTTAGTTTAGATGTAGGCAATATATCGATTCTCGGACAAATTGACGGCACATGTTGTAACCTGATGACCACAGTCAAATACTTCATCTTTCCTGTTTAGATTTACAGTGGTCAATGAAAGCAGTGCCAATTCTCCGGTTTGTGATGAGTGAGTGAGTGAGAAATGGTGTTTAACGTCCCAGTCAAGAATATTTCACTCATATCGAGACGTCGCCGGCTATAGGCGAAGGTGCAGAAATTTTGCCTGTGCGTTGCGCTGATGGCATTATACTGCAGGGTTCTTTACCGTGCCAAGCCCACCATGACACGGGACCTCGTTTATTTTAAGTTCCCATCTGAAAGAACCGTGACTTTCATTTCGTGATGCCGAGTGCTTGGCGAAAGAACCGTCACTACCCACTTTCAAGTCTTGGGTCCGACCCGGTCGGGGTTGAAACCCACGACCTCCCACTTTCGGAGCGAGCACTCTACCAACTGAGCTACCACAGTGGTGTGATGATAATAATACTCAAACTCCTTTAGATTGTAATCGTGATTTTTGTATTAGTTTGCGGTAATTTATTTATTTATTCATTTATTTATTTATTTATTTATTTTTACTGTGCCATGTAAATATTGTTTAGAAAAGACAGTAAACACCAAACTTCAATGAGTTTGTACGGTCCAAGTATAAGTTTTGTATTTGATTAACAACTGTTTTGCTTGTTATGTACATATAAATATTTCATAAAGGTACACGATATGTTAAAATTATACAGAAAAAACCTGACATTTCAGTATTAATCATAAATCCGTGTGGTTTGATTTCAAATTGAAATTCAAGTCGATTTTTAACTATTCTCACACGCTATTTATAAAGCTTTGTTACTTTCCTTATGATTTTAGTATGTGTTATAGATTTACAATTTAATTGTCCTCTTTAGCATTTAGATGACGCATAATGATACAACAGATACAACTATGACATTTAGTTGTTAAGAGTCTGGTTTCAGAAATCAACATTTTACAGATCCATTTGTAGAAAAGGTTGTTCATTATAAGAAATGTATCTTCTTATACCAGAATAACAAATAAGCAATCTTTTGCGTGAGTATACTTTGGTTTATTTCCTTTCATTCGGCGGTATTAACTTAGAAAGTTTGTACAGTACAGGCCTGTCGAGAGTTTTACACTAGGTTAACCAAATTAGCCCTAGCTCATCGCGCTTCTCGTGAGCTATATCCCAATAGCTTTTAGGTAGCTGAGTTCTATCTCTCGTCAGGTTTTTGTGCCACTAGCTATACATATCTAAATAGCTCGGCAGCCGGAATTCGACTTTTTTCGTGATCTCAGATTTGAACTTTCGACAGGCGTGTACTGTATTACAGTCTGTTCATAATTCTCAATCCACCTGACTCAAACTTGTTTTACTTTTATGTTTCATGCTTAATGGTTTATGCTCTTGACTAACCACTATAATATAAAGTAAAGAATAACTGATGATAACAGGTGCTTGGTCCGAAAACAAACGCAATCATTAACACGACAAAGTAAAAGTTGACGATAGAAACAGTAAAACAAGACAAGAAAATAAAGGACAAGCATACAGTTGACCACTGCTTATAAAATTTTCAACTTTGGACGGACACTGTGGTTTAAATGTCCAATGGTGTACACGTGGTTAAAGCACAATTGGCGGCCCTACACGTGGTTAAAGCACGATTGGGGACCCTCAACTATCCCAGTTATTTTACTGCCAGGCTAGAATTTTACTATCATTCTTTTAACCAATGCTTATAAAACTCTCTACTTTGGACGGACACTGTGGTTTAAATGTCCAATGGTGTACACGTGGTTAAAGCACCATTGGAGACCCTCAACTACTTATTTATTATAAGTTATTTTACAACCAGGCCCGAGTTTTACTATCATTCCTTGACTGAGATTTTCATGGACCTAAATCTAGCAATTTTGACATTATTTTATGGCAATAAAAATATTGGTTTCAACCAAATTAAAATAGATATGTAATATACCTTAAATTTCTGAATATCTTGAAAACTAACAAAATTATTCAGATTTCAAATTTGCCAGATTTAAGTTAAGGAAAATCTTAGTTAAGAAATGATTGTGAACCCAGGCGTAGTGGTTCACAAATACTCACATTTAAAAATTATGAAGAAATAAGTGTAAAATTGTCAATTAATCGAACGACAAATTTATTAATTCTTTTACATTGTCAAAATGCTTAAACTTAAATGAATAGTTAAATCGAACAATATGCTCTTACCTTAAGTTTGATGTCCAATATACGTGTTTAACACATGGGATTCTTTACTTCATTCACTAAAATTGTTGAACTTTTTGTAAGATGATTGCATGCACTTTTAAGACGTAAACACAAGGTGTTACACTGCTTTTGAAGATGACCAACCCTTAAATAATGTCCCTAAATCGGTACACGAGACCCCTAACAGGTGTTAATAATTACCATTTAATAAAAATTAATGGGTTTTTGTCATTGATTTTTATTTTATAAAAAATTTATCACGTAATGATATTAGTTTCGGGTTTAGTACACGCGTCATAAACTTTTACCAGCAACACGATATTCGATTTAGTTGGATGAAAAACAACTATCAAAACCATTTAAAAACTTGTGTATAACGAATGAAACGGAAACAGAAACAGAGTTATCCAGCACGGATTCATTCAGGTTTTTAACTTTTTAATTAAGATTGGATTAAATGTTTGGTATGGAAAGTGAGATTATCATTACAAAGTCAGTGGAGTTAGATCTAGGCACCATAAGCATCAGTATACCTAGCGGAATAGACTACCAGTCAGTTGCAACAAAACATAAACATTAATAAATATACAGTCCAACCTGTGTTAAAGGCCACCTCTATATAAGGGCCACCTGTCTATAAAGGCCACTTTCAATTCCTCCCGAGCCATTTTACTCTTTATTTAACCTCTTTATAAGGGCCACTGTTCAACTGAGCCAGAGACCACCCTATTTTTGTACAAAATGGCTCACGAACCTGTCTACAAAGGCCACTTTTTATTCGTATTTTGGGGACAAGTTTTGTTATAGTTTCTAAAAATTTGTGCAAAAATGTTAATCCATGTAGTTTTTTTTTTAAAATTGAAGCTAAAATTAGATTTTAAACATTGATTATTTAACTTTAAACCATTGATCATTAAACTAAGTAACCAAATCTGTATGTTGATAAGAAAAGAATTTTTAAAAAGTATATTTTTGAAACTTTTTTAAAAACTTAAAAAAAATTCTTCAGTCATTTATCCTCATGTCAACAAATGAAGCCATAAAGCATTAAGGATAGATGTTTACTCATTATTAATTATGATACATCTACTATTTTCTATTGTTTTCTTTACTGGCTCCTACCTATTAAAGAAAACATGTCTTCATTTAAGATATGTGTATATACTTGGTGATTTTTAAGTTTTTTTTTTTTCAAAGATTGATAAATAGTGTGGTCAGAAGATTTTTTTAATTGTTTTCAAAGAAATTATTCTGTTAAAATTAGCTAATGCCTTTTTTGTAACAGAAATTTTAACAAATAAAATAAATAAATTAGAACTGCTCACTATTTTTCCAACTAATATTTATATTGATGTCATAACTGGATTTACAAACCTCTATATAAAGGCCACTTGTCCATAAGGGCCACTTTTGCAACTTCCCCTGAGTGGCCCTTATAGACAGGTTAGACTGTACTCAGTAATAAAGCAATGATAGCGCTATAACAACGTAATCAGTGACATGGTAAATATAACATGGCTGTTTATTTCGAAAAGACCAAATTTTGAATAGCGTTTTCTAACCTGTACAATATGACGAAAGGTCTGCTTGTAGAATACCGACGGTTCTTTGATTAGACAAATGGCGCCATACATCATTCTACCCTCACATTCTTTTATATTTTCAAAAATTACACTCGCTTGCAAATTTTCATAAACATTTTGGGGTTGCTTGTAATAAACCCTTATTTAAACGCTAATATAAAAAACAATTTTACACTCAACACTTCCTTCAAAATTGAAAAAGCCAGAGCATTATGTTTAGAAGTGCCTTGTTTCATATTCAGAACTAAACGTCCCTATCCGGCATTTTTTGTAAGATAAGCAGAACTGAAAATAGATTATCTTGAGGCAGATCAATTCGACGGATTTATCCGTTTGGGACGGATTTGTACCATAAAAACGGATAAACTGAACGATGAAATGAAAAGGTCAAACTAGACGGATTGTTCCCATTTTGACGGGGTTTTTTTAATTAAAAGTACTAAAAATTCGGACTTTTTGTATGGAAATTGTACCAAAATCAAAACTTAACGATAAAAATGTACCTAATTGGCAATCTTGCGCACTGAAAATGTACCGATCTGGACAAATAAAGGCATTTCATTGGTCAGCCTGGACTATCTTTAGGCTTTCCTACAAACTTCTTATAGTACTGTGTATTTGTCGTAAATCAGCATATCGATTATATTGGATGGCAAAACTATATACTTGTTGTTTAATATACTGTAGTTGTTTTCAGAGTATTTTGAGAATTTTTACGCAGACATTATCATTTTCTTCATCTATGTTATATACAAAATTGTTTTAATAGAATATAATTTGTTACAACACCAGTATATTATGTATTAGAACCCTGAACTAATGTCTCATAAAAATGCTTGCTCTTTTAGAAACAATAAAATACTATTATTTATGATTTGATGGGAAAATACTAGTATTGCTTTTCCTGGATAGCCAAAACGCCATAAAAAAAGAAAACTACAAAATTTTTTACAGCGTTTAAATTTCGACTCCTCCCAGGCATAATGGGAAAATATATAGAATTTGCACTGTTTTTACAATACCAATGAGATGATCTTCGTCAAAATAATCGTGACAGTTTTTCTTTAACAAGTTTATAGACATTAGTTATCATAAAGATTGATATTTCTTACAGGTGAACATTTTATAATCTAATATAATGATAAATCGAACATGAAGTCTTATAGTTTTTCTTCACACCTGAATTATATTATTAATTTCATACTTGACATAGCACAAGATATTTCCTATAAAGTGTAACATTGTCCACATATTTTATACAGTTTAATTCATTCATGTTTTGCAATTATAACTTACAATATATATAGACGGAGGGGGTTGAATGAGACTTTTACATTCCAGTTCATTTCACTTATATCGAGATGGCACCAATCATAAACTTTTACATGCTTACTAACATACAGCTGTGTTGTTATGCTGCTACACCATCCTCGGCCGAGGTAATCTTTATTGTGTGGTTCGACCCATTGCTCGGTACATTCCCTGGATGGGGATCCACAGTGGCAATCAGTCACTGTGTGTTAGTGATGGGTCTCCAGCTACTGATCTCTCTCTTTCTCTCTCTCCAGCTATACCAAGCAGGATACTGCTTGTGACATTCTCTGCACTGCTGCTTTTCTGTTTTCCCCATAACTTCTGACAACATTCTTCATTCTGATTATGCAGGATATCCTCACTGGATAGTTCCACGTCTTCCACCCCTTCCCTTTACATTGTGTCATCAGCAGCTCTTCATCCTTGGGCTTTTTCTCTCATGAACGTCCCTGCATATACTTATAGTCATGATTTTAATTTTATCTTACAGTTAATATGTATTTTGTTTAAATTTATTCATTCTTGAACTGATTCAAAAATGTTGGTATGATATCGTCATGGGATCAAGACTCGCCCCGATACCAATCCAGTACATACATAAGATATAAATAATATTACTCTTCTAGCAATCATGTCGTTTGAAGATTAATAGGTAGTTTAAAAGTGTGAAAACATGTTCTTTACAAACAAAGGGTTTTTTTTAAAATAAAACTTCAGTTTGTTGGTCAGGGCATAAAACTTATTTACATGACACATGTGAAACATGGCTTTAGTATAAACGAGTATATTTACTTCATCTGCAATCCAAACCCGATAACTGATGACGTGATATAAAAATGTTACATGTCAAAGCCTTCAATAAAACGTTTACAAGTGAGCACTTAGTCGCTAATATTTGGACACCCAAATGTTCAAGAACTTGTCGTTTGCAAGTGTGCACTCAGTCGCTAATAATTCACCCAAATGTTCCAGAACTTGCTGTTTTTCTGGCACACCTTTTGCAATCAATTCAATATGAAAGTCAGATCAATATCGTGTCTTCTATTTCTGTTCGTTTGTTTTTGGGTTAGATTGGCTATTTTAAAATGCATGGTTATTATTTTTGGTCCTAACATTGTTCTATTACTCGACTGAATTAGTTTTTAGTAAATATGTTACAGTAATGTTGAAATATTTTCATAACAGTGCACTACAATTCTGAATTTAAGACACAAAAAGCATGCATCGTATATACAATACGTGTATTGTTTTAGGAAAATTAAATAGAAGCCAAGTTCATTTATTCATGTTTAATTTGAAAATTTATTATCAGTATTAGGTTGATTGATTATCTACCAAGATATTAATAGATTCAATAAAATTTCCCTCAATTAGTGATATCTGTCATCATGATATTCTTAATTAAACTTAACTATTACCTGTCAAAGACATTGTACATCCATTCATCTATGTCGTTGTAGTTGTAGCCATTCATTCAGATCAAGAATTTGAAAAAATACAACGTATCTTGTACCTAGTCCGGTCGGGATAACCAAAGACTCGCCTCAATAATATTACACAAAAACACATATTTACAAGGCAAGACAGGGATTCTATAAAACTTACGATTATGTTAAGCCACAACCATTCAACTTATTTTTCACAAATTGTTTACATATACCGGTCATAATTTTGATTACACACGTAGCGGTGCAACTTGCTGAGCAGGAGGTACTTTCCCTTCTTGTGCAACTGGCCTCACTTCCTTGGTGGATGTTCACGTGTATAACTACTTTTGTCAGTTCTCACAGTTTTTACTTGTTTTTTGGATTGTGGTTTGGACATGGATAGGTATGTTTGTTTTTTATTGTAACCATTTATTCAGTTCAAGAAAAAGTATACAAATCAAACACAAATATACCGTGTCCGTGTCCAAACCAGAATCCCAAACCAAAGCAAAACTTTGAAAACAAGTTAGTACCCACCAGGAAAATGAGGTCAGGACTTCCTGTCTTGATTACTACAACAGTCACGTATAAAATTGAAAATGAAAGGAACACGGCATGTCAAATATATCTGGTCTTTGGTCGGGATATCCAATTCATACTAAATTGCAACATACCCGTCTCTCTGTGTAACCTAGGAGGCCGCGGTGGCCTAATGGATAAGGCGTCAGTCTACAAATCCAGAGTTCGAGTTCGAGTTCGAGTCCCGCTTAGACCAGAGGTGGGAAGGTGAATTTTCCTTGCTGTTTGGGGTTTACTGGTTCATCTAGTATCAGTATAATGGACTGGGGGAGTGCTTTGTAACGCCACATAGCGGTGTTGCCGCATAAACGCCCCTCACGCGTCTATGCGGGGAATTTCAACGCATAAAGAGGTCGGCCACGTTTATGCGGGGGCGTTCAACGCATAAAGATGTGGTGCTTATATGCGGCGAGGCTGCCTTTTTGACGCATAAAGAGGACTAATTTTAACGACTCAGTATGAATTTAAAAAAAAACTTAAAGAACGTTGGTGGAGACTTTAGTGATGACGACGACAGTGACAATTGAGAATTAAAGAAGGAGGAGGTGGAGGATGATGATGGAGACCGTATGAGCCCAACGACGATGTTACCGCCGTCGTGCCGACGGCGATGGCGATGGTGACTGTAATGTTGATGATCGTTAAATTGTGATTTTGGCAGAATTTCGACTTTTGCTTTTAATAATAATAATTATTATTATTATTTTTATTATATAATGATGACGATGATCATCATGATCATAGTGATGGTGGTGGTGTTTTAGTGAATGTGGTAATAATGATGGAAGAGTAGGTTATGATAGTAAATGGTTTCTTTATGCGGCGGAATGTAGCCTTTCTGCCACATAAAAGTGTCAATTTTATGCGTTCAAATTCCCCGCATAGACGTGTTGGAACACGTTTATGCGGCAACACCGCTATGTGGCGTAACACGGTTTTCAACGCATAAAGATCTGTTGCTTATATTCGGCACAAGGGTGCCCTTTTGACGCTTAAAGAGGACTAATTTTAACGAATCGTAAAAAGAACTTATATCTCGACTAAAACGACGGTGGTTACATTAATGATGACAACGACGGTGATAATTGAGAATTTATGTTGTTGGTAATGGTAATAATACTTGTAAGGAGGAGATGGGGACAATGACAGGGCGACGACAATGTTTTACTGTCGATGACGACGACGGCGGCGGCGGTGGCGTTGATTGTCGTTAATCGTGATTTTCGCAGAATTTCGACTTTAGCTTTTTCTTCCTCTAGTCTGTCTATAAATCCTGTGGTATTGCAGTCTCTAGAACCATGTCATAGTGTATGTGGACTTATGCGTCTAGTGACTTAGACCAAGATTTTTTAAAGATAATAATATAATAATAATAATATAATGGTGTAGTGAAGGTAGTAATGATGATGGAGGTGTAGGTTATGATAGTGAAGGATATTATGGTATCGTGCTTTAAAAGTTTTTTATGTGCCGGAAGGTAACCTTTTTGCCGCATAAAAGCGTCTTCTTTATGCGTTGAAGTTCCCCGCATAGACGTGTTGGAACACGTTTATGTGACAACACCACTATGTGGCGTAACAGTACGTGTCTGTGGCGTACTGACTCGGTGAGCTAGCACATTAAACACCCATTCTCAGTAATAAGGCCCAATTCACTATTTCAAGATGATGAAAAATAAAAGTCTTACAAGCAATGAACTTCTGGTATTTTCAGAGACTGGACATATCAGAAGATTTAGAAACAACAAAATTATTAACACCAATTGATTATTTTGGTTGTAATTTCACTTTATTGTTACATACATACCATTTGCATTTCAATGAGTTGATATTTACGTGACCGTAGTTAAAGTTCATCATATTCTTACCAGGTAGTAGTATTTATATGTTTATTATGCTTGAACATTAGGTTACATTGTTATTAATTTAAAATGTGCCTTGAGACCACTTCGGCATATCGAAATGATATGACGATGTTTGTAGTCTACAGAAATTAAATATTTTTACGCAAAAATACAATAAATTTATTTCTGTTTTCAAGTTGGTAACAGAAACAAAATTTCAAACAGGTAGTCATTAATCAACACTCAAATCAAAATGCAAATATGTCTTGATGAAATTGCTAACCAAAAGAACTGTACAAAACTTATTATCTTCAAGATAATTTTCACTTAAGTAAACAGTGTATTCGGTAACGTATGTAGCACCTCTAGATGACTTTGAGTCAATATAAAGACAGCTAAATTATATTATATTACAAATTATTAACTCTTGTTTTCCATAATAAAATTGTAAAACTTATCAATAAAACATGATATTGGTATATATGTTCACTTTTCTAGCGAAATGACAAAAACTATTTATCGGTAACGTATGTAACAGTTTAACCGATAATAAGATTATGTACATGGTATCGTTTACAATGAAGTCTTCAATTTCTTTATTAGACAAGAGATATAAAGCCTTTAAAATTATCAATTATCACGATGTAAATGTTCACTTTTCTAGTGACAAAAATAATTAATTAAGTAAGTAACGTATGTAACTGTTTAGTCACGTATGTAACAATTACATACTGGGGTTTAAAACTTCTTCACTCAGTGACATGTCCTCCTTTAAAGAAATTCAATAAAATATACCCGAGTTACATTCTAAAAAACAAGCTAATGGAATGAGAAAGTCTTAATTGCTGATTAAAATGTCATATCTTTAAAGGAACCACTGTCTGTATTTTTCTCTCCAGTAGTACTTTTCATATTTAGTTTTTAAACCTGAAATCTGGACTTATCCTTTATTTCTAACAACTTTTTTCTCCACCCGATTGGTTATACTGTTTCTAAATTCAGGATAGACTGAAAAATCTTACATGCTATGTGCCTTTTACAAACATTTACTGTCTATACCAGTCAATTTATTTAAAGTCGATCTCTTTTTCTTCTAATTATCTTTTAATCAATCATGTGACTTAAAATGTCTCTCATACCGATCCATGCCAATTTCATAATCCCAAAGCAGAGAACAAACGTTGAAAATTTGCAAATAAAGTTAAACACACGAACTTTCACCAGGAAAGTGAGAACAAATCAACAATGTCCATTGTATTTTGGTATTAGTAATCAAGCAGTTTGCTTCGTTTTATAAAGTCCATGCGGGTGCCATAGTTGAGGTACAAGTCCCAATATGAAGCAGAACATGAAGGATCAGTTGTATCTTTTATTTCAATATCCTTAAGATAGATGACGTTCACAAAAGCCTTCGAATTTAGAATTATAAAATCCTATACCAGACATCATGTATCTGTATATATGTGGAGTTAAATGGTTTTGTTACAGTCATCCTTCAAGTTAAAAACGGTTTTACATAAATTCTGCTGCAATATGAAATAAATCAGCCAGCAATGATGCACAGTTTAGGCCCATTACCGATTATTGTTGGAAAATTATATTGCTAAACATAACATGTATATGGTGTCTTTCAAAATCACTCATATTTTGTTGTTGATTCTATCACTATACATATATTTAATATTTGTCAATAAGGTGTTACCAAGAAGAACTTTTCTTGCTGAGCTTCGCTTGTTGGGTGTCAAGTCAATAATGGATACACCACTTTCTGTTTGTTTTTATAATGTTAACTTCTCGTTTGAAATGTAACTCTTTTATCCTTTCTAATATGAAAGTTTTCTATCTGAAATTTCTTTCTCATGATTTCTTTTAAAATTTTAACGTCTTTAGATACATTACATTTAGCTTCCCTCTTAGCTTCTTGTAAGAACTTGTATAATTTTTACCCCTAGTTTAAATAGAAGGTAACCTAAAACTAAGAAGAGTATGACCACTGTGTTAATGACGTAACAGGGACTGGTTCCAAAGAGACACAACCACTATCTGAAACATCCTTGGCGGCTATCTGTTCTGGAAGTTCATGTGTTTAACTTAACTTGTCAGTTTCAAAGTTTTCACTTTGCTTCTGGATTTGTGATTCGGACACATGGAATAGTAGGTTTGTTTTTTTAGTTTAATTCTTAGATTCTCTTCAATTTAGAACTCCGATCATATCCCATTTTCTTTATCTCTGTAATTTGACTGAATTTCAAGACATTATTTATCCGTCATGAAACATTACAGCAGCTGTGTTTGTATTCAGACCAGTAACGTAGATACCAATACTTACGTTACCTGGGGGTCTGCAGATATATGGATGTATATTGACCACCCATTTGACCATTGAAGTTTGTTTCGCTGCATTTACACTTTCATAATCAGAATTTATGAAATTGCAGGTATTTGATTTGTATGTATAACAAATATTAAAATGAACAATGTTGTATTCAAATCTATGAGAAAATTATCCAAATAAATTAGACCAGTGACATCTATCGTTTCAAAATCCAATTTGAAGTTGAAAATTGTTTAATTTCTCTACACGTAACTAAACTAGAAACTTTAAGTGTTTGTTTATTGTTGTATCTAATGACAGCTTGCTTAACTATTTTATTGTAGTTGAAATGAAAGTACTGATACATACGTTACTTGTGTTAATTACATACGTTACCTATAGTAACGTATATATCATTTTTTGGAAAATGAATTCCAGACTATGGATCAAGGGTAGACATACCATCATGGGTTTGATGAAATGACAAGGTGTATTATCTATATAGTCAGATGTATCATTTCAAATTGAAATTTTTGAATGGATTCTTGCCATCCAAAGAGGTTACCTTCGACTGTTTCACTTTTGCTTGAAAATTTTTATTTAACAACAATCGATGTGGTTAAAACTTCACATGCACACTTCTATAATTTAAATCTAGAACTATACAAATTATAGTGGTCACTTGACGTGATTTAGGTGTATTTTCAAATAATGTTATCACGTATGTATCGGTAACGTATGTATTTTTTTCAATTGTTACAATATGTGGTTTAAATAATAGGAACTTGTGCGAAATAAAGAGATATATTTTAAATATTATATCAAAGTACTTCGTTTGACAATATATTAATTTTGACTTAGATAAAATATTTAACCATATGAATGACGTAACGTAAGTATTGATGAAAATAAAACCTTCCATTCAATTTTGTGTCATGCTTGTTCAGGCCCAATAGCGACTGTTCATTTGAAAATTTTATTGTTCCGTTAAGTATGCGTAAGATAAGCTTCAATTTGCCCACGTCAGTGGTAAGTATGATATTAATATATGATAACCATGGAGACAGTTTTATATGTGGTAACGTTTGTATCCGACAGCTGGTAACACATCTTTTTTTGGCACCAGATTTTACCAATAGCTTGCATTGTCATCAGAAACCAGTTTTAGATATGACAGCAATGCAGCATTAACAAAAGCAATTCTTTAAATTTTGTTACTTTCCAATATTGAAGATTTGGCGATTTAAAACATAAAAACCTTTCCCGGTAACAGTAACGTTTGTATCATTTTGAAGGTTTATGAGATTGGAAAATAATTAATACATGGATTAACTAGAAAACTGTGATTGATAATTGTAGATATAATGTGTAGTTTCTGTTGGTAAATTCATTCTTTGGTCTTTTCCAAAGCCAATTCATTATACTGTAATATAACACTAGTTGGGCCTTATTACTGAGAATGGGTGTAAAGTCGTTCTGAGTGCGCGCTGGTACAAGGCAAACCATAAAACACACTCGCACTTGTTCGAAATTGTTCATAGATTAATCCATAGTGGTTAATAAAATAATTATCGTCGTGAATAGCTAAAAAATTGATGAAGCAACATTTCAACCATCTCTGTGTATCCTATATATTATTTTTCTCCAAGCAAACATAATATATATATATATATATATATATATATATATATATATATACTGTTCTTATATACATGACATGTTACAATATACAACAAGAGCTGTCTTTTCCTTAGATAAGATTTAACTATATTTATTATATGTAACGTAACCATCGAACTGACGAATAATTATTCATTTAATTGAAAAAAGTTGAATATACAAAAAGGTGAATAGAATATTTAAATTCATTACATTTGTTAACGTCAAAATACTTGAAAAAAATATTTGTATTTTGTCTTATATTGACAAAATAAAATGTCAATTACAGGTCATAAAAGGATTCTATTTAAACAATTATTCCAAATTATTGAAATTATATATTAAATGTCCTTTTTGGAAAAAGTTGAGGACTGCATTATCCGACTTGGTAATGGAAACTTGTGACATTTCGAAAATAGGTTTATGTTGTTTGATATTCCTACCTTTGTTACCAAGCAGGGTAAGGATAGATTCAGCATCTTTATTTATATACATAATTATCTATTCTGAAGAATCACAATATTAAGATATTTATTATAGTTTGTTTAGGATTATTGTTACATAAAAATCAGTCAAAAATGAATCATTAAATGAGACTATTATTGCTGAACAGACATATTATTCATCCATATGACCAACATTTGGCACCAAACTACAACATTACGTTAGAATAACACTATAACACCTTTGTGTCATTTATGTCCTCGTATTGTAATCTGAATCTGTAACACCTATAAGAAGACTCGTTATAAAACCACACCCTCAACACCATCATTTAACCACACCTTCACCCTACACAAGATACCTGATCATCACAACTGTGCAACATTAAAGACAGACACGTAGGAAATGATACAAAGAATGGTTAAATTATAACTTTCAAAAATCAACATAAACCAACACAAGCACATTGTATATCAACGGATAATTGTACTGACTAACCAAGCTTATAGACAATGCATATGTAGGCGAATTACAAATATACTACCACATAATGCCAAAAAGTCTCATAAATCTAGTTTTTCTGTCTTTTAGACGCTTCTTCTCAACACGAAAATATGGTATATACATTTCAAATCTTAATTATTCATTATTATTATAAGCAAGGTCATGTTTTCAGTTTTTCAAACACCTACGATTGTCAGAAATGTAAAACATACCAAATAAAGTGAAACAGGGTATTCAACAGTTTGGGTTTTCCCAAAATAATAAAATTACTTACAGAAATGACAAAAGTTAGAAAAACACGGGGCTGACATAACGCCACATAGCGGTGTTGCCGCATAAACGTGTCCAAGCACGTCTATGCGGTGAATTTCAACGCATAAACAGGACGCTTTTATGCGGCAAAAAGGCAACCTTCCGCCGCCTAAAGAAAATATTTAAAGTACGATACCATTATATCCTTCACTATCATCACCTAAACCTCCATCATCATTACCATATTCATTAAAAAAACCACCACTATCACCACCATCATTATTATTATCATTAGAGGAAGGAAAAGCAAAAGTGGAAATTCTGACAAAATCACAATTTAACGACCATCAACTTTGCAGTCACCATTGACACCGTCGTCGTCGTCGCCCTCTCATCGTCCCTGTCCTCGTCCTCTACCTCCTCCTAACAATTATTATTACCATTATCAACAACATAAATTCTCAATTGACACTGTCGTCATCATTAATAATGTCATCACTACTGTTTTGTCGAGATAAAGCTCTTTTCAAGATTCGTACAAAGTTATGCATTGAATCCCGCCGCATAAAAGTCGGGCGAGTTTATGCAGCAACACTGCTATACGGCGTTACATGGCGTCTTAAAACTGGTTACTGTTATAAAAACGAATGTCATGTAGGTTAAACCATTTAGAGAATAACGGAAACTTTGATTAAGTAAAAATTAAACAAAAAATCCAATTAACATACAGAAAATTTAAGTATCATATATTTTAGTATATTAATGTTGGTTTCTATTGTTAAAGAGTTGTTTATGTGGAGAACAATGCTGTTTTCTGTAACAGTTCTCATTATGATCAGCTTTAACTACTAGTTTATTCCGTGGTGGTCCTGGACACCCACTCTACTTACAATTTGGGAACAGGAGTAACAAAACAAAACAACAATCAAAAAAAAAATTATATCTAGCTTTAGTTAACCTGTGTACTTTAGGCCCCCACATATCATTGAAACTTGTGCTCAACTATATCACGTAGTCAGTGCGTGATGAACGGGCAAGACAAGATTCTCAATTATAAATATACATCCGATTCTAAAACACGATTTATCCGTTTTAGATCAAATTATTTTTAATAGATTTTATTTATTTTATGTCTGTCTTGTTTTTAATTGGTTTATGTTATTGTACTCCTTGGTCTCTTATTTAGACATTATTGCAAGACAACCACATGATAACTGGTATCATGTGTTCCTATAATTGCATATTTCTTATAAGGTAAGTTTCCAATGGCTTTATGAACTTGCGAAGCCTTTTATGGAAATTTTTTAGACATCCCATTACAATTTGCAAGTTCATAAGTACATTAGAAAATTACCTTATTTCTTATATTTACAATATTTATAAAAAAAATAATTTTATTGCCGTTCCACATTTCCATGTTTATTTGAAAACAATTTTGAAATACAATGTTGGTGCACCTTCTCATAAAAATGTGTCGTCTCCTGTCAGTCGACGAGAGCATTTGACGTCTGACGCCATCACGTCAGCGCGTGGAGCAATGTCTCTATGAAGTTGCAAAGTATAGTCAATGTCAAATACTTTATTGAAAGAAAATATTGCAATTGTAAATATAGACTGATACAGTAAACCATTAATACAAAACACATTAAAATTAAACACTATTTCAAAGACTAAAACAGCAAAAACACAAACCACGAGCATATGACGTCTGTTGCAATAGTAATGAGAAATTGTATTCCGAAACGGTCGTCTAGTGCTGTAAAATTAACACCGCTTTAATATGTAATTTATTGTGAAGCTCTTATCTAGTATTCCATTGATCCTTTTTCAGTGTGGCTTGACAACATGTTGGTAGCAATGACAGGCGAGGTTTTAACGCGTGTGGCTGGTGCCACGAGGATATCACTAACTCAGTAGGCAATAATTGTGTTTTATTGTCAGAAATTTGCTTGCAATTCCTAAAAAACTAAGGTATACTCAGTGTACCCTAAGAAACAATATGGTATACAATGTTCTAGCTCTCTATAAACATTGCTATTCACAAACATTTAACTCAAACTTGGATGTACCCTAACAATAAGATATACAATGTTCTATTTCTCTATAAACATTGCTATTCACAAACATTTAACTCAAACTTGCATGTACCCTAACAATAAGATATACAATGTTCTAGCTCTCTATAAACATTGCTATTCACAAACATTTAACTCAAACTTGGATGTACCCTAACAATAAGATATACAATGTTCTAGTTCTCTATAAATATTGCTATTCACAAACATTCAACTCAAACTTGGATGTACCCTAACAATAAGATATACAATGTTCTATTTCTCTATAAACATTGCTATTCACAAACATTTAACTCAAACTTGAATGTACCCTAACAATATGATATACAATGTTCTAGTTCTCTATAAACATTGCTATTCACAAACATTCAACTCAAACTTGGATGTACCCTAACAATAAGATATACAATGTTCTATTTCTCTATAAACATTGCTATTCACAAACATTTAACTCAAACTTGAATGTACCCTAACAATATGATATACAATGTTCTAGTTCTCTATAAACATTGCTATTCACAAACATTTAACTCAAACTTGGATGTACCCTAACAATAAGATATACAATGTTCTATTTCTCTATAAACATTGCTATTCACAAACATTTAACTCAAACTTGAATGTACCCTAACAATAAGATATACAATGTTCTATTTCTCTATAAACATTGCTATTCACAAACATTTAACTCAAACTTGGATGTACCCTAACAATAAGATATACAATGTTCTATTTCTCTATAAACATTGCTATTCACAAACATTTAACTCAAACTTGAATGTACCCTAACAATAAGATATACAATGTTCTATTTCTCTATAAACATTGCTATTCACAAACATTTAACTCAAACTTGGATGTACCCTAACAATAAGATATACAATGTTCTATTTCTCTATAAACATTGCTATTCACAAACATTCAACTCAAACTTGGATGTACCCTAACAATATGATATACAATGTTCTATTTCTCTATAAACATTGCTATTCACAAACATTTAACTCAAACTTGGATGTACCCTAACAATAAGATATACAATGTTCTATTTCTCTATAAACATTGCTATTCACAAACATTTAACTCAAACTTGAATGTACCCTAACAATATGATATACAATGTTCTAGTTCTCTATAAACATTGCTATTCACAAACATTTAACTCAAACTTGGATGTACCCTAACAATATGATATACAATGTTCTATTTCTCTATAAACATTGCTATTCACAAACATTCAACTCAAACTTGAATGTACCCTAACAATAAGATATACAATGTTCTAGCTCTCTATAAACATTGCTATTCACAAACATTCAACTCAAACTTGGATGTACCCTAACAATATGATATACAATGTTCTAGTTCTCTATAAACATTGCTATTTACAAACATTCAACTCAAACTTGGATGTACCCTAACAATAAGATATACAATGTTCTAGTTCTCTATAAATATTGCTATTCACAAACATTTAACTCAAACTTGGATGTACCCTAACAATAAGATATACAATGTTCTATTTCTCTATAAATATTGCTATTCACAAACATTCAACTCAAACTTGGATGTACCCTAACAATAAGATATACAATGTTCTAGTTCTCTATAAATATTGCTATTCACAAACATTCAACTCAAACTTGGATGTACCCTAACAATATGGTATACAATGTTCTAGTTCTCTATAAATATTGCTATTCACAAACATTCAACTCAAACTTGGATGTAACCAGGATCCAGTTGCCAGAATCTTGATTAGTTAAATCAGTGATTAGCTGAAAAGCTTGGAACAACTGTCCCCTGATGTACACCATGTTCTCACTCTCTCCAGAAAGGGCTAAAAAATGTACTTTACAAACATGTTACCCTCGTTATTATGCCACTAGTTTTAACAAGTACAAGTTTTTATGGGGCATGTACTGGAAATATAATTTCAGGCGTTGTACCAAATTAACACATTAACTAGATGTTATTACGTTGAAGAATCCCGTAGTACATTATTTAGTCCGGGTAGAATTTCCTCTTTTCCTATATCGTGCCCAATTTTTTCTATAACAATCGCATATTAAAATAAATTACGCCAATTTTAACACGTGTTTATTTTGAAATTCTTGAAGCATATGATTTGTTAAATATTATTTTTATGTATATAATATATACCTGTAATTTGTTATGTAAATTAACCTTGTACTATATCGTGTGATGTTAAAGTTACTCCCCTTAAATAAAACTAGAAACCGGATTTAACATAATTACAACGTACTTTATACATGTATATGACACATTATCACACTGATCTACCATTAAAAAATATCCATAAATATTCATAATTATCACTTCCGTTATCTGTAAACATTTTATCTTACCCGATACCCCGATCCAACAATGTAAAATTCTTTTTCATTTGACAAAACGTCAAAAGTCTTCAAACAAAACAGACACAAAACCGTTCCCGTAAGCACATGGGGTGAAATCCGTTTGCGCCATTTTAGGTCCTTTTCCACCACAACCTATTTGCGCTAGTATATCTTTAAAAACCCTTAGTCCTTTTGCGCCAATATGGTATCCAACAGTGTCTCTTTATAGAAAGTGCAATGGAGACATGGACAATGTTTTGACATCGCCATAGTATTTCGCCACTGTTTTTGACAAATGTTTGGCGGAACTTCTGTTCCTCAATTACGATTGCTGATTTTCCTCTATTAAATACCAACTTCCTAATTTCAAAACGAAAATCATTTATATTTCATTCCAGTGAGTACTTGTTTTATAATCTACATGTAACTCTATTACATGTACATGTGATTATACTTTAATTGTTACGTTCATTTTGTTTTGTAATTATTTATTTTGACCAGAGAACATATTATCAGATCACTACTCACCATACGTATTTGAAACACTTGCCTATTAACATTTTCAAAATGTAATTTTGTACAGGTAGACTGGCGCAAAAACCCTCCAGATTCTAGCAGAATTAAAACACCACACAAAATTTGTGGTGAAAATTATACCTCTAAAATATGTTATTGGCGCAAAAGGACGCATCCCGGCATGATGCCACTAAGACTTTCAGTAACAATCAACAAAGTTAACTTTATGGTACCGGTAAAGTAACATTAATTGAAACATCATCTGAATAAACGGCAATCGAATTAGTTGATATCCTGGTGGTTATGCTATACATGTAATATTTTGAGTGTAAATACCACCAAAAAGAAGTAGTAAGATTTAAAAAAAAAAAAAACAAACCATTACTCCAAGCCACTCCATTCTACCTAGCATGTAATGAAGCAGTTTCTTGAGCAAGTGACGTACGGTTATTCTCGGTGTTCTTCGTTTGCGCCAAAAATCCTTCAATATCGACAACCCCATTTTTATTTAAGCAGGCAAGATTGGAACTTTCGTCTCTTTTTGTAACTATTACTGGGCACCGTACAGGCCTCGCCAATCGTCGGAATGGCTACACTAATCATCGATGTATAATCAATTAAGGTCGAGGATATGTTGCCACTAGACGTACACATATGTAATAAATCGTTTAAATTGCTTTACTAATGGTCATTGTATACTGTTGAATCACGAAATGACTTTAATTGTCGCAAGCTCAAAATATCTCCATTAATAATGTTATTTTTCTAGATAATTATATTTTGGTCGTTTTATGTTTTATAAAAACATGTATAATTGTTACTCGTTAATAGTAAGAAAAGGATTTATTTACAAAGCAAACAGAAAAAAACCTTTAAATATGTTCTTATTTAAGAACCTGTGGCATTTGGAAGACAGTCCTACAACAAGAGGCCCGATGCTCAACTGGCTAACAATGTATGCAGTAAATTTAATTTGCAGTAAGCAAATGTTATCTGGAACGACAAAATGTCTGGTAAATGCCCCACTATCTTCTTTCTATATTTTTACATTTGAACAAAATAAGTCAGTTGAAAACTGAATTCATGTATAATGGCCACTATAAAAGTACTGTATTTCGCTAACGTGCTCATTTTCGGTGCTAATTTTAGCATACTTTATTTCGCTGTCATGCATTTATTTTCGTTGCTATGTGCCAATTTTTGAATACTTTATTTCGTTGTCATGTATTCATTTTCGTTGCTATGTGCCAATTTTTTAATACTTTATTTCGCTGTCATGTATTCATTTTCGTTGCTATGTGCCAATTTTTGAATACTTTATTTCGTTGTCATGTATTCATTTTCGTTGCAATGTGCCAAATTTTTAATACTTTATTTCGCTGTCATGTGCTCATTTTTCGTTGTCACGTGTCAATTTTTGAATACTTTGTTTCGCTGGCATGTGCTCATTTTTCAATACCACGTACCAATTTTTGAATACTTTATTCCGCTGTCATGCGCTCATATTCGTTGCCACGTGCCAATTTTTGAATACTTTATTTCGCTGTCATGTGCTCATTTTGTTGCCATGTGCAAATTTTAGCATACTTTATTTCGCCGTCATGTGCTCATTTTCGTTACCATGTACCAATTTTTGAATACTTTATTTAGCTGTAATGTGCTCATAATCGTTGCAATTGGCCAATTTTTGAATACTTTATTTCGCTGTCATGTGCTCATTATCGTTGCTATGTACCAATTTTTGAATAGTTTATTTCGCTGTCATGTGCTCATTTTCGGTTGTCATGTGCCAATTTTTGAATACTATATTTCGCCGTCATGTGCTCATTTTCGTTGCCATGTGCAAATTTTAATTATTATTTCGCTGTCATGTGCTCATTTTTCGTTGCCATGTACCAATTTTTTAATACTTTATTTAGCTGTCATGTGCTCATAATCGTTGCTATTGGCCAATTTTTGAATGCTTTATTTCGCTGTCATATGCTTATTTTCGTTGCCATGTGCCAATTTTTTAATACTTTATTTCGCTGCCATGTACTCATTTTTCATTGCCATGTACCAATTTTTTAATACTTTATTTTGCTGTCATGTGCTCATTATCGTTGCTATTGGCCAATTTTTGAATACTTTCTATCGCTGTCATGTGCTCATTTTTCATTGCCATGTACCAATTTTTTAATACTTTATTTTGCTGTCATGTGCTCATTATCGTTGCTATTGGCCAATTTTTGAATACTTTCTATCGCTGCCATGTACTCATTTTTCATTGCCATGTACCAATTTTTTAATACTTTATTTTGCTGTCATGTGCTTATTTTCGTTGCCATGTGCCAATTTTTGAATACTATATTTCGCCATCATGTTTTCATTTTTGTTGCCATGTACCAATTTTTGAATGGTTTATTCCGCTGTCATGTGCTTATTTTCGTTGCCATGTGCCAATTTTTGAATACTTTATTCCGCTGTCACATGTTCATTTTTGTTTCTATGTACCAATTTTTTAATACTTTATTTCGTTGATATGTGTTACTTTTCCGCACACACACACATACACACACACACCACAATAAGGTTTTCATAGTAACATTTTATTTTTTTATTATGAGAAAATGAATGTATAAATTTGCATACATGTTAGATACATATTTGTCAGAGTAGATACAACACAGACAGAAACACAGTAAGACAAACAATAACATAGAATATAAATTAAAATAACAATAAAATGACAATCGTTTTACTATGGGAGGGTGCTTTGATATCATTTCAAACAACTCAAATAGGATTCCTCTGAAATGTACATTTGTGTACATATTAGTATCATGTGTATGACACAGTGAACCAAAACATACAATGTTATTAGTGATTTAGAGCATAGTAATTATGACAAGTGAAGATACTTTTTCTTATATTGAGGGAGATCAGTTCTGGGATGGTGGGGGAAACAATAGTACTCAGAGAAAACCATCAACCTTTGGTAAGCCAACTTTCTCACATTAAGATCTGCCCAAGTTGAATTAGAACCTAGGTGACAAGAGTCATTGTGATCTGTACACACCCTTTGGACTATTTCACGGCCTCCGTGATTTAGACAATTATAACACATAACCAATGAACTAACCATGTAAACTTTTTATATTGTGAAATACATGCAATTTACTTGGTATTCTGAAATGTTAAATGATCAAAACTTGTGATTTTACATACAGGTGACATAATATTTCTCTATTATAGACCATTGGGATTGAAGCATAAACTAACAATCTCACAAATTAAAATTTTGGCAATTCCACTGAAACCGGACCACAAAACAAACATTAACAAGTTAATATAGTGATATCTTAACACTCGTACAACTATAAGAAACTAAACACAAAGTGAAATTTTTCATTTTCTCAATTTTCTTAACAAAAACTGAATATCTATTTTTTATTTACATGTATATGCTATTTCCCTAGAACTTTTATATTACAGTAATCAACAATAAACTACATTATTACATACAAAAATTAACAAATTTGTATAAATTGACATTATAAATTGATAAAACAACCAAAATTTTTCAAATCAAATTGCAGTTATACATCAAATTTAAATCATTCATACCTATAGATCTTGAAGTTTACTTTAAAATTGTTCCTCTTTTATTATTTTAAAGTAGCTATGGACAAGGAGCATATGATTTGGAAGAAAAGAGCATCGAAATCATAAACTACAACTGGTAATAGAACGGATGTGCAAAGTGTAATGGGCATTTAAAATAAAATACAATATTACAAAAACTTATCATGAACTTAAAAAAACCTTATGTACCACTCTTTAAAGTTTTAACTATGAGCATTCACTACCAGTGTATGCTTCATAATCATTAAACTCCCTTTCTTGTAGTTTTTGTGTCTTTTGTTCTTTGATAAAAAGTCATTATAAAATTCTGTAAATCTTTGTAAATTCTTAAAACTATTCCCATGTTGTGGTCATTCAGTTGCAGAAATTCTTCCTTATTTCTGAAGAAGATAAACAGTTTAAAAACGAAAACCCAAAAAATTGGGGTCATGTAGTATCTATAAATAATTTGGGACCAACTGAATTGGAAATGTACTATGTGCAATAAACATTATAGTTCATAATGACTATATAATCTGAAATACCATTCAAATACATATAACATTCTGTATAACAGTTTATTAGTATATCTATTAATAACACTTGCTTCGACACAAAACATTTTAACCACAGAATCATGACAACATACACATAGAAAAGTACAAAAAAGATTGTGGTAAGACTAAAGACAAATTAGGCGAGAAAACTATCATGAAATGAATCGGAAAGCTCTGCAAAAAAATAAAACTGATTACCAACATGTATTTATGGCAGATTAAAGGATTACATTCATTCACACCACTTTTTAAGATTGTGAATGGATTTTCAAAATTCACAATCTTAGATAGTATATCTATAATATTTTAACCATGAATTGCAAGGGTGCTACTACGTGTGTATAGTAAAATTCGTGAATACTGAAAACCTGTCTAAATTGAATCCTGCATAAACCCAAAATCTGTCTAAACTGAATTCTGTTTATCAGAACATACCATAATTATTGTTAATAAAAAAAAACCTGTGTGAACTGAAAAACTGTTTTAACTGAACGAATTTTAGGCCACACCAATAATACTGTTTGTTGAATTTAACATGTATAACCGTCAAATTTGGACATTTCTTTGGTCTGGTAGGTGTTCAATTAAAAAGTTTAGACTGTATAACAGACCAAACTTGAAGACTTCAGACAAGATTTACTAACCCTGTTTTGTTTTATGCAAATTTGTTTCATTTAAAATCAGTGAGCACAGATATACAGAGAATAATATGTCTGCATGTAGCTGATTAAACACATCCACATTAGCAGTAACAGCAGCAGCAGCACAAAGTTTTATACTACTACTGTAAACCAACATCTATCCACAGCTATCAACTTCCACAATTCTATCAACTTCTACAATTTCCAATCAAAATGAATTTCCTACCATTCAGACCCGACATAAATAAATACTATTAACTGTTTGTATACTGTAAACATATTCAATTTCCCGTGTATTTATTTTTGAAGTATATGACACTTAGACTTATCCACTTTATTAAATTTTAACATTTTCGAAATATGCACTGTAACAAAAAAAGAATAATTTAGTTTTCGCTTGGTATTAATTTTCGTGCAAAACAAACAGCCGCTAAATAAGTGAAAATTAGTACGTGAAAATAAATATGTTTACAGTATATTATATTCTACTACTAATTTCTTTGCAATTCTTGAAAGTTAATAACACTTCCAGGAATAAGAAATGGTTTACAATGTATAAAACTTTCCTTTGTTTTCACTATATATATATCACATTATCACAATAAATATTTGTAGTGTTTTATGTACACTTTGATTACACTAGCTGTCTTTTCCTGTTGTTAACACTTTTAAAGCTTTTGTTAAGTTTGTAATGGCTGATTCTGCATCCTCATACTGTATAGAACTACTAGCAAACTTGCAATATTTCATGGCTTTCTGATACTGTTCTGCATTCAATTTTACACCAGCTGTAATATAAAATAAAAGATTGAAAATAATGAAATATTACACATGTTATGAAAGCCAAACAGTTTTTTATAAGCCTGATTTTCGAAAAGCCGAGTTTATTGATGGTTATATCAACTTAATCTATACTTTGATGTATTTGAGTGTTGATGCCACTAACAGTTCTATGTAGAAGAAATATGTTGTCAGTCTACTAGTTTTTATTTTCAGAAATGTCTTTAGCATGAACCAAAATTTTGACAAACATAAGGTGAACATATTTAAAAAAAAGAAGATTGATTTTTGTGAGATATTGAAAAAACCATGAGTAGAGAAGACCGAAGTGTTACAGTTTTAGCCATAAGACATATTGGAAATGAAGAAAAAAGGTCCTAATTCTGTTCAATGTACTACCATACCAGTAATCATACACTCTAAAATAAAATTTTACATTTGGATATCAAAGGTTTGAACCAAATCCTATAACATAAAATGTCCAATATGACAACACGACTGTGAACACTTAGTTCTGGTTATATAGCTTAACAGAAAGACTCATTCTTACTCAAGATTTCCCGAATGGATCCAATGAGTGGCCACAGCTATTACAGCAGCACTGTGTCATGAAGGACCTGGAATCTTGCCTGGATTTGCTGGTGGGACTCAGTTTGTGGCTTATGCTATTGTGGCAGCATTGTGTTGTGAAGGACCTGGAATCTTACCTGGATTTGCTGGTTGAGTGCAATTGGTGGCTGCTGCTATTGTGGTAGCATTGTGTTGTGAAGGACCTGGAATCTTACCTGGATTTGCTGGTTGAATGCAATTAGTGGCTGCTGCTATTGTGGCAGCATTGTATGTGAAGGACCCGGAATCTTACCTGGATTTGCTGGTTGAGTGCAATTGGTGGCTGCTGCTATTGTGGCAGCATTGTGTTGTGAAGAACCTGGTTTCTTACCTGGATTATCTAGAGGGACCCAGTTTGTGGCTGCTGCTATTGTGGCAGCATTGTGTTGTGAAGAACCTGGTATCTTACCTGGATTATCTAGAGGGACCCATTTTGTGGCTGCTGCTATTGTGGCAGCATTGTGTCATGAAAGACCTGGAATCTTACCTGGATTTGCTGGTGGGACCCAGTTTGTGGCTGCTGCTATTGCAGCAACATTTTGTTGCGAAGGACCTGGAATATGTTGGGCTGGATCTTGTGGTGTTGATGGAGGGGCATGTGCTCCTGCAGTAGGATAATTATTATTAGGGGTAGGTAAATTTAAGTTTCCACTTGGCCCCTGCGGTGGTACATATCCTCCTGGTTGTGGCATGTTACCCCCATATGTAGCTGGGGGAGGAACTGACTGTGGTGTATAATCTGTTGTTGAAGGTCCTGGTTGTGCTCCTAATCCAAATTCTATAAAATAATAGAAAACAAAATAAACTTATCAAAAACATTACCTTATAAAACATCAAAACTGACAAATATAATAAAGGTTATTGCAGCAAGCAATGACATTTCTCGGGCCTATACCAGCATAAAGGGGCATTAACTTCAGAAAAAATTAAATTTAAGAACTGAATATGGATTGTCAAACAAGTCAAAAACAAATACATACACTGGACCATGTTGAAATCACAATCAAAAACTGGCAAATATAGTTAAAACTTCCACCACATAAATACATAATGCAATCAAGCAAAAACATTTCTAAGTCTAGCAGTATAAAGGACCATAACTCCAGAAAACATTTCATCAAAACAGAAGAACTGAATAGACATTGTCATAGGCATATATATCATTACAAAATGTGAAAACAACAAAACATGGAGAAATCTCCAGTGAGACAGACAAATACGGACATATAATCACATACTGACCAACAGGCTGAAAGTATTGACAATAATGTCCAAAAATTCTGATGGTATAATACGAAAAAATTGCCAAAAATCCAACAACTTTTTCAACTGCACATTAAACAGTTATTGGTGTCATATACACATACAAACCAAGAGGTACAAAACAAAATTTGAAACAGCAACTCACCGTCTTCTTCATCTCCACCTATTGGTCCTGGTACAGGGGTCTCGCCACTTTTTAAACATTTGTGAATATAAGCTGCCTTCCATTTAGCATATTTTTTATTCTTTTCAACCTGAAAACAAATCATTCATGTTAATTTTAAACACCTTGATAATCTAAAACCAAAAGCGCCCTATAATTACAGCTTGTAACTATGAATTATAGAATTCCCTGTATAAAAATTGTTTTAAATGTCTTTGAAAGAAAAATGTCATTTAATTTAGCTTCTATCAAATATGTTGTAATAATGGTCAAGAAATCATAAAAAATTGACATTTTCATGCAGTTTTTGTCACTGGGAACTTGTGTGATCTCTGTCTTCACAAGTACAATAACATATACTGTCATGCAAAAAACTACAGTAAAGCCGTGTTATAATTCCTCTCAATAACATTACCACCTTGCTTAACTCCACAGTATTTTAAATTTTTAAAGTCCATCCCTTGTATGTTCCTTTTTGTAATCCCTGTAAATTCATCACCAAACCCTTTTATAACACCAAAATTTGATTGAACAAATAGTGTTGATGACCCCATGTTTTACTGTAATCATATAAATGCCTGTTAAAGTATACTCACATCTTCGCTTAATTCACCAAACACACTGATAACATCAAACAACATACCAGCTGTGTAGAAAGATTTAACTACATTCCTAAAATAAGACAAACATTTTTGTAAAAAATAAAACAAGGTGATAATCATGGTGAGGATGTGACATGTTTCTAAAGTAAAGGCCAGCTAAGAACACTAGTGTAAAGCTTGTAACATTCAATTTATTGATACATTTATGACCAAACAAGCAAACAGAAATATTGTCCACATTAAAATCAGTGTTTTATATAATTTACATTGAAGTTACAAAGTTCTTATAAAAGTGTAGGTAAATGACATGATTTTTGTTTTTTGGTTTTTTTTGTTGAAACGAGATGATTTTTAATTAACTTATGCCTACTGTAACCTTCATGTACATGTATATTTATATTGTTCTTAACCGGTGCATTGCTAAGGTAGTTCCCTACTATGACCTACATGTATATTCAGATTTAGCTGAGGTTGTTGTGTTTCTGTGAAAGCCAGAACTTGACTCCTAAAGTCTGAACCCTCCAATCCAAGCACCTTCACCATCAGATTTTCCATTTCCAATGGGTTGAGTTGAGTAATGGTTTTTAACATCAAAGTCAAGAATATTTCACTTATATTGAGACACCACCAGCTATAGGCAAAGGTTCAGAAATTTTGACTGTGCATTGCACTGATGGCATTACACAGCAGGTTTCTTTATCATGCCATGCCTACCGTGACACAGGACCTTGTTTACTTTCAGTTCCCATGAGAAAGAACTGTGACTTTCAGTTCGTAATGCCGACTGCTTGGCGAAAGAACAGTCACTATCCACTTTCAAGTATTGGGTCTGACCTGGCTGGAGATCGAATCCATAACCTCCCACTAAAAGAGCAAGCACTCTACCCATTGAGCTACCGCAGTGGTAGCCAATCTGATCCATTGACATCAATTTCTTATTTATCTTCTATTATCTACAATATATTACTATGCTGTGTCCCAAGAAAATATGTCATTTTCAAAGGTGATTAGCAACATTTATAGCCAGAAAGGTCACACTGCTGTTTGTCAGTAATTGTTTGGGACAACATACTTGTTGAATCTTGCAGCTCTGTCTTCATTGTCTGCAAACAAAAACACCTTTAATGCATAATTTTCAACATGGGCTTGTCCTACTACTTCATTCTGAATTGCTTCTTCATCTGTTTCTTTCTTCATCTTTAAAAACAAAACAATACATATATAGATGGTATGACAAAAATATGAATGATTTATGATGACTAAATTCAGAAATACAGCATATAAAATTAATTAACTATAGAAAAAATTGTGCAGTAAAAATCTTTTATCAGGATCTTACATCTTAAACATTATTATTATATGTACCAATAAAATAATTTTCATAAAACTAAATGAGAACTTATGATTACAAAATATATAAGCAAAATGACTTCATGTAAATGTATTACATGGTGTATCATTACTTGTAAACCTTTAAAGACATTTTTGGCACAGTGTTTGGTATACTTGCCATGGTACATGGAACTATGTGCATAAATATGCCTGGATATAAAAATGCATATAGCTTTTGGTTGCGAAAGGAAAGTAACTTGTACATCCTGGAAGTCTAGTTATGGTAAACAAAAATGGCAATTAAGTTCACAAGTCACACAGAATATGATAATGATGTAGAAAATAAAAAGGTCAGACTAGTGCTGCTTTGAAGGATGACAAAAATGTTATACAGAATTTTGCAGCTTACACATCCCCGTGTACAGTACCCTGTTAAAGATTTATGTCCCCTGAGCTGCATATATAACTTATATTGTACTATTAAACTTGGTATACCTTCTCTAAATAGTCCATCAATGCCACTAAGTATGCTCTACTATCTGGAGACTTTCTATCTATTTCCATACCTTTCTGCATTGCATAAAGTCTACCTGAATAATAAAAACAAACAACAATCTTTAATAAAATCTAATAATTTCATGTATCTGGCTTGTTCAAAGGTGTTCATATCCATGACAATTCCTGACACTTTAAGCACAATGTTACAACACTTATATATTTACACAAAAAAAGGGGTAAATCAGTTAATCACAAGTGATAGTCTATATTGTTAGAGTGATTGGTTCAAGTTCCACTTGTCCTTTCTGATTTCTGACATTTCCTCTAAGGCTCTATATAACTTATATACGATCAACTGCCAGGAGTGGAGTACTATTAAATTATGGCATTTTACTCATTTTTACACTTATACTGAGTTGGTAAGTTCATGTATGGTAGAAGACATTTGTAGTACCTAAAGAAAACCACTTATCGAGCAAATTGATAAATTCACTCAAACCAGAATCTGCCCGACTGGCCGAGTAGGATTCAAAACTTAGTGGTATGATCCGTCAGTTGGCATTATAGACCATTCCGCTACTATGAAGTTGAGTTCTTCAAATATGCCAAATGACACAGTAGTTTGGATATCACTCTTGTAAAAAATTCTCAAAAATATAACTACCGGTATTCTACTTAAATAACCCGAAGTTGAATCGAGTACCATGCATCTATGATCTACCAGGTAGATGAATGTTAATTTTGACAAACTCAAAAAGTATGGTCATACACCATACAGCAACAAAAATAAAGGAGATGGTATTGGTTTTATGTTTGAAGCCTAATTTAGTGACATAGTTAAGCAAGTGGAACCACAGAAGTCACAACCATCAGCATATGAGTCACCAGTGTAAACAAAACTGAAAAGTTGTGAAACAAGACATGTCACCTGGTCACAGTAAAAGTGAGACAGAGAACATTCTGATCATCATCCACCACGTAAAGGGTAAGTAAAACAAAATCTTACAATAATAAGACACAACCGGATCCCTCTTATCATGTTCAATCGCCGTCTTTATGTAATGTTGAACGGCTTTTAAGTTAGCAGGAAGGGCTGGCAAATTTGGAGCAGCCATTTCTGTATATATCAGGAGAGTTACTAACAAGGGGAAGTAATAACGTGGTTTTGTCATATCCCTCCGAACTAAATGGATGGGAGCACCAATATGAAATGTAAACATTGAAAATGACATACACGGTTGAAATTGCCTTAAAGGCACCTCACTAAATGGGCCAACTGCTTTTAAAGGCCAGTAAAAAAATTCCCAATTGCTGTTCTTTCGTGTTATTTGAACCTTTAAACAAGGGGCACCTGCCCATAAAGGCCACATTTACGACCCCTTGGGTAACATTATAGACAGGGTTGACTGTATGTACATAACATGTCTCTGAAAATAATTAACAGACATAACATGTCTCTGAAAATAATTAACAGACATAACATGTCTCTGAAAATAATTAACAGAGAATTAAGATTAAATGAGACAGTGAAACATTAAATGGATCTTTACTAGCACACGGGGGTAATCCTGATACACCGTATTTCATTTACGTCGGAGTATTCCGTCGGTTTTGATTTACGTCCGAGTAAAATGATACATTTTTGGTTGTTACGCTTTACGTTAAAGAGAACAGGTGACTATTTTTAATATAAATTAACAACAACCAAACTTTAACAGAAAGCAAAAAGTTGGTCACATTATATTTGATGGTATTTAACTGCTTCATATAAAAACTTGCAAGAAATATTCATATTTTTCACGTACCTTTATTATTTCCATTTTTGGCAGGTGCTTTTGTTTAGCAGCTGATTTTAATAAAACGGACTTGGATTCAAATGATGTTTCTACTCAAAATTCTCAAGAAATGTCTTTACTTCTATATACTCGCGAAAACAGAAGCTTTACTCGGCTTTTAAGTGAAATTTTATGTTTCGTTTAAGCGGAGTGGTATAAATGTTACGCTTTCCGACCAGCTGTGTTATGCTTTACGTGAAGATGTGTTACGCTTTCCGTTTAATATGATTCGCAATTGACAGAACTCAAACTTCATTATAACTTTAGATAGATCGGATGTTTTTCTCGATTAAATCTTTACAAGTTGTTTCAGAAGTGATTCAGAAAGCATTGCAGGATAGGATTCAATTTTTGAAAGAGAGCAGAACCATACGCAGTTCGTAACTTGAACCAATAAAAAGCAAAAACAACATACTGTCATACATGCTTATATAACAATACATTACTTCCAAAAGTAAACCCATGCGAAAGACTAAACCTATACCAATTAAACACGTGTGAAATACCATTTTGAAAAAGAACGAATGTAGATCATATGTATCATTTTACTCGGACGTAAATCAAAACCGACGGAATACTCCGACGTAAATGAAATACGGTGTATCAGGATTATCCCCGTGTAGCATTAAATGGCGTTTTAAAACCTTTTTTAAAAAAAATCTTTACAGATCTTCTTGTGAAAAGCAGATCGACAGTGTGACCAGTTAGAAAAGTAAAAACATAATGGGAATACTGATTAAAAAGTCTGTGGTCTCTGTGTAACATCAATTGTAGCTTATTGGCGTACCGTTGAGACCGCTGGTCGTAGAATAAGTTGTGCCACGTTTTACACTTTACAAGTCAGCTAAACCAAACGTCAATTAAACACTTGAGTTCTGGTTCTAAAAGTTCATAAAACACAAGAGTTCTGGCTCTCTATCTATATCCCCGTAATTAGGGAAGCTATATACATGTTTCTGGTATTATTGGAATTATCCATGCTCATGTGCATGATAATTAGTGGTCTCAATATATATATATATATATATACTATGCGTATATCTTATCACTGTTAAACCCAGTGCCTGTCCAAAGTCGGGAGTTTAATAATTATTGTTTTTTATCTTGTCATCATTTCCAGTCGTCCAAAAGTCGAAAGTTTGAAAATAAGTTGTCTTAAGGTTTTTATCCCACCGTGTTTAATTTTTTATAATTATTTCGCTTGTTTCTTTGTATCATGTTGTTAGTTGTTCTGGTTGCCATATTACTCTGCTGTATATGTATTGTGTCTGGAAATTAAGATAATTTATACTCAAAAGATTTTAAGCGTAATTATACACTAAGTTTAACAACCGAAAGTGTTTTCGAAATAATACTAGTAGAGGGAAATAAACACTTAACGTCATCACCTTCACTATCCTAGTGTTATTGATATGAAGTTTTAAATTGACAAAATATCATTATAACTCATCTTCAGTATCACTTGATGTGTATATATACATGTATACAGGAAGTGTTTTAGTATTATATATAATAGTCTCCTCGCGTAAGTTTGTGCCAGGCTCCGAATACCAGAATACGAACAACTAGTTTTTGAACAAAGATATTGCGAATCACACCGAAATGGAAACACCAGTGCTTGATCCAACAGACTACCAAGGTATAGTGTTCTAAAATAAGTTATGTTTTGTCAAGTTTTTTTCCACAAAAATATACAAGACAAGGAATGTCTCGATATATAATAACCATTAGCTTCCTTGAATTATGATAAGGCATTTATTCAAGATTTCACAACATAATCACCCGTGAAATGTTTTGATTGCATTTTCTTTATGCTTTATGCTTTAGTTACTCTTACATTTAAGCAACTATTCGCATTTACACGTACAATGGTCATAAGGGTTCTCGTTTAATGTAGCTTGCTTTTAAGCAACTATGTGCGTCTACATGAGCAATGGTCATAAGAGTTCTATCTTAATGTAGCTTGCTTTTAAGCAAATATGTGCGTCTGCATGAGCAAAGGTCATAAGGGTTCTATTTCAATGTAGCTTGCTTTTAAGTAATACGTGCGTCTACATGGGCAATTGTCATAAAGGTTATATTTTAATGTAGCTTGCTTTTAAGTAACTATGTGTGTCTACATGGGTAATGGTCATGAAAGTTCTATTTTAATGTAGCTTGCTTTTAAGTAACTATGTGTTTACATGGGCAATGGTCATAATGGTCTATTTTAATATAGCTTGCTTTTAAGCAACTGTGTGTGTCTACATGGGCAATGGTCATAAGGGTTCTATCTTAATGTAGCTTGCTTTTAAGCAACTATGTGCGTCTATATGGGCAATAGTCATAAGGGTTCTATCTTAATGTAGCTTGCTTTTAAGCAACTATGTGCGTCTATATGGGCAATAGTCATAAGGGTTCTATCTTAATGAAGCTTGCTTTTAAGCAACTATGTGCGTCTATATGGGCAATAGTCATAAGGGTTCTATCTTAATGTAGCTTGCTTTTAAGCAACTATGTGCGTCTATATGGGCAATAGTCATAAGAGTTCTATCTTAATGTAGCTTGCTTTTAAGCAACTATGTGCGTCTATATGGGCAATAGTCATAAGGGTTCTATCTTAATGTAGCTTGCTTTTAAGAAACTATGTGCGTCTATATGGGCAATAGTCATAAGGATTCTATTTTAATGTAGCTTGCTTTTAAGCAACACTGTGTACATGCGTCTATATGGGCAATAGTCATAAGGGTCTATTTTAATATAGCTTGTTTTTAAGTAACTATGTGCGTCTATATGGGCAATAGTCATAAGGGTTCTATCTTAATGTAGCTTGCTTTTAAGCAACTATGTGTGTCTATATGGGCAATAGTCATAAGGATTCTATTTTAATGTAGCTTGCTTTTAGACAACTATGTGTACATGCGTCTATATGGGCAATAGTCATAAGGGTCTATTTTAATATAGCTTGTTTTTAAGTAACTATGTGCGTCTATATGGGCAATAGTCATAAGGGTCTATTTTAATGTAGCTTGCTTTTAGACAACTATGTGTACATGCGTCTATATGGGCAATAGTCATAAGGGTTCTATCTTAATGAAGCTTGCTTTTAAGCAACTATGTGCGTCTATATGGGCAATAGTCATAAGGGTTCTATCTTAATGTAGCTTGCTTTTAAGCAACTATGTGTGTCTATATGGGCAATAGTCATAAGGGTTCTATTTTAATGTAGCTTGCTTTTAAGCAACTATGTGTGTCTATATGGGCAATAGTCATAAGGGTTCTATCTTAATGTAGCTTGCTTTTAAGAAACTATGTGCGTCTATATGGGCAATAGTCATAAGGGTTCTATCTTAATGTAGCTTGCTTTTTAAGTAACTATGTGCGTCTACATGGGCAATTATTTTAATATAGCTTGTTTTTAAGTAATTATGTGCGTCTATATGGGCAATAGTCATAAGGGTTCTATCTTAATGTAGCTTGCTTTTAAGCAACTATGTGTGTCTATATGGGCAATAGTCATAAGGGTTCTATCTTAATGTAGCTTGCTTTTAAGAAACTATGTGCGTCTATATGGGCAATAGTCATAAGGGTTCTATCTTAATGTAGCTTGCTTTTTAAGTAACTATGTGCGTCTACATGGGCAATTATTTTAATATAGCTTGTTTTTAAGTAATTATGTGCGTCTATATGGGCAATAGTCATAAGGGTCCTATTTTAATGTAGCTTGCTTTTAAGCAACTATGTGTATATGCGTCTACATGGACAATTACAAGGGGTCTAATGCAACTTGCGCTTTTAAACATATGCATCAACATGTATTTAATTTAAGTTGCACATTACTTGTTTTCGTATGAATGAACAGGTGAAACAAATAATAACCGCGTGGATGTTTGTGCATATTTCAAGATTTGTTTTATTTCAGTCGCGTTGATTCGCCTCATACTACGATATAATTAGCTCATAATCTGATCTAGCAGGATACTTGTCTATTTAGTACTTAATATCCTTAATAAACCAGTTTTACTTCCTAATTCTGAATTTGACTCTTAAATATAAGCTATAACTTCCGCGTTATTTCTTACAATATCTAAGTTCAGTATATTAAACAGCTATTTTACAAACCTTATAGTTTATGGAAATGTTTAAGAAACAAACGTAACAAAGTCCGTCTCTGTCTTTTCCACTTCCAGGCGTGCATGCTTCAGATCTTGAATGCCTTGTTATTCGTCAAGATTCTTTTATATTTCATCTGGGTTTTTTCTTGCTTCCCAATTGGTGCCATTTAAAGATTATTTCCTCGTCTTGTCTTAACTATCCCAGCAATTTTCACATTCTGAAATCTTCATGTTTTGACCACACTATATTCAAATTTTTTCTAAGCAGATGTTCAAAGGTTGCTATTTCAAAGATTAATTTGTTAATTTAATTTCATTTGTTAGGCGGGAAGAGGTATGGTGAAGTTTTGGAAAAATGGAATGGAATATTTCAGGAAATTAACCAGGTAAACTGTTAGGTCTTTATGAATGATTTTGGACAGATTTTAGAACGCTTATGGAAAGCTCATGATGGCAACCATATAACTTTAGATGATAAAATGCCTCCTAAATAATGCGACTACCAACAGGCACTTGCTTCTGATATTAAACAAGAGGCCCGTGAGCCTTAACGCTCACCTGGGGCTGAGTACATACCGGTATCTCATGCAGAGGTTCATAGTCAATGACATTAATTAAAGAGAATATCCAAATTTTCAGCAGTAAGGGCCAATTATATGCAAGGAGTTTTGCAAATTAATTATAACTTGTCCTTAGAATGCTAATACATGTATAACATATCTAAAGTCTAGCTACAATATAGTATTTATAAACAGCTAAAACACCTATATATCGAAATGTTCATTAGGTCAATACCTACAATATTCTAATATACATGTCTATACAAAACGTTATAGTTTTTAAGATAACTAACCATTTAGTATTTATTTGCATCTGTGACCTTGACCTTTGAACCCATGACCTTCATCTATATATGAAAATGATCGCTAGGCCAATACCTACAATATTCCAATATATATGCCTATACAAAAAGTATAATGAACCATTTCAGTATTTGGTTGCATCTGTGACCTTTACCTTTGAACCTATGACCTTCATTCATATGTCAAAATGACCTGTTGGCCAATACCTACAATATTCTAATATACATGACTATACAGAAGGTTTACAGTTTTTAGATAATTTACCATTTCAGTATTCATTTGCATCTATGACCTTGACATTTGAACCTATGACCTTAAGTCATATATCAAAACGATTGTTGTGCAAATGCCTACAATATTCCAATATACACGCTTATACAAATAGTTAATAGTTTTTTAGATAATTAACCATTTAAGTATTTGTTTGCATCTATGACCTTGACCTTTGAACCTATGACCTTTATTCATATATCAAAATGATCGTTAGGCCAATGCCTACAATATTCCAATATACGTGCCTATACAAAAAGTTTATAGTTTTTGAGATAATGAACCATTTCAGTATTACTATGATTTTTTACCTTAAAAGGGGCATAACTCCTCAAAAGGGTCATCTGACAACTTTGACCCAATGGAGACATTTGTAGAACTTTTGACTCTAAAGACCCTAAGATCCATCAGATTTTTCCTATCTGCAATAGTTTTCAAATTTTTTTTTTAAAAAACAGTCGTACTACTCTTTAACTCCCAGCTTCAAAATAAAACCAACAATGTTTTGTTATTCAGGACCCTTCAGCCCGTAATAATGTTAAATTTCAATCAGTCAATCTGCAATAGTTTCTGAGTTATAAGCAGTTTAAAGTGATATTACTATATGTTCTATTTTTAGTAACAGCCACCATGTGTTTTGACGGATCAAAAATCGAAACATAACTTTTGTGCAGGATACCCTAGGAAACAATCATATCATACTAAGTTTAATTAAATTCTGTTCTGTTGTTTCAAAGGAGAAGATTTTTGAAAAATTGTTAATGGACAACAGACGATGGTGACGGATGCCAAGTGATAGCAATAGCTCACCTGGGCCTCCTTAGGTCCAGGTGAGCTAAAAAATAACACTCTATACCTAAACTTAACATTATATTTAGGTATAGAGTTTAATTTTTTACTATCAAAAACCAGTGCCTGTGCGACTCCCCTACAAGAAACAATGATGACTGCCTATACATTAACGGTTCCTTAATGTTTTTCTTATTCAAGAATCCAAGACATGCTTGGCAAATAAAGAACGTCGTGAAAATTTAATAAAGAACATTGTGCTTGCAGTGTTTTATAGATGATAATATATAGTAACTGAGAAACCTTACAAAATATTTGTAAAATTACACTGAATCAATTAATATTTAGGCTGGCCCCAAGGATTCTTGATAAATGGATGATGAGACATTATCTCGTATTGATGTTGAGTCATTTCTATGAAAACAACACAATTCCAGTCACATATATTACCATTTTTACATGTATCATGTGTCTTTTAAAAAGTCAGTAAATGCTATGGTATAATGGACTTTTGACACCCTTGGGCCTTCATTTCAGGAGTTTGTAACAGATGACACATACAAAGACGTTGAAGATTTAGAAGAAAAGTTACAGTCATACAAAAGTGAGACAAAATAAATACATTTGTTATAAAATTGACAGGTTAAGTTTGTGTTTCACAATGTGCATTCCTATATTTAGAGTTATTTCCTTTTGTTTGTCAGCACTCTTAACAGTGTTGAAGAACTGTCTAATGTTATCAACTTAAGGTACCTAAAAACCCCTTTCTAAAATTCTAGACCCTTAAGTTTAATAGTAGTACCAGGATACAGTTTAAGTCCTTTACCTCTGTACAGATCTGGATTTTGTTAACACTTACTTCACTACAATGTAACAAACTTTAAATATTTTTTTTATCTAATCAATCATAATGAAAAGTGTATATTTCGACAAGAAAATAATTATGTATGTTCAATGTTTATTCTCTTTATTATTTTTTTTTACATCATAGCAAAGTTCTTGGAGTTTGACCTTGACCACAATGGAGAAATTGGTAAGTATGTTTAAAGATTTATTATACCTAAATATTCAATGCTAGTATTCCTATCAAAAACCAAACATTTTCTATAATTGGAAATCTCTGTAAAGTAAGAAAGATTTGCAAATTGTCATAGACTTCATGTTAATATTTCAAAGACAGGACACAGGAGATTTTGAATTTGTACAGGATATCAACATCCTGTAAAATAAATTGACAGTGGGATAAATAGAACAAAGACAGAAAGAGGAGTGATGGAGATAAGCATAAACCATAACACACAAAGAGTAGATTTTGCTGAACAAAACAAGCAGGCATGATAATTAATATAACCAATGTATTAACACCCTTAACTATTCCAGCAGAGAACATTGCCAATAACGCTGATGATACTTCACACACCAATGCAAATGATACAAATTGAATTTCTTTTTATTTTTTACTATTAAAGGTGAAATGTCACTGAAACTGATGATGGAGAAGATGGGTCAAGCTAAAACACATTTAGAATTAACAAAAATGATAAAGGAAATTGATACAACAAATTCTGGTACCATTAGCTACAAGGAATTTTTATTGATGATGTTAGGAGGGAAAAATACTATCTTAAAACTGTAAGTATGAGGATAGAACATAAAAATAAAAACATTTACTGTATTTCCATGAATTCAGTGCACATGGAAAATGCAAGAATAAAGTCGTATTTTCCAACAAACTCACAAAAAATCGTCAAAACTTAATACGAAATATACTGATCTAATAGGGAAAAATATTTTTCATTATTGAAAAAGTGAACTTAATTCTGTACATAGAGCAATTTTTTAACTTTTTAACAAAACAACAAATATGACTACATCAAAATTATCCCTTCTCACTTAGAACAACTATAAACGTTATGTCATAATTTGAATATTCATGATGATCACACCTGGAAAAAACCTGAGCAACAATGACCTACCTGACCCTAAATGCCCTGATGTAACTTTGAATAAGGCCTAATTGGTGTATAAACTTGATCAAATTTCCACAATTTTTGCAAAATTTCTCTATGTACAGAAGAACTGAACAATAATGTTTTTAATTAAAAATATAATTTGGTTACGTCAGTGCATTCTAAATGCATTTTATTGATAGTTTAATGAAAATATTTTCAATTAAAAGAAATAAAGAATAAAAACCATGTGCCATTAATTTATGGAAATACAGTAGTAGTCTTTCATCTAAGTAAAAGTTTACATTAAATTAATCAAGGATATGTCACTTGTATTGAGGTGGTTGCAAATACTGGTACATGTATCAGTCCTCCATGTATAGAACCACAGTCTACTGAGAACCCCCCCCCCCCCCCCATGTTTTTTTTCAATTCTCACTGTTAAGTGCTTGTAACAGGACTTAAATGCTAATTAATTATCAATAAATATATTATTAACCATCAATAGATGGAGTTGCAAATTAATATACATTGTACACCTATGTGTTGGATTGGGAGCATGTTGTATTTAGGACCAGTCTTTGATATTTAGAACACCAGTCTAGTCAGAATCGCCATGTCTTTCAATAATTTGTACTATCAAGTGTTGAAAAAGGACAAGTTGCTATCTATTTTCATGTATTCATACACTAAGCGTGAGGAAGATAATAATCCTACCATCTATCCCTGGACTGATGATTCTAATAAGTCACTAACACAGGAATCTATGTAAACATCATGAATGTGACCTCAAGTTTCCTCATCTCAAGTTACCTTACACATGTAATCTACTGTGCAAGAAGAAACATTTGTAAAGAAGAAATATTCATGATTTTCAGGGATACGCTTGTACCGCAAATATATCTTCTCAGCGAAAATTATTTATTTCCTTTGGTTTACTTTTCCTACAGTCAGAACATTGATAAATTCTTACTTTGTGATAGTTTCGAAGTTCAAAACCGTAAAGTTTCCAACCACAGATATTTCTTCTTAAACAGTATGTAAGCTGGTCTTAAGCTTTAGCTCTATTGACAGATCTCCTGTGTAAAAACTATTTTAAGATTTTCATTATTTTTCAGGATATTGTTTTTCGAGTCGATGGGCAAAGAGGAACCAGCAAAGACAGGAATTCCACCAAAAAGAACCTTAGACAGTCTGCCATAATGAAACAGTGAATTCCAAATCATAATGTGCCATTGATATAAACTAACAGTCTGCCATAACAAAATAGCAAATTCTGAGTCAGTGAGATAAACTGATTTGAAATGTCTGTCATGGTTGAACAAAATGCTCTCTGATAATGACAATATAATAAATAATATATAAATAAATATCCAGAAACACTCTTTATAGATTGTATGTGTGTTGTATATACCATGATTTTTTATATCTCTACAATATAAATATGTATATTCTACAAGGAAAACATCAACCAAAAACTGATATGTCCAAATTTTAATTTTGTGTGTCCATTTACGGTGCATATTTTTATATTTATGGTTAATATGGCATTTCACCATTTGTCAATAACCCCCAAGCTGAGACAAATCAATCGAAACATTTTGGTTACAAACAGGTTTTTAAAGACAGATATAACACTATGTATTCATTGTTAATTATAAATTTAATGATATCATATACATTCAATAAAATAACATTATTATATACATGTACAAGCAAGCCTGAGTCTGATTTTATGTTATTGAAACCGTAACCATGGAAACAAACATAAAAGTTATGTACAAGCAAGCCTGAGTCTGATTTTATGTTATTTAAATTGTTACCATGGAAACAAACAAAAAAGTTATGTAAAAGCAAGCCTGAGTCTGATTTTATGTTATTTAAACCGTTACCATGGAAACAAACAAAAAAGTTACGTGTACCACTGATTGTAAGCATCATTAATTTGATAACTCGTACCGGAACAATTTCAATGTGTATTTCATAGAAGAACAAACATATACATTGTATTAAACTAAAATCAATTGTCACTGATATTGCACAAACTAGTGTCTACTGTATTAAAAAATTCTATTCTTGCCCATATCTTGGGGAAAAAAGACACTTAACCATTGTATATTTCTAAAGTTATCCTGACTAGACTATCAGGAATGCTTTATTTAAATGCTTTCACTTATCACAAAAAATATTCCATGTTCTAGTAAAAAGTAAAATATATACATTTAAAATGAATTCTACACAAGATATTGAATCATTTCAGTGTGGAACTGTCTTAAAACAATGTTCAAATTATCTCATTCATTATTCTTAAATAATACATTATTCATGTATTTACTTCATACAACTGAACCATCTAAACCTTCTATAAACATCTTGTGATGTTTTGTTAAACAGTGAGTAATTTCAAACATGCATCATATCACAATGGTTATGATTTCTATACAGTCAAACATCCACTAGATCCCACTCTTATTCAATGCATGTCATATAAAATTTCACAATACTTGTGATTTCTGAACATCCAGAAAATCCAACCCATGTGGCATAAAATTCCAGTCACAAAAACCACTGTTAACTGACACTAGACAGCTGTTCCTCTTTCTAAGTTCTGTTTAATTTCAGCAGTATATGAACCATAAAATCGCTCCAGTTTTTTGTTGAATTTCATGTTACGTTCATTAATGTAATCAATATCAGCCTCTTCATCAAATGTTCTCCTTCTACTGTACTTCTCTCTTTTCTGTATCCTGAAATAACAAAATTAAAAGTTAACAAGTAACTAGATAATTTGAATGCTTGCTATTACAGTAAAACCTTGCTATAATGCCCCTTAATAGCTCACTTAATCCAAAACATTCAGGTTTCCTTTATATGTCTCCCTGGATTTATTGTGTCTTCATAATGCTAAACTTTAATGATGAATGTCTAGTTTTTATGCTGACCCTCACACAAAAAGATGATTTTAATTCTGTACTACATTAATGGATGGGTTAATGATCAGCTTTTAACCAAGATGCAGCTAGCTTCATAAAATCATTCAAATATTATGGAACCTGAGTTGGTTCACCTATTGTAGTGTATGTGGGTAGTACAGGCAATATATTTGATCTTGACCTCTATTCAATCTGACATCAGGTGTTTTATTCCCAAGTCAAGGATTCTTTCACTAAGATCAAGGTTATGAGTTCTGAGACAAAATGGAGGAAACTGTACTGTCCAGAGAAAACAACTAACCTTTGGCAAGTGAACTTTCTTATTTTCCATCAGTCCATATCATTACTTGGTTTACAATGTACAGACTGACTTGTAGATTTAATTAGACCTTGCCCATAAATGTTCTTATCACTAACATACAAGTATCAAATATTGGATGAATGCAATGCCAAAACATAGATTATTGATCAGTAGAGTGAAGTAAAGTACTGGTGTTATACATCCCAGTCAAAAATTATTTCACCTTTATTGAGAAGGTCAATTCTGGAATGGATCAAAAACCAGAGCAGGGGTTCAAAATTATGTTTTGTAATGGAAGGTCCAGGACCTTTTGCCTTTATTTTTGGCACGTCCCATACAAAGTTATGAAAGTCCAATATTAACACTGGAAGACCTATGTGCAATTATGGTATTGAAAAGTAGTATTATTCTGGTAAAAATGGCAGGTCCATCGAACTTTTACAATTTAAATATCAATGGTGCCAAGGTTAAATCAATAGGTCCCAGACCTCGGACCCAGGGAATTTTGAACCCCTGCCAGAGAGTCCAGAGAGAAACATAGTCATAGACCTTCAACAAGCAATGCGACAAACTTTCTCACATTAGGAGTTGGATTCATACCTAGGTGGTAAGGGGCACTGATCTGTAAGCACATGCCACATGTTTTAGACCATTCATTCAGAGGCCTCAGATTATTAAAGACATTAATGATTAGATCATTCAGAGGCCTCAGATTATTGAAGACATTAATGATTAGATCATTCAGAGGCCTCAGATTATTGAAGACATTAATGATTAGATCATTCAGAGGCCTCAGATTATTGAAGACCTTAATGATTAGATCATTCAGAGGCCTCAGATTATTGAAGACATTAATGATTAGATCATTCAGAGGCCTCGGATTATTGAAGACATTAATGATTAGATCATTCAGAGGCCTCAGATTATTGAAGACATTAATGGTTAGATCATTCAGAGGCCTCGGATTATTGAAGACATTAATGGTTAGATCATTCAGAGGCCTCAGATTATTGAAGACATTAATGATTAGATCATTCAGAGGCCTCAGATTATTGAAGACATTAATGATTAGATCATTCAGAGGCCTCAGATTATTGAAGACATTAATGATTAGATCATTCAGAGGCCTCGGTTTATTGAAGACATTAATGTTTAGATCATTCAGCGGCCTCAGATTATTGAAGACATTAATGATTAGATCATTCAGCGGCCTCAGATTATTGAAGACATTAATGATTAGATCATTCAGAGGTCTCAGATTATTGAAGACATTAATGATTAGATCATTCAGAGGTCTCAGATTATTGAAGACATTAATGATTAGATCATTCAGAGGCCTCAGATTATTGAAGACATTAATGATTAGATCATTCAGAGGCCTCGGATTATTGAAGACATTAATGATTAGATCATTCAGAGGCCTCGGATTATTGAAGACATTAATGATTAGATCATTCAGAGGCCTCGGATTATTGAAGACATTAATGATTAGATCATTCAGAGGCCTCAGATTATTGAAGACATTAATGATTAGATCATTCAGAGGCCTCAGATTATTGAAGACATTAATGATTAGAATTCAAGTTTTAAGAATTAGAAGAAATTCCCACTTAAATACCCATGTTATAACTGAAATGGGGTGTCATTTCCAACCCCCAACTGGGAAATTTGTGTTTTCTTCACCATTTGCATGTTCAAAGTGAATAATAGCCAATGGCTAATATACTCCACCTCAAGATTGTTCCTGTGAAAGTTTCATAAAGATCTGTTAAATAGTTTTATGAGAAAAGAGGCAGACAATTTATTACTGGCAGAAATGGTGTAAAATAGTGTTCTAACATTGGGGGGGGGGGGGGGGGGGGGGGACATGTCATAATTACTTACTGTTTTTCCAGATCATTGACCATTCTATCCACGGCTTCTTCTGGATCTTTAGGTTTATTTAAACCTAACGTGTTTGATGTGGCATAAAACTCCTCTCCCCTGTAAAAGAAAATAACTCCATGTTAATCCATCAAGATAGGATAGACTTACAAGTTAATCAAAGTTAGTCAAAGTTAATTTTCCAGGACAGGAAAGACTGTGAACTAAATGTTGAATATATCAACTTACTGGTACATACGTCAGTGTACAAGCAATGACTACTGATCCATAAACCAATTACACGTGTACTTAATATATTTTTATGATATATGACATATATAGAGTTATACTATTCCTTTGTCCACTTGTTTGACCAGCAATGAGTGTTTTGTTGATGTTCTTTTTTTTCATTTTCCTTGTCAAGTTGTATATATCATAGCTGAAGCTAAATGAGTTCACCAAATTATAATGGAGATAGTTAATAATATGATAAGTGGTACTTATTTAATTTTATTCATCAAGGCTTACAAAAACAAAATTATTGGTGTCTCCAATAAAAGAAATGGTGATAAAGGAAATACTGAAATTTGGAGTATAATTCGCTTTGATGGCAAGATGTAGTGAATATTAGCAATATAAAATGAAATATAAATGTTTACACAGATACAAAAGACACCGAAAAAGTAACTCCTCTGTCTCTTTGTCAGTGAATACTTGTACGTTCCAACCTGCCTCAAAGGCCACCTTTATATAAGGGCCACCTGTTTTTAAAGACCAGTTATATTTCATCCATATTCCTCTTTATTCAGGTTTTTTGAACCTGTATACAAGGGCCACTCCTTATCTATAAAAGCCACTTACAGGTTCCCTTTGGTGGCCTTTATAGACAGGTTTGACTGTATATATAACAGGATGTTATCTTTTGTGTCAGTGAATACATACATTTTTTCTTTTTGTCTTTGATAATTCTGCTGGTCTGGTTTCATCTGTTTTGTAAGTCTGGAATATTGTCTAAATGTAGCTGATTCAAAATCTGTAAAATGTACAAAAACATAAATTTAGAATAAATGATGATGTAACATTAACTAGCTAGAGCACATTCTAAATACAAATGTCTTGATACTGTTTTATATATCAATTTACTGTGGTCCGGTATATGTTGTGGTATAATGATTTTATTACAGAGTTTTGGTTTTCTTCAGCAAAAAAGCATAAGAATAACTAATCATAAGGGAGAAATACATTAATTTTTGTATTATGAATGTATGTATATTAAACCTGTTGGACCAGCAAAACGTAATAGTGGTAACTTATAAAATAGTTGTCAAAGTCATGAATTAAAACAATTAGAGTTCAAATGGTCAGAGAAAAAAAATATTTTTGAAACTTGAAGAATTTTATTTTTATGTCCATGATATTTATAGATGTGGCATAAAATAAAGCTTACTCTCTCTTTCTTTGCATTAGTAAGATGACAGAATAAAAAAAAATTACTAAAAGTTGTTGACACCAATCAATATAAAAATCTAGATATTTCAACTGCTTTTATACATATTAATGGTACATGTACTATGGGCAGACATAGCCAAGTGGTACTATGAGCAGACATGGCAGAGTGGTACTGTTACTGGCTTTCAAAGTCAAGAGCTGTAAAAAAGCTTGATACTCAATAGTCTTTCAGATGAGACTCAAAACAGGGGTCCTGTGTCTCAGTACATGCTAAAGACACCTCTGTAGAGTTCGTAAAAAGAGAAGGCCATCTGTGGCCACTACAGAAGACGCTTACAATTAGAAGTGATTGAAACAGGCTAAGCATAAACAAAAGCAAACTTAATATCTTAAGGTTCAATCATCATTTTTGTTTCAGGGCACCTGCTATCATGTTATGTACTCTAGATTTTGAATGAGTTATAGTAAAACCATATCAACATTCAATTAAGAAATGACATCCTGATCATGGTATTTCAAGAGGTAATGCAAGATATCATGAGCATAAATGTCATTTCTTATTTTTACAATTCTTTTTTTCAATAGATATTTTGTATCCATATTTGTTTCAACTCTTGGCATTGCTTTTTCCATATCTGCTCATGGGTTATTGGTTTTTGTTTTTATTTGTTTATTTATTTATTGCCATGTGAGATCAGCATGACCTTAAATGATGCCATAATCAAAAGACAATCACATTACATCACCCTGTGGGGAACCTGACATCATCTTGCGGGAAAATTCATATGTATCAAGGGTCATGACCCCTAATGTCTTTCAACGGGAATTGCAAAACAATTGCTTCAGCATGTTTTATCGAAGAGTTATACAGTCATATTGCAAATATTAATAAATACAAACCAGAAAAGCCTTGATCAGGATTTTTCTTTTTCTTTTTTCTCTCCCATTTTTCAGCTTCGTCTGCGCCGACATCTAATACTTTGACTCTATCATAATCCTCGCCTCTAGCTTCACATTCCTGTAATGTACAACATTCAAATATAACTGTTTATAATACAATGTAGAGGGTGTTTACTGGCAAGTAACCTGAACGAAGACATCCTACAATATGGATGTGTCACCCGACACATGTTAAACTCTCACACCCATAGATGTGAATGTTATGAATTAGACAAGATTTTACATGAACAGACATAAAGACAGAGAAAACATGGTGATTGCTATATATACTTATCTCAGGTGATTGCTATATATACTTATCTCAGGTGATTGCTATATATACTTATCTCAGGTGATTGCTATATATACTTATCTCAGGTGATTGCTATATATACTTATCTCAGGTGGTTGCTATATATACTTATCTCAGGTGATTGCTATATATACTTATCTCAGGTGATTGCTATATATACTTATCTCAGGTGATTGCTATATATACTTATCTCAGGTGATTGCTATATATACTTATCTCAGGTGATTGCTATATATACTTATCTCAGGTGATTGCTATATATACTTATCTCAGGTGGTTGCTATATACTTATCTCAAACAAAGTGTGTAGTGGTATAAAAAATCAAAAAGATGTAATTATCGATACTAGGGTAAATAACCCAAAATTACTTATACCAATGTGAGTAACCTACCTTTCTTTTTATTTCCTCTTGTTCTTCCCACTCTACACGTTTCCTCTTTGCTTCAAAATTCTCTGGTAATTTATTTCTTCTGTCTTCCTCAACAACCTCCTGATGATTTAATTTTCTGGCTTCATTCTACAGATAAATATGTTATATGTAAACAGTATACATGGAGTAGCATATAAAAATACAGGAAAACTGGTATATATTAAAAACAACCATAGGACCTAAGAAATATGGACTCTATAGATAGGTGGTTTTTTCCTAGAGGTTCATTTTGGTTGAAATATGATGAGTCTGAACCTTAAAACACTGATCTTAATGCAGATTTTTATAGGCATGATAAATATAACAAATGTCATTGCAGTAACCATGGTAATAATTATGCTTATAATTGCAAATACCTACCATTCGGAGTTGTAAGTTTCTTAGTCTATCAAGTTTTCCTGATTTTGATTTACTTGGACCAGCAGTATCAGCCTGTAAGATACAGAAAATATAATACTTTGTTAATGTAAACAACTGATGAAAACGTCAGTGGTAATCACGAGGCCTTGTCTATCATAGGCAGGTAATCAAGAGGCTTTGTCCATCATAGGCAGGTAATCAAGAGGCCTTGTCCATCATAGACAGGTAATCAAGAGGCTTTGTCTATCATAGGCAGGTAATCAAGAGGCCTTGTCCATCATAGGCAGGTAATCAAGAGGCCTTGTCTATCATAGGCAGGTAATCAAGAGGCTTTGTCCATCATAGACAGGTAATCAAGAGGCCTTGTCCATTGTAGACAGGTAATCAAGAGGCCTTGTCCATCATAGGCAGGCAATCAAGAGACCTTGTCCATCATAGACAGGTAATTAAGAGGCCTTGTCCATCATAGGCAGGTAATCAAGAGGCCTTGTCCATCATAGGCAGGTAATCAAGAGGCTTTGTCTATCATAGGCAGGTAATCAAGAGGCCTTGTCTATCATAGGCAGGTAATCAAGAGGCTTTGTCCATCATAGGCAGGTAATCAAGAGGCCTTGTCCATCATAGGCAGGTAATCAAGAGGCTTTGTCTATCATAGGCAGGTAATCAAGAGGCCTTGTCTATCATAGGCAGGTAATCAAGAGGCCTTGTCCATCATAGGCAGGTAATCAAGAGGCCTTGTCTATCATAGGCAGGTAATCAAGAGGCCTTGTCTATCATAGGCAGGTAATCAAGAGGCCTTGTCCATCATAGGCAGGTAATCAAGAGGCCTTGTCCATCATAGGCAGGTAATCAAGAGGCTTTGTCCATCATAGGCAGGTAATCAAGAGACCTTGTCCATCATAGACAGGTAATCAAGAGGCCTTGTCCATCATAGACAGGTAATCAAGAGGCCTTGTCCATCATAGGCAATCTCTCTATAGATAAGACCTATATGTATTATTGATTCATTCAATTGATTAGTGTTTTTGCCAAAATAATCATGCATCAGATAGTTTAAGTCTTCACTGAGCTTATCATCCTTATGTATTATTTAGTCTAGTGCTAATAACGATTTCTGTGGTATAAAGCACTGAATTTATATTTTCCCCCTTAGATAGATCACTATTGTTCATCTTTTTTACTTAGAAACAGTCCTTAACTAAAATGGCTATATTATCATTTGGTTTCTCATAAAATAACTACAATATATGTGTTTAAAAATAAAAATACTAACAAGGAAAAATACACGAAAAAATGAAATCATTACACTCATTTCTGTATATAGAGAAAAAATCAGCAAATTTACAATAATCGTGATTAGACTAAGAACTAATACACCCGTTTTGGACCCCGTGTTCTAAATCATTGATATTCACGCCTGAATCACGCCTGTGTCATAGACTTAATCAGTTTGTCCACTTCAAAAAAATGTGATTCTGATGCTTTTTTACAAATTAAAACTTGAAAACTACATACTTCTCGTCATCTGGAATGGATGTTTCTTTCCATAATTTTGTCTAAACCGATGCCAATAACAAGTGTCATATAAGTAATTGTTGACCTTATTTGAACCTTTTAATATATGCATATGAGGTCACCAAGGGAACATACTACGACTGATTTTAAGTAAACAATGTAAAATTTTCTCTATGTAGGAGCATATCGAAAAAAGTAAAAATAAAACAAAAAATATGTTTAGTTGCGCTTTTTGTTTTCAAAACAAAATATGATTGTTAGGTTTCAAAAACTTAAAAGGTGTAAAAGTTATTTATGAAAATGACTGTCTCTAAACATTAAAGATGAACAATAGTCTTTTACAAGATTTGCCACCATCATTTCTGTTGCACCAAACATATTCACTGAATTTATATTTACCCTTTTAGATAGATCACCAGTCTTTTACAAGATTTGCCACCATCATTTCTGTTGCACTAAACATATTCACTGAATTTATATTTACCCTTTTAGATAGATCACCAGTCTTTTACAAGATTTGCCACCATCATTTCTGTTGCACCAAACATATTCACTCATTTATGAGGCACAATTTGAAACATCAACAAGAGGCACAATTTGTAACATCAACAAACATTTTTACTTTTTAATTTGTTAACAGACAAATTCTGGGCCAACCAAGCTATCACATATTAATTCCAAGCTGAATTTATACTTATACCAGAGGCAAGTCATGTAAAATTCCAATTGAACAGAACATATCTTCAAAGTTCATATTATTACTAAGTTTGTTGCAAAAATATTTTGTAATTTCCTGCATTATGAGAGCAAACTAAACATTCAAAACTTTTCATAAAATATGTACTTGCAACATGATCATTTACACAATTTTGGGATTTACATCTAATGCCCTTAAAATATCTAGTGTAACAAACAAGACCTTGTGAAAGGTAAAAACATTACAGAAGGTCTGGATATCATCAAATAGGAAAATGAGGAAGTCCAGTAAATAATAAATTTTTCCGTCATCATTATGTCACACGAAAGACACCACCATTTTGTCAAATTTTTTACAAATTTGTTTACACCTATCCAAAATATGCTTTTGTGTATTAAAGGACTTATAATGCAAGGATTAGATTGAAATCAGGATTTTTAGCAACAATTTGACCCATTTAAGTACATGAAATACTGTTTTGTATCCGTCCCATTGAAAATTTATAAGATATTAGCATTTTTCTATTTCTGAAATGAATACTAGTCAACTCGTTCCAATTCCAACTCGTTCCAACTGATTTTTGCCAACTCGTTCCACTTTTGACTACCAACTCGTTCCAACTGAATTACCAACTCGTTCCAAATTTTTTGCCAACTCGTACCAAATTTCTCAATTAAGTTGATTAGATCTACATGCGTTTTTATTTTATTTTATTTTATTTTCAATAGATAAATATCCCCCATAGTTTCCATTATTTCAAGTTATTACATTTCATTATCTGTAAAATATTCATTTGTTATACATGTATATGTATACATTTGTCAGTTACGTTTTTTATGATTTCTTGTTCATTATGTTTCATGTTTATTGAATTACTTGCCATAACCAATTATTGTAATTGAGTTCGAGCAATAAAGATATTATTATTATTATTATTATTATTATTAGTTATAAACACACATTAGTCCTGACGTACTAAGAAGTCGAAAAATTAAAATGGGGGTGTAGTGGGCTGATTAGTCGGACTAAGATAAACAATTAAATTAACAAATAAATTATATAACAGATAAATAATAAATAATGTCATATATGGTGATCACAATTAATTGCTATGTCTTTGTTTATCACGACTGTCGGAACTATAAAGTAGATCGGCACCATAAACAGATAAACAGAGAATTTGTACGGTTAACAAGCGCATTAGCAGCGCATCCTTTATTTTTTAAAGGAATTTTAGTTTCGCAAATAAACTGTCTACTTGTTTTGTAAACATTAGTGTACGATTGAAAAATTAGGTTGTTTTTCCTCTTTAAATGTCGACAAGTGCGCGTAAAACACAAAGTATTCTCAAACAAGATCAAACGAACTTTTTTTTAAAAAAAACTACTCGATAGCAGTCAAAAATAACAGCAAACCAATCAGAATGAATAAAATAATAAACACAATAAACAAAGAAATGAAAAAAGATACAAAAGAAATGAAAAGAAAAAAAGAAGGAAATATAAAGAAAAAATGTAACATTAAAAAAAATAAATCTCTGCAATATATATCTTTTGGGACTTTAGACTATTATGGCTCTTGAACAGGATACCTTCGTGTGGTTAGAGCTGGGCAACGTTGTGATTAATTAACCAGAGGCTCAGGATGAGCCTGTATCGCTCACCTGACTAAAATGCTTTTAAAGCAAATTTGTATATATGCTTTTCCAATAGGGTCCAATGTGAAACAACGTTCTCCGCTGGCAGCCATGTTTTATGGCAGATCAGAGAAATTTTGGCAATCTATGTAAAGGACCTTCTATACATCATTCCTGTAAAGTTTGGTTCAATTTGCTTCAGTCATTTCTGAGGACAGTCAAAAACGTGTTTTTCCCACAGGGTCCAATGTTTAACTATCTTTTGCGCTGGCAGCCATGTTTTTTGTGGATCAGAAAAATTTTGGCAATCTAAATAAAGGACCTTCTATACATCATTCAAGTGAAGTTTTGTTAAATTTGCTTCAGTCATTTCTGAGGACATAGTCAAAAATGCGTTTTTTCCCAAAGGGGCCAATGTTAAACTATCTTTTGCACTGGCAGCCATGTTTTTTGGCCAATCAGAAAAATTTTGGCAATCTATGTAAAGGACCTTCTATACATCATTCCTGTAAAGTTTGATTCAATTTGCTTCAGTCATTTCTGAGGAGATAGCCAAAAATTCGTTTTTCCCATAGGGTCCAATGTTAAACTATCTTCTGCGCTGGCGGCCATGTTTTTAGGCGGATCAGAAAATTTTTGGCAATCTTTGTGAAGGACCTCCAATACATCATCATTTCTCTAAAGTTTGGTTAAGTTTGCTTCAGTAGTTTCAGAGGAGATAGCAAAAATGTGTTTTCTCATAGGGTCCAATGTTAAACTATGTTCCCTGCTGGCAGCCATGTTTTTAGGCGGATCAGAAAAATTTTGGCAATCTTTGCAAAAGACCTTACATACATCATTCCTGTAAAGTTTAATTGAATTCGCTTCAGTCGTTTCAGAAGAGATAGCGAAAATGTGCGTTTTCCCATAGGGCCCAATGTTAAACTTTGTTTGGCCCTGGCGGCCATTTTTTTTGGCGGATCAGAAAAATTTTGGCAATCTTAGTAAATGACCTTATATACATTATTCCTGTAAAGTTTGGTTCAAATTAGCTCAGCGGTTTCAAAGAAGATAGAAAATATATGCTTTTCCCATAGGGTCCAATGTTAAACTATCTTCTGCGCTGGCGGCCATGTTTTTTGACGGATCAGAAAAATTTTGGCAATCCAAATAAAGGACCTTCCTTACACCATTCCTGTAAAGTTTGGTTAAATTTGCTTCAGTCATTTCTGAGGAAATCGTTAAAAATGCATTTTTCCCATAGGGTCCAATGTTAAACTATCTTCTGTGCTGGCAGCCATGTTTTTTGGCGGATCAAAAAAATTTCGGCAATCTAAGTAAAGGACCTTCCATACATCATTCCTGTAAAGTTTGGTTAAAATTGCTCCAGTGGTGTCAGAGGAGATAGTCAAAATGTGAAAAGTTTACGGACGGACGACAGACGACGACGACAGACGACGGACGACGACGGACGCAAAGTGATGGCAAAAGCTCACATGGCCTTTGGCCAGGTGAGCTAAAAATTAGGAGATCCTTGATTTTTAAATCATCACATATTAAATTAATTATTTAATTATATAAAAGTTGGAACTAGTTAGTAACGGCTAAAATCATTCAATTAAAATTCTTAAATTTGGAATGAGTTGTTGAAAAAGTTGGAACGAGTTGGTAAAAAAGTTGGAACGAGTTGGTAAAAAAGTTGGAACGATTTGGTAATAAAAACAGAGGTGTAAAAACTCTGCATAAAAAAGTGGAACGAGTTGGTACAAAAGTTGGAACGAGTTGGCGAAAATCAGTTGGAACGAGTTGGAATTGGAACGAGTTGACCAGATACCTCTGAAATAGGGTATCCTCGTGTCATGGGTTTTCGGCGTATTAAGACAGTATTGCTTCAAAAAAATTTAATAAGAGATAATTTGTGACGTTTGGCTTGTAAATCAAATAAAGACAATCTTGTTTATCGAATCCAACCATCGAATTTTTCATTTCATACCGCAATTTGTTCGGAGAGGTGATTTTGTCTGCATGTCTGTTTACAATGCTATTTTTGGAACGTCATATGTTTTCGGCGCATGTCATTGGTCATCAGAAGGAGTGACTCAAAAGCGGAACCGGATTATAAGGTGGCTCTATACTGCTCAAAATGTATACAGCTCTTGAATGCTAGTCAAAACTAAACCTTTTATATCGTAATATTTTGGTTAATCAACTTCGTTTTATTCTAGTTATTATTTTTTTTGGTGAAATAACGCAAGTAAAACTATATATAAACTATACATAAATTGCAAACAATATTTGTAAAGAAAATATATAAGAACAGGGCCACCTTATTCTTTCGATTTCATATTGTACAGACATGCTAACCATGTGACAGTCACATGATTATATTGATGGCGTCGGGAACGCTGCCAAATGTCAACATCAGTAGCAGTTGCATTGTTTTTTTTATTGTAATGTCGTTTAACAATGATACTTAATTCGGGCATAACAGAAACCACAGAAAATACCTTATGTAAGGAAGAACTTGCTATATTTTCGATATTAAGCTTCATTTTCCACATTTCGATTCAGAGACAAAAAGTCCGGTTTTTACATTAAAAAAAGTTGTCCGAGGAAATGTTCTATTAATGCACGTGCATTTGATATCAAGAAAAATAAATATGCGCCGAAAACACATGTCCGCCGAAAACATATGACACGACGATATATAAACAAAGTTCAAACAGTAGTATAAACTGATAAAGATCACCAGGTATAAAATCAGTTAAGATATCCATAAGTCAAATTTACATAGGTAAAATTATTTTAAAATATCGAAAAATAGCTTTACAAAAATTAAAATCTATTAAAAAATTGATTTATGCACATTCTTAACATGTCAAATTCTAGAATTTGTGGTGGCACAAACGTTGAAAACGTTGAAATGTTGTCTATATCAAAGTGGTATTTATGGACTTCTGGCGGAATTGACGAACTCATAAAATGGTAAGTAAAATATCACACATATCTTAAAACAAACGGTTACTTACCATTGTCGACGACAGTAGTAAAACGTTTTAAAATAAAAACTAGAATCTACTTCGTTTTAGTGTTGTTGTCTGCGTCTAAATGAAACATATTCAACGTTCACAAATACCAAAGGATTCAAACACTACAACGACGCAGTCGAAAACGTACCTTTTTTGGTTTCACACCGTAATGTTCCCAATTCTGGTCAAATAAATATGCCCATTCCATCTTGAAAATAAAATACCTAAATTTCTCGGTTTCGGTGTGACGTCACAGGTGAAGATGGCGACTTAAGACACCTTGGAAACGGTGGCACTAACCCCTTAGATACTATAGATTTATATAGTGATTCGTACAGACCAACATTAAAAAATTGAATAAAGTTTAAGTTTGGCAAGGTTATATGACATGAAACTTTCCACAAAAAATTATGACTTTAATAAATGATTAGAGACTTTCAAAATTTATCAAAAAGTCAAAAATATTTAATTTATAAGGCGTTAAATTTGGGAATTCGGGCAGGGTAAAAATAACGTTGAATAGAATAACCATGGAGCATGGGGAACATTCTTTAAATTTGGTTTGTAACATTTTTTTTTAAATATTACAGTATAACATTATAAATATTTAAATAATTATTTCATATATTTTTTCCGATTGTGTATTTCTGATCAGTAAAATATGCATGAAATTTTAATTTAACGGTACCTCTCATTCTCATTCTCTGTATCTTAAATTCTGTCGTAATTCATTTTGTGACCCTGGTATAACTCCAAATTTTAATATTTCCATGATATCGTCATAAAACAATTTTAAAACTTAAAATTTAAAAATAATTTAAAATTATAATAACTTAGAAATCGTCTCTATTTAAATTACATAAAAACAATATTGGTTAAAACATCCCGGGATCCATGCAACACCCAGAAAAACTTGGAATAAAACATTCTTTTATTTTTTCACTATATTTATTTGATCTCAATTTATGAAAAGTAGAATTTACATCCGATTCTCACATACCGGTAATTAAGAGCGTATCAATAAACTACAGTACCGGGCATCCTGTTTATTAGACATTCCATCACCGGTAATTAAGAGGTAGATCTACCTTACAATATACAAAATTTATTGACAGGTGTTAATATAGGGATAAAGTCTTTACGATGTCCCATATTAAATATTAGTTGTCATTAAGTTGGAAAGATGTGTTAAAATGGATTTTAGGTTTATATTTTAATTTTTGATTTTTAATGTATTTAGTGATGGACCGAGTAATCAACGGCAGTAAATTAAACTTATTTAAATTCACGAAATGTTGCTATTTGTAATTCAGTTTTAATCATTTTAAATGTCCAAAATGATTATTTTACTTTTTAAGTTTCTCGTGTCTTTTACGCAAAAAAAGTGAAAGTATCACCAAGTTCGAGACCATTATGAACGCCGACGGACAGATCAGTCCTTTTAAAAAATAGATATAAATTTACCTATAAATTATTTTTTTTTTAAATCATTCCATCCATATGACAATGTTATCAAATAGACTTGACTACAAATTTCATGAAAATCGCTTAAAGACTCAAATAAAGTTTAATATCCGTGGTAAATAATAGTACATTTGTATCATTTACTATGCTATATAACGGCATGTTGTCACCGTATCTAAGGCCACCGATAACATCTTTACCTGAAATGCCCGGATGTCCGGAACCGAGAATATTACTTATTTAGTTAAATGAATTGCTGAACCATTGTGACTTCAACAAAAAGAAGAATAGACTTCAATTATGATAACAGTTTATGTAACAGGAAAGAGAAAGAATGCAAGGTCGGACCGGGGATTGAACCCGGGACCCCCGCACTATAGACGAGTCCTCTATCACTGAACTACCCAAACCGCTACATTCCTGCCTTCCCTTTTTGATCCGACTCCCTTGAATTGAAACCACCAGGTTCAACCCTGGGACTAACCTGTTGGTCGGCCACTTCCCAGGGTAGGACGATCCCCCAAATGTAACAGGAAAGATAAAAATGCAGGGTCGGACCGGGGGTAGAACCCAGGACTTTCCGCACTATAGGTGAGTGCTCTACCACTGAGCTGCCCAGACCGTTACATTGATAAGCCCACTGGATGTTGGACGTTCAGAAGTAGTGAAAATCCAAAAAACTTATTACGGAGCCTACATATTCAGTCTTAATCACTTGTTATCCCCCCGATTGACAGAGAGTAGACGAAGTTAATCTACAGAGACCAAAACACTAAACTTTATACCAGTATGCCTATGGCGAAATCTGAAGGGGTTCCATGGGAAAGAATGGAACAATCTAAAGGATTTCGACTGTATTCAAATATATACATGCCTGTACAAAAAGTTTTCACTGATGATAATTCACAATTTCAGTATCCCTTCGCATCCGTTACATTGACCTTTGAATCATTGACCTTCATCGTTACAACAAAATGACTGTTGTATCAATACTTACAATATTCTAATATACATAATATACATGCCTATTCAGATAGTTAAGGCGGTGCTCCAAATAGTGGAGGAAATTTCAATAGAAAGAGATATGTCGACCGTTGATAGGATAAGAGATGCATTGAACTTTGACCTGCTCAATGAACTTGAATGGATCATTTTGCACGTGCTACTAGGCGCACTTTTGTGTATTGGAAGGCGGAGTCGAGTTTAAACGTTTAATATAACGTTTGTAAATAAAATATAAAGATATAAAAATATCGTTATTTCCTTAACATCCGATAAAATATATTTTGACCGACTTTTAAGTTAATTGATAACTGAAGCGACGTTTACACAAGCTGTTTAATGCAGAAATTTGGTGTGAAATAATTCCATTCAGAAAAGTCGCGGAGTTTTTGCATTTTAGATGATAGGGTCGACTTTAAATACTTTAAACAGTTACTGTGGATTTTGTGTATAACATAGAGAAAATATAAAAAATATATTTCGTAAGATCTTAAACTATTTTCGGCTAATTGACAGCTTTTATATACAATGAACAGTTATTGAAAGGAGTTGTTTAGACAACTGTCAAACAGAAATTTTGTAGGTAAAATCCATTTTTGATATGTTTTACCCCAAACTTATGTATGATCCCGACTTTTCCAAAAGATTTAACCAAGTTAGATAGCTAGATCGCATTAAACTCCATAACCTCAGAAAGTTTAAGCAAAATCGTATGAAGGATTCAGTCTTTCCTAAAAGGTGCAAATATATGCTGCTGAAAGTGAAAAAAAATTCGCCTTTACCATTTCACTGTTCCGAATAAATTCACTTTCTTCTAGTTTATTCTATTCTTTATTCATACCCGATAACTTCATCAGTGTTCATCAATATTCAACTGTTATTCATGATCGCAAGTGTTTCATATAACTTCAAATTCAAGCAGTATAGTTTGTATGTTTGTAAAAAATTATCTCGAGGAGGCCCGTGGAAGCCCGGGAACTTTGTTACAAAACTGTGAAGCACGCGAATGTAAAAGAACTTTATCGTTCAGTAAGTACATATCTGTAAAAGAAACTTTTATAATCCAAAACAAGCACATACATACATTTAATGGGCTGTTACGTATTATGAATATTTGTTCATTTGCTATTTATCGTTTGTTAAGCACCTGTATACAAACTGTATGTCGTGAACTCCTATAAGCAAATCAGAAGCAAGTTCAATGAAGCCCATTACAATACACAATTACCTTCCTTTGATTGTCCCCCGTTTGAGGGAGATCCCAGTGACCTGATATTAGCCTACATAGTCACTGATAGTAGACTCTACCTGTCTACAGGTCTATGAAGCATATTTCCTATTGAGGTTTAAATATGCTGGCTTCTCCAAGCATAGTAATTTAATCCTATATTAAAAAGTATCTGATAATTATAGATTAAACAATTTCATTTGTTTTATACCACCAAATAGCATTTCTTAAAAACACACACACACACACACACACACACACACACACACATTTAAAATACTTCACAAGACTTTACAAATAATCAGTTATATGGAAGAAAATAAACAAGACACAGGCTAAATCAATAGTTCTCATGGGCCTCTAGCAGACGAATTTTTCAGTAGAGTGGTCGTCATTTTGATAGGCAATCTATATAATTATTCTGTCTATTTCAACCAAATTTGTTCATTTTCAAATTATTGTTTTTCAAAAAGTAACGGGATATCAATAATTTTTTTTAAATTTATGAAATCGACAATGTTTTTACTTTACTTTGATATATTCTATAAGATTTTTGTCCCCGTAACAACGATGTGACAATAAATTTTATACACCCTATTTTAGAAAGAATTAATAAGACTCAATTTCTAATGCCTACTAAAATGGCCGCTACTTTACCTGGAAATTGGACAGTGTGACGTCACACAGAAAATGATATTGACCATGATTGGGTATTGTTCAATAGGGTTCGTTTTCAATAGGATAGGTTTGTTTATCATCTTTTTATTTTTATTTATTTATTTATTTTATTTTTGGTTTAGTATATAAAAAGGAGAATACCAAATAATTCAAAGTGATAAATGAATAAGACATATTGTCTGATCAAATTAGATTTCATCTAGTTGAAGAAATAGATATCGTCCCTTTCTTAATAGAATGAATCATTCGGGTTAATCGCATTGAGTGCGGACCTAACCTGTTGACGTAACTTCAAGGAAATTGCGGAAAGGATTTTCTGAAAATTACCAACTTTTTCGATTAATTTCGTAACGATAGTTTGGCTTTTAACGATGGTTACCAAAGAAGCATTATTACAGTATTTGGTATTTTTTGCCTTCACAATATCCCTGATATTTTCAGGTTACAATGTCGGTGAGTATTTTACAAGTTGTGTGTGCCCTCGAAAGTGAAAATAAAGCAAATAAGTATGACGCAAATAGCGAACTACGCGGAACACGTGTGATGAAATGACGTAAATAGGTAACCGCACTGGACGCTGTGTGATGTTGTTGTGACTGCACTGAACACGTGTGATGCTGAGACTGCACTGAATATGTGTACTGCTTTATGACGTGTGATAGTCTGGGGTCCATGCCATCACAGTACTCGTATATCCTCATGTGCTCTAACTTCGTGGTAGCGTCAAGTTCGTGGCATTTTGTTTATACCGGATATCAATCATAGGAAGCACATCACTGCACATGTTCATAGTCACAAAGGCGCCATAAGTGTTCAACTTTCCATTTTTGTTATAAAAAATTTAAAATATGTTTGAAAATTACGAAAATATGTAAAAATATCGGAAATTTTAATTTTTAGACAGATTTTACTATTCCCAAATTATTCTTATATTCTTAAACTATCTCATTATTTTTTCGTCACATGTAAAATAAATCAAGATGTAAACTATGTCGTCTGCAAATGGAGTCTCTTACTTATTTATCCGATCCTGGTTTGAAACATTTAGTACCAGGTAAATAATATGATGTAAAAACGGGTGTAAAATCGAGGTCAATTGCTCATGTCATACCAGAAGTGTATGATCGTTTTTTCTTAATACAGATGTTATTTTTAGCTCACCTGACCGAAGGTCATGTGAGCTTATGGCATAGCGCAGCGTGTGTATGTGCGTGTGTGCGTGTGTGCGTGTGTGCGTGTGTGCGTCGTTAACACCTATTTTCGACTTCTCCTCTGAAACTACTGGACAGTTTTTAATGAAACTTTGTCAGAAGTATATAGGCCGGTGCAATTCAGATTTGTTCGTGGCGTTGCCATGGCTACCATAACTAGGTCAAGGTGACCTAGGGGTGCAAAATCTTAAAAAATTCTTCTCCGAAAGTACTGATTGGAGAAAAAATCTGATGTGATATTTGGCTTCTCTAGGGTCTTAAGCCTATAGTTTGTTCATTTTGTGAAATTCGGATAAAAAATAGGTTACGCGTTTTTGCGTTTAATTTTGAAAAATCGTAAAATAGCTTCAAATTGTTATAACTTGACTATTTGACCAGATAATGACATGGGGTTTTCAGTTTTGACATCTTCTTGTTAGTATCTTCAAATTGAGGTCAAGGTCAATTGTGAAGGTCGTGACCTAATTTTTTTTACCTCTGATTATAATTATTATCTCGAAAACTATAAACTTTTTGTATAGGCATGTATATTAGAATGTTGTAGGTATTGATACAACAATCATTTTGATGTATAGAAAAAGGTCATGGGTTCAAAGGTCAAGGTCACAGATGTGAAACAATACCGAAATGGTTAATTATCTTGAAAACTATAAACTTTTTGTATAGGCATGTATATTAGAATGTTGTAGGTATTGATACAACGATCATTTTGATGTATAGAAAAAGGTCATGGGTTCAAAGGTCAAGGTCACAGATGCGAAACAATACCGAAATGGTTAATTATCTCGAAAACTATAAACATTTTGTATAGGCATGTATATTAGAATGTTGTAGGTATTGATACAACGATCATTTTGATGTATAGAAAAGGTCATGGGTTCAAAGGTCAAGGTCACAGATGTGAAACAATACAGAAATGGTTAATTATCTCGAAAACTATTAACATTTTGTATAGGCATGTATATTAGAATGTTGTAGGTATTGATACAATGATCATTTTGATGTATAGAAAAAGGTCATGGGTTCAAAGGTCAAGGTCACAGATGCAAAACAATACCCAAATGGTTAATTATCTCAAAAACTATAAACTTTTTGTATAGGCATGTATATTAGAATGTTGTAAGTATTGATACAACGATCATTTTGATGTATAGAAAAAGGTCATGGGTTCAAAGGTCAAGGTCACAGATGCGAAACAATACCGTAATGGTTAATTATCTCGAAAACTATAAACTTTTTGTATATGCATGTATATTAGAATGTTGTAGATATTGATACAACAATCATTTTGATGTATAGAAAAGGTTATGGGTTTAAAGGTCAAGGTCACATATGCGAAACAATACCGAAATGGTTAATTATCTTGAAAACTATAAACTTTTTGTATAGGCATGTATATTAGAATGTTGTAGGTATTGATACAACGATCATATTGATGTATAGAAAAAGGTCATGAGTTCAAAGGTCAAGGTCACAGATGTGAAACAATACTGAAATGGTTAACTATCTTGAAAACTATTAACTTTTTGTATAGGCTTTTATATTAGAATGTTGTAGGTATTGATACAACAGTTATCATGATTTAAAGAAAAAAGTCATTGGGGTTTAGTATTTATGTTTTCTTTAAATCTATCAGCTAGCCATTAGTTGTCAGGTGAGCGTATCAGGCCCATGGGCCTCTTGTTTTAAAAATTCTGTTGTTAATCTAAACTAGAGTACTTAAAATATTGCTTTTAGATAAAATCAGAATTTTAGAAATTGATCATGTGAAATCACGTGATCCGAGAGACCTCCCACGAACTTTCCACACATTCTTCAAAATAGCATCTAACTCAAGGATATTGTTTACAAACGATGTTTACCGGTATATAACGAAAATAGCCGAGGTTATTTCCGATTTTGAAAGTGAAGTGACAAGAAATTTGAAGTAAGACTCAAATGTTCATTGTTTGCTGACTATTGCCCATTAATTTTTTTACACAAACTGTTAGTACCACAAACTTAGGACACACAAGGATATAATTTTTAGCTCACCTGAGCAAAAGGCTCAGATGAGCTATTGCAATCTATCACTGTCCGTCCTGCGTCGTCCGTCGTGCGTAAACTTTACATTTTATTCTTCTCCTCCAAAACTACTGAGCCAAATTTGATGAAACTTGGTGACTATCATGCCTGGGTGTAACAGTCTTTCAAAATTGTGTTCGGGGTTTGGCCACACCCAACAAGATGGCCGCCATTACTAAAAATAGCCAAAAGACAAAACAATCTTCTTCTCTGAAACCAAAAGGCGCAGACAAATTTTGATTGGATATTTGGATTTAGCATACCTGGGACCATTAACAGTGCTCCAAGCAGGTTTAGAAAACTGGTAGTCACATGGCTAATAATTAAAAAATTTCAGTAGCCATTTCAAGATTTTTGTCGCCAGGTAAAATTCTTGGTGGCCAAACCTTAAAAATATTCTTTCTAATCACACCACCCGTCGCTACTACCGATTGAATGGTTTAGTGAGATCCTCAGATTGGTCCCACCACAGGAGGCAACTTTCGAGGCGGAGCGATGAGAAGACGATCAAACTTGATCATTTAGAGGAAGTAAAAGTCGTGTAACAAAACCCAAATGAAAAAGTGATTTTTGCCGTTTGGCTGCCATTATGCAAAATTAGATCACGGTCAGATATGCGCTTTAAACTATAAAGTCACCTGCTTTGATTCAAGCGCTTTTAAGATATTATTGATGGCGAGACTATTTGTCAGGTTGGGTGACGCGTCATGGAACAAATTTCCAGATTTCCCGATTTTTAGTGGCCAAACTCAAAAAAATTATTTGACATAATGGCGATCGTCTGACAATTTGTAGTCGCAAAATCTGATTTTTGGTCGCAAATTTCGAGTATTTACTAGGCTACTTGGAGCACTGATTAAAATTGTGTTTTTCATAAAAATTGGACAAAAAATAGGTTGCATGTTTTTTATGTAAAATTATGTAATTTTTAAAATGAGACATTTATTGTTATAACTCAATAATGGCTGAAGATAATTGTATGAAGTTTTCACTGTTGATCTTGTCTTGTGATTTTCTTCTGATTGATGTCAAAGGTCAAGGTCATGTCCCAGTTTTTGAATTTTGATAAAAATTTTAATATTTCAGGTGATAATGGCATGGGATTTTCAATTTATTGTAGGTATTGACATGACAATCATTTTGATACATAGATCAAGGTCATGTGTTCAAAGGTCAAGGTCAAAGTTGCACAACTATTACCGTTATAGTTGATTATCTGCAAAACTATTAACTTTTTGTATAGGCAGGCATATAAGAATATTGTAGGTAATGGCACAATGGTCATTTTGATATATGAATGAAGGTCATGGGGTCAAAGGTCGAGGTCACAAATCTAAGTGAATACTGAAATGGTTTATTATCTCAAAAACTATAAACTTTTTGTATAGGCATATATATTTGAATATCGTAGGTATTGGCCTAATGATCATTTTGATACGTGAAAGAAGGTCATGAGTTCAAAGATTAAGGTCACAGATGCAATTTAATACTGAATTGGTTAATTATCTTGAAAACTATATTTTGTATAGGCATGTATGTTAGAATATTGTAGGTATTTGGCTAATGATAATTTTGATATATGAATTAGGTTTATGGGTTCAAAGGTCAAGGTCACAGGTGAGCATTAAGGCTCATGGGGCTCTTGTTTATTTTAATTTTTATAAATTTGAAAATAACTGAATCTTACCAAAAATAGTGTTTTCTTACAACAATAGTACAGCATACCTTGATAAGGTTTATATTCCTCAGTAATTCCTGTAGCAACTTTATTTAAATGTTTTGTGTAACATCCAAAGACATTATTGTGTCAGATTGAATAGACAATGGGGTCAACATGTGATCAACACCCCTAAATATTTGTGTTGTGTCAGATTGAATAGACAATGGGGTCAACATGTGATCAACACCCCTTTTAAAATATTTGTGTGGAATGTTTTGAAAAACGTTTATTCTCTGTGAATTTGTTTAACACCCCAGTCAAGAATATTTCACTTATATCGATACATTGCCAGCTATAGGCGAAGGTGCAGAAAATTTGCCTGTGCGTTGCTCTGATGGCATTATACAGCAGGGTTCTATATTGTGTCAAGCCTATCGTAACATGGCACCTCATTCCCATCCAAAAGAACAGAGACTTTCATTTCATAATGCTGAGTACTTGGCAAAAGAACAGTCACTAGCCACCTTTGAATCTTGGGTCAGACCTCACCAGGATTTGAACCCATGACCTCCCACTTAAGGAGCAAGCACTCTACCTACTGAGCTACCACAGTGGTACAAAATAAATGTTCCACACAGGAAGTTTAATGTGATACAGTGGTGAAACCCATTTGTCTTTATGATAAAGAAAAGTCAAATACATTGTCTCAAGGGTTTAATGCAGCCCATTCAGTAAATTTATATAGAAGTAGAGGACAGATTTCCTTAAGTAGGCAACAAGTATGGAGTGATATGTTTTGCAAAACATATTGAAAATTGTTAACTTAGTAGAAGTAGATGACAAACTTAATTCAAATCCAAAAAAGTAGCAGACAACTTTTGTGGCCTTGCTGGCTTTTTTGAAACCACTAGGTTTAATGGAAGCTGTGTATACATAAGTATTTGGTTTACAAGTGCATGAACTATAAAAATTCTAAACAAAATACTGAACTATTAATTCACAAATCAAACATGATATAGGATGTTCAAAATCTGATGACACAGTGTTTATAAACATGGACCAGTCTGTACCTAAACTGGTAAAAAATAGCATGTTGTGTTTGTAATCAAACCATTCTATGCTTTATTTGTCACAACCCTAATGTGACAAACATGATTTTTGCTTAAATCAGATTTGACAGATAATTACATAAAATTAATTTGTTTTATTTTTTGTTTATATTGTAGGAGCTGAAGATGCAGGTCAGTAAATCATATTGTGACTACTGGTAGATAAGCTATAAATATAAATCTTCACTGATGATAACCTATCAGTGTCTATCGGAGTACCTGTTCTGGTCCTACCTCATCTGAATGTTTGTGTGGAGCACTTGATCTTAGTGTACTGCCACACGTTTGTAAACTTCAGGAATTAGTATGTTATACAGACGCGTAACTTTGGTCTTGGTCATATAAAGCTTATAAACATTTGTATGTTCCCGTTTCATCAAGCATTTTCAGGATGAATTTAAAGGGAATTCTAAAATCATTACCTGAACATTTGATCAGGAAACCATTTATTTATACTGAACTTAGTGGATTTTATCTGGGCTTGTCCTTTAGTCAGACAGCATTTAGTAAATCTGGACTTGTCTGCACAAAATGAAGAATACCAGTAGTTGTCATATCTCCAGGGAAAACATTAGGGTCCAATACATGTATTTTAAGTTGAGTTTTTTTTTCTAATGTTTTATTCATGAGACAATCGATCTTTCAAGATTGTGCACATGGTTATTTAAAAAAATGGAAATGAGTAAATTACACATGGTAGCTAAGCTATACTGACTTTTTGTAGCTTTTCTTAATCTTATATTATTTTTATTTGTTTATATACTTTTGCAGTATCTAACTGTACTAGCCAAACCAATCAATCAACATGTTGTGGTTTATCTGGTTGTTCATGGTATCAGTGTAATGGTACAACAGCTCCACCAGAATGTAAGTATGCATCAAACACAATGTTTAGCTTCCATCATATTTGATCCTCTCACTTTTTTGATAGGAAATCATGAAAATTAAGCATTGTTTGTACTGATTTTGCCCCAGGATAAATTCTGAAACCTCTGGCTCCAGCTTGATATTTAAGAACAAGAAACATTTTTGTAGAAACAGCTTTAATAGTAATTTCTAGTCGGATATTGAGACACTGTGATAAAAAACAGAAGTAAAGATTTTTAATGAATTTACTCTGATGTTGTAAATAATACAAAACTAAAATTGAATTTACTGTCAGGCAACTTTGTATTGATTATAGATGATGGAGTATATTAAGACATTGAAGTATGAAAATTTAAAATTTAATTTTTGGAGCCACCAGGAGGCATCTTGCCATACCAGCTACCTTCATTTGGGGTCAGAGGCACTACCATATCTCAGGAATTTTTTATGTCAGGGGTCATTATTCAGCCCTTTTTCCCAATCAAAAAACCCTCCATTTTCCTAATTAGGCTGGCGAAAAAATTGCCCACAATTACAAACTACCAAGATCAACAATGCAAGCATTTAATTGACACTGATGGTATGCCAGTCAGTTGAACAATTACCCGGGTTAGAATGGAAGACATTATATATATATATAACATGACTTGGAGGTGACATTAAAATGTTCACCAATTTAGACCTGAACTTTACCGAGACTAGGCCTTTTGATTATTTAATAGTAGTATGTATTAATATGTATGTTTTATTTATAATTACAGCTTGTAAGGAAACAGAAAATGATTTAAATTGTACAGATAAATGTAAGCATTATTTTACAAAGTTTAATAATATATATATATACTTTACATTTTGAATATGTGGGCAAAGTAGTGTTGAGCATTTGGAAAAGCTTTCGAAATCTATCATTAGAAAATAATCGGTGGACAAAAACTGATTATCATTGATTAATCAGAACTTAGATTTTAGCTTATTTTTGTACGGCATTCACGACAGTGAAAGCTTACATTGCTATTGCTTCCTGCCAAGATCGGGCTTCTTTACTATGAAATTTTCAAGTCCTGAGTAAGGTTCAAACCCACAACCCTTGCCTTTGAAAGCCAGCGACAGTACCATTTGGCCATGTCCGCCCATAAAGTGATGATTGCAAAACTTTAAAATTCTTCATTGGAAACACCAATCGCCAATCTGATTTACTTCAACTTCTGACCTATCATAGTCATCCTTTTTGAGACATCATCAGGACAAGCAGTTTCAGATTGAATAGACAATGGGGTCAACATGTGATCAACACCCCTTAATATTTGTGCGGAATGTTTTGGAAAATGTTTATTCTCTGTGAATTTGTTTAACACCCCAGTCAAGAATATTTCACTTATATCGATACATTGCCAGCTATAGGCGAAGGTGCAGAAAATTTTCCTGTGTGTTGCTCTGATGGCATTATACAGCAGGGTTCTATATTGTGTCAAGCCTATCGTAACATGGCACTCATTCCCATCCAAAAGAACAAAGACTTTCATTTCATAATGCTGAGTACTTGGCAAAAGAACAGTCACTAGCCACCTTTTAATCTTGGGTCAGACCTCACCAGGGTTTGAACCCATGACCTCCCACTTAAGGAGCAAGCACTCTACCAACTGAGCTTAGTTGAGCTAAGTTTTGGTCAGACCAGACCAAGATTTGAACCCCAACCTCCACATACAGAGCATGCACTCTACCAGCCAAGCTACAGTAGTGGTTTCTGAGGCCTGTTTCCTTGACTAGATACATATGTATGTTTTAACATTTGTAGTAAATTTGGGTTCATAATATAGAAAATTGTCAGTTCTACCTTGTTGATAATTTTTGTTGAATTTTTAAATTTAATAATTTAAATCATCTTTCTTGTTTGTTTTATGTTCTACAGGCCCAGGTTTGCTGCCATCTACAATAGCTCCTCCACCTTCAGGTCAGTATTTATAATAAACCAATTTATTATTTTATCGTATGTTGTGTCACATCACATATACTGATTAAAACTTTATAAAATAAGAGACAAATACCTTGCTTCCACAAAAATGCTGAGTTATAATTTCAAAGATTTGACCTTGTGACTTTGACCCTTGACATATGCACCTAAATTTAATATGTGCCACATGGTCTCGTGTTGGTTTACACTTGTGCAAAGTTTAATCAAATCCTTAAGATATGGAGCCATGGACAGACAGGATGACCCCCCCCCCAAAAAAAACAAAAACAAAAACAAAAACAAAAACCAATACAAAAAAAACCAACTTTGTTTGTTGATGAGGATATTAACATGGAGCATATGTGTTTAATTGCATGTTTTTGTATTTTCACAAACATAATTTGTTTTTGTACATCAAGTTTTGAATTTAACCTTTTTTCAGTCCTTTTAAGAAATTTAAAACACTGCCGCTTTAAACATGCATGTTCTGTTATTGGAACAGCCAGATGTATCTTCATTATTCAGCCCTTTTTCCCAATCAAAAAAACCCTCCATTTTCCTAATTAGGCCAACAATTTTAAGGCTCATATCAGTCCAAATTTTATCCTGGATTGAGAAGCGTTAATTAAAAAGCTGTGACTGGAAAGAAGAGGGGGCATGAGAGTTGTCTCTAGTATTTCTGTTAGTTCCTGTTCATGTTATCAGTTAAGTGGACTAGAGCAATATAGAATTAAATATGTCAGGAACATCTGTATGTCCAACCACACCTGAGGACAAACCCTGTACCCTTGAACCCACCCCACCCACGGACAAATCCTGTACCCTTGAACCCACACTACCTGAGGACAAACTCTGTACCCTTGAACCCACCCTACCCAAGGACAAAAACCCTATACCCTTGAAACCACCCCATTTGAGAACAAACCCTGTACCTTGAACCCATCCCCCTTGGGTCCTAGTCTCTCTCTCTCTCTCTCTCTCTCTCTCTCTCTCTCTCTCTCTCTCTCTCTCTCTCTCTCTCTCTCTCTCTCTCTCTCTCTCTCTCTCTTCTCTCTCTCTCTCTCTCTCTCTCTCTCTCTCTCTCTCTCTCTCTCTCTCTCTCTTCTCTCTCTCTCTCTCTCTCGCTCTCTCTCTCTCCTCTCTCTCTCTCTCTCTCTCTCTCTCTCTCTCTCTCTCTCCTCTCTCTCCTCTCTCTCTCTCTCTCTCTCTCTCTCTCTCTCCTCTCTCTCTCTCTATAAAGAATCTCCAAAATCTTAATAGCAAAGCATGAAAATGGACAGTAGATGTACATACATATCATAAACCTGAGTTGATTTGCTCATTTTTCTGGGAGTTATTGGCCTTGAACATAAATACAAATCACAAGAAAACCCCTGTTGTCGGGCGATACTAATTCACTGCATTTGTGTGTTCTATATACCATTATATTCACATGCTTAATCTTCTAAATACCATATATATTGTAATTTATTCAAAGTTGACGTTGGAAATCATACAGGTTTGTACACACATAGAACAGTGGTAACCATATATATCTGTGGGAATATTTTTCTATTTTATTTAAAAAAAACCACCAGAAAGATAGTTGCAAGTAAACCAAACTTGGCAAATTGTTTGCACACCATCAAAACCTGATTTATGACACAAAAGTCATATTTATACTGTGTTTTGTTTTGAGTTAATTTTGTGTTAAAAACCCGGTAGTATTAATTTTCTGATATTGTAGAAGCTTTTTTTAAAGGTGGAGGAAAACCGTACATTTAGTTTGACAGCCTTTAGTCTTTCCTCGTATTAATATAAGTGGGAGTTAGAACTCTATTCAGATTTATTTACTGTAAACATATTTAATTTCGCATGTATTTATTTTTAAGGTACAGTATATATAAAATTTGGACAAATCTGCATAATTAAATTTTGCGTTTTTAAATACATGTATGTACTTGAACACATTACGCATAATATGTTTTAAAATTGGTATTAATTTTCACACAAAACAAATTTACTGTATACAAAATGCATCTTTGATCTCATTGGCCAAATTTGCATAGAGTATACTTGGCCAAATTTGCATAGAGTATACTAGTAAGGTGTTACTTTTAGCCGATTTTTTCAAAATGTTCTTGTCTAGAATATCAAGGCAAATTTGAATGATATTGTGAAAAATCCTTGGTTGGCCCATATTCAAGATTGTGTCTACATGTCCTGATGTCTGTGCAAATACAATTAGTGTAGGTCGATAAAGATAAAACGGTGCACTATTTATCTAAACAACATATATATCTATTATAACAAGGCCTGTGAGAAGGCCTGGTTTTATACACATTAAGACATGCTATTTTTACATGTATAACTCATTTAGACTTGCCTATGTTTATAAACAGTGTGCAACTTTGTCAACCTATACCAGTTGAGCTATACAAGTTCTATTAGACCTCTTGTTTGTAACTTAAAATTTTGAAAGTACAAAACCCATGTAAATCTAACCAAGCTTGGTTAGATTTACATGTAGAATTCCATTCAACACATGTTATAAAATTAACAGATTTATATATAGCTATAATGAAATTTGAGCCACATAATCCAATCTAGTTTAGGCCAATATGTATTATTGTTAAAAGTGATTAAACTTTACAGTGTTTTGTTAGATACAAGTTTTATATTGCTTTATTGTTATAAAATAACTTTTGCAAACAGAAACCTTGTGGTAATGAAAGAATAAAGCCTGTTCTGTTTAGGTACTGTCAAACCTGTCTATAAAGGCCACCCAAGAGAACCAGTTAAAGTGACCTTTACGGGCAGGTGACCTTTATATACAGGTTCAAATAAAAGGAATAAAGAACAATTGGGATACAATTTTACTGGCCTTTATAGCAGGGATTTATCAGGGTCTTTTGGGAAAAGGCCCTAAACTAAAAATTGGGAAAAACTAGGAAAAACTATTAACTTTTTGCTCATTTTGGGAAAACTTTGACATCATTTTTGATGCCATTAATGATTAAATCTAATGCTTTTAGTGTACTGAGTTGATTGAAGACTGAGAAAAGCAGCCACATTTATGACCAGACTTCAGCTATGTATCTGGTACGATTTTCTAATTGGGAATTTTTTCAGCCCATTTTGGGAAAAAATCAATGTTTTTCCATTGGGAATGGGGCCGAATTTCGGCCCTAAATAGGCCCTTGATAAATCCCTGTATAGGCAGGTGGCCCTTATATAGAGGTGGTCTTTAAGGCAGTTTGAACTGTATATTCAACTGTACTTGCTGCACAGATGTAATCATGTAATATGTTTATATTTGACAGATACTTGTGAGACACATTTAAACCGATCAGATTGTTGTGCTACAGAAGGCTGTGGATTTATTCTCTGTGCTGTTGCCGGTGTTAATCATACTGGTAATTATTATTCAAGATATAATTTCTGTGAAATCGCCCTCCAAAATCTAAGATGGCCATTGTTACTGTAAATAGATAAAACAGGAAAGTAATATACAAATCCATTTTATGGCCCTGTTTAGTTCAAAATTGATATATACATGTATATACCGTACAGCTGGTTATATTGGCGGGGTGCAAATTTTGGCAGTAACATTGAAATCGCAAAAATATAAATCATGAAAATTTATGGCAGTTAAAATTTACATCAGCTAAAAATTAATGGCAGTACTGGTAATTGTATGCTTAATTGTATGTACTGACTGGTCAACCGTGACTGAGCGAGTGAGTTGTTTTCAGTTAGCAGTTAGTATTCAACTATAATTAATAAACAGCAACGCTGTCATTTTTAATGCTGACTGCAATGTGAATAGACTTTTTATTTCATGTTTTCTAATCACCAAAATAAAAACTTAGCATTTTGTCTAATCGCCAAAATAAAAATGCCAAAATTTGCCACTGGCTGTTTCTTAACAAAAACGCCAAAATAACCTGCTGTATGGTATAATATACATATATAGAAGTAAATGTCATCATGTTATTGTAAAAAAACTAAACATTTTCAAGGGTTTTCTAAGATATCGGTGTTCACCCAATCTTCACAGATTATGCAAATGTGTTGTTATTTTAGGCGGATTCTCTGAAAATCGTCTTTAAAATTGCAGAGCCAATAAAACCAACTTTGATGAGGAAAATCCTTTTTTGATACAAATTGAAAATTATGTCTAGCACGGCTGCCTGATATCCAAGATGGCTGCCATTAAAATAGAAAAATCAGAAATATGACCATAACAGATTTATTTTTTGTATTGATTTGATTTAAATTTGATATTTGTATATAGGAAGTATAGCTATCTAATATATGTAATCATCGAAAACAATATACCATTCCATTTCCAAATCACAGTACCAAACCAAAGTAAAAACAATATACCAATCTATGTCCAAATCACAGTACCAAACCAAAGTAAAAACAATATACCAATCTATGTCCAAATCACAGTACCAAATCAAAGTAAAAACAAATATACCAATCCATGTCCAAATCACAGTACCAAACCATAGTAAAAACAATATACCAATCTGTGTCCAAATCACAGTACCAAACCAAAGTAAAAACAATATACCAATCTATGTCCAAATCACAGTACCAAACCAAAGTAAAAACAAATATACCAATCTGTGTCCAAATTACAATACCAAACCAAAGTAAAAACAATATACCATTCCATGTCCAAATCACAGTACCAAATCAAAGTAAAAACAAATATACCAATCCATGTCCAAATCACAGTACCAAACCAAAGTAAAAACAATATACCAATCTGTGTCCAAATCACAGTACCAAACCAAAGTAAAAACAATATACCAATCTATGTCCAAATCACAGTATCAAACCAAAGTAAAAACAAATATACCAATCTGTGTCCAAATCACAGTACCAAACCAAAGTAAAAACAATATACCAATCTATGTCCAAATCACAGTATCAAACCAAAGTAAAAACAAATATACCAATCTGTGTCCAAATTACAATACCAAACCAAAGTAAAAACAATATACCATTCCATGTCCAAATCACAGTACCAAATCAAAGTAAAAACAAATATACCAATCCATGTCCAAATCACAGTACCAAACCAAAGTAAAAACAATATACCAATCTGTGTCCAAATCACAGTACCAAACCAAAGTAAAAACAATATACCAATCTATGTCCAAATCACAGTATCAAACCAAAGTAAAAACAAATATACCAATCTGTGTCCAAATTACAATACCAAACCAAAGTAAAAACAATATACCATTCCATGTCCAAATAACAGTACCAAACCAAAGTAAAAACAATATACCAATCTATGTCCAAATCACAGTACCAAACCAAAGTAAAAACAAATATACCAATCTGTGTCCAAATTACAATACCAAACTAAAGTAAAAACAAATATACCAATCCATGTCCAAATCACAGTACCAAACCAAAGTAAAAACAATATACCAATCTATGTCCAAATCACAGTACCAAACCAAAGTAAAAACAAATATACCAATCCATGTCCAAATCACAGTACCAAACCAAAGTAAAAACAATATACCAATCTATGTCCAAATCACAGTACAAAACCAAAGTAAAAACAATATAGCAATCTATGTCCAAATCACAGTACCAAACCAAAGTAAAAACAATATACCAATCCATGTCCAAATCACATACCAAACCAAAGTAAAAACAATTTACCAATCTATGTCCAAATCACATTCCCAAACCAAAGTAAAAACAATATACCAATCTATGTCCAAATCACAGTACCAAACCAAAGTAAAAACAATATACCAATCTACATGTATGTCCAAATCACAGTACCAAACCAAAGTAAAAACAATATACCAATCTATGTCCAAATCACAGAAAAAACAATATACCAATCTATGTCCAAATCACAGTACCAAACCAAAGTAAAAAACAATATACTAATCTATGTCCAAATCACAATACCAAACCAAAGTAAAAACAATATACCAATCTATGCCCAAATCACAGTACCAAACCAAAGTAAAAACAATATACCAATCTATGTCCAAATCACATTACCAAACCAAAGTAAAAACAATATACCAATCTATGTCCAAATCACAGTACCAAATCAAAGTAAAAACAATATACCAATCTATGTCCAAATCACAATCCCAAACCAAAGTAAAAACAATATACCATTCCATGTCCAAATCACAGTACCAAACCAAAGTAAAAACAATATACCAATCTGTGTCCAAATCACAATCCCAAACCAAAGTAAAAACAAATATACCAATCCATGTCCAAATCACAGTACCAAACCAAAGTAAAAACAATATAGCAATCTATGTCCAAATCACAGTACCAAACCAAAGTAAAAACAAATATACCAATCCATGTCCAAATCACAGTACCAAACCAAAGTAAAAACAATATACCAATCTATGTCCAAATCACAGTACAAAACCAAAGTAAAAACAATATAGCAATCTATGTCCAAATCACAGTACCAAACCAAAGTAAAAACAATATACCAATCCATGTCCAAATCACAATACCAAACCAAAGTAAAAACAATTTACCAATCTATGTCCAAATCACATTCCCAAACCAAAGTAAAAACAATATACCAATCTATGTCCAAATCACAGTACCAAACCAAAGTAAAAACAATATACCAATCTACATGTATGTCCAAATCACAGTACCAAACCAAAGTAAAAACAATATACCAATCTATGTCCAAATCACAGAAAAAACAATATACCAATCTATGTCCAAATCACAGTACCAAACCAAAGTAAAAAACAATATACTAATCTATGTCCAAATCACATACCAAACCAAAGTAAAAACAATATACCAATCTATGCCCAAATCACAGTACCAAACCAAAGTAAAAACAATATACCAATCTTATGTCCAAATCACATTACCAAACCAAAGTAAAAACAATATACCAATCTATGTCCAAATGACAGTACCAAATCAAAGTAAAAACAATATACCAATCCATGTCCAAATCACAGTACCAAACCAAAGTAAAAACAATATACCAATCCATGTCCAAATCACAGTACCAAACCAAAGTAAAAACAATATACCAATCTGTGTCCAAAACAATCCCAACCAAAGTAAAAACAATATACATTCCATGTCCAAATCACAGTACCAAACCAAAGTAAAAACGATATACCAATCTATGTCCAAATCACAGTACCAAACCAAAGTAAAAACAATATACCAATCCATGTCCAAATCACAATCCCAAACCAAAGTAAAAACAATATACCATTATATGTCCAAATCACAGTACCAAACCAAAGTAAAATCAATATACCAATCCATGTCCAAATCACAGTACCAAACCAAAGTAAAAACAAATATACCAATCTATGTCCAAATCACAGTACCAAACCAAAGTAAAAACAATATACCATTCCATGTCCAAATCACAGTACCAAACCAAAGTAAAAACAAATATACCAATCCATGTCCAAATCACAGTACCAAACCAAAGTAAAAACAATACCATTCCATGTCCAAATCACAGTTCCAAACCAAAGTAAAAACAATATACCAATCCATGTCCAAATCACAGTACCAAACCAAAGTAAAAACAAATATACCAATCCATGTCCAAATCACAGTACCAAACCAAAGTAAAAACAATATACCAATCCATGTCCAAATCACAGTACCAAACCAAAGTAAAAACAATATACCAATCTGTGTCCAAATCACAATCCCAAACCAAAGTAAAAACAATATACCATTCCATGTCCAAATCACAGTACCAAACCAAAGTAAAAACAAATATACCAATCCATGTCCAAATCACAGTACCAAACCAAAGTAAAAACAATATACCAATCCATGTCCAAATCACAGTACCAAACCAAAGTAAAAAAATATCCAATCCATGTCCAAATCACAGTACCAAACCAAAGTAAAAACAATATACCAATCCATGTCCAAATCACAGTACCAAATCAAAGTAAAAACAAATATACCAATCTATGTCCAAATCACAATCCCAAACCAAAGTAAAAACAATATACCAATCCATGTCCAAATCACAGTACCAAACCAAAGTAAAAACAAATATACCAATCTATGTCCAAATCACAATCCCAAACCAAAGTAAAAACAATATACCAATCCATGTCCAAATCACAGTACCAAACCAAAGTAAAAACAAATATACCAATCTATGTCCAAATCACAATCCCAAACCAAAGTAAAAACAAATATACCAATCTGTGTCCAAATCAATCCCAACCAAAGTAAAAACAATATACCATTCCATGTCCAAATCACAGTACCAAACCAAAGTAAAAACAAATATACCAATCCATGTCCAAATCACAGTACCAAACCAAAGTAAAAACAATATACCAATCCATGTCCAAATCACAGTACCAAACCAAAGTAAAAACAAATATACCAATCTATGTCCAAATCACAGTACCAAACCAAAGTAAAAACAATATACCAATCCATGTCCAAATCACAGTACCAAATCAAAGTAAAAACAAATATACCAATCTATGTCCAAATCACAATCCCAAACCAAAGTAAAAACAATATACCAATCCATGTCCAAATCACAGTACCAAACCAAAGTAAAAACAAATATACCAATCTGTGTCCAAATCACAATCCCAAACCAAAGTAAAAACAATATACCATTCCATGTCCAAATCACAGTACCAAACCAAAGTAAAAACAATATGCCAATCTATGTCCAAATCACAGTACCAAACCAAAGTAAAAACAAATATACCAATCTGTGTCCAAATTACAATACCAAACCAAAGTAAAAACAAATATACCAATCCATGTCCAAATCACAGTACCAAACCAAAGTAAAAACAATATACCAATCTATGTCCAAATCACAGTACCAACCAGAGTAAAAACAAATATACCAATCCATGTCCAAATCACAGTACCAAACCAAAGTAAAAACAATATACCAATCTATGTCCAAATCACAGTACAAAACCAAAGTAAAAACAATATACCAATCCATGTCCAAATCACAGTACCAAACCAAAGTAAAAACAATATACCAATCCATGTCCAAATCACAATACCAAACCAAAGTAAAAACAATTTACCAATCTATGTCCAAATCACATTCCCAAACCAAAGTAAAAACAATATACCAATCTATGTCCAAATCACAGTACCAAACCAAAGTAAAAACAATATACCAATCTACATGTATGTCCAAATCACAGTACCAAACCAAAGTAAAAACAATATACCAATCTATGTCCAAATCACAGAAAAAACAATATACCAATCTATGTCCAAATCACAGTACCAAACCAAAGTAAAAAACAATATACCAATCTATGTCCAAATCACAATACCAAACCAAAGTAAAAACAATATACCAATCTATGCCCAAATCACAGTACCAAACCAAAGTAAAAACAATATACCAATCTATGTCCAAATCACATTACCAAACCAAAGTAAAAACAATATACCAATCTATGTCCAAATCACAGTACCAAATCAAAGTAAAAACAATATACCAATCTATGTCCAAATCACAATCCCAAACCAAAGTAAAAACAATATACCATTCCATGTCCAAATCACAGTACCAAACCAAAGTAAAAACAATATACCAATCTGTGTCCAAATCACAATCCCAAACCAAAGTAAAAACAATATACTATTCCATGTCCAAATCACAGTACCAAACCAAAGTAAAAACGATATACCAATCTATGTCCAAATCACAGTACCAAACCAAAGTAAAAACAATATACCAATCCATGTCCAAATCACAATCCCAAACCAAAGTAAAAACAATATACCATTATATGTCCAAATCACAGTACAAAACTAAAGTAAAAACAATATACCAATCCATGTCCAAATCACAGTACCAAACCAAAGTAAAAACAAATATACCAATCTATGTCCAAATCACAGTACCAAACCAAAGTAAAAACAATATACCATTCCATGTCCAAATCACAGTACCAAACCAAAGTAAAAACAAATATACCAATCCATGTCCAAATCACAGTACCAAACCAAAGTAAAAACAATATACCAATCCATGTCCAAATCACAGTACCAAACCAAAGTAAAAACAATATACCAATCTGTGTCCAAATCACAATCCCAAACCAAAGTAAAAACAATATACCATTCCATGTCCAAATCACAGTACCAAACCAAAGTAAAAACAATATACCAATCTGTGTCCAAATCACAATCCCAAACCAAAGTAAAAACAATATACTATTCCATGTCCAAATCACAGTACCAAACCAAAGTAAAAACGATATACCAATCTATGTCCAAATCACAGTACCAAACCAAAGTAAAAACAATATACCAATCCATGTCCAAATCACAATCCCAAACCAAAGTAAAAACAATATACCATTATATGTCCAAATCACAGTACAAAACTAAAGTAAAAACAATATACCAATCCATGTCCAAATCACAGTACCAAACCAAAGTAAAAACAAATATACCAATCTATGTCCAAATCACAGTACCAAACCAAAGTAAAAACAATATACCATTCCATGTCCAAATCACAGTACCAAACCAAAGTAAAAAACAAATATACCAATCCATGTCCAAATCACAGTACCAAACCAAAGTAAAAACAATATACCAATCCATGTCCAAATCACAGTACCAAACCAAAGTAAAAACAATATACCAATCTGTGTCCAAATCACAATCCCAAACCAAAGTAAAAACAATATACCATTCCATGTCCAAATCACAGTACCAAACCAAAGTAAAAACAATATACCAATCCATGTCCAAATCACAGTACCAAACCAAAGTAAAAACAATATACCAATCCATGTCCAAATCACAGTACCAAACCAAAGTAAAAACAAATATACCAATCCATGTCCAAATCACAGTACCAAACCAAAGTAAAAACAAATATACCAATCCATGTCCAAATCACAGTACCAAATCAAAGTAAAAACAAATATACCAATCTATGTCCAAATCACAATCCCAAACCAAAGTAAAAACAATATACCAATCCATGTCCAAATCACAGTACCAAACCAAAGTAAAAACAAATATACCAATCTATGTCCAAATCACAATCCCAAACCAAAGTAAAAACAATATACCAATCCATGTCCAAATCACAGTACCAAACCAAAGTAAAAACAAATATACCAATCTATGTCCAAATCACAATCCCAAACCAAAGTAAAAACAAATATACCAATCTGTGTCCAAATCACAATCCCAAACCAAAGTAAAAACAATATACCATTCCATGTCCAAATCACAGTACCAAACCAAAGTAAAAACAAATATACCAATCCATGTCCAAATCACAGTACCAAACCAAAGTAAAAACAATATACCAATCCATGTCCAAATCACAGTACCAAACCAAAGTAAAAACAAATATACCAATCCATGTCCAAATCACAGTACCAAACCAAAGTAAAAACAATATACCAATCCATGTCCAAATCACAGTACCAAATCAAAGTAAAAACAAATATACCAATCTATGTCCAAATCACAATCCCAAACCAAAGTAAAAACAATATACCAATCCATGTCCAAATCACAGTACCAAACCAAAGTAAAAACAATATACCAATCTGTGTCCAAATCACAATCCCAAACCAAAGTAAAAACAATATACCAATCCATGTCCAAATCACAGTACCAAACCAAAGTAAAAACAATATACCAATCCATGTCCAAATCACAGTACCAAACCAAAGTAAAAAAATATACCAATCTGTGTCCAAATCACAATCCCAAACCAAAGTAAAAACAATATACCATTCCATGTCCAAATCACAGTACCAAACCAAAGTAAAAACAAATATACCAATCCATGTCCAAATCACAGTACCAAACCAAAGTAAAAACAATATACCAATCTATGTCCAAATCACAGTACCAAACCAAAGTAAAAACAAATATACCAATCTATGTCCAAATCACAGTACCAAATCAAAGTAAAAACAATATACCAATCCATGTCCAAATCACAGTACCAAATCAAAGTAAAAACAAATATACCAATCTATGTCCAAATCACAATCCCAAACCAAAGTAAAAACAATATACCAATCCATGTCCAAATCACAGTACCAAACCAAAGTAAAAACAAATATACCAATCTATGTCCAAATCACAGTACCAAACCAAAGTAAAAACAAATATACCAATCCATGTCCAAATCACAGTACCAAATCAAAGTAAAAACAAATATACCAATCTATGTCCAAATCACAGTACCAAACCAAAGTAAAAACAATATACCAATCCATGTCCAAATCACAGTACCAAACCAAAGTAAAAACAAATATACCAATCTATGTCCAAATCACAGTACCAAACCAAAGTAAAAACAATATACCAATCCATGTCCAAATCACAGTACCAAACCAAAGTAAAAACAAATATACCAATCTATGTCCAAATCACAATCCCAAACCAAAGTAAAAACAAATATACCAATCCATCTCCAAATAATTGTTTATTGGTCAAGTTTACACAGAGTATACATTTTTAGCTTAGTCTTTCAAACTCTTCTCTGTTCAAAACAGATTATTGAGTAAAACAAGAAACTTAGTGTGTTGTTATTAGTGTTATTGTTAGTAGAGTTTATTAAAAAAATTGTTTTATGTTTTATTAGGATGTCATAATGCTAGTGACAATGCTACAATATCACAATTTTGTCCAAAAGGCCACATAAATAACTGTAAGTATATATATCAGAATATACAATATTTAATGGTTGTTTTTCCTCGTCACTTTATACCTTATCTGGTGGTAAAATGTCTGTCTTCTTGACACCTTAACTATCAAGCTTTATATATATTATTATCTATACATATTATACGTATTTCCATCATTAAACGATGTATTTTATAAACGATATACAGTCCAACCTGTCTTAAAGGCCAACTCTATATAAAGGTCACCTGCTTATAGAGGTCAGTAGAATTGTATCCCGTTTGTTCTTTATTCAGGTTATTTGAACCTGTATATAAATGTTACCTGCCCATAAAAGCCACTTTTACTGGTTTCCTTGGGTGGCCTCTATAGACAGGTTTGACTGTACATGTTCATCTTTTTTTTTATCTTAAATGTGTTGCGGACTGGGCTTGGTGCTTGGCCAAGGAGCTCAGTTGGTAGAGCATTCTATTAGTGATGTCATGCTTGTCCAACATATTTCTAATAACTAATGGATATATAAAATTCTGGAGCTCAGTTGGTAGAGCATTTTGCTAGTGATGTCATGCTTGTCCAACATATTTCTAATAACTAATGGATATATAAAATTCTGGAGCTCAGTTGGTAGAGCATTTTGCTAGTGATGTCATGCTTGTTTAACATATTTCTAATAACTAATGGATATATAAAATTCTGGAGCTCAGTTGGTAGAGCATTTTGCTAGTGATGCCATGCTTGTTTAACATATTTCTAATAACTAATGGATATATAAAATTCTGGAGCTCAGTTGGTAGAGCATTTTGCTAGTATTTTTTCAAGAGCTAAACCATGTTATTGTAAATTGAAGGACTTCTGGAATAGTGGTAATGTGTATCAAAAACAAACATACTAATCCATGTCCAAATCACAATCCCAAAGTAAAGTAAAAACTTTGATACTGACAAATTAGGTTAAATATATGAACTTCCACCAGAGAAGTAAGACCAAGACTCCAAATGGGTAAACATCTCCTGTTTAGCTAGCTATAACCCCCATCCCCCCACACCCCCCACATTTGTAATTAAACTTGAGAATGAAAGGAACATGGAACTGTGGGATGTCAAATATATCTAGGGTAATCCTTGACACAGAGACATTATACATGTACTTATCAACAATACTGTGACAACGACCATAAAACTTTGTTAGGGTCCTGATAAGCCTAGGATTGCAATATCCCTGGGTCAACAATTTATTTGTAAGCAGCTTGCTTCATTGTATAAAGTTTCTGTAGTGGAAACAAGCTCTACCATTGCTTATTAACCATGAAATAAATAAAGTGGAATCTGTCTATAAAGGCCACACAAGGGAACCAGTAATGGTGTCCTTTATACACAGGTTCAAATATTATGAATAAAGAACAATTGGGATAAAATTCCACTGGCCTTTATAAGCAGGTGGTCCTTATATAGAAGTGGCCTTTAAGGCAGGTTGGACTGTACACCAGAAGCAGGAGAAGCAGGTATATTGCACATTGCTGTATATGACTAAATGTTTTTCCATGTTGCAGGTACCGAAGGACCAATAACACCAACTCCAGCACCAACTCCAACACCAGCTCCAGCACCTACCACCAAATCAAGCCCAACTGCTCCACCTACAGCACCACCAACAACAGGTAACAGAAAACTACATTAATAGAAAACAGTGTAGGATTCCTGAATCCATCTAAAAACACAGATTTAGCTTAGAAATACACTTCATAATGTATTTATCATGTTTGTAGGCACCATATTGTCTTGATTTTTAGCTCACCTGACCAAAAGGTCATGATGAAAATTATGTATGGGCCGGTGCTGAAACTTGATGAAAATTATATATGAGCCAGTGCAATTCAGATTTGTTCGTGTTGTTGCCATGGCTACCATAACTAGGTCAAGGTGACCTTGGGGTGCAAAAAACTTTAAAAATCTTCTTCTCCGAAACCAATGATTGGAGGAAAAATCATTGAGAAAAAATCTGATGTGATAGTCGGCATCTCTAGGTTCTTAAGCCTATAGTTTGTTCATTTTGTAAAATTTGACAAAAAATAGGTTATGCATTTTTGTGTTTAATTTTGAAAAAAATCTTAAAATAGTTTGACCAGATAATGACATGGGGTTTTCAGTTTTGACATATTCTTGTAATTTTCTTCAAAATGGGGTCAAGGTAAATTGTGAAGGTCATGACCTATTTTTTTTACCTCTGATTTTAACTATTATCTGGAAAACTATAGACTTTTGATATAGGCATGTATATTAAATTGTTGTAGATATTACAACAATCATTTTGATGTATAGAAAAAGGTCATGGGTTTTAAAGGTCAAGGTCACAGATGCGAATCAATACCAAAATGGGTAATTATCTCGAAAACTATAAACTTGATGTAACAATCATTTTGATATTTAGATTAAGGTCATGGGTTCAAAGGTCAAGGTCACAGATGGGAAATAATACTGAAATGGCTAATTATCTTGACAACTATTTACTTTTTGTATAGGCATGTATATTAGAATGTTGTAGGTATTGATACAATGTTCATTTTGATGTATAGTAAAAGGTCATGAGTTCAAAGGTCAAGTTTACAGATGCAAAACAATGCCAAAATGGTTAATTATCTCGAAAACTATAAACTTTTTGTATAGATATGTATACAGTCAGCACTCTTTACAACGGCCATCTCCATGATCAGCAGTTTTGCCGTTGTAAAGATTATGCTGTTGTAGTGAATTTAGCATAATTTTGTAAGAGTTACGTCCCCTGATTCAAGTTATGATGCCGGTTGTAGTAGAGGGCCAATGTACAAGACAACGTATTGCAATGTAGACACAACAGAAAATGATTAATTCCTTTAGAATATGAAAAAAATATCACTAATTTAATTTTAAAAAAGTTTAATAAATTCTACCTGATCGTTTTTGTCATATTTACCGGTAGATGAAATTTCAAACAGTGTGTAGGTGGGCTTTTTTACAGACCATCGCTATTAGGCTGATTAGGTTTGTATGCAACTGGAACTTTTGTTGTTGATGCCTAGTATTCATTAAACTGTTGCTTATCATATGCAACATTCCCGTTTTGAATTTATTTGCTTCCAAATCGGCATGCAATTTCCCGTAATTTCCCGTGAATTTGCACACGGCACTGTATTGTTTATCTCCCTTTCACGAAAAGAGAAAGTCAAAAAATGAAAGAAGTCTCGTTAACTTGAAATAAATAACAACGCACATCATACCGTTATTAAATGCAGATTCCATTCACCTGACATTGTTATTTATTTAATAAAAAGTTATAATTTAACGGTAATTATGATTTAAAGAGGACACAAAATTCTGGGAATTCCCGTGTACCACCACATGTCTAATCCAATGAAAATCATTGGTAACGTCACTTCCTAAGTTCCAAGGGACATCCTGAAAAAATGTCTGATGCTGAATCTGTATGCCGACAAAACATGTTACAAATGATTTTTCTCAGCTGAGATGTTTAATTTAACCAACTTTCGCTTTTAAAGAAAATTAAAGTACTTATTTGAGGTATGATTTTATTGAGTTTACTTGAAAATGGTGATTTATACGCGTACTCAAAAGTTTTGCTCACTAGCCGGTATATCTCATTCGAGCGATAATCATCCCGATAATTACCGTCAGGTAAATTTAATTATGGGTACCCATTAATTACTGCCCACAACGCATGCAGGTGTTCTATCGGCAATCAGTGTCACTGTCACCTGTATAAACAATCGGTGAAGCCATGTAGCTGTGTGCAGCGATGCCTGAAGGCATGGTGTGTTTGATACCGTCTGATCTTCTGCCGGTTAGCAGTGCTGTTATAACGAACAAAATTAGTGTTTATTTTGTACATTCGTTCCCGACTTTTCATTGCCGGAGCCGGAAGCCGAATATGCCGTTATAAAGTGTTATAATAATGCTGCGATGGATTTGTTCCCAACAATTTTTTGCCGTTAACTGAATATGCCGTTATAAAGGGTGCCGTTGTAAAGAGAGTTGACTGTATTAAAATATTGTTGGTATTGATGTAATGATCATTTTGATATATAAAGTAAGGTCATGGGTTCAAAGGTCAAGGTCACAGATGCAAAAGAATTCTGAAATGGTTAATTATCTCAAAAACTATAAACATTTTGTATAGACATGTATATAAGAATATTGTTGGTATTGATACAACGATCATTTTGATGTGTAGAAAAAGGTCATGAGTTCAAAGGTCAAGGTCACATATGTGAAACAGTACTGAAATGGTTAAAAATCTTGAAAACTATAAACTTTTTGTATAGACATGTATTGTCAGGTGAGCGTATCAGGCCCAATGGGCCTCTTGTTTTATCCTGTCTTTGAAAGAAAGAGTGGGATATTAAATTGGAGTTTCTGTCCATCCTAAATTCTTCTTTGTACAAATTCTCCATAACTATGAAGCACTATTTCACTAAACTTGGTACAAACCATGAACATTGATAAAAGATGCTCATATCGTTAACCCGAGTTGGTTTGCTCATTTTCCTGGGAGTTATTGCCCAGGTTCTGCTTTGAGCATAAGTGCAAATCACAAAAAAGAACCTGCAGGCGGGGAATCCTAATTCACTGAGTTTGCTTGTTTGCTATGCTTTTGCTTCCTGAGTCAAAGGCTCTGGTTAGCTTTTTGTGATGGCTTACCATGCACCATGTTAAATCTGGTTACATTTAAATCTTTTCTACAAAATTACTTTACCAAATTTGATGATATTTGGTATTGATTAAATCTTGGTGAAGGACTTTCAGATTTGCAAAGATGAAGAGGTTGTGTCCTCATGGGTCCCTTAAAGGGAAAGAATAGTGAAAATGGAGGGGTTGTGTCCTCATGGGTCCCTTGAAGGAAAAGAAAAGTGAAAATGAAGGGGTTGTGTCCTCATGGGTCCCTTAAAGGGAAAGAATAGTTAAAATGAAGGGGTTGTGCCCTCATGGGTCCCTTGAAGGGAAAAAATAGTGAAAATGAAGGGGTTGTGTCCTCATGTGTCCCTTGAAGGGAAAGAATAGTGAAAATGGAGGGGTTGTGTCCTCATGGGTCCCTTAAAGGGAAAAAATAGTGAAAATGAAGGGGTTGTGTCCTCATGGGTCCCTTAAAGGGAAAAAATAGTGAAAATGAAGGGGTTGTGTCCTTATGGGTCCCTTAAAGGGAAAGAATTGTTAAAATGAAGGGGTTGTGTCCTCATGGGTCCCTTAAAGGGAAAGAATAGTTAAAATTAAGAGGTTGTGTCCTCATGGGTCCCTTAAAGGGAAAAAATAGTGAAAATGAAGGGGTTGTGTCCTCATGGGTCCCTTAAAGGGAAAGAATAGTTAAAATTAAGAGGTTGTGTCCTCATGGGTCCCTTAAAGGGAAAAAATAGTGAAAATGAAGGGGTTGTGTCCTCATGGGTCCCTTAAAGGGAAAGAATAGTGAAAATGTTCCTAGACTTGTATCTAGCATCCTTGTAGTATGTATTTTTAATATGGACAAATCTTGGCTGTTAGATAAGATAACTGTAAAGCCCCCACCCCCACCCCCACCCCACCCCTCCCCTGTGACTCAGATTACATTCTTATTATAAATTTAAGACGTAGCATCTTTAGGATAAGTTGTATGATTGATGTAGCATTCTGTTTGGAATTATAAACCTAGTTAATTGTTCCTGTAACTAAATAACACAATAATTCTAGTCTCTAATGAGAATACAAACTGTATATGACCTTGTGTAACTCCAAAATAAATATATGTGTTTCCTCTGGGTCTCCCAATAACCCAAAAAACAATCGCCAGTGCTTTCACCACTTCTTTTTTATTTTCGCCACTGACAGCATTTTTTTCACCACTATTATATCTTATTTTTTCACAGCTAATCCAACAACTGCAGCACCCAGTACAGGAGGAAATTCTGGTCAACATTTTGATGGAGCATCATTCATTGGTGGAATTATTCTGTGTGCAGGAATAGTGGCCATTGTGTTTTTTGGATGCAAATTTTACAAAGCAAGACAGGAAAGAAACTATCATACACTATAATAGTATATTGTTCCATGTGTGTATTAGTTACTTAATTGTAGGGGGAAATTATCAAACAATGTGAAATGATACAAATTTAGAAATTTAAATAGAAAACCAAGAATATTCTGATAATTATTCTCTAGAATTTTTATAAATTGCTTCAAGGTTAAATGTGCCTTTTTTTCTTCAAAAACTTTAATGTTTGAATATTCTTTAAATTTTAAAAATCTCACTGATACACAAAGACTGTCTAGGAATTACAGCTACACAAAAAATGTCTAGGAATTACAGCTACAGTACAATCCTAATTCACACATTTTAATGTACACAAAAATAACTAAAAAAAAAGGTTTCCTTGTATAAGCAGCCCAAGTGCAAATACGGTCAAACCTGTCTATAAAAGCTACCCAAGGGAACCAGTAAAAGTGGATTATATACAGGTTCAAATAATATTATTAAAGAACAATTGAGATACAATTCTACTGGCCTTTATAAGCAGGTGGCCCTTATATAGAGGCAACTTTTAAGACAGGTTAGACTGTACTTGAACAATATTCTATACACTGATGGTTTATTTTTGGTTTGAACCTCGGAAGGTTCTGTAACCAATCATTGCTCACCTTTCTTGAATCACACACACACACACACACACAACACACACACACACACAGATGTAATGTATAAAATAAATATCTAGTTGAGGGCTGGATTTAAAATACATGGATATAGCTTATGGTGTAAATATTTAATTTTTCATTGGCTGTTTAACAGATGTGAGGCTTTTAATTGGCTGGATTGCTTAACTTATCTTGCCTATAAACTGATATGTGCCTGTCTGTCCTTGTCAGTATGTACATGTACATATGTATGTCTGTCTGTCTGTCTGTCTGTCTCTGTCAGTATGTACATGTACATATGTATGTCTGTCTGTCTGTCTGTCTGTCCCTGTCAGTATGTACATGTACATATGTATGTATGTCTGTCTGTCTGTCTTTTCTAGTTTATGTAAAATTTCTTATAATGCACATTTAATTTACATTTATTCTGACTTTGTAATTGCCAAAAAAACTTTTTAGAATGATTTTTTAAATTTGAAATTCTTGTATCACATGTAGTAAGAACTACATGCAATTTTTTAAAAAAAAAAAAGCCCAACTGTTAGTTTTCTGGGCATAAAAATACTTTACTGTTAGTCCCTGGTCATAAAAATACTTGAGACTTATTTCCTGGTCTTAAAAATGCTTGACTGCCAGTTCCTGTATTTCAAACCATTTGTAAGTTTAAATAATTGGAATCTACAAATCAACAGAAATGGTAGTATTGTTTCTATATTGTTTGTCTGAGTACATTGTTTGAAGTTACGTTTTTTTCTTGTGTTACATATTGACATTTGTGTGTATAGTATAATTTTGCATGAGATCATCAATAATTCATCATCTTGTCATCAGTAAATAATATGCAAAATTCTGTTAGCAATCCAGCCATATAATACATTGTAATGTCTGTCATTTAAAATGCATGTTTACTGTTAATGTTTTATTGTTTTTCACACACACACACACACACACACACACACACAGAGTAAAATTACTCTGAAAATGCATTAAGTCTATAGATTCCAATTTATATGTATTTATGAGAGAAAAACATGTGAGACGGTTTTTCTTTTACTATGGTATATCTACAATCACCAAAGGGTTCAAACATTGTTGATTTTCTCCAGCATACAGATATAAATGATCTGGATATTTAGAGTATATTTTTATATATAATTTGATAGTGCTATTTCTTAAAATCTTCCCCTTCTTTACTGACAAGCATTAGTGAAATATACATGTAACCTTTTTTACAATACAAAAAACAGAACATTGTGTTTTTTATTTTATATCCGTAATGTCACTGGCTGTAAGAAGTAAAAGATGCATTTCAAAATTGAATATATAAATAATTTGTATATTTTCTCTCTATGTAAAAAGAATGCCGGTAACTTGATTTGCAAGATGAAAGGTAATAACTAAATCTCTGTTACCCTGTCAAATGTGTTTTTTTTTTTTTTTTTTTTTTTTGTTTTTTTTTTTTTGTTTAATCCTGGTTGTCATGCCATTGTTTTGTTGCAAGATCCTGTTGAACTTGGAAAACATAAAATTTAATGCCATATATATGAGATAAAGAAAACATGTTTAGATTTTTTTTTATTTTTGGAATGTGGCCCATTTTGATTACAATTTAGAAAATCAACACCCCATGGGATATTTTAAAGATCAACAATGTACCATTGTTAATGAAATAGTATAAGTTCAGTTTAAAAACCTGTGTATTGCTTTGTCTATTGATGATACCAAAGAAAAAATGTTTTGCTGTATAAAATTCCCATTGGTGTTTTAACAACATATCTTTAATCCTATCTCCCCTTAATGTGTAACATCAATTTTTTTAACCTAATTTTTTATTATATTTTATGTCTTTTGGGGTGATGGTGTTTAATGTTACACTTTAACTTGTAATGCTGGCTTGCATTTAGGTAATTCCTTTGTGTCTTAAGTTTTTCAGTTTTGGGGTAAATATTTGATTCCATATTTGTAAATACATAACTTCCAGAAAATAATTATTTTTGTTTTACCCCCATTACATTCTAAAATGGTTATGTCCATCTCTTAATTGGCATTTATTGTAGTTACCTCACAAAACTAAGTAAGATTGTCAAAGTTGTGTAACATAAAACTCTTAAATGTTGTTTTGGATATATATGTTGATGAAGAAATTAAATAAATAATTAAAAGGTGCTCATCATATATTTTATTTACATAATAAATGTGAATTTATTTATATAAGAACATTATTTTCCATAAATTAATTGAAGGTGTGTTGTTTTTGTTAGGGGTTGTGTATTTTCACACACAGACTTGCCATACTTGACTGTGTGCATTTATATGGCTATAGGGTAGGAGGAGACAATTTTCACTTGGTCACAGACAAGATATAGAGTTCTTGTTAGATCTGATGTTTGTTACAATTTAATTTTTTCTGTGTTCAGCATTATTCTACAGTTGTAACTTTTGTCTTAAAATTGGTTATATATTTTATATCATCTCTGAAATATGTTTTCTGAAGTAACTTTTGATTAAGATCATATTTCTATTTGTATTCGTAACTTGCATAGACCAATGGTGCCACATACACAACAGAAAGGAAGGTCTTAGGGGAAAATTAGTCCAAAAGGTTTTCATTCAGGGCTTTCTTGACACCCTCAACTCTGTCTGACAATGCTACATTCTCCTGAAAGTGGTTCCAGTTTGCTGTTTTTCTTGTGAAAAATGAATGTTTGAAGAAAAAATTTTAGGCATCAGGGAACTAACAAAAAACAAGATAAAACTTTCACAAGTAATACAGGTGTTTGCTCAACTTCACTTCAGGTACCAGTGGTCCGTCTTATTTATCTGTAAGATAAAATAAATAAAAACTAATGGTATTTATACAAGGTCACACTGCCTTCTGGAAATAAAGTATGTGTTAAATTTTTTTTTTCAATACATTGTACAATATGTATAAATCATTGAGATTTTTTGTTGTTTTCAACCTACCGTTTATTTAATCAGTGAGGTGTATCTATGGATAATCAAGAATCTTAGCACTCGCTATAATGTACCATTCACATATGTAGTATATCTTATATGATAATGCATATATACCCAGTATATACTTTGTATACAAATACTTATACATTAGGCACATGTACATGTTTTTGTGCTTACCAATATAAGTATATGTTTATAAATGTGTTAAATATATTTTAATTTACAGTTTATGAATGTATTATTTGTGTGCCTGTTATATTCTTAATCTCAATCTCAAATTTGGCTCTATTTTTGTTTTTTGTTTCATTTCCCCCTGGAATTTTGATCTTTTTAATTTTATCTTTAAACATAGAAGACGCCTTTTCGCCTAGATATGCGATAATGTTATGTATCTAAGAAAAGCTGTATAAGTTAATTGTGCAGCTTCACAGGATTATGAATGCATGTTATATACCGTTTAAACTGGGAAGTTAGATCTTATAGTACTGGAGAAGATATGTACACGTTTTGAAGTTTGTAACATTCCATAGGAATACTGTGATTTCATGTGTATGTATACAACATAAGCTGTGATATCTGAATGCTGCCCCATTAGAATTTTTGTGAAAGCAATTCTTCAAAATTCCCCTAATAAATTAGTAGATTTAATTGATGTCTAAGGCTAATATAAGACTTATGGGATTACTGGAATGACAGATTTATTTGCACTATTGAAAAGTACATACATATGTGAAAGGATAGAGTCTCAAAAAAAAAACTGCACATTTTATTTTTATCATGATCTGTCTTTGAAATTTTTTTTTGTTTGTATGATGTCAATTCTCAGCCAGCATTTATTCAAATATAATAATAAAATTGCTTTAATAACTGTGCCTTTTTGTCATTCTTTTGTTTCATTGTTCATATTTTATTGTATAGGCAAACAACATTGACCTGTCAGTTTGACCTTTCATAAAGAAGAGTCCATCTTATACATAGGTAGTAGTAGGATTCACAGTTGATACTCTGTACATAAGATAAGTGATTAGTGTTCTCAATGTGTATACAAAATACACCCGTGTGATTCCTAAACATAAATGCAGTTGTCCATGATAAATATTTAAATTAAAGATCAAACGGACAGGTTAAAGTTGTTTACCTATAGCTGTGATTTTGTATTTACCCTGTTTAAACTTTGAATACATATATATTTGCAACTGATCTTGCATGCCCATTATAATTTCAATATGTTAAGATGAATAACAAATTTATGAGAATGTTGTTGAAAGGGTGATACAGATTTTGAAATTATATTGGGTATCTTTTTAATCTTTTTATTGTTTTCAATTAGTTCATTTTAATTGTTGTTATCCTGGAAAGTGTGAAAACAAAATCATTATTTGTTGTTATATAGACTTCATTGTATAAAAGTCATCAGTTGTTATATATAAGTTCAAACATTCATGGTATATATATCTATTTTGATTATTGATTCTGTTAAAAGTGCTATGTTTATTAAGAAATATTCATCTTCAATAATTTTTATTGTATTACAATGTATTAATAAGTCCAGGGTACATCCATCATGAAGTAAATTCAGACTACTCTCGTCCAACTTTTTCTGAATTTGTTTAGTTAGGGAACACTTCGGCTTTTACTTGCAGTTGAATCCTAATGTAACATAGTTTAATTTTGTTTTTAAAATTTAATTTCCTTCTTAAAATGTCTTTTTGTTTAAATTTGGATTTCACTATAATGTAAAAGGTATATAAGCTATACAAATTAGTCATGATATTGTTAAGAACAGGACAGCTTTTAATTTTTTTCTTCAAAAATCAAGATAATAGATCAATTTTAACATCACTTACCTGTACATGTATGTGGACTATATTATAAGGTGACAGTTTTGACGGAACACATTTATAATTGATTCTTTTTAAGAGTAAGTTTAAGTTAACTTCATCTGGACTGTTTTAGAAACATGCAATATAGTTTAGCTCAGATTTTATGGAAGATTCTGAATTATATATTTTTGATCTAATGATTTGTGATACATGTATTTAAGGTAAAGGTATTATGGAAACTTTTGTCAAAAGAAACGTCAGAGACATGAAAATTTAAATCAGCAAATAATTTTTGTTTTTTGTTCAATTTTACAATAATTTTGCATTTTTCTGTTATACATTTATGCAGACAAAGATCTGAGTTTGCCCTTGACTAGAAGAATACTAAAATGTTTATTCCATTTAAAATACTGTATATTACTTTTTTATTGCCAGAAATTCATTACTGGGTAACATGTAATTTCATGAAAACTCTTGGCCGTGAATTCATATATCACGTGAATATTCCCAGAATCACGAAAATTAAAAATCCAAATGGCAAAACATGCCATCTATTGACTATGTCCGTGGAAAACTGCCTATTGACCACAGATTTAATTCACATGGATTGTGGTCACAAATTTATGCTTAGGGGTCGGCATGCAAAATGTAATTCTTGCAAATTCAAAGTAATCTACAGTATTTTTCAATCTCTGCTATTTTAATGTAAATATTCAATATAAAACTTGGTTGATGGGTAATTTGCTAAAATTATTTTGCTTTAGAAAAATAGTCAGAAATACTATATTTGGTGATTGTGATACTGTTTGTATATTCAGTTGTTTTAGTCATTATAATTTGTATGTATTTAAGGTAAATGGATGACGAAGATCAGTTGAAGAAATCTCAAAATAGCCACTAACTGCTATTTCATTTATAATAAGTTTAAGGTTCAAATTTTATCTTACTTCACTCCATTCATGGTGTACTGGTAATATTCTTCAGCATTTGTTTACAATGACCTTGACCTTGCTTCCTTCAATAAGGGTATACTGGTAATATTCTTCAGTATTTGTTACAGTGACCTTGACCTTGCTTCCTTCAATCAGTGTATACTGGTAATATTCTACAGTAATTAGTTTACAATGAACTTGACCTTGCTTATTTCATTCACCTTGTACTGGTAATATTCTTCAGTAATTAGTTTACAATGAACTTGACCTTGCTTACTTCATTCACCTTGTACTGGTAATATTCTTCAGTAATTAATGTACCTTGACCTTGCTTACTTCATTCACCTTGTACTGGTAATATTCTTCAGTAATTAGTGTACAGTGACCTTGACCTTGCTTGCACAGAACTTCTCTGTTGACCTTCTAGATGTCTGAGATCAGTATCTGTAACTTTTCATATTGGCACATGTAAATGGCTAAATACATGTACATTATTGATTAGAATAAATCTTGGGTAGTAGTATTTATACTGCAATGTCTGTCAGAGGCAGAGCAAATACTTTTGGTCAGCAATATTAACCACATGCAGCATATGATGGGCAAATAAACAAAAGGTAGGTCTGTAGAATAAAACTTTAGTCAGTAGATTTAAGGTCTCTGGTTTTCTTCTCAAAAGGATTCTGGGAATTATACATATTTTGGTGTGGTTACATATATTTTAGTCCTGTCTAGGAAATTATGCATATTTTTGGTGAGGTTACGGATATTTTAAATGGAATAGTAGTTGTGGTTTAGTTTTGAATTTTAATTGAAACAAGTGCTATATGTATGTAGTAATAATTAATGATTGTGAATTCTCATTGTTATTGTATTAATTAAGTTTATCATGTTTTGTTAAATAAGTTACGGTAGATAATTAATAATTAAAGATTAGTTATTTAATTAGAGTTAAAGGTGCACAAGGAATTATAAAAATGTTTATTTCTATTGTAAGCATTCCCCACACTTACATACCAGTAATATCTTACATACCAGTAATATCTTAATGAAAAATAAAGAAATTTTATAATCATATAACTGATACAGGTCCTGGTTTCACAATCATTCTTTAACTAAGATTTTAACCTAGATTTTCATTTTTAAAAAAAATTAATTTCGACAGGAGGCAAATTTTATTTCTTATTTTCAGATTCAAAAGAAATAACACTAATGCCAACATAATTTTGCTACATTAAGTAAAGGAAATTTTCAGTTTAGGACTACATGTAATTGTGAAACGGATCAGAAGTAACAATTACAGAATAAATATAATCGAAACATTTTGCAAAATATGTTTAGTTCACCATATTGGAAAAATTCTATCAGGTGCCCTAAACCTATTTTCCTTTTGGTGAAAATATTCCTGTTTTCAATCACAAGTATATTTTGATAAAAACAATAATTAAGATTATGAATCATTGCAATACTTATTTTAATGAGAACAAATTTGAAACATTAATTTTTGTAAAAATTTCATTCAGAACAATAATTTGATGTTTGATAGACAAGTTGTAAAATAAATTTTGATTTTGTGTACAGATAGTACATCTGACAATAACAAGAGGATTATTGTGTTATTGGTTATATATCATTATATAGACATACTCTTCAGCCTCTGCTTTTGTGTATTTTTGTGTTTTAAAACAAAATTATGATTCAACAATTTTCAAGTTGGGTTAAAACTTGCATTACCAATAAAAATTTAACAGCAACTTTCTTTGTGTTTTGATTTAATAGTTCACCAAAGTTTTTCCATTGCTGTTCATGATCCATTTTCACTACTTGGCAATATTAGATATGCATAACCTTTGTATTTTCAATATTGAAAGCAAGTTGATCACATGACAGGAATTGTTGGTTGAATGTTGCTAAACGTCACATTAGCACTTTTTCAGCTATTTGCAACGAGAACCATTTTATTAATCTCTATGAATTAATCTATGAACAAGTCCTTGTAAGCATGTGAAGTGCGAGTGTGTTGTTTGATCTGCCTTGTACTAGCACACACTCAGGGTGACTTTAATGAATCATGTAACAGGGAAACTGGGATTGAGATATTGGCATAGTTTAACTGCTACACACCGTGTTAATAATGTAAGTGAATGAATCTTGATTGGCATGTAAAACACCCAATTACTTCATTTCACTCCTAAACTACTGGACCAATTTTGATGATATTTAGCAAAAATCTTGGTAGTGTGGCCCCCAAATTGCATCTGTAAAAGAGCCCCTAAAGATCTCTTATGAGCATTCGATAGTTTCCTATTATAAATGTAGTATCCTTAGGACAAACTGTATTATTTGGAAAACTCATGTTGTGGGTGTCTGGTGAAACTGTAGATGGTCCAAAATGGATGTATTTTAAACAAGGGAGAGTTGAGTAACAGTCGAGAAAATTTCACTTATTTCGATGTCACCAACTATAGTCAAAGGATCTAAAATGTTGCCTGGGCATTTCACTGATGTCATTATACAGCAGGGTTCTTTATCGTGCCATGCCTACAGTGACACGGAAGCTGGTTTATTATAAGTTCCAATCTGAAAGAACCTCGATTAATTTCATAATGCCAAGTGCTTGGAGCAAGAACAGTCACTACCCACTTCAATTAGGTCAGACCTGGTGGGGTTTGAACTCGCCACCTCCCACTTACAGAGCAAGCACTCTACCAACTGAGCTAACAGTGGTATTATCAAACACGAGACCTAATAGGCCTGAACTTAAAATTATAAATATTTTAAAATCTACAAGAATTACAAATACATTGACATTATACATGTATTTGAAACTTCTAGGCATTGGTTTTCAAAAGAAAGCTGTTTAAAGGATTAACTGACATTAAATGAAGGCCAAAGTCAACCAACTTATAAAAACTAAGACTGTATGCTCAATGCTATTTTAAGTGTCAAGCTTTTAGACCTATTGGTTGATAATGACATAATTATGGTTGTGTTATTGAAGGTCATTGTGACCTTGAATGAAGATCAAGGTCAACAAACTTCAAAACTTGGTAGCTCTTAAAGGACTGATACTAGTTTCAACCATGATACATGTATATTTATTTTTAAATTATTGTGACCTGAATGTAGGTCAACCAGCTCCAGAAACATCATACCCTGGTGCTATATATGAAGTCTCTTACTTTGTATAAGGGTTGGAAACCCCGGCTGGGTCTGACTATAAAATTACATAACGACTGTTCTTTCTACAAGCGCTTGCATTTAGAAATTAGTCCTTCCGCCATAAAAACCCCATTCAATGAATAAAAGAAATATGAAATTATAATCTTCTAGGCCAAGATGATTTATGGTTTTACCCCTTTAGACAGCGACCTGGAATATAATTCATAGTCAACTAGCTTTGAAATTTGGTAGTCTCATGTCCTGATGTAATGAACCAAGTTTAAGTCTTAAGAAGTCTTGGTTTCCGACAAGAATAAGTTTTAAAGGGTTTACTGATCCTTAAGGACACCTGTGGCCTTGAATATGATCTTTATTTCCTTTGGCAGTTGAGCGTATAAAATGCCAAACTTAAAGTGACTAGGTTTAAATCACTGTTGGAACAGATCCTTATGCTATAAAGTTTGTCATTTCACTTGCAGAAAATTGGTGGAAACTTTCCCTCACCATTCCAGAAATGACTTCCTCATTGATATAAGTACAATAATCTTGAAAGAGATGTTGAAGTACTATTACTCTTCTTAACTCCATTAGCCGAAGTTGTGTTAGTTATTCTGTCAGAATTTAGTGTCACTTAAATACATGGTGATGCAGCATTTCAGTTGCTTAAATTTGCTTTCCTAGATAAGAATACCACTTTTTCACATTGCATTTATATCTGTTGACACTGACACTTTGAATTATGTTCTAATTAGAACTCTTATTACTACTGCATTTTTTGATAACATGTGCTGTGGGAACATGATTATAAAGTTAAGTGAGATGCTTAAGTCCCTCCAAAAGTACTTGAACCATACAAACACCTCCTTCATTATGACTGTGTCTGTTCAAATTATAGGTATCATAATTGATAACCACACATTTGTGGGATGGTTAGGCCCTAAAAAAAAGAACTATTCCTCAACACCTCACTTTCCTTATCTTGTGTTGGGGGGTTTATAATTGACAATTCATTTATTTAGTTTCGAGATGTTCTTGAAAGCGGGCACTGGTTGTAGCTATTCTTAAGTATATGTGTTCAGCTAATGCATTACATGGACACTTTGTAGCTATTCTCAGGTACAAGTTCAGCTATTTCATTACACAGACACTGGTTGTAGCTTTTATCAGGTATATGTTGTTCAGCTATTTCATTAAACAGGAGACACTTGTTGAAGCTATTCTTAAGTATATGTTGTTAAGCGATGTCATTGCACATGTGCTAAAATCAATGTAAGAAATAACAAACTCCATTTCATATTTTCATGGGTAGTTTATTAGTAGACTTGACAATGTACAAATCTATATCCGTGATTAACTGTGATGTTAAGTTTTTATCTAAGTATGCATCTGTCTCTGCAAACCTCTTCTGTCAGATGGACATTTATGGGAGCATCGCCTGGGCATTCGTTCCATATAAACACTTTGCATGACTGACTCTCAACATCAAAATACCATCTGGTCAGGTGTAGTGCATCCCTTCCACAACTTCCACTTTGAGGAATTTGTTTGCAGTCTACAATACCAAACTAGAAAATTGTAAGTAAATTGATTTTCTATTCATATAATACTTAACTGTCACATAAATTTAGGCAAAAGTTCCACCAATTGCCATTAATTTGATAATTTAACAACAAAACAAAAGATTTCAATGATAACTAATGATAGAGTAGCTCCCCTATCCGAACTCTCCCCAACAGGAAGTATGAAAAAGCACTCCTTCCTCTTCCTTCTTCCATTATCCTTAAAATAAAGGATTACAAAAAGACGAAGAGGGGAGGTGTGGCGGGAACTACCCTTTATGTGACAGGTAAGTATTATATAGATAGAAAATCAATTTACTTAAAATTTTCTATTCTACTAAAATAATATTACCTGTCACATAAATTTATGCAGAATTTAACTTACCGATGTGGAGTGTTCTTGTAATCCTTCCAGAAAAGAACTCAAAAAAAATGTTGAAATCTTCTAATAGTCCATACTGGAAACCTGGACCATCATGGAAAAAACTTCATATCCATCACATCAGAAGATAAGCGAAATTCAAATCAATCCAGAATTCGTTGCTCATATGGAATTCCATAGGTCTGACTGAGTAAAGATACCCAGCAGACTCAACAAGAGGCCCATGGGTCACCTGTGACCTTGACCTTTAAACCCATAACCCTCATTCATATATCAAATGATCATTAGGCCAATACCTACAATATTCTTGCATACATGCTTATACAAATATTTATACTTTTCAAAATAATTAACAATTCAGTATTAATTTGCACCTGTGATCTTGACCTTTGAACCCATGACCTTTATTAATATATCAAAATGACCATTGTGCCATTACCTACAATATTCTAATATGTATGCCTATACAAAAAGTTAATAGTTTTGCAGATAATCAACTATAACGGTAATAGTTGTGCATCTTTGAGGGTCGCACTCAGTTTCTTCTTCAGAAGATCTCTGTTCCCTTACAGGAGTTGAAGATGGGAACATTCTTCTTCCCCTAATTGGTCTCGGATACTGGACCTAAAAAGGTCCGTTCAAAAGTGCAGAGGCAGATGAAACCTTAGTCTCAGCCTCCGTAGAATCCTTATCCTTAGATACAGATCTAGGAACATGGTCCTCCACAGAGCTATCCTCTGACCAGTTAGGTTTGTCTCCTGGAGACAAAGATAACCGTACCTGCATACTTCTGGATGAAGTGACGAAGGTGAACTTTCACCTCCATGAGAAGAGGTAGATCCAGACGAACTGGATCTAGACCTACGTGATGTACCAGCAGGCAACCTCGGAGAGACTACTTGGGTAGTGGGAATCTTAGGTTTAGACCTAGACGAAGAAGTAGAGGAAACCTCCACTGAACTTGTGCATGGTCTAACTAAAGGTAGGGACCCATTAACAGCATGGCTGTCGTGAGCTATGGGACCAAAGGGACCCATATATGGATTGAAAACATTTCCAAAATATGGTTGTCCCTGAATAGGAAAGCCACCTTGAAAAGGAGGCCAAAGCCCCTGGTAATGAAATGGATGCATAACATTACTAGGTCCCATATAAGGAAAACCAGTCGGAGCACCATGGGCAGAAAAATGAAGCCCAGGTTGTGGAACATGCGAAGGTTCAGGCACAGGTTGGCTGAAACCAAAGGAACAAGTACCAGGTTGACCTGGAAAAGGAAAACCAGTACTTGGAACAGTTGCTGGCCATTAAGACTGGTGGTCAGAGTACTGACCGAAGACATAGCTGGAAAGCTAGAAACTGGTAGGTTGGAACCCAACTGACCAGATGAAGGGTGCATACGATTTTCAGACAAAAACTGAAAAATTCTGAGCGTGACCAGGCGTGGGTGCTGCAAATAGAATCACAGCAGCGCCACTAACAGGAAGCCTCTGGTAATCAGAAATTCTGAATAACGGCTCTGCTGTCACAGCTTGAGAGATAGTAGCTGTGGTGCTGGACAAAACGCTCACTTAAAGCACCTCTACCGACATGGACCTATTTGGGGAGAGATCATGTCTGCTAAAAGTAGCAGACCGTCGGCCTATAGGACTAAAGACAGCTCTAGGAGAACCAACTTTAGCTTAACTACTCTCCTAAGTAGAGGACCCAGTAGGAGACTTGCTCAACCTCTCATGAGGAGTTAGACTCGACTCAAAAGAGGGAGCAGATGTTCTCAACCCCTTATGAGGAGATAAACTCAACTCAATAAAGGGAGAAACTCTCAACTCACTCCTGTTCAGGAAGAGTGAAAATGGTACTACTCTATTTCTGATGTCCACTAGAAACTCCATGCCGACCAGGAGAGGAGCAATGCTCAACCCTTAGAGGAATGAGGAGAGGAATCCCTCTTAGAACCACGGGAAGCTCTGGGCTTCCGTGTCCTAGAACGGGATTTCCTGATGGACATGAGAGAAGAAAAATCTTCTTCTGTCCACAGTTGGCAGACATAACACCTGTCTGCTTTAGAACAGGGTCTACATGACCCACACTGAAAGTGAAGGTCACAGGCAGGCATCAAATCCCCACACACACCTTTTTTGAATGTCCAAAGACATGCTAAATAAATCAAAACATACAAAATTTCAAAAAATGAAATACAGAAATAAAAGAATGAGATCTAAATAAACAAGAGGCCCATGGGCCTGATACGCTCACCTGATAACTAATGGATAGCTGATAGACTTTTTCTTTACATCATAATGACCGTTGTATCAATACCTACAACATTCTAATATACATGCCTATACAAAAAGTTAAATAGTTTTCAAGATAATTAACCAGTATTGTATTGTTTAGCATATGTGACCTTGACCTTTGAAACCATACCCCTTTTTATACATTCTAAAATACATGCTTATACAAAAAGTTTATAGTTTTCGAGATAATAAACTATTATGGTATTGTTTAGCATCTGTGACCTTGACCTTTGAATCCATGACATTTTTCTTTATATCAAAATGATTGTTGTATCAATACTTACAACATTCTAATATACATACCTACACAAAAAGTTTATAGTTTTCAAGATAATTAACTATTGCGGTATTGTTTCGCATCTGTGACCTTGACCTTTGAACCAATGACCTTTTTCTATACATCAAAATGATCGTTGTATGAATAACTACAGCATTCTAATATACATGCCTATACAAAACGTTTATAGTTTTCGAGATAATTTACCTTTTCGGTATTGTTTCGCATCTGTGACCTTGACCTTTGAACCCATGACCTTTTTTATACATCAAAATGATCGTTGTATCAATACCTACAACATTCTAATATACATCCCTATACAAAAAGTTTATAGTTTTCGAGATAAGTAACCATTTCGGTATTGTTTCACATCTGTGACCTTGACCTTTGAACCCATGACCTTTTTTATACATCAAAATGATCGTTGTATCAATACCTACAACATTCTAATATACATCCCTATACAAAAAGTTTATAGTTTTCGAGATAAGTAACCATTTCGGTATTGTTTCACATCTGTGACCTTGACCTTTGAACCCATGACCTTTTTCTATACATCAAAATGATCGTTGAATCAATACCTACAACATTATAATATACATGCCTATACAAATAGTTTATAGTTTTCGAGATAATAATGAGATGCATATGGCGGGAAACAGTATCAGAACCGCTTCGTGTCTGTGGGGCAGTGAATTGCCACAGACTGTTCACATTTCATTGTTGATTACGTCACTGATAACACCAATCAAAAGATGTATCTAGATCTTATAATTTTTATAATTTTAATAATTTCATTGTTGATTACGTCACTGATAACACCAATCAAAAGATGTATCTAGATCTTATAATTTTAATCTTAAATTATAAGATCTAAATAAATTTTACTTTTACGCATATATTTTTAAAAAATATGCTTCCCGGAAAACCGAAGACATTGTGACGTAAATGGTGTTATCAGTGACGTAATCAACATAGAAATGTGAACAGTGTGTGGTAATTTACTGTCCAGCACACACGATGCGGTCTTGATACTGTTTACCACTAAATGAATCTCATTATAATCAGAGGTAAAAAAAATAGGTCACGACCTTCACAATTGACCTTGACCTCATCTTGAAGATTCTAACAAGAAGTGTGTTTTCGAGAAGACTGAAAACCCTATGTCGTTTTTTGGTCAAATAGTCAAGTTATAACAATTTGAAGCTATTTTCACGATTTTTTTTCAAAATTAAACGCAAAAACGCGCGACCTTTTTTTGTCCGAATTTTACAAAATGAACAAACTATAGGCTTAAGACCCTAGAGAAGTAAAATATGACATCAGATTTTTTCTCCAATCAAAACTTTCGGAGAAGAAGATTTTTAAAGATATTGCACCCTTAGGTCACCTTGACGTAGTTATGTAGCCATGGCAACGCCACGAACAAATCTCAATTGCACTGGCCAATATATACTTTTCACCAAGTTTCATTGAAATCTGTCTTGTAGTTTCAGAGAAGATGTCAAAAATAAGTGTTAACGACGAACGCACGCACGAACGCACAAACACACGCACATACACACGCTGCGCCATGCCATAAGCTCACATGACCTTTCGGTCAGGTGAGCTAAAAATTTGAGCCGAAAAATACATTTAAACTGCTAAAAATGACCAAAGATGGCTCGGGTAGAGCAAAACACCTCTACCTACTATCAATGATGATGGAAGAAGGAAGAGGAAGGAAGTGCTTTTCAATACTTCCTGTTGGAGAGAGTTCGGATAGGGGAGCTTACTCTATCATTGGTTATCATTGAAATCTTTTGTTTTGTTGTTAAATGATTAAATTGATGGCAATTGGTGGAACTATTGCATAAATATATTTGACAGGTTATATTATAGTAATAGAAAAGAACATTTCAATCCTTTATGAAAGTAAAACCATATGGTCACTGCACAGTTAATTGGGAAAATATTTAATATTTTAAAGATAGTCCTTGAAAATGTTTCAGTAAAAAAATTTACATGTTACATATTACATGTATATGTAAAATAGGTAGGACTTTCCTTTTGTAATCCCCCCCTCTAATTTCTATTTCAAATTAGAACATAAAAAATAAAAGTACAATGATCAATTTACTGTTGCTACTTATAGTAAAATTAGTCCTCTTTAATTTTTAGACATCTATACCTGATCATTTTTCAGAAGATTAAGAGAGACAGGTTTATTTTTGATCGCCCATCAAGGTATGAATGTCGTGTTCTTTTTACAAATGATTATTTTTAAAGAATATCATATGAACAGAAAACATCAGAAATACCAGTTGGAACTTTTTTTGGAGTTTGCACATCATTATGTTTTATACACCTTGATGAAACTATTTACACTTTTTACACAGTTTATCGCAAAAGAACATCAACAATAGAAAAGATGTTCAAATAGAGTGATACTTAGATCTTAATGATCTTACCGTCAAAAGTGGCCTCTGTAATCAATATCAGCATTGTTATCAACACACATACCACTGCAGTACTGGTTAATTTAGACATTTCTGAATTAAATAAAATAGTACAAGGAGTTTCATTAAAGATGAAAACAAAGACACACATTGATGAATAGATAACAAAAGCTGCAATTCTCTTTTTGATGAAGGACTGTAATTAGATCTGTTGGTTTACCTGCTACAAAAAATATTTGGCCCAATTTTACCAATCCCATATCTCTTTGGCCTTGCACTTTTCTTCCCAAAACGTTCATGTTATTTTAGGTGTTTTAGCTCCCCCCCCCCCATCTTTTTCAGATATCATAAGATAGATTTAGAGTTATTTAATTATTGCAAAAAATATGCACAATTTCTTTAAAAAAAATTTTTTTTAGTCTTTTTTTCTAATTTCATATCCAAATACAATTAAAATACCTACCTTAAATATTAAAGGATATCTTAGTTCTACACTAGATAAAAAATTACCTGCATCATCCACACAGGTATATATATATACATGTAACAGGTGTAAAGGGTCGCTGGTAATGACAGGTCATTAATGAAAGAGATATTTATGTCAAGTCAATTAACAACGCATCATTTAAAAGATTGAAAGAAATTGAAATTTGAGGTTTGTACTTCAATAATGTATGTGCTGTTAAACCTTACTATATTGTATATTGCTTTATTTTCATAGTGTCAAATTTTCGCATGACGACTACCGGTGGTGTATTCATGGTGTCAAATATCTGCAGTCTTCTTAGGGGAACATTACAGAATGTCTCAAAATGCAGTATTTTGTGGCAGTTTTTAATTTGGCAGCAATACACTTGATGGTAAATATTGCAAAAATAAACCCAGTGATATATAATCATTATACAGCAATTTAGTCACCACTCTACTGAAAGAGTTCATGAAAGTCCCCAAATTTATTTTTCTATGTTTTACTTTTATGGTTTTTCTGTTTATTGCTCATACTAGCTGAAGGTCTGTGATGTTATCTGGTCACTCATCTTTCTGCCACCTTCCCTTGCAGCCTTGATTTAAATGAAAGAATTTTTATTTGGGCATAAAACTCTATTACTAGTACTCCATCCCTGTACCATCTATTGCTAGATCACCAATGTAATGCCAAAATTTGACAGTACAAATTGAAATGGTAAATGAAAGATTTTCTTTGTTAATACAGTATCAAAAGTGACTAAAATTTTGGAAATTTTTCACATTGATAATATATTCTTGACTGGGACGTAAAAGACCATTACCCAACTCAACTCAACATTGATAATACATTTTTAATACAGTCTAACCTGTCTATAAGGGCCACTGGGGAAGTTGCAAAAGTGGCCCTTATGGACAGGTGTCCTTTATATAGAGGTTTGTAAATCCAGTTATGACATCAATATAAATATTAGTTGGAAAAATAGTGAGCAGTTCTAATTTATTTATTTTATTTGTTAAAATTTCTGTTACAAAAAAGGCATTAGGTAATTTTAACAGAATAATTTCTTTGAAAACAATTAAAAAAATCTTCTGACCACACTATTTATTAATCTTTAAAAAAACCTTAAAAACAATTAAAAAAATCTTCTGACCACACTATTTATCAATCTTTGAAAAAACAACCTTAAAAATCACCAAGTATAATACACATATCTTAAATAAAGACATGTTTTCTTTAATAGGTAGGAGCCAGTAATGAAAACAACAGAAAATAGTAATATATGTATCATAATTAATAATGAGTAATAATCTATCCTTAGTGCTTTATGGCTTCATTTGCTGACATGAGGATAATTGAATTAAGAATTTTTTTAAGTTTTTAAAAAAGTTTCAAAAATATAATTTTTAAAAATTCTTTTCTTATCAACATACAGATTTGGTTACATGTACTTAGTTTAATGATCAGTGGTTTAAAGTTAAATAATCAATGTTCAAAATCTAATTTTAGCTGCAAGATTTTTAAAAAAACTACATGACTTAACATTTTTGCACAAATTTTTAGAAACTATAACAAAACTTGTCCCCAAAATGCGAATAAAAAGTGGCCTTTATAGACATGTTCATGAGCCATTTTGTACAAAAAATAGGGTGGCCTCTGGATCAGTTGAACATAGCTCAGGAGGAATTGAAAGTGCCCTTTATAGACAGGTGGCCCTTATATAGAGGTGGCCTTTAACACAGGTTAGACTGTATATTCTATTGAACAAATTTCTTAAGTTTATTTACCTGTTGCTCAACTCTGCCGTTATTTCACCATCATCCATTTTTTAAAATCTATATAAAGCAAATAAAACATTAAAACAAAACGACAAATTTAAAATAAGTTAATGGTATCAAAATCTAAAAATAACTTTCAAATCCAAATATTTGACAAAAATACTTCATTCGCCTTGTACTGGTAATATTCTTCAGTAACTAGTGTACAGTGACCTTGACATTGCTTGCACAGAACTTCTCCGTTGACCTTCTATAGATGTTACCACATCTAAAATCAGCATCTGTAACTTTTCATATTGGTTTATGTCAATGGCTAAATACATTATTGATGAGAATAAGTCTTCAGTATTAGATATAGCAAGGTCTGTCATAGGCAGAGCAAATACTTTTGGTCAGCAATATTAACCATATGCAGCATATAATAGGCAAATAAACAAAATGTAGTTCTGTAGAATAAAATTTTTTTTTTTTGTAATTGATATTTTTTATTGGCCAGACTTAACTAATGGATGAATGATGCCAGGGTTGGAACCTGCCCTGGGTTCATCATACTTACAAATTTTAGCCACAAAATATTTTTAACAAAAATTTACATAATATTTGTATATATACTAGGTATATTTAACATATACATACTTAATATATTGTCAAATTTGGTACTTTACATTTTATATAGCATTTGGCAAATAAAGCTATTTCATGCAGTCTGGTTTTTTAAATTTGTTTTGGTATGCATGTGTGTGTGTGTGTGTGTGTGTGTGTGTGTGTGTGTTCATGTTAGCATATGCATGTGTGTGTGTGTGTGTATATGTAAGATAAGATAGATAAAATGGAGATTGAGAGATAGGTTACCAGAAAGAATGACAGTGTAGCATAATAGCGAAAGAAAGGAGAAAATCTGGTAACAGGACTAGAAAACTAGACTAAGGAAGGAAGGAGGAAAGGAAGAAGTACTTGTCATATATTTTGTGTTTGTTTATATGCATACATTATCAATATTAAGCACAAAAGATGGACAGTTCACAGCATTAATCTTAGAGTGACAAAAAAAGAGAAAAAAAAATATCTCATAATTTAAATTCTGTTATTACAGTTATATCTAACAAAGCTTGAACCATGGGAACCACAAAGTGTAAAATTCATCATAACGACAGTTTTTAAAAAGGATATAACGTTCTATTTCCAAATTCTTTTTTATTATGTTTTGAAGAGCAAAAATATTTAACTGATGCTTTTGTATTTTAGTTCTATATATATATTGTTTAATATTTAGTATTAGCCAGTTAAGCACTTTGTTTTGTTTATCTGTATATCCTAATAAAATTACTTTTTTACTTAATTCTATTTGTTCATTTTTTGTGTTAAAGATCCATCTTTGGATAGATTCCCATAGTTCGTACACTTTATAACAGTCATAGAACAGGTGTTCCAGTGTTTCAACTTCATTGTTACAAAATGTACACTTATCCGAGTCAACATAATTGATTTTATATAAGAATGAGTTTGTAGCTAAGATTCTATGCAGGATCCTGTACTGAAACCATTGGGAAGTTGTATTTTTTGTAATTTTGAATGGTAGAATATAGTAATTTCTCCATTCTAATTCAGAGATGTTATAGTTTAAATTTGCATATTTAGTCTGAGCTTTTGGATGGATATCGGTCCGCTTCAGAACCCCATAAATCTCTTTGCAACCTTTTTCATCTTTAAGAATGGATTTTAAATTATATGACATTTTAGGTCTATTGAGATTCTGAAATGGGCAGACATCCAATCCCAAAACTTTTTTTTGGTATGATTTTACACTACTTATTAAAGAATTATACTCTAGAAAATTAGAGTCTACATCATATCTTGCAATAAAACTTTCATACTTTAAGAATTTTCCATGAACATCCATTAGATCATGTATCATTGTTATATTCTTTTCTATATATTTTGTATAAATAATTGGTTTAAAATCTTTCCTTATATTACTGTTATAGAAAATATTAACACTTGCCATATCTTCAAAATTTTTTGGAATTTCTTTTTTTTGGAGAATTTTCCAACTTTGTAAAACATCATTCCAAAAGTTGTTTATGATTTTTCTCTGTTTTATATCAATAAAATAATCTCCACAATTGTAAATTTCATCCAGATTTATATTTGTTATTACTTTGCTAAGTTTCGCCCATTTTGATTCACTATTTTTAATAATTCTTCTAATCCATGTACATTTCAAAGCTGTAAAGAATTTTGGTAAACTAATCATTTTTATGCCTCCGTAACCATAATCTTGAATAAGTATATCTCTTTTTATCTTCTCTGGCTTGTTTTCCCAAATGAAATTAAAAAATAATTTCTCTAGATCTTTTACTAGTTTCTCATTTGGATTCGGTAGGGAAATAATTAAGTGGGTAATTTTTGGAATTATTAGAGTTTTTAATACAGTATTTCTTCCTAACATCGTCAATTTTCTATGTGACCAATTTTTTATAGTACTTTTAATTTCTTTTATTTTTAAGTCATAATTTTGATCTGTGATCTGATCTAAATTTACTGAAAAATTTATGCCTAGTAATTTAAAGTTTGTAACTCCCCACTCTAGTTTCCATTTATCTCGGTGAAAAACTTCGGATGAAAATTTTTTACTCCCAATCCATATAACTTTGGTTTTTGTATAATTAATTTTAAGTCCAGAAACTCCTGCATAGTAATCTAAAACTCTTAGAGTATTGTCTAGGGAACTGGGAGACCCATCTAACATAAAACTAGTATCGTCTGCATACTGGGATATTAAATATTCTTCCCCTTCAATTTCTATTCCTTTTATTTCAGGATTTGATTTTATCAAAATTGCTAGTATCTCTGCACACAATATAAAAATATATGGTGATAAGGGATCACCTTGCCTGCAACCTCTTTCTAATTTAAATCTTTCCGATATGAAACCGTTTTGTGTAACTGCAGATTCTGCATTATTATATAGAGTTTGAATCCAACACTTAATAGAATCCTTGAAATTAAAAATAGATAAAACTTTTTGTATAAATTCCCATGAAACTGAATCGAATGCTTTTTCAAAATCAACAAGTAATAATAAGCCTGGCATATTGTTAATATCAGTATATTGCATTATATCATATATTAACCTAATATTTTCTCCTATAAAGCGACCTTTTATAAATCCTGTCTGATCTTTTGAAATAAGAGTATCAAGTGTTTTTTTAATTCTGTTTGCTATGCAGCCTGATGCAATTTTGTAGACACAATTTAATAAACTTATTGGTCTCCATTTTTTAAGTATTCTTTTTGTTTATCCGGTTTTGGTATACAAGTAATTATGCCTAGTTTCTGTGTATTGGACATTTCTTTTATGTTGTAACTATAATTTATTGATCTTACTATAAAGTAACCAATGTCTATCCAAAAAAATTTAAAAAATTCGGTGGTAAAACCATCCGAGCCAGGACTTTTGTCATTTTTCATATTCTTTAAAAAATATTTTGCTTCAGAATAGGTTATCTCCCCTTCAATCAGTTTTGCTTCATCATCTGAAAGTATGTTGAAATTTAAGTATTTTAATTTTTCTATAATACAGTCCTCATTTATTTTCCTAGGTTTTGAATAAAGTGTCTGATAAAAATTTTTTGTTTCCCTTAATATTTCTTTTTGGTCTGTTATAATTTCTCCATTTTCTTTTTCAATTTTTGCAATTAATTTACTGTAGTAATTTCTTGACTCCATATTACAGAAGTAATTTGTGGGTTTTTCGCCTTCTTCTATCCATTTTGCTTTCGCCCTTATAAAATGTCCCTTTAATTTTTCTTTTCTTAAATTCAAAAGTTCATTTTTTTTATCTTCTAAAATATCTATATTATTTTTGTCTTCGTTTTCTTCTAAAGTTTTAATATCTTCATTTAAGCACTGTTCTAATTTATTTTGTTCTTTTTTCTTGAAAGATGAATAGGATATAGTTTTGCCCCGGATTTCCATTAATAAGGTTTCTAAAAAAAGTTGGTCATTTACAGTTAATTGTAAATTTTCAGGATCTATAATATTAATCTGATTGATGTTATAAATGGGCACGGCATATTGTAATTTAGTATTTTTTATTACCTCTTTAATACAATCAATATATTTGGAATCTTTTAGTAAAGAATTATTAAATTTCCAGAGACCTGGTCCTTTTTCTATATTTTTAAACTTCAAATTTAATACCACACCAGAATGATCAGATCTATAACTGTTTTCAACTGTTACTTTTTCTACAAATTGCATTAAATTTTTTGATATTAAATGGAAATCTAACCTGGCTTGTTTAATTGGATTTTTTTTCCTCCATGTATATCGTTTCAATTTTGGATATAGTTCTCTAAAGGGATCTACTAGATCGTATGTATCTAAATTGTCTAGTATACAACTCTGCGATTTTGGATTGTTAACATGTAAATAATAATTTGTATCTAAATTCTGATTTAATACAAGATTGAAATCTCCACAAATTAAATATTTCTCATTTTGGAATTCCTCTAATTGTTTGAAAACATCGAGATAGAATTCTGCATTATCTCATTAGGCCCATATATATTAACAATAGTAATTTTTTCCCCTTCTATAGTCATATCTGCTAATATTAAGTTTCCATTATTGTCACATTTATATTTATGAATTTCACACTCGAAATTATTGTTTATCATAATTGCAACGCCTCGTGCATTCCCTCTGTATGAATTAAAAATACACTTGTACCCCCATTGAGCTTGAATGTATGGTTCCATTTTCTCAGTAAAATGTGTATCTTGCAGACAATAAATATTGTAACATTTAGATTTCAAATATGAAAACAAATCTGTACGTTTGTGTGCGTCTCCCAGTCCCTGACAGTTTACGGTCATGATCTTAATAGAAGTCATTAATATATCTATCAAATTTTAGTACACTTTGTAACATATTATTTATGCGGTACTTATCACAATAAGTTATGCTGTAAGCATGGTAGAATGAATGGCAAAAAAAAGATAACAGGGATAGTATTGTTAAGCATTTAAAATTACAATTAATATATAAATCATTATTACTTCTTTTCTTTACATTTGTACCTAACCATAGACAGTTACTATCCCTGTGATGAAAAAAGGGACAGAGATAATATAGAACAACACAATTTATGTAACATATAAACAGCACTGAATGCAACCATATACAGTCCAACCTGTGTTAAAGGCCACCTCTATATAAGGGCCACCTGTCTATAAAGGGCACTTTCAATTCCTCCCAATCCGTTTTACTCTTTATTTAACCTCTATATAAGGGCCACTGTTCAACTGAGCCAGAGGCCACCCTATTTTTGTATAAAATGGCTCATGAACCTGTCTATAAAGGCCACTTTTTATTCATATTTTGGGGACAAATTTTGTTATAGTTTCTAAAAATCTGTGCAAAAATGTTAAGCCATGTAGTTTTTTAAAAATCTTGAAACTAAAATTAGATTTTAAACATTGATTATTTAACTTTAAACCATTGATCATTAAACTCAGTACATGTAACCAATTCTGTATGTTGATAAGAAAAGAATTTTTAAAAAGTATATTTTTGAAACTTTTTTAAAAACTTAAACAAATTCTTAAGTCATTTATCCTCATGTCAACAAATGAAGCCATAAAGCACTAAGGATGGATTATTACTCATTGTTAATTATGATACATATACTATTTTCTATTGTTTTCATTACTGGCTCCTACCTATTAAAGAAGACACTACTCCTACCTATTAAAGAAGACATGTCTTTATTTAAGATATGTGTATATACTTGGTGATTTTTAAGTTGTTTTTTTTTCAAAGATCCATAAATAGTGTGGTCAGAAGATTGTTTATAAAGAAATTATTCTGTTAAAATTAGCTAATGCCTTTTTTGTAACAGAAATTTAAACAAATAAAATAAATCAATTAGAACTGCTCACTATTTTTCCAACTAATATTTATATTGATGTCATAAATGGATTTACAAACCTCTATATAAAGGCCACCTGTCCATAAGGGCCACTTTTGCAACTTCCCCTGAGTGGCCCTTATAGACAGGTTAGACTGTATATTGAAACGTGATTAAATATAGAAGAGAAAAGAAAAAGATAGCAAGAATGAGAATAAAGTATAAAACAATCATTATTTCCAGCATTGGTCAAACTGCAGCACCTGGCGATAATATGTTCATATTTAAAATGTCATGTCTTACAGGTTCTCACAGTATGTACATGATGTATGTTACATGTAATATGAAAAAATTCTAAAAAAAAATCCTTGTTTAGCCTAAATTCTCAAAATTATCTTTATCTTGTTTTCAAACACAATGAAAACTCTGTATAGACACAGAGACATATAAAACACGAGATACTTGACTGTCTGACATCCGTAACATTGATTTAAATAGGTGTTACCAATCTCTGTTTTACATGTCTCTGATTGACATAAACATGTATCAAGTGTCAGATTTTACCATTTAGAGGGAGACAAATCTTACGTCTCTATCCCAGGCAAATAGATAGGTTAGTAAAGATTATCTCCCTTTCCTTTACTATCAATACCCAATACATATTTTTTTTTTTTTTTTTTTTTTTTTTTTTTTTTTTTTTAAATGTGACAAATACTTGGGGTTACATATAATATACATAGTGTTATAGTAAGAAAAAATATTTTTTGGACAAATAATTTATCCAACTTTACAAAAAAGCTATATATATTTTTGTATGTTTTTGTTGTATACATTCTTATACATTTCTGTCTCTCAGTTTTTCTAATATCCTGCCCATCATATTTTTTCCGTCATAATAAAGCCCTGTTCCCCAAAATGGATTGGGGTCATCATGTATTATTACTTTATTTTTACACTTACTATTTAAATAAGTATAAAATTCTGGGCATTGTTCTAATTTTGTTTCTAAAATTTTTTCCATTACTTTTACTTTATTATTATACCAGGCCGGAGCAGTGGCGATCTGTAAAGATATATTTTTCACCTCTCTGGCTGTGCTTGCCTGCATTATTTTATCTAATATATCATAAGCCTTGTGGAACTCTGCCTTTTCAAGCTGGTACAACTGTTCAGCAGACTGAAATGTTTTGCCTCTACTTTTTAGAGTACACTTGTAAAAGTTAGACAAAACACAGCCTTCACTACGAAAATAAATAGCCTCTAGATCCACCTGGCATTGATCTATAAATAGACAGAAACCATAAGAATGTATACAAGGGAAACTACTTCTTGTATTAATATATATAGTGACATCATAAACTATCACATTTCATCTCAACACTGACAAATAGAGCAATCAATTTCTTTAAGAAAAATATATTACGCCTGGCAAAACACTATTCAGGGGAGGTCAGTTTTTTTTTTTTTTTTCAAGACTACATGTACCTGTCAGTGTCCTACCAAACATTTAACTCCAAGATTTAATGTTTGTACTCAAAGTAAATAAGATAGGTACCCTCTCAGATCATTACTTCCTCCCAGTCCGCTGGACAAGTTCAGCAAACTGGGGAAAAACAAAAATCTGCGAGTGTATCTACCCTATTCAATTACAAACTATACAGATCTGAGTATCCAAAATGATTCTAAATGTACCAGTATATAATGCAGGTTGTTAAGACAAGAACATTAACTGAGTGTTTTAATTAATACATTTTCTAAACGGTTAAAACAGTAACTAGACCACCTTCTTACAGTCTAATATCATCCAGTAGAGAGCATAATCCCTCTACTGGCCTAACTATTTACTGCCTGTATGATTGTATTTTTCTAAATCTGATGCGACCCGATAATAGTTACTTAATACCGGTCAAAAAAGAAACCCCTTTTTTTTCTACGAGCCTCAGATATACATATTTACAGTACTTATATAAACACCAAAAAGTAAAATTTCTCAGTCACCCATCACCATCTGTAAACTTATTGTTACAGAACAATATTCAAATTCAAATATTCGAGTTAGAGTTTATTCGTCTGAAGATAGTTGAGTTAGGCTTCATATCTTGACCATGACGTATCCCCTGTACTGTTTTTAAATTCTAGGAAAACATTTGGGCCCCTTTCACGAAGTCTGGTAACTTTACCCTCTTTCCTCATGTCGAATGCTACCCTTAATAGTCTATGTCGCAGTTGTTTCAAGTCTGCTGGGAGATCTGTCACTATTCTCATTTGTTTGCCTTTTAGCCTTGGACCTCTGGATAACACTAAATCACGATCTACTAACCGGACAAACTTAATAATCACAGGTGGAGGTTTGTTTTTCTGAAGCACCTAATTTATTGGAGAAACTATCACTATGCCGGACAGGCAATATATGGGCATTGGCAATCACAATCTTGTCTGCTCTATCTGGATCAATTTCAAGCTCTTTCACGAAAAAATCATTCAAAGTGCTCATGATATCTTTTCTTGCCCTTACCCCATAGATAATTAAATTATATTTTCTTGCTCGCCACTCATTATAGTGCATCCAATCGAGCGCATTATTTAAAGTTTCTTCAAGGACAGAATTTTTTTTCACACTTTCCTCTAATTTACCTTGCAAGTCACTAATCTGTCGGTCTTGGAATTCTTGTGACACTTCAATGTCGTTTACTTTTAAATTCACTTCATTTACTTCATTTCTCATTTTATCAATGTTCTCAAACAACGGCTTTACAGCACATTCTATCGCATCTATCAGGTCTTTTCTTACAGTCGTCTCGTGAAAATCACTTAATAGTTGTTTTATTGCTGTTATTGTCAATGTTTCCTCTGTATTTGCACTTGTTTGTGCACCAACAGACGCAACTGCGTCATTGTTCATATCTAGGTCACCGGGGGGGGGGGGGTACCTTCTGTGTGTAGAATAAAATTTTAGTAAGTAGATTATTGTCTCTGGTTTTCTTCTCTCATAATGATTCTGGAAATTATACATATTTTGGTGTGGTTACGGATATTTTAAATGGAATAGTAGTTGTGGTTTAGTTTTGAATTTTAATTGAAACAAGTGCTATATGAATGTAGAAGAAATAATTTATGATTGTGAATTCTCATTGTTATTGTATTAATTAAGTTTATCATGTTTTGTTAAATAAGTTACGGTAGATAATTAATAATTAAAGATTAGTTATTTAATTAAAGGTGCACAAGGAATTATAAAAATGTTTATTTCTATTGTAAGCATTTCCCAACACACATACCAGTAATATCTGAATGAAAAATAAAGAAATTTTTATAATCATAAAACTGATACAGGTCCTGGTTTCACAATCATTCTTTAACTTTGATTTCAACTTAGATTTTCATCATTTTTTTTTAAATTTGGACTGGAGGCGAATTTAATTTCTTATTTTCAGATTCAAAAGAAATAACACTAATGCCAACATAATTTTGCTAGATTAAGTAAAGGAAAATCTTAGTTTAGGACTACATGTAATTGTAAAACGGATCAGAAGTAACAATTACAGAATAAATATAATCGAAACATTTTGCAAAATATGTTTAGTTCACTATATTGGAAAAATTCTATCAGGTGCCCTAAACCTATTTTCCTTTTGGTGAAAATGTTCCTGTTTTCAATCACAAGTATATTTTGATAAAAACAATAATTAAGATTATGAATCATTGCAATACTTATATTAATGAGAGCAAATTTGACATGTTAATTTTTGTAAAAAATTTCATTCAGAATAATAATTTGATGTTTGATAGACAAGTTGTAAAATAAATTTTGAATTTGTGTACAGATGGTACATTTGACAATAACAAGAGAATTATTGTGTTATTGGTTATATATCATTATATAGACATACTCTTCAGCCTCTGCTTTTGTGTATTTTTGTGTATTAAAACAAAATTATGATTCAACAATTTTCAAGTTGGGTTTAAACTTGCATTACCAATAAAAATTTAACAGCAACTTTCTTTGTGTTTTGATTTAATAGTTCACCAAAGTTTTTCCAAGTTGTTCATAGTCCATTTTCACTACTTGGCAATATTAGATATGCATAACCTTTGTATTTTCAATATTGAAAGCAAGTTGATCACATGACAGGGATGGTTGGTTGAATGTTGCTAAACGTCACATTAACAATTTTTCAGCTATTCACAACAAGAACCATTTTATTAATCTCTATGAATTAATCTATGAACAAGTCCTTGTAAGCATGTGAAGTGCGAGTGTGTTGTTTGGTCTACCTTGTACTAGCACACACTCGGGGCGACTCTAAAGATTCATGTGACAGGGAAACTGGGATTGAGATATTGGCATAGTTTTAATGCTACACACTGTGTTAGTGTAAGTAAATGAAAATCATGATTGGCATGTAAAACATCTAATTACTTCATTCCATTCCTAAACTACTGGACCAGTTTTGATGATATTTAGCAAAAATCTTGGTAGTGTGGCCCCCAAATTGCATCTGTAAAAGAGCCCCTAAAGATAATTCTTGTGAGCATTCCATAGTTGGCTATTATAGATGAAGTACCCTTAGGACAAATTGTGCATCATACTAGTATGCAACTCTTGGTTGTGGGTGTCTGGTAAAACTGTAGATGGTACAAAATGGGTGAGTATTAAACAAGGGAGAGTTGAGTAACAGTCAAGAATATTTCACTTATTTTGAGACGTCGCCAACTATAGTCGAGTTGCAAAAATGTTGCCTGGGCATTGTGCAGATGTCATTATACAGCAGGGTTCTTTATCGTGCCATGCCTACAGTGACACGGAACTGGTTTATTACAAGTTCCAATCCGAAAGAACTGCAACATTAATTTCTTAATGCCAAGTGCTTGGAGCAAGAACAGTCACTACCCACTTCGTTTGGGTCAGACCTGGTGGGGGTTTGAACCCACCACCTCCCACTTACAGAGCAAGCACTCTACCAACTGAGCTACCAGTGGTATTATCAAACACGAGACCTAATGGGCCTGAACTGAAAATTATAAATATTTTAAAATCTACAAGAATTACAAATACATTGACATTATACATGTATTTGAAACTTCTAGACATTTGGTTTTCAAAAGAAGCTGTTTAAAGGATTAACTGTCATTAAATGAAGGCCAAAGTCAACCAACCTATAAAACTAAGACTGTATGCTCAATGCTATTTGAAGTGTCAAGATTTAATACCTATTGGTTGATAATGACATAATAATGGTTGTGTTATTGAAGGTCATTGTGACCTTGAATGAAGGTCAAGGTCAACAAACTTCAAAACTTGGTAGTTCTTAAAAGACTGATACTAGTCGCAACCATGTTAATGAAGAAAAGATACATGTATATTTATTTTTAAATTTTTGTGACCTTGAATGTAGGTCAACCAGCTCCAGAAACATCATACCCTGGTGCTATATATGAAGTCTCCTTACTTTGTATAAAGGGTTGGAAACCCTGGCTGGGTCCGACTATAAAAATGCACGACTGTTCTTTCTACAAGCACTTGCATTTAGAAATGAGTCCTTCCGCCATAAAAACCCCATTCAATGAATAAAGAAATATGAAATTATAATCTTCTAGGCCAAGATGATTTATGGTTTTACCCCTTTAGACAGCGACCTGTAATATAATTCATAGTCAACTAGCTTTGCAAATTTGGTAGTCTCATGTCCTGATGTAATGAACCAAGTTTAAGTCTTAAGAAGTCTTGGTTTCCGACAAGAATAAGTTTTAAGGGTTTACTCGATCTTTAAGGACACCTGTGGCCTTGAATATGATCTTCATTTCCTTTGGCAGTTGAGCAGTATAAAATGCCAGTTTAAAGTGACTCTTGGAACAGATCCTTGTGCTATAAAATATGACATTTCACTTGCAGGAAATTGGTGGAAACTTTCCCTCACCATTCCAGAAATGACTTCCTCATTGATATAAGTACAATAATCTTGAAAGAGATGTGAAGTACCATTACTCTTCTCAACTCCATTAGCCAAAGTTGTGTTAGTTATTCTGTCAGAATTTAGTGTCGCTTAAATACATGGCGATGCAGCATTTAAGCTGCTTAAATTTGCTTTCCTAGATAAGAATACAACTTTTTCACATTGCATTTATTTCTGTTGACACTGACACTTTGAATTATGTTGTACATAGAACACTTATTACTACTGCATTTTTTTATAACATGTGCTGTGGGAACACTGATTATAAAGTTAAGCGAGATGCTTAAGTCCCTCCAAAAGTACTTGAACCATACGCTAAACACCTCCTTCATTATATACTGTGTCTGTTCAAATTATGGGTATCATAATTGATAACCACACATTGTGGGATGGTTAGGCCCTTAAAAAAAAGAAATATTCCTCAACACCTCACTTTCCTTTTATCTCGTGTTGGGAGGTTTATAATTGACAATTCATTTATTTAGTTTAGAGATGTTCTTGAAAGCGGACACTGGTTGTAGCTATTCTTAAGTATATGTTGTTCAGCTAATGCATTACATGGACACTTTGTAGCTATTCTCAGGTACATGTTCAGCTATTTCATTACACAAACACTGGTTGTAGCTTTTATCAGGTATATGTTGTTCAGCTATTTCATTATACAGGACACTTGTTGTAGCTATTCTTAAGTATATGTTGTTCAGCTTTTTTATTTCACATGTGCTAAAATCAATCATGTAAGAAATAACAAACTCCATTTCATTTTTTCACGGGTAGTTTATTAGTAGACTTGACAATGTACAAATCTATATCCGTGATTAACTGTGATGTTAAGTTTTTATCTAAGTATGCATCTGTCTCTGCAAACCGCTTCTGTCAGATGGACATTTATGGGAGCATCGCCTGGGCATTCATTCCATACAAATGACCTACAAGACTGACTGGCTACATCATAATACCATCTGGTCAGGTGTAGTGCATCCCTTCCACAACTTCCACTTTGAGGAACTTGTTTGCAGTCTACAATAACAACAAAAACATTTAAATCATTTATGAAATTAAACCTACCAGTATATGGTCACTGCACAGTTATTTGGGAAAATATTTTAGGATAGTCATTAATTTTCATAAAAAATATACATGTTACATATAAGATGTATATGTAAAATGGGTAGGACTTCTTTTGTAACCCCACCTCCCCCCCTCCCCCTCCCCCCATTAACTATGTAAAATTATTCAACACAGGCATGTTCAAAATGGCCGATTTCACCATATCTAGACTTTTTACGTCAATATTAAAATTTAAGGGGAGTGTACAAATGGGATTTTTTCCCATAAAATGCCACAATACACTTTTTAAGTTTTAAAATTATAATATTAATAATGATTATTTCTCTGACAAAAACTTATTCTCATAATACATCTATACATTAAATACTCCAATAAATAATTTCTATTTCAAATTAGAACATAAAAAATAAAGCTACAATGATCAATTTACTGCTGCTACTTATAGCAAAAGTAGTCATCTTGATTTTTGGACATCTATATCTGATCATTTTTCAGAAGATAAAGTAAGACCGGTTTGTTTTGTAATCACCCATCAAGGTATGAATGTCATGTTCTTTTTGCTAATGATTATTTTTAAAGAATACCAAATGAACAGAAAACATCAGAAATACGAGTTGGAACTATTTTTGAGTTTGCACATTATTATGTTTTATACACCTTGATGAAACTATTTACACTTTTTACACAGTTTATCGCAAAAGAACATCAACAATAGAAAAGTTCATATAGAGCGATACTTAGGTCTTAATGATCTTACCATCAAAAGTGGCCTCTGTAATCAATATCAGCATCGTCATCAACACACATACCACTGCAGTACTGGTTAATTTAGACATGTCTGAATGAAATAAAATAGTACAAGAAGTTAAATTAAATATGAAAACAAAGACACACATAGATGAATTGATAACACAAGCTGCAATTCCCTTTTTGATGAAGGACTGTAATTAAATTTTCTTCTATTAAGCCTCATCTCAGCTGAAGTACAATCAGATCTTTTGATTTACCTGCTACAAAAAATATTTGGCCCAATTTAACCAATCCCAGATCGCTTTGGCATTGCATTTTTCTTCAAAAAATGTTCGTTATTTTAAGTGTTTTAACTCTCTCCACCCCCTTCCCCACGTTTTCCAAACATTATTGATGATTTAGAGATATTTATTTCAATATGCACAATTTCTTATTTCTTTTTTTTTAAGTCTTTTTCCTAATTTTTATATCCAAATACAATTAAAATACTTACCTTAAATATTAAATAAATATTAAAGGATATCTTGGTTCTACACTAGATAAATAATTACCTGCATCATCCACAAAGGTATATATATACATGTAACAGGTGTAAAAGGGTCAGGCTGGTAATGACAGGTCATTAATGACAGAGATATTTATATGGCAAGTCAATTAACAACGCAACATTTAAAAGATTGAAAGAAATTAAAATTTGAGGTTTGTACTTCAAAACTGTATGTCAGTGCTCCAAGCAGGTTTTGAAAACTGGTAGCCACATGGCTAATAATTCAAAAATTTCAGTAGCCATTTCAAGATTTTTGTCGCCAGGTAAAATTCTTGGTGGCCAAACCTTATAAATATTCTTTTTAATCACACCGCCCGTCGCTACTACCGATTGAATGGTTTAGTGAGATCCTCGGATTGGTCCCACCACGGGAGGCAACTTTCGAGGCGGAGCGATGAGAAGACGATCAAACTTGATCATTAGAGGAAGTAAAAGTCGTAACAAAACCCAAATCAAAAAGTGATTTTTGCCGTTTGGCTGCCATTGAAGCAAAATTAGATCACGGTCAGTTATGCGCTTTGAACTATAAAGTCACCTGCTTTGGTTAAAGCGCTTTTAAGATATTATTGAGGGCGAAACTATTTGTCAGGTTGGGTGACGGGTCATGAACAAAATTTCCGGATTTGCCGATTTTTAGTAGCCAAACTAAAAAAAATTATTTGACATAATGGCGATCATCTGACAATTTGTAGTCGCAAAATCCGATTTTTGGTCGCAAATTTCGAGTATTTACTAGGCTACTTGGAGCACTGTATGTGCTGTTATAGTAAAACCTCACTATACTGTATATTGCTTTACTTTCAAGGTGTCAAATTTTGGCGGTTTGACGATGACTAGTGTATTCACGGTGTCAAAAATTTTAGGTCTTCGCAGGTTTTTTTACTGGATGCCTCAAAAGTCAGTGTTTTGCCGCAGTTTTTAATTTGGCGGCAATACACTTGATGGTAAATATAGCGAAAATAACCCAGTGCAGGGGTTAAAAAATTTTTCAGATGAGCTAAAGCCCCGGACTTTTTCATAAAGAAAATTAAAAGCCCGCAACTTTTTTTTTTATCAAGTCCTGAGTTTGGTTAACAAGAAAATTGAAGGAGAAAACCAGAAATCAATATGTATTATTTCTATCGGCAGTTAAATGGTATTTTTGGCAGTATTTACAACCCACGTGATGGCTGTTGAAACAATCGTACACACTTCTCCGATCACAAGCGCTGTAATGATCAAGAATGAATGTAAACAACAACAGGGTAACATGACTACGGATGGTTTTTCAAGATTTTTCCAAGACAGCAGGCTACAGTCGAAAATAAAATTCATTGGTCTTCTGAGTGTTTAAGCCCAATGGGCTTTTCGGTAAATTTTTTACAAAGTCCTGCTTGCCAAATATCTAGTCCCGGGCTTCGGGCTTAAACTATTTTCAACCCCTGTCAGTGATATATAATCATTATACAGCAATTTAGTCACCACTCTACTGAAAGATTTAATAAAAGTCCCTAAAATTATTTTTCTATGTTTTACTTTTATGGTTTTTCTGTTTATTGCTCATACTAGCTGAAGGTCTGTGATGTTATCTGGTCACTCATCTTTCTACCACCTTCCCTGGCAGCCTTGATTTAAGTGAAAGAATTTTCATTTGGGCATAAAACTCTATTATCAGTACTCCACCCCTGTACCATCTATTGCTAGATCACCAATGTAATGCCAAAATTTGACTGTACAAATTGAGGTGGTTAATGAAGATTTTTCTATGTTATATAGTATCAAATGTGACCAAAATTTTGGAAACTTTTCACATTAATAATATATTCTTGACTGGGACGTTAAAGACCATTATCCAACTCAACATTGATAATACATTTTTAATTTATTCTATTGAACAAATCTCATAACTTTATTTACCTGTCACTCAGCTCTGCCATAATTTCACCATCATCCATTTTGTAAAATCTATAAATATATATATGTATATAAAGCAATATAAAACATTAAACAAAATGACAAATTTAAAATAAGTTAATGGTTTACAAAATCTGAAAATAACTTTCAAATCCAAATATTTGACAAAAATAGCATTTTATTTTAATAACTTTTGACTAGATTACCTTTTATCATTACTGCACATGTATCTATCAAATTGTAATCATTTGGTCCACATTACCAGATCACACAATAAATGTCAGATTATTTTCATTATCCAGTAATTAAGTATTGTCATTTAATAATCCTTTGATATGGATTTTCATTTATTTTCATTAATGTTGAATTTAATTTTAAGTGACATTTCAATTCATTATGAAATTACAAATCCACATGTTACCTACTAAATGACAAAACTGATGAAGTATTCTTTCAGATATGATCAATGTTAGGAAGATCTTTTCTAAATATTCAATTACAAATGTATTTTATTATATTTTACTGGTATTTGTAATATAAGGTCACTTCATGTAGTATCACTTCCAATATGACTGTAAATGTACTTTATTTAGTGGTAGTCTGATTTATGAATTCTGCAATCAATCTATCATAAATACCAGTAAAATACCTTATAATATGCTACAAATTTCTATCTTAAAATTTATTTTTCATATTTGAAACATGGAAAATTCAGTCAATTATTCCTAATAACAAATGGGTCATTTTGTGAACATTATTCAGTGAATTAACAATTGCCAGTCAATGACAATGATGATGAAATATGATTTAGTTTTTTTCAACACCAAAAGACATTAAAAGCCAGTCAAAAAGTTAACTAACATCTTCTCCAAAAGATATATTCAACTTTTTTCGCACTGGTTCTTTATTTATCTTCAGTTGACTTCCTTGTTAGCCTTATACACATCTTGTAAATATTTGAAATCATCAAAACTCAAAATCTACAAGCAAGCAAATCGTCTTTGAAACAATTGACCATGATTGTATGAACTCTATACATTTATTATTTTAAATATATATAATAATTATTACATGTACTGATATTTGCAATATTTGTGTGAAGTTTTTAAATATATTCAGCCTATTAAATAATTACGAAATTAAAAAATCTGTTTCAGTCATCAAATCAAGGTATTGATTAACAATGAAAAATATTCATAAAGGTAAAAACAGCAATAATGAATGGTCTCCTTGGAAATTGTTTCATCATCATCGCTGCTGTCAACAATTATGCAACTTAACTTCAGCAGAAGAAGTCAGCACAATAAACGGCCTTGTAATTTAAGATACATTTGTTTATCAATTACTGTAGGATGAAAAGTACACAAAACTTGAGTCTGATAATAAAACATCTGGACATGAAAGACACTACAATATGACACAAGCTTTATCTGATTTGTAAGTCTTTAAATAACTTTTTAGGTGTGTTTGTTTGTCCACATGGCTGCTGTCCACATCACAATATAGATTTGTACTTGTTGATATTTCTGATTACCATACATACATCTTCATACAATCATTCACGATTTTCTACCTAAATAACGAGAGGTCTATAATTTTTATTTAAAACTTTTGCTATTATATAATACTGTATGTTGTAAACATCACATAAAATGTTTAAGATTACCAGTGAGTAATTTCCAAAATTCAAATTTGATTACCTATTCTTTATTTTTTCTTTTTAAATGTTATCTACTGGTAAATACATTATTGCATAGCCTTGTTTCTATGGAAGATATCATGACTACCTTATATGTCCTTGCTTATTTTTTCTCGCCAAACATTAAAAAAAAGAACATCATTAAAAAGCACATTTTCAGCAGTTCCTATTTGCCAGACAAACATCAGAAATATTAAATGGCTTATCAGATACATATATCCATGCATGTTCCACAATGGTTCTAGTAGACAGTGTGAATATCAAACATAAACCTGAATTAATCATCCATACAGTAAAAAGGCTTACCAAATTCAAATTCAGCCTTTTCCACTATAAGCAAAACTTGGATTTTTGGAAGACTTATCCATATATTAACTGTACTACAAGTTTACATTGAAACAATACCAATAAGTGAGATACAATCTTTCTAGCTGATCATGTTTTTCTTCACCAAAAAAAAAATTTATTAGAATTTTTACAATATAATTTGAAAGCCTACAGCCAAATTTCACTTGTAAGAATATCATTATATATAATTTTAAATTCTAATTACCTAATGTGCAAGAGTAACCTGTCATTAACATATTTTTGCCGATCATTACTATGATATGTTATACAACTGTAAAGCTAACAACAAAATGAAACAGACTGGCTCCAACATCAAACCCATAACATTTTAATCGGCATACATATATCTATGATGAAATTTCTTCCTTTTTTCCCCCTTCTTTTTTTTTTTTTAGAAAGACCATAACAATTTTAATGATGCTGAAAATGAAAACATAATAGTAACATATAACACCAAATTCTAGAAGACAGCTTACAAAATATACTCTTTCATTAACATCAATATTTCCTAAAATTGCAACAATCATCATACTAACAATGTATTACAATAGAATGCATACAGTGTTGTATCATTAATCTCATATACTGTTGAATACATACCAGATATTCATTCTTCTTTTATTGTTCAAAGCTATTTTCCAGCTGCTTAAAATGGTGAATACACTAACTAGAATGGTTGACCTGTGTCAAAGATCTTTTATCAAACATATGTAAAGCTATTCAAGAAATTACAGTAATATTATTATCAAATGTGTTTATGCAATACATAATCAAATTAGTGAATACATGTATACACATGGCATATCACGAACATAACAAAAAAAAACCCAAAAAACATTACATGATCCCCCCTTATTGTTCATATTTATCAAGTGCTTAAATGCGATTTTATGTCCCAGTCAAAGCATTTTCACTTATATCTAGATGCTACCAACTAAAGGTGAACTGGCAGAAATTAATACTTATGCAAATTGAGCACTTTACAGGGTTCTTTTCATGCAGCATCTACCATAATAGGGGACATCTGCATTTTTATTTACCACATTTAAATATGCAGTGACCTTCTTAATGTTGCTTGTTATGTGGATGGATTGTCTCTAACGGTTCTCATTTTATGTCCCTGGTTTGAAGTGTGAAGGAATCAAACCCTAAAACCCACCAACCTCCAACCACCTGTCTGTTTACAAAACTGGTATGCCCAACAAAGATCTATTGTAATGGAATTTTATCTTGTTCATGGTAGGTCTTTTAAAACTAACTGTTGTGTATGTCAGTGTTACAGATTAATCCCCCATTTCTGTATCGGTGCACTGATTATTGATGTACAGAGAATCAGGGTAAGCATATGTTCAAGGTTAGGGCCATGTGACAGACACACACTTTGCCGTCTCCAATCCATTTTCCATTAATCAACAGATCTGATCAATGATCTTTTGTTGTGTATTTAATTTTTTATCAATAAAAAGTTGATTGGTAACATCTGGTTCAGGATTATTTATGTTACTACAATATAACTATGTAAAAAAACAAAAATGTTTGCTCAACACTCCTCTTCCATGTTTTCCATAAATTCCTGAATAAAACATGCTTTTCAGAATTTAATGATTATAATAAATTTTCAGGATAAATTTGATTTTGAATTCAATTTCAATCACTGCAAAACTGGTTCAACCCCAATGCCTTTTCTTTTCGAAAACACAGCATATTTATTTTTTGACTATGATATCACTATAGAAATATATACACAATTAATGAAGTTCAAGTATTTATACCAGGTTTTGACAACATTCTTTTTGGTCAATCCAGCATCAAAGAATACACCTAGAGGCATCTTTTTCCCTGAAAAACATTGTCATGCACACAAAATTTGAACCAATATTGAATCAACCAGGGTACCTATATTACAGTCAAGAGGGTTAATTTACTGACGTAACAGACACTGCCATGGTGAACGTACGTCATAATTCCAAGTGAGCTGTTAATGCTGAAAAATTCTATATGATGCAAATGAAAACTGAACCTAACTTTGCAAATTCAGAATTTTTGGACTGGTGGAAAATGATATAAAACTAAATTTAATTTTTCTTAAATCTGAACTTTAGTAAAAAGGGGACATAATAATAACCTTATTGTTTCAAATTAAAACTAAAGGCTTTCAGTAAATACAATTATTATTAGCTTCAAATTATCCACACCTGGCCTGGATACATAATTTTTTTTTTTTTTTTTTTTTTTTTTTTTTTTTTTTTTTAAATATTAAACTTCAAAGGAATGTTACTCTGTGGAAAATTATTAAACCACTAAAACAGACATATTAATATGCACATTATCACATCATGTTGACTATTTCCAAGTACTTTGAAAGAATTTTCCAGACAAAATTCAAATGGAAAAGTGAAAACCATTACTATATCCCCTCGCTGAAATCAAGGAAGATTTTTGGCCGGGATAATCAGAAGCATGTCTACTTCCCTAACATTAGATTGTGCAGCATCCCATCTCCATTAATACATAAATAAATAAAATAAATAAATAAATTTCTGATCTACTATCACAGTACACTCAAGATTATCTTACACATACAGATAGATACATCTGCATTTATTTCTTGTTATATCTTGGAACTATTTGCTTCCTATGCATATATTTCTTGTAAGGGCTTGGACTAATTGCTTCCTATTCACAGCTCTTAAAAAGAACTGTCACCTGTTAAAAAAGTTTGATATAATCAACATATTCTTCCTGAAATAAATGAAAACAATTAAGGCATATAGACATGTATAATGGCAATATAATATATTACAGCAACTCAACTACAAACCACTACCTCATTTCTAAATTAAATCAAGTTTTTCTGAAGCAAAACAAAGCCCCTATCCCATATCTGACAATCAAATATCATATGAATGTATTTTACCTCAACAATGATTGTTATTTTTATCAAAATCTAAATTGAGGCAAAAATAACAGGGTTATATTCCCCAAGTCAAGATTTTTCCCACTTATATTGAGGTGGTCAGTTCTGGGATGGTAGAGGAAACCACCAAGCGTCAGCAAGCAAACTTTTATGCACTAGAATCTGTCAGCAATAGAATCTGTCAGCAATAGAATCTGTCAGCACTAGAATCTGTCAGCACTAGAATCTGTCAGCAATAGGTGTTGTGATATCCAAGTTGGTGCTTTAGTTCAATGTCACCATCTTATGAAATAGTTGATGGAATAATTGAAAAGCACTTCAACAATTACAATTTTCAGGCTACATCAGTAATTTGATCTGATTAAAATTATACTTGTCATATTGATATGAACCTGATCATACCATGCAAGGACATAAACACCATTAATATACAAGATGGTACATGAATGTTTGTCCTAGCAGGCATAAATACTGGGTAGATGACTCCCTTAATAAAGTCTTGAACAATTTCAAATTATTTTCTGAAATTTTTACTAATTATTTGCTGCCCTCTTTTTGTCATTAAATTGCATCCCTTCTTATTTTGTATCTTTCATTACTGGTAAACTAATGAAACTAATTGACCAAACTTGATTTACACACATGCTTTAACCTGTCCAACATTTGAGTTTGCAAATTATTGCATTAGGTCCGAAATTAAACTATTAGACTAGTGTCATGCAGAAATGTTGAACTTATTTCATAGACATACAAGGCAACTGTGATTTGCAACAACAAAAAAAAAAAAATCAAAAAAAAATCAAACCACAATTACTTTCTAGATAAAAGAATGTACAATATAAATATTATTGGACAGAAATTGTTTCATAATGTTTATCTCTATTGCCAAAACTCTAAAGGATCAAATCTTAACACAAAGCTCAATTTCAATTCCAAATGATCAACACTGACTAGCAGCAGAATTAATCACCAGTGTTTCAATTCCAGAACCACATCATCATGTCAGGAGGTGGGAGGTCTCAGTGTTTATATTATGTTGTGCTCCTGGCTACTCTGGTTATTGCTATGTACATGTTATATAGCTACACATTTCAATATTTCACTTCCAAATCCATAGAATTTTGTGACATGTAAATTAGCATTATTATGTCAAGTTTTCTACCTTTATAAACAACTGCAATAGATTCACTTTTATATAATCAAAAACAAACATTCCAGTCCATGGTCAAATCATAATCAAACTTGAAAAGCAAAGTAAAAACTTTGAAAACTTCCAACAGGGAAGTGAGGTCAGGTGCTCCAGAAGGGTTAGCTTCATCCACTACATGTAAAATGTAAGTAATTTTCCCCTCTCAAGATTCTATCTTTCAATACTATTGTAACTACCACAAGTAGAACTTTTACTACCACGCTGTTGAAGCAGTTACATTGCTTACCAATACCAGTATATCATACATACCTTCTGTGTCATGACTATTTCTGCAGATGATCTTATATATATTATACTAATCAGGATTTCTTTCCAGGAACTGCCATAGATGGATTACTATTTACAACAACTGGCAACTAGCTTCAAGAATTTAGGTCAAGATTAAAACACAAACATGATAATACTCCTACATGTAGCTGCATCAATCTGGATAAGACATGCCTCAGTGAACAGCAAGTTTTTAATATTACTGCTCATCTTTATAAGGGATGGTCTATTACCATTAAAATTTACCGCCACTTACCCCAAGTAAAGCTGCTGATGACATGGATTTTTTTTACCTTTAAAACAACAGTACATCATGGTTCTTGTTCCATGACAATCTACCATTAAAATGTAGGTTGTAATTTAGTCCCATCAACAATCTCGTCTAAAAACATTTTGTCAACATAAGTTGCCAAAACTGATGCTCAAAACAAGGGTATGACAAAAGCTGATAGAACTGCTTTCTGTACAAAACTAAAACACGAAAATTGATCATATTATACGGAGGTAACACTGTAAGTGGAAAATGTTGGAAACATTTAGTCTCAATATTTTTTCTAAGCATAAGCACAGAATAATCTCTTAAATTGTAAAGTAAAAGCAAATCATGTCTAACTACAATGTAGGTCAATTTTTTCAATTATTGTTGACCATGTTAAGCCTTTGTGTTTGAGTTGAAAATAAAGGGCACCTGTTACCTGGCTAGCCTTTATTTTTATACTTCATCATACTTGACTTGAAATTGATATATTGATAATGTTACTATTTTCTTTATCATAAATCAATTTTAGCCAAGTTGTTATTTCTTAACTCTTCTCATGTTAATATTTCAAACCTTGAACAAGTGACTAACAATATATAAAATTCTTGACATTTATATCCCTGCAATATGCTTATTGCTAAGTGCATTTCCTTTTTATTTTATTGCTCTTTTTTCCATATATTTAGGGGTTATCCAAATGACCATACAATTTTTATTTAAAAATTCTTTGTGCTTGGCCAAAGCATAATTAAGCCATTCTGTATTTGCCTTCACATTTCAGATTACCAATGAACAAGAGGAATGTTTCAACAAACATTTCACAAGATTTACACTTTTATATTCCCAATACCAAAACATACATTTCAAGGATTTGTTTTTTGAAATTCAGTTAATTATTTTGTCGTGTAAAAACAATATATGGTATTTTGTGTTTATTCCCTTAACAAAACACGATTCAAACTTTCATCAGTATAATTATACCAGTATAGCCAATAAGAATTCAAATTTTTGAAGTGATAAAAATCATAAATTCATATAAGCCCATCATTGTATGGCATATGGCAATATTTAATGCCATGGAAAAGTAAATCATATCTTTAAAGTTTTTTAAGTATAGAAATATCAGAATTATAATCCAAGAATGCATCCAATTAGGGATACAATATTTCTGGTTTATATGGGAATTAACTCAAAATTTACAATCTTATTTTGAACTGCCTGATGAAGGGTTTCTCCAGGCTCTCTCATTTCATACAGCCATCACAGAAATGAGTGTCGATACTTTATATATTAAATGTTATATTGTGGCCAGTTCTTGGATAGTAGAGGAAACTGGAGTGCCCAGACAATACCACTGGCTTTTGGCAAGCAAACCGACAAACTTTCTCACAATAGGAGCTGTCCAGAGTGTTCCAACAAAATTGGCAAGAGAGGCTGTGATCAGTAAACACATGCTTTAAATCACTTGGCAACAGAGGCATTCCCATAAATGAAATTCTCAATACAAGTGAAAGAATCCTAACTGCAGCAAAAACAAACATCATAACTCAAATCATCCGACTCATTCTGAATTTCTTTTGAACTTTATAGAAAAAATGAAATTCTAACATACACCTCATCTGGCTCATCAACTCATTTCTTTAAATGACATTTACGTAAGAGACTATGCCAAACTTTTATCTTCTGGGTTTAAGTTTCCCTGCTTTGCTTGGTGGAAAACTCATTCATACAGACTGATCATGGCTGTACTGCTTTAATGATAAGTGGCAGTAAGCCTGTATTATTTAAAATTTGAAGTACATTTTGTATTTTATCTGGTTCCATAATAATTTACAGTTATGTCCAGAATATTTCCCAATCAGTCAAAAACAATTTCTTATATATAACAAACTAATTCTTTGCTTTGTATGACTGTCTGTAAATGGGTACAACATTATGTCATGACCGAGAAAACATTACAAATGCATAGTCAAGGCCTGATCAGGGATACAACCTTCCACTTACTCTCTACTACTCAACAAAGCTGATCAGTTTTACTCTTTTTGCTTAAGCCAGTACCGTAGAACTTCCATAACAGAAACATAATTTTTTAAAAAATTTTTTTTTTGATAACCCAAAAGTCCCCAAACTGATTTATTTTCTCTAAATCTATAACTTTGATTTGATACTTCCAATTCCCATGTACTTTAAGTTAATGAAGTTTACATGCAGTAAGCAACATTATTTAAATGAACCCCAAGGATTTATAGTATAAATATTCTGCATTTTTTAAACATGATCTAACTTTTTCTAAGAAACTTTTAACTAGGACTGGATGGAAACTGACAAAGCAGAAATTTCTTTTATCTATATATCGCACCATGTTGCTTTAATGTACTAGCAACTCATTCACGTGTAACTGTTGAAAAAGAGAAGAACCACAGGCTTGGACTGGGGATAAAACCAAGCAACTCCCACACTATATGGCAGTGTTCTACTGAAGGAGCTACCCAGACCGCTACACAAGTAAAACGTAGCAATATGTGTCATGATGACACTGGAATAATAACAAGTTTTAAAGATGAAATTAAATATATGTTTTTTGTTTTTATTTTAGTATTTCATTTTATAACATACAGTAAAACAACGACAATTACTCCCATTATTTCCTTCAATCAAATCTTATCTTCCAAGATTTATGGTATTGTCTATGTATTTGGGAATTATCCACATGATAATGATATATAACATGAAATTATTTTACAATGGTAGTTGGTGAATTTGACATAAAATGATAATGCAAGCAGAGTAATGTCCACACAAATAGTATAAAGATACAGTGGACAGGATAATTTTATATGAAAAATAACAATCACCACATGGTCGGTCAATCTTATATGAAAAATAGCAATCACCACATGGTCGGTCAATCCTGTCCACCTGTTAATATGAACACTACATACACGATTTAAAACCATGACTAATGATTGACAGATGATTATATAGCCAAAAGGCAGATTAAGTTTTGTTTATAAAATGATAGAAACAATGGATAAAGGGTCTACACACACATACACACACAAATGAAATGATTGAATGATGATGATACACAACATAAAACATGCAATGTCTAACAAATGTTATGATCAGGTGTATATGATCATGTATAGGAGATGTTAACCTGCGCCTGGCAATTCTCTCCCTTTAATAGAACTTAAATTTGCACCATTCTGGTTGTAACTCAAAGAAATATCACATAAAATACATTAAATTATTAAATTAAAAGACTTGTCACTAAAATATAACAACAAATAAATTTGTACTGTAGTCTAAAATATCTAACTGTGCACTTTTACAGCTGTGCTGCCCATACTTAGAACCTACTATTCAATTCAAATTTGACTGTTCTTTAGCGAGTCTGTCATGTGGTTCCTATAAAACCAATTTTCTCTATTAATCAGTGCAAATTGTAAGGAATCATACCTTTACATCTAAACAAAGCAATATAACAGCAAGTTCTACCAGAATTTTATCCTTCAAACGTCATCTCATACATCTACAATGCTTTTGGTTTTCAGTCAATAGTTAGTTTAATGTTTCACATACATTTATTATTTAATATCTTCTCATTCTTTTATTATCAAAGTCATCTCTATTTGGACCTCCTTCACGCCGTCTGTCCATATTTCCTCCTCTGTTACCCATGCCTCCTTGACCCCCACCCGCCCCAGAAAATAAGGGTGACTGGGAAGGCATACCTTGCCCACCCATAGGACTCTGTCCTCCCATGCCACCTGGACCTCTATTTCCAAATCCTCCATCAAAACCTCCTCCACCTCCTCCTTGTTGATCAAATCTAGACTGACGCTGTAGTCATTAATATTTGTGTCATTTTGGATATCATGGTAAATTTATTCCACATAATTCACAGTTTGTTTAAGATTTGTGAATCAAATGAGAATGTTACAATGATAATAATTATCGGCGTTGTTTTCATCATGGTGTAGATAATTCACGTCCAGGAAGGGAATCGAAAATAAAGGAGAAAAGAAAAAAAAATGTTAGCATTCCATTTGTAAAAGATTTTTAACAAATCACATATCATACATGTATATAAATCTTACCAGATGAAATCCTTTGTCAAGGCTGTTTATAATTTACATGTTATTGGGTAGTATCTATTCTGCTGCTGTTGAAGTAAATACATATTATACAAAGTTTATACATATCAACATTATAAAACTGCAGTATAAATCATAATAATACACCAATACAGGTACTAAGGTATGCTCTGTAAAAATTTCCTTTTGTAAGTCGCATCAGGTCAAAAGAGTCCCTATCTCTTTACATGCACCATCAACTATTTCTATTAAGTCACCAGTGGTATCCCAAATCAACTCTGTCCCAAGAACTTGCAGAAATCAAGTTTTATATATCCCGGAAGATTTCTTATTTTTACACAAAATTTCACGTCAGCAATATAATTATAACTTAATCAATTGGATTACCGTAAAGCCAATTATTGCAACCACTTCTGTACAAACACCCGCTCTCTACTATGTAATCACTTTACTTTATTTTTCAACCGAAAAAAACCTACCAGTATACAAAGACCACGTATCTATCAATGTTTAGTTCCATAAGTGGTCTTTATATACAGGTTTTGTTGTATTTCAATATTTGTCACCATATTCTAAATGCTGAACTGGTAACAAATTAAATGTCTCAAAATGCAGTGCATATTTATAATACAGAAGTATCTGATTCTAAAGGAAATAGCATAGCAGTTTTTGTATATTACTATTACCAAAGCTTCTCTAAATATCAGCAAGCAAAAAATACTCAAAATAATATGCATTATGTAAATACAACATACATCAAGATATTATTTACTATGTGTTTCAGACAATGATAAAAACAGTTCACATTTAAATTGCATTTCAACTTACTGGCAGTACATGTAAACGTGTTTGTGTGTGCAAAATCTATTCCATTTTCCTTAAACAATATGAAAATATACCCAACAAAACTAGATAATATTATATCCAATGATCTAATCATAAATTTCAATACCATGCTACAAAATTTTTTTCTAACTTGCTTATGGGAAAATTTCTAGCATGCCAGGATTTTTCCTAACACCTGTAAAGCTCTGAAAGACAAAACAAATGGTCTTAAAGGCCAATTATCCACTTCTATTCAAATATTACTATCATATTTATCAGTCCAAATCGGTCAATTTGTTACCTATTTAATAGTTTACAAAATATGGTACATAATTTCCGTTTTTGTTATGTATAGGCACTGCCATAGTAAATACTTCATAGCTACTACAGTAGAACAGGAATATAACAAACACACTTACACCCAATACATAACATTGGTAACTGCAATTCAAAATTGTAAGACTAAGCATCCAATAAATTAACACCCAGACAAGAATTTCAAGGAATTAGATTTCTCAACTAGCACATAGAGAAAACATAAGGTTTGACCAGGATTTAAACTGACAAACATAAAACTCTGATATTTTGACAAGCTGCTAACACCAAAAAGTTATGGCAAAAGGTGATAAAAAAAACTGTCTTGTTGCAAATATGTTGTTCGGCATCAAATACAGGCATGGGTGCAAGTTTAAAATTTCTGAGGAAAAACTTATATTAGATTACTGTATCCAGGCACACTACCCTAAAATGTCCAAATTATATAACTCAATAGGTGTATTTTAAAGAATTCGAATAGCTGTTTACCATGTCAACCCTTCGGCTGTCTTAGTATCTTAGATAACTCTAACTTCGTGACACATTTTGTTTACAAGGAAACACTTAAACCTAAAGTACAAAGGGAAATAATTCTAAATAAGAAGTCATTCTCAGGCAGTGTTTCTATATCAACCTTGTTCCCAACCAGATTAACTGCCACATATTCAGGGATAATCAAAAACAACTGTTGCATTTTTTATGCTGGTTTGACAACTTGAAATTAAATAAAAGAAGCGGAAGAAGAAATGAGTTTTGTCACTATGATAAATGAGCTTTGTCACTATGATAACTATTTCGTTGCCAAGTGGACTTTTACCAAAATCAGGGTTTTGCAAATTCAACACAATTTATTTAAGATTATTTTAAAAAAGAACAAAATCATCAAATACATATATCATCAGATTTTGGTGGATTTCTATTATTCTAGTTGATAGCATACTAAGTGTACAACTATGTATGCCATACTTCACAAAAGGCAATATTCAGACTAAATGTTCATTTTCTTTTTTCCCCCTTCTGCTTATATAAAGCAAGCCTTTGTCTTTATGTAGTGTCTTGTTCTCTTTGTAACTTCTCCCTACTCTTATATTTTATCACATTGTAGGTTACATGCAAAATGTTTTAATGTAAAAACTTTACAACACACCCACCAAAAAGTACATGGTCTGCACAATGACATCATCTGCCAAAGGTCCAATTCTTTTTCCATTCCAATGACAACACTAGTAATTAAAATGCAAGTTTCTTCAATGGTACCAAAACTTGTATTCAATGTCAATTATTCATATCTTCAATACATTGTTTTGAATTATCATTTCTAGTGTCACTCATTCTTATAATTCTGACTACCATGTAAATTAACAAACACTCTCACAAATTAATTTCAAATACTGCAGTTTATGTAATGAAGATATAATGTATAACTGTATTATAATGTATCATATAACCTTAGACATATGAAGGATAAAGTGATCAAGTAGTTCATATTACTGTAAATCATAAAATACTTTCCTTTTTTATCATTTTTTTTTATTCAAAGACCAAGCAGAATAGATACTACCTTACTATATCATATGATATCAGCTGTAGAATGGCTTTATTTTAATCTGAAAGAAACTTCACATCATAAAGAATTAGTTTAACAACAAAACACTGTATTGACTTTCCCTATAACTTCTCAGGAGTCCACTCTATCTATACATCTTCTTCCATGTTTCTTACTATTCATGTACTGCCTATTACTATGAGCTACATAGTTTCATCATTAAATTTCATTTTCAGTACAATAAACATCATTAAATGTACAACATTCATTTGATGCCTAGAAACAGCATACATTTAACTGCTGAAACCAGGCAAAATTTTAATATGTACCATAACGCTTTCTAAATTATTTGGAATAATGTATGGTAAATTCTTGTCTTAAGTGTTTCACTTGTCATATCCATAACAAACCTACCTACAGTATGTCACAATGGGGGAATGTCCCTTGCATCAGTACCTTGGGTATATTTATGATTTTTTTAAAATTCTGTTTAACTTGCATATAAACTTATATGGTTATAAAAACCTATAATGCAAACAAGTGCATTTTTTGAATTACATACCATGATACAGTTATGGTCAAACATTAATTTTAAGTGCTCTATTAAGGTATTTTAGAAATTTCAATAATTGTCTAGATGATAAAAGTTTTTACCCATTTTTTGGCAAAAATAAATCCTTTCAAATTATAATATGTGAATGTAATGATCATATACAAGATGTTTTTATCCCTCCACTTAAGCTAAACAAGTAAATTGTACATCTGTAACTGCCTTGAAAACAAAAAGACGAATATATATAAAATACATTTTTATCATAATAGTTTAAAAAAGTTTGGTTTTCTCTCTATTTCTTTCTAACAAAAATAAATATAAAAACATTAAGACGACATTGGTCCACTACACAAGTTTTCCATTTAGGTTGATTGACAAGTTGAGTAAATGTAGCTGTCACTAAATTCCAGACAATAAGATATATATACTAGGTCAATATATCTTGTAAATTGTTAAAATTTCTAACTCTGCAACTTGTTTAAACGACTTACATCCAAATATGCATATGAAGATGTAGTCTTTTGCAATTCATAAAGGAAATAGTCAATCAAATATTTTTTGTCTTATAGATTTTGCAAAACATCTATATAGCTGAATCATGTTACTTCATTCCCTTCTTATACAAGATATAACTTGTCTCATCCCAGCAATGAAATTTTTACGATGTCATCAACTGTGAAATGAAAAACCCCTACCCAATCTTCTGACTAAGGTTTGCCTAACAGGAGTCATTTTATGGTGAATTTAACTGTGATGTCTATACAATTTTATTATCTATAGTCTAGTATAGATATAGCTGAAAGAGCATCATACATATAAGCACAGAAATATTCGCTAAACATAAAATGGTTACTTTTAGACAACTTGGATCACTCTATTCAAATCTGGCATTACTGATTGCTAAATAAATTGTTCTCAACTTAAACAATGTATGAACAGACAATAATTAAGTTTTGTTTTAGGTAGATTTCTGAATCTGAAACATACTCCGAGAATGATTGGTTCACTAATAAATTGCTGTGTATTGCACAAAATATAAACTTGACTGGTATGTGATATGAAAACATACTGATGACTGAAATGAAAGTAGATATCTCTTGTCAACATATATTGTACATAAATTAATGACTGCAACTCCTTTTAAGAATAACGTTAAAGTTCATCCTAAGATACATGGAGTAAATTTCAACATATTTTCCATTTTAATTTTAATAATTGTTAGTTTTTTCCCGCATAATTACATATACCAACACATATATGTAAACATTGAATTCAGCATTGACCACCGATACAAATTTTTCATAACCAAACGTACAAATTCTTTGTTCCATTTTTTTAAAACTGATCTATTTACTAACTAATGTGTAGGTTGACTATGTAACCAGTTAACCACTTTGGAATACTTAAGTGAATATCTACATTCAAATTGAATTATAGTTTTTAAACAAATGTTTATCAATATTTTATCGGTAAACAATAGAAAACTTTGATTCTACCATCATACACAGGTATCTATTTTTTCTGCTTTACAATGTTACCAGATTATTGAACCTGGTGGCTTTATACTTGCAAAAATGTTATTTTGTTTTTTGTTTAATTTAGCAACCTTTTATAAATGCTAAATTTCTGTAAACCATATTTTCAGCAGTAATTTGATCACAGTGTAAACTCCACACTACAACACAATTACATTTTCAAAATTTTCAAAATTTAATTATCATTCCTACCTACAAAATGATGAATTATCCATCATAAAAATGTCAATCTTCAAATATTTAGCTGACCTAGCCTACAACACAAGTATTAAAACTTGCTCAAGGAGGCTTCACTGTATTACAGCACAGCCTCAAATAGACAAAGCTATCTCATACAGTTTTATAAATTTAGAACTTTAAAATGTCCATTTTAAATACACATTTGCTTCCCAAAATGTGATAATCTAACTACACAATGAATGATTTTGTGAATGGTGAAGCTGATTTCACCATTATAAAAGGGGGAACAAACATTATGAATTTAGAAACTGCAAATATCACAGACCTAGACTACTAAAGATGTTGGTTGACAAGGGTCAATAATCAACTGATAATTAAGATGGTCAGTCTTGGAAAGGAATTCTGCAAAATTTGTTCCCATAAATAACACACCAAACTCAATTGTAAAATGCTCTTTTACAAACAAATCTATTTCTCAAACCAAATTTTAATGCATTTACTTAACTGGTAATTTGGTAATTTAAAACAACTGTATATTTATATAGTGTTTTTTGTTGATGAGAACATTGTGAAATGTTTCCAAAAGGAACCACTATTGTATAATATTGTTCATGAGGAAGACATCAGTCGATGCTTCCATCAACCAAGGCACTACGATTGAAAGTTAGTACCTTTGTTCCAAAACTTCTATGAACCTTCAACTTGTTCTATGTGTGATGAGAAATAAATTATTGTCCTTGAATGTATGCAGTCACAAAATTGTTTTGGGTTTTGACTACACAGGAGTTTTTGTGTATGTTCTGTATCAAGCAGTGGACATTTGTAATATTGAACGACAATACTGACAACTTTTCAGACATTGTAAATTGTGAAATTACACATTGGAAACTAACGCATCATACATGTAACTCAAGAAATTAATATCACAAATATAACAGCATAAAGAAATCTTATTGGTTCTCAGATACAACATACTGGTACCTACCAAATGTGTGTACATTAAAGGGTCCCTGATTTATAACAAACAAATATTCAATGAAAACAATTAAGGAATATTTCATTCCCGTTCCCTCAGTTATTTTCAATGAAACTTCAAATAAAGATAAGCAAAAAGTGGTTTGAGTTATTAATAGAACATATTCTGATTAACGAGGAAAATATTACCTGCCAGACACTCAGATGGAACACCCACCCTATCCCACCCCTAAAAATTAGAGGAGTAAAAGTCTTTTTACTAAAAGAACTTATAATATTTTAAGAAGGTGGTCTATGTTCCACCAAGTAACAGAATGGAATGTCAAAATAAATTTAAATGACGCTTATACAAGATATTGACTTTTTATGGTGAATGCAATGCCAACTGCTTAAGATAATACACTATTCTAAACATCATTAAAGACAATTTACACTAGTCTGAAATATCTATCTTCAAATGCACAAGGAATTCAACAACAACTAATTCATATATATCCATACAAAACACATATTTTCAATATTTCAACATATTGAAGTACCTCATCTTCTGAACCAACAAAGTAACCCCAAGCAACAGGTCAACCTCAGAATTCAGAGACTATGAAGAGAACCAGAATTAAACCAAGTCAAGTGCACAAACTGATACAAATGTGATTCTGTATCTTAGTACAACTGACTTGGCACATCTTGTACAGTTACGCATAGTCCTGTCCAAACAACATCCACTTACTATTTTTGACATCATGCAAAATAATTTTTTATCAACAGTCCTATGATCAGAAAATAGCACAATATATACATGTACATGTGTAACTGAATAAATAATACTTGTTGCCAACATGGCCAACATTCCCAATATAAGTATCATAGCCATCATTTTATTTTTAGAATAAATACCGGTACTCTATTTGTTGGAGCAGTTGCCACTGTTGTATTTTTTCCTCTTGTTACAAAATAGTGTACAGTATTAGATTCCTCAAAGTCCTATTTTAAACTCAATAATAATATCAACTTTAAGTATTCACCCAACATTTCACAAGATGATGGTCAATGTTCAGCATTACACTAAATTATCCACAGGAGAGACTCTTTTTTCTATATACATGTATATTCAACAACTCTCAAAAAGCCTACATGTAAACAATTATGTACAAATTTTTACACTGTAAATCAACAAAACTGTACATGTAAGAACTGTAAAAAGATACTGCTGAAAATATGGCCATAATATCCATTTTGCAAGTTTAAGCCTAAATAGTCTTTATATAGATTTATTGTTCATATATTTAAAAGGTGACTGATGCAAGGGACATAAATATACAAGGACCTGGAGAATGTATCAAAAGCTCAACATCAACTGTAATATATACATTATAAAAACTATGTTCTGAAGAGTGTTTTTTACTGCATCTTTTATTGTTACAAGCGAGATGTTGATTTTGTAATGAATGGTACAACCATTCAGTGCTTTGCAACCATTCTATGTCGTATAACTATTCCATGTTAAGCAACTCCTGTTTAAAACAAAGCTGTAAAGTTGAAGCATAGTGGCCATAAAGTATCAGACGCAAGAAATATGTCATTAACTGTGTGAACAGTTTTACAGAAAATTCTTTATTTTTTCTTCACTTTTTTTTTAAAACTTTATATTTTTTTTTTTACTTTTTTCTGGACAGGACAAGTGGAATTTAAGAGGAATTGTGTTAACTTCTACTATATGGAACTTCCATTTCATATGAGGCTGGGTTACAATCAAATCTCTACACGACACATTTTTTGTTTCTTTGGATTTGCTGTTTACGCCAATGAGACCAGTCCCTGCAATTCTGGTAGATAAATAGGAGTATGCTTGGTTTGACACAAAGCCAAAACTATAACTATCATTCTTCTTGCCCGTACTAATCAGGATAGACAGCTACAACAACTATTATGGTTAAAGAATCATGATTTTAGACCTACTTTCATGGCCACTATGTACAATTATGATACACCTGAATTTGGTACAGTGTACCTATAATCATCATTTTATCAGCATCATTAACACACAGACAATCACCAAATATGGGAATCTTTGTGCTAATTAGATTTCAGCATCTCTAATCTTCCAGCAACAATAAATTCAAACTTTATTCAAAGCAAAAACCTGTTAAATGTTCAAAGTAACAAAAGTTAACAAACGATTAAAGAATACATTACCATTGGGTTTCCTCCTCTATTTCCTATGTTATCTGGCATACCACCAGGTTTTGGTCTATTACCACCAGGTCCCATACCTGGACCATCATTCATGTTATTACCACCTGGTCCACCAAATCCAGGGCCTCCTGGTCCACCCATTTTGTTACCTGGTCCTGGTATTGGATTCTGTAAATCAAAATATATCAAGTTATTTAAATAAGAAATGGTCATTGTATCTTCTAAAATAAAATATTTCTCCCTTCAACAAAATGTTTCAGGTTGAATTTATTTTGGTAGTTTCTAGCAAGTACATGCATAATTTTGTTCAGACATGCATTGTATCATTGATCCAGACTCGTTCATCTACACACAAACCTGCCCCACCTGTTATCCAGAAGAAAACAAAGAACTGTTCGAATAACACAGCTCACCTGCACATTATGACATATAGTTAATCAAAATACTTTGTCCCAATAAACTCTCATCAAAAACTTCAACAATGGATGTAGATACATCACATACATAGGTATAAAACCTTTCTTCTGCACTCTATACAAGCAACCTTATTAAATAGTATATCAACATATGTTTCACCTGTAGTAACCAACAATAAAACCATTCAAAATACCTTTTCATATCTACTTGAAACAAGATCAGTATTTCCATAATTTTGTCACCAAAGTGCATGTCAGTACCGTTTTAACGTAACAAAAATTTCCTCATTATTCTGACCTAATAGAATCACATAAACACTAATGTGCTACAGCATACAAGGCCCACATTTGAATTTTAGAAATAATGGCATTTCTTGCTTAATTAGTCAATAAAACAAACAGTGCCAGTCACAACTTTGCAAAAATAAATGTTCTTAATACTAACATGAAAACCAATAAACATGTATAAACTTGGTAAAGCAAGCATTAACAGCACATGTCTCCAAAGTAATAATACCTTGATAAGCATATTTATACATTGCCTACTTGCCTTGCAATTAAGATTTATAGATGAGGCAAGGTTGCATGCAAAATAAGAAAATAAAGTTGCCAAAACAAAGTTAAATTCCACACTGAAATGTGATTAACAGAAACCATTAAAGAATCTTATACTGAAGCACATGCACACAAGTTTAAAAAAACCTTTTTCTTCTTTTATTCAACAGAATGCTCTTGCTAATATGTTGAATTACTCTTGTGCAACACAACAAATAAATAACTGAGTAATGAGCAAACAAAATCTCCATAGCAAAATAAAAAGAGAAGACAAAAATAAAGGCTACTACTTGTTACAAAAAGCCACTATATCAGAACAACAACACAATCATCTTACATTGCCATTATTTTCCATGCCCAGAGAAGCAGGTGGTGCAGGTGGGGGAGGAACAGGTGGATGTCCATGTCCCCTTGGTGGTGGTGGTCCGTCTCTCATACCTCCTGGCTGAAAGTAGTTAAAAGACAACAACCTTCAAATCAAACCAGTTATCAAACTTTCATTCTGACAACAAATCCCTACTTTTTGACTCTTAATTAGTATTTATGAAAACAGGAGATACAATAAACTACGAAAATCCTATACAAAAACTACAGTTGCCAAAAACCTACCAAGATTTAATATCAATTAAGCCATATTCTTTTTTTTACACATCATTTCTTTAAAAGTCAAAAAGCTTTGAAAAAAGCCAAAATTATTCCTTTATACAAGTTTTTCCCAAAAATTTCTAAAATGAATTCTCTTTTCAGATATTATATCAGGACTTTAAAACAAGTTACAAGTGTCAAGTTTACTCTTGTATAGATATATCCAATCGGGCACACTTAACAATAATTTTAATTTCGCTATTTGATAATGTTAATATCATATAAACCTGTTCCATCATTGGTACTCCTGGCTGAGGGTTACCTCCTCCGCCTCCTCTCATGTTCTCATTTCTCATCATCATCATGTCTCTCATTCTGTCTTCTTCGTCTCGTCTCATTCTATCTTCTTCCTGTCTCCTGTAAAGCATACAGAATTCATTACATTGTAGTAATTACTCAAGTCAGTATATCTATACTGCTTTTACATAATAACTTGACAAAAAATAATCTAATTTCTTAAACATTAAAGATATACATGGATTCCAAATTGTTGTTAGATGGACATGTTCTAATGAACAGGGTACAAACAATAAATGCACTGACTGAACCTCAAAAGTATCACTATGTCTATGAAAGCAAACTAGAGGATAGTTGTCATTAGTGTTGTCGATGCCAAAAGATCCAAGTTTTAGTGACTATCACATGTGTTGTCTGACAGCATGATTAAGACTAATATACTGTACTGAAATCAACTATCTAAAAATTTCAATACATATATAGCCCTGATATTGTAAATTAGTTTACCTCATATCCATCTCCTGTCTATATTGCATGTGTCTATTCTTTAGTTCTTCCAATCGCTTCAATTCTTCTTGTTGTCTCATTAAATCTAAAATATACATAAAACAACATAAATTGAAAAACATTTTCTCCAGAGTACTAAAGCAAATAATATTGTAGATTTAAGATTTTAAGATTTGGCTAGGTGTCAATTCCTGCCAGTAAATTCAACATGGGCTATGTTGACTAACAATAAGCCATTTTTTTTCATTAATAAGACTTTTATTTTGTCAACAATTTTCTTTTTCCCTTAAATTTTTTTCTTCTGGTTTCTAAAAAACATAGGTGTATTTAGACAACTATTTCTTTAATATTACAAAAATATTTCTTGTATGTTTGACTGTTAAAAGATAGGTTCATGTTAACTGCCTGACAGTAAAATTCATTTCATAAATTGCTCACATTTCTATTACATCATACTAACCTTGTCTTATTTGATCAGCTTGGTAATCATACATAGCACTTTCCATTTCACTCTCTAAATTTTTACGAGCTACTTCAGCATCCTTCTTCACTCTTTCATATCCTTGTTTTTCCATTTCATCAATTTCTTTGTGTTTCAATCCAAATCTATAATCAAATGATCCAGGTGGAGCAAATCTTGGGTCCTTCTCTCTATCCTGTCTACATTGGTCATTTCTAAACAAAAATTTCTCCGAGAGGCCATCTTCATCATCAAACTGTTCTAGGGGCTCTGCTGTACATGGTCTTGGAGATCTGTAAATAAATATTTATGGTAAATTGTCATACTGCATAACTTGCGGTAAGATTTGGAAGTACTCATAATTTTACAAATTGAAATGAAAACTCAACCTTTTACTGGAGCCTGGCAACTTCCTCAATGAAGACATAAACTCATATCATCCATGTCATGTCAAAAAGAATACCTTGTTTTATACAAATGTTTCAAGTCTCAATTTTTCAACATAATGGTGTTCAATTCATGGTGACATTGCCCAATTTTGTTTATTTTTAGTCTTTTTTTCAATTATTAGTGATTGCATTCATGTTTCACATTTATATATTTTTAATATGGTATCCTCATTCATATTCGACGACAAGTGCCATCTCTGACTATTAGTATTACTTGAAGAAAAACACTTACGCAGATAATAAGAAAACGCCTTCATTAACTCTTTTTATTGCCTGTGTTGCACCTGGTTTTCTGGCAAATTCGATTATTCCTTCTCCGGCAGATCTACCACGGTCGTCAGCAATAACGATTGCTCTTTCGATTTCACCAAACTGGGAAAATGCTTGCTCCAACAGTTCATTTGTTACATATGGTGATAGATTCTTTACTTTTACTGCTGCTCCATGATTTGCAAATCTTATTCTGAGTAATCTCCCTTTCTTTTGTGTACCATCAAGTGCTGCTTTAGCTGCTTCTGCATTATGTCTGTAATCCTGTAATGGAAATAAGTTCTTCATTCATAAACAGTTTAATTATTTTAAGCAAACAAGATTAAATGAACTTCAAATTATTATAGCTGAACATGTAATGTTGTAATGTTTCTGCCAAATTGAACAGTCGAGACTTTGCAACATGATAACGTATTATTTGGGATAGGTGGGTTTGAAGAAGTTTTAACATCCAGAGAAAACCAACAACTCTCCACCCCCTCCACAACTGAGAATTTTCTAAAACTAAGACATGTTGGACACTATACTAAGCACTTGCTGGGTTTCCATAAATTTAAAATAATTAGTAGCCAAATTTCCAAAATTTGTAAAAATATCGTCCTTTTTAAAGTATTTTTCCACAAATTTGCTAAAATATGCTACTTTTTAAAAGAATTCCTCAGAAATTAGTAGCCAATGGCGATTTTGGCTACCAGGAATGGAAACATAGGCAAGTACAGTCTGGGACTTGCAGTAAAGATTTTGATCAATTATCACCCAAAAGCCAACCTGTCTGCAGCTGTGTAATGATTTAATTCATTAGGATCTAGGGTTGTAGGATCAGTGATTTGGTTACACCTTAAAAACTACCTTCTGCTTCAAAATTGGGAAAATTTAAAGCTTCGAAATGTAGTAAATTTCATTACATGCTTACAATAGCCACGATCCACATTGTACAGGTGTTATATTATTTTGTGGGTAAGGACAACAGGATTTAATTTACTACTATAGTAGTGTATGCTTGTTTTTGAGGAATTTAAGTGGTCAAATATGGAAGTTTTAGTCATTTTTCCCCAGGGGTAACTCCCTTTAATCAGTAGTTATTTAAGGCAAGAATTCAATCCTAGATAGAGACAGATGATATCACATGGTAACAGGTAGCAATAAGCTTGCAGGGGAAATAAAACATGGATGGCTCATTTTATCCAAGGTGTGATATCTGGATATGAAGCCAAGTTATCCTTACCAATCGTATAAAACCGAACCCCTTCGAACCATTTACAAATACTTCAGACACTTCTCCATAAGGCTGGAACATTTCTTTAAATTCTTCTTCTGTAACATCTGGTGTAATGTTGCCTACAAAAAGACGACATCTGCCTGTGAATTTCTTATCTTCTTTGGGTCCTGTTTGTATGAAGGGGTCTTGTCTATCTTGTCTTTCCTGTTCATGGTCCCGTCTCTGATCTTGCTGTCCTTGTCGAGGACCTCCACCGCCATGGTGCTGACCTCTACCACCACCTCGTCCTCCTCTACCACCCCTATATCCACCTCGACCACGGGGACCATCTTGTCTGTGGTGATTATCATTTCGGGGCTGACCACCTTCTCCTTTTGCTGTGGGACCCTCTCCTCCAGGACCAGATTGTTCATTTTTTACATTTGAAGGTTCATTTTCCTTCTTCTGATTTGGTCCTTTCGGTGTTTCTTTCCTGTTTTCAGTCTGTGGCTTTGTTGGTGTTCTTGAAGACATTGTCGATAATTTATGAACAGAACCCACGCTTTTGTCTCGATAATGCCAAAGATGGCTGCTTAATGAGCCTCGTTTTGGATTACGTTTTTCACAGCAACATCACGTGACATAAAATCAAAGTACTGACAGAACTGACGATCACAGGTGCTCGTTGTATGTAATGCCATTACGGATTTTTTCACAATAAAAAAAATGATATTTTACTCCAAAATTGTTGTCTTTACTCGTGACTTTTCAATCGAAATTATCATACGTTCGTTGGCCATTTTAAAATTAACTAACTTAAAAATGCATTAATTGGATTATGCCATTCTGCATATTCCAATCTAACTTTATGATCTGATGATGGGTATTAATTAGTATTCTTTTCTTCTTATACGACTCGTAGAAATTTATTAATTTTGAATAATGAATAATACCAGCGACATTTGATCTGTATTAAATGTCGCTGATAATACATTCATTTTGACAATGTTCAAATTAGCAATAATGAAACTGTTGCTAAAATATCTTGTCTGTAGCAGGAACGGATCATAGCTAGATACGCCCCTGTCTGTAGATGTTCAGAAAAGATTCAAGATATGTATAATTTATGCTTTTTAATTTACAGGTTAATTCTGCAATTTTGACTCTTTGAAATCATGTGACATCTGCTGCCGGCATGTGGCAACTTTTCAAATTGACAGCCTGGTGTACTACTCATGTGGTGATTTATTAGTGTCTTCTCCTGGCTTATTTATGAGCCAAAATAGAATTCAAAAACAAAAATAAGGGAATTGATTTTACTTACGTGTCGATGTACTGATTACTTACTGTATATGACATCACTGTAAGACTTCGGCTTCTAGGGTGCTTCTAATGGTGTTTAAGCTCATTTATATTTTATGTATAAATACTCATATTTCATTTGATTAGACATAGTCTTACAACAGTATTTTTATGATTTACCCAAACATAACAATAATAATTAGTCATGCAATTTTGATAAAAACAATTATAAAAAGCTATACAAGGTGAAAACTTATTAGTAGGGTGGTTTGCCCAAAACTTATTTGATTTGCATTTGAAGCTGTTTCAATGGGGCATTTACAATTGTTTCCGGTAATTTGTCACGTCCAGGTGTCAATAACCTTGGTACCAAAACTATTGCCTATTAAACCATTGCATCTTTTCTTGAATTATGCTTGGTGTGACCCCTAGTTTTTCCACTAACAGCCGAGCTGAATTAGTTATATCATATGGTTGACCTTTTCTATACTGTGGAGAATTTTACATACTTCAATTTATGTTGTGATCAGCTTTTAGCTTTCGGTTCTCTAGAGTTGGTAGTCCTAGTTTCTTGAATCTCGTGAAATAATAAAGTAACGTGCACGACATGCGGCAAAGTCATTGGGGAATTAATAATACAAATATTATTTGTATATTATTTTTTATAATTTTGCTATTTCAACTTGGCTCTGACATCTTTTTATTTTATTTTATTTGCATGGCTTCGGTCTTTCATGTTTCACGTTACATTGTTTCGCTTTAATACTGAATTTACCAAACTAAAAGTCGATGTATGACGCAAATAAGCCGTCCGATATTATAGCCCTGACGAAGCGTCATAAGATAATTATTAAATACTTTATTTAATAAAATAATATAAATAAATAAATAATAATAATAATGAAAAAAAAAAAAAAAAAAAAAAAAAAAAAAAAAAAAACAGCAAAAACGCATGACAGATGTAGCTAGACCACGCCCACCACTGAATACCATTTAGTCATATTTTCAAGTGCCCGGGAGATTCTTAATCATTGATCACAAAGGATGTAACGTTATCTCTTATTAATTTGGTTTGGTAGTGGGTTGGATGAAATTTGACATACTTGACATTAGCTCAGCTCAGTTGGCGGCAAATTCAATAAATCTTTAAAACCATGCCTGTTATATAGCTAAATATCGTTCAAGTTAAATTGTTTATAAGGACAGAATTAAGATTTTGCTTAACGGCTTAAATGACGTCAATGGACACTTTTTATTTTCCGATGCAATAAAATATTAAAATTTGGGACATGACAGTTGCTTAACTTGTTGAAAGTTTCCATCACTCTATACTGAAGAGCGGGGAAACTCACTATTTTTTATTGCACAAATTTCAATATTTGATAGCGTGTTTAAATGTGCGTTAATTGCGACTTTGAAATGCGTGGGTATTATTAAATTATTATTATTTATTACAGGCTGACCAATTCGACGGATTTATCCGTTTTTGTACCATAAAACGGATAAACGGACGGATAAAATGAACTAGTGAAGGTCAAACAAGACGAATTTTTCCCATTTTGACGGTTTTTAAAAAAAAAAAAATTAAATAATGAGAATACAGACTTTTTGTACCGGCCAATATTAATGTGACACTCAACAATACAAAAAGTACCGGCTAAATGACAACCGTACGATCCGAGTGGAAAGATAATAATTTGATTGGTCAGCCTGTTTAGACAATTCTCAGTAAAATTTAATCAGCGACATATAATTTACAGAATTAGTAATAACAATATTATTTAAAATGTTATATACATTTAGAAGTTTTCAAAACTGAAAAATCAAACAAATGTCTTATGGTTTTACCAAAAAGTTGAAATAGTAGGAAGAAAATTCAAGCTCAATTAATGGTGTAAGGGAAGTAACTTCAAAGTCACAGATCAATCTCTTGTTTAAATTCACAATCGACGAACTATTTTAATATGCTCTTAAAGGGCAGGTTGCATAAAGATTTGGTCCTGAAAATCGAGATCGAGGTCTAATATCCGCCATTGCAACAACATTGTGATGGTTTTGTTGAATGTCTGGTCTTCTCGATAAATTGTTAAAATTAGCATTTGAATCTACAATATATCTGCAAGCATTCCTTGTTGCATCCGGTGACTGAGTTGTTCTCAAAGTTTATGCACAGACGGAGGCCAAGTTTTAGAGCTAGACAAGTTCATGATGGATGACCCAGATAACAGCAGCAGTGTCAGTGATAATGGATTAAGTCGCGTAGACTCGGAGGTGAGTAGACAAAAGCAACCAATAAGTTAAAATGACCATAATATTTATTGGTTGTCTGCCTCTGTTTAGTGCACAAAAATGAGTGGTCATTCGGACTCGAGCACACACGTGTTGTTTGTTGAGGACCGGAGCGCGGGATTTCGTTTTCATAATTTTCTATTTGTAAACTACGTAGATCTACAAATTATGCCCATCGTCCAGTTTTGTCTTATTGGACATTGTAATTTACAAACATATAATTTTAATTTTATTTTACGGTATTAGGGTTATAATTTTGGCTGCCAGCAGGTGCTCGCTTTATTGTTTGTGGACAAGCGAACCTAAACAAAGGGAGACAAACGCCAATAATAAAACCATATTATTTATGAGACGGCCCCCAGATAAGTAATCAGTTGCATCGTCCACTAAACTTTCAATATTTGCCAAAAGATTAATGTGAAAATTATTTTTGAAAAAATTACATAGATCTAGATGTAATTATAATATGATTTAATAGAACTCTTAAAATTTTATAAATAAAAAATATTTTTTTGAATGAATTTTATTATGTCTAGCTACGGTATTATTTCTTCTTATATTTCTGATTTTTAAAATTTATGATTTTACTTTCATCTGCATCATTTTAAATTTTAGTTAGATCTAACTTTATGATATTGCATATATTTAACTTTAGTTTAAAAATAATTTTGTAGTAAAAAGTCTGATCTTATTGTTATTTTTTGCAATTTTGAAAATAATAAATTATTAAAAGATTGATTGATTAATTGGATGGGGGTTAAAAGTCCTAGTCAAGAATATTTCAGACTTTTCAGTTATATTTGACATCCCATATTTCCATGTTGTTTTCACACAATTTTGATTACACATCGCAGGTGTATATATTTAGCTAGCTAATAGGAGGTGTTTACCCTTCCGGAGCACTCGGCCTCACTTGCTTGTTGGAAGTTCACATATCTAACCTGAATTGTTATTTTCAAAGGTTTTACTTTGGTTCTTGATTGTGATTTGTACATGGATTAGTATGCATGTTTCTGAATTTAATTATATCAAGACGTCACTTGCTATAGGTGATTACATGCCTTGCCTACCGTGGCATGGGGTACCATGGTAAAGTCTATTTGAAGGAACCCCATGACTTAAATCATTTATAAATGCAGAGTGGTTGTAAAAGAACAGTAACTACCTAATTTCAAGTCTTTGTAAGACCAGGTAGGGGATTGAACCTCAACCTCCCACATACAGAGTGAGCATATGAATTCTACCAACTGAGCTACCAGTGGTACTTAATTAAAAGAAAAAGTACGGCTCACTGTAATGCCACTCAACAACTTTGCCACATCACTTGCCACCACATTATTTTGATTTCTGATGTTTTTTGTTTTCTCTGTATCAAGTTTTCAGTGATTTATCCCCAAACCACTTTTTAATACCACAATCTGACTGAACAAATTGTGGCAATGAACTAAGGTTTTACTGTTTACATGAAAAATTACATAAACCTATTATAGTTTCATTTCTTTGAATATATAGAACAAACATAGAAAGGCTGAACAAAAAAAAAAAACAAAAAAAAAAAAAAAACCCCCCCCCCCCCAAAAATACAAGTAAATAAAATGAAATAATAAATTGTGTTATGCTTACCCAGCTAGCTGAACCTAAACTTTTTATGTCTAGCCTTAAATTTTTTTGACAATATTTTTACAAGCCAAAGTTGGTGTCCTTGCCTCATATGGTCAATGTATAAAATTAAAAAAAATGCCTTTCACCATACCCTAATTTATTTAGCATTAGCAGAAACACATTTTTGGCCTAAACTTACATGTACAAGTCATAGTTATTATGCTAAGTTCTGTAATCATAATTTTTTGGACTAAGAGTGCTAAAATGGGAAGTTTTTGGTTTGGTTTTTAACACTGTCAGTATCTGATTAACTTTAGTAAGACTTGAAAATATGTTTTACTTTTCATTGTGAAGCCAACATCAGTTGATACATTTGATAGAAGTCTGACCTGCAGAGAGCTTTCATTAAGACCTTCAAAATAAGGGTAGATGCAGCAACATAAAGTTCTAAAAAACATTAACTGATTTTTGCCATAACCACATTGCACACATACATTTATTCAACTCATTCTATAGCTGGTGTCATCTCAATATAAGTAAAATCTTTATAAATACATCAAAACCCCATTCAATTAATCATTGCCATGATTTAGAGCAGGTACACATTGCATGTACATGTATAATTGTCCACTGCACAGCTTTATCCAAAGCTGGTGATATCCTGATGTAAGGGAAATATAATCTTGTTTGTAACATAAATCCCTATTCTGTTATTAAGAAATAAGTTATGTCAGAATTCTATCTTCTGGGTCATTAATTCTCCTTGATTTATGTGTCTGTTTTTATATTTTTAGGATGTTAGTCAAAGTAAGATGTCTACAGCTCCTCCATCAGAGGGAAATTCAGAACTGGACAGTAATAGTAACAGCCAATCAGACAATCTTATGAACAACGGTCAGTCAATCACACATGCCGTAATATTATATACTAACTACTGTATCACTAACTTCACATTGTGTTTCAGGGAAATTGTTATTACTAATGACTGTACAATGACATGACATATTGATGATTTTCAGACATTGCTGCAAAGGCCTGCTACTAGTATTTATTACTGGTACAATGAAATTCAGTATTTAGGCCACTTCATGGGTCAGAGACCAGCTGTTAAATTTTTTTTTCATACATACATACATATATACGTACGCACACACGCACACACAGGGCTTCCACCAGGGTATGCCATCCGGCTTTGTCCTTTGCCTTTCTTTCAAGTTCTCCCCAGCTGTATCCATCTCAGTTTCTATTGTCCTCCTCCAAGTACATTTTGGCCTTCCTGGTTTTCTTTTGCCGGCTGGTGTCCACCTTAGTGCTTTTTTAACATGCTTGATGTTGTCCATTGTTAAGATATGTCCTGTAAATCCCCACCTTCTCTTCTTAATCTTGTTGTTGATGTTACTTATTCCTGTTCTTTCTGTGAGTTCGATGTTTGATACTCTGTCTGTCCATTTGATGTTCATGATTTTTCTTAATAACCTGGTTTCTACTCCTCTAAGTTTTCTTTCAATTTCCTTGTTTGTTCTCCATGTCTCTGCTCCATATAATAAAACTGATCTTACGTTGCTTTTATACAGTCTGATCTTAGTTCTGTAAGAAATTCTCCTAGACTTCCAGATGTTACCAAGTTTATTAAAGGCTGATGTTGCTTTACCTACTCTGATATTTATTTCTTTCATTACTTCCCTGTCAAAAATTGTATTGAAACTTTCATATTCAGGTTTTTCAAATTTTTGGCCATATTTCAGTTTACTAATTACTTTACATCATGAACAATAATATTTTGTAATTCTTAAAAACACTCGGTCAATATCATGAAAATAAAGAAATTGCAATAAAGGTGTTCAGCAGTAATGTTTTAATAGGTTGAGTGTTTTTTGAACTGGTTCTTCACTTTTTGGTCAATTTAAATATGGGAGATTTTGTACATGATATTGGGAAAATGCAAAATAACGATGGTTATAAAGATGTAGAATAAATGAAAATAGTTATTGCCATTGAAACATTTTTCTTGTGAATAGTCAGCACCACATAAATAATTGAATATTAAAGTGAAAAATGAAGACAATATGCTGTAATAAATGAAGAATATTTTTTATATTTTCAGGAAATGGAAATTTGCCAGAGAATGAAAGTGAAGATATAGGTTCAGATCCTATGGATACAGATTCCATGGAAGTTAATTACAGTTTAAATTCTAACCAGGTACTTGACGATGTGTCACAGGATTCAGAAGCCATGGAGACCGATGTCACATTGTCCGAGGACCCTTCCATGATAACAGAAACTGATACAAAGAATATAGATGGAGCTGACGCTAGTGTTGATGATACACGTACAAGTAAATCTCCTGAGTCTGGTGATGACCTTGAACCTGTGACAGAAGATACAAATATGGACGACGAAGGAAATAGCAATGATAGTGAGAAAAAGTCACAAGAAGAAAATACTGTGGATACAGAAAACCCTGACAATGAAGAATCTGTAGAGGGTGAAAATGATGAAGATAGTAGATTAGATCAACAGGATGATGAATCACAAGAGTATGTAAAAGATGTTTCTGAAAGTTCTCAGGAGGCTGAAAATCTGATAGATAATGAGAGCAAGGGAGCTGGTGAAGTCTCAGAGGAATTTGGTGAAGAGAAGTCTGAAACTGCTGAAGATAGTGGTGATGTTGAAGAAGATGCAGGTGAAAAAGATACAAATAGTGAAGACATGAGTGAAAATGTAATTAACACAACAGAGCCAGAATCTGCCGAAAACACTGAAAAAGAGGAACCCGAACAAGCTGAATCGGAGTCGGATTTGATTCAGGATGACAACATTTCCCTAAATGAAAACTCCCAAGACAGATTATCTACTGAAGATGCACAGAATGAACAAAATGAGGTTACTGAATTCAACATTCAAGGTTACAGTGTTTCTAACATAGAAGAAGACAAATCTAATGATGCATCTGTTGATGAGGACAGTGAAAAATCCGAGCAGATAGGACCTGCTGTCACCAATGAGGAAGACTTATTGAAAGATGATGAAAGCACAGAAAATAAAGATTTAGATGAAGGTGAAGGTAATGAGGCAGATGAAGATAAACTTCTTGGTGAGACTGAGGTGGGCGAGGAAAAGTCTGGTGAGGATATTGATGAAACAAGTAATGCTGAATCAGAACAACAAGAGCAAAAGGAAGAAATAGATAGCGCTGAAAGTAAGGGAGATGAAAGTGAAGAACAAAGTAATGTGACTTCTGCAAATAAAGAAGATTTAGAAGAGGAAAATGAAGATTCTGTAGAAAAGGGAGAGACATTAAAAAGTACTGATTTGGCAGAGGTAGAAAATACAGAAGCAGCAGAGAGTGCTCCTACTGAAGAGGAACCCATGGAAGTTACACCAGTAAAAGAAAGTGAAACTGAAAGCAAAGAGGATGGTGACAAACACAATGAGGGAGATATAGAAATAAAAGAGGAGGCTACCGAAAAGAATTTGGAAGCAGATAAAGAAGGCAGCTCTGAATCTGCTGATGATAAAGATCGACAAGAAGCACCTGAAGAAGAAGAAAATGAGATGTGTTTACAGATATCCTCTGTAACTGGTAGTGCTGATATATCCACAGTGTTGGAGAATGAGGAGGGAGAAAATAAAAAGGTATCACATGCAGTAATGAAAATGAGTTTATTTTTCATCATGCTAGTTTGCCTGTTTGATGAAGTACAGAAATGTTAAATGTAATATCGCCGCATCATCAATGGTGTCTAATGTTAAAGTTGTTTGATGGTGGAAAGATGAGATTTGCTGTTCTTCTGTCAGCTCATCTGGCTCATTGAAGGTGATGTAGAGAAATAATGAGTAATTCTTAAGTCATGAAATTGATTTTGTTAATAGTACATTAGATCTTAAATAAATTTAAGATTTTAAACCTTTTGGTATAAAATTTAGAAAATAACAGTTGTAATTTAGTTTTTAGACCATTTTCTTCTGGTTAAATTTCTGCGTTCTGAGTGTAGAATTTTAAAGCTGAAAAACTAGTCAAGAGATGTTACTGACATTTACCACTTCTCTTTCTTAGCAATTTTAACATGATAGTTTGATAAGTACAGTGTATACCTACTGAAATTTGTAACTTTAATGTTCCTTGTATGTGCAGACTGAAGGTGAGGTTGTCTCGGTTGAAAGTAAAGAGGAGAAAAAGGAAGATGTAGACAAAACTATTAAAGTAGAGAAAAAAGATGATGATGACAAAAAAGATGACAAAAAAGACCCTAGTGTAACTAGTGACATTAAAAATGAGTCGGCAACAGGTATGTAGATTTAAACTTCATGGTAAACCATGTCTTGATATAACTGAAATATTCTGGACAGAGATGTAGGACACCATTACTCAACTCAACTCGTGGTAAACTGTTTACTGTTTCTGGTTTAGTGGAGTGACTGGTGCAGTGTCAAGCAACTATTGTGTAACTTTTAGATATTTATGAGTTTTATTTTCCCACCAAAAATAAAGAGGAGATGAAACATGTTGTACTTTCTTTTAACATCTTGTGTCATAGTGGGATTTGCCACTGTAACACATGATCAATACCTCTTTACGTTTGTGTGGAACATTGTGGAAAACATTCAGGTCACAAATTCCCGGAATATCATCGCTTTTACTGGAAAAAAGCCATCTTATGTGATTCAATATCTATTGGAAATAAGTGTTCCACACAAAAGTAAGAGGGTATTACCTGGTACAGTGGTGAACCCCATTCAATTTATGTACTGATGGTCTGATAAAACAGTTGTGGTTTATTACAGAGGTAATGTGGGAAACATTCAGTTAAAATAATTACATGTATATATTTGAGTACTTATAAGTTCATGTAATTCTTTAAATTGAAAATATCTTTTTTTTCAAATTTTCAGTGAAAAAAGAAGAGACTCCAATACCAAAATCAGAAATAAAACAAGAAACAAAGCCATCTGGTTCCAGTAAATCCGCTTCAAAAACTCAAACCTGTATTGTATGTAAAAAGGTAAGTTGTAACTTATATCTCACCTGAATGAAGTACCGAATAGATTGTATTATACCTCTGGTATGGGCATCAGCATCCATGTTTAGTCACCTCACTTCACCTATCCTCTTCGTGTCTGTGGGCACATAAGGCCCGCCATGGTTAGTATTTTAAGTTATTTATAGACCAATATAATTTTTCTGTCAGATGTATTGTCCTGTTCTTTTGCTTTCTCTGTTGCCAGTTTATTTTTCTTCTTCATCGTCTGTGATTTGATTGGAGATGTTCATCTTGTTAGTCAAGATGTAGTCTTCAGTAAGACACAAAGTGTCCTTTACCACAAGTTACTAAATGCCCTTAGCAGTTTAAGTAGTAATGTAAAGGCTAAAATAAATTAGACTTTACAGGTCTTAAATGTTTTGTAACACCTCTGTATAATAAACTTCTGGCAAGACAGAAACTCTCTTAAGAAAAATTAGTTGAATAACTTGTGAAGGCCAAGATCAATGGGGTACGCCGTTTTACCATGATACCCTTAACATTTATTAATTTATAATAATTTCCATTGGATATGAAATTGTATCACATTTCCAGTAAAAAATGATATTATTCTGGGAATTAGTGACGTAAACGTTTTCCAACATGTCCATCACAAACGTTCACAGGTGTTGACCAAGTGGTAGAGGGTCCACATTCTACTATAACTGGAATCACAGTTTGTGTCTCGTATTTATATTAAATTTGATTTTTAATGTTTTAATTTTCAGACCGGTAAATGTAAATACAACATTGTACGTAATGGTGACATAAAACACTTGTGTGATGATACCTGCTTTAAACAGTTCCGAAGTAATCCCACCATCTACCTACGACAGAACGAAGAGAATACTTCATCTACTAGTACTACAAATAAACCAGCGCCACCTACCAAAACACCTGCTACAGTGCCACCTGGTGCACAACCTCCACAAGAACGATACAAAACCTGTTCAGTTTGTCAGTTAATGGATATTAAAACATCAAAACCATTCCTTAGTTGGCAGGCCTTGGACTTCTGTGGGGAAGATTGTCTTGGTAAATTTCAGTCTAACCTCAACTCTGCTTGTTCATTCTGTGGAACTCAAGTTCAGCGTAATTCAAAAGGGAAACATTGTCTTAGAGTGGGAGATGAGGTCAAACAGTTTTGTTCAGATCAATGTCAACTCAAATTTAAGAAAAGACAAAAAATTTGTGAGTGTTGTCAGAAGGATTTGAAAAATTGTGAAGATGCTTTTGTTGCCCCAGTCGGAAATGATGGAACGTTTAAAGACTTTTGTAGTCAGAGCTGTTTACAGAAATATGAAGATAAAACAAATCGGGATGTTGAGATTGTCGGAGTTGATAGAGCTCAGAAATCACAGGTTTTACCCAAGGGAAATTTTCAGTGTGCTGTTTGTGGCAAATCTGCACCAGTTCAACATGAGATTAAACTAGACGGCAAAATGAATCGTCTTTGTAGTGATCCATGTTTTTCTGCGTTCCAGTACGCTAATAAGCTGACTATGAACACTTGTGATAACTGTGGTGTGTATTGTTATAATGACCATATGCAGCCACAGTATATACAGTTTGAAGGTCAACAAAAACGGTTCTGTAGCTTCATGTGTGTAAACACATTTAAAACCAACAATAAGAAGACCGTGGCTTGTGCTTGGTGTAATAGTAAAAAAAGTAACTTTGATATGATAGAAAGAGTAGATGCCAATAACAAGTACCAACTGTTCTGCTCGCTAAATTGTCTGTCACTTTACCGTGTTAACTTACAAGCGACATCCAATCAAGCTGTGACATGTGACCAGTGCCGTAAATTTGTACCAGCCCAGTATCATTTGACAATGAGTGATGCCTCTGTTAGGAACTTCTGTTCTTATAATTGTGTTATGACATTCCAGTCGCAGTTTACAGGTGGGACTAAGGTTATACCACCTAAAACGACAGGATCAGCAGCTCAACTACAAACCGCAGCAGCACGGCACAGAATAACAGAAATATAGCAACCAGGCAGTCGCCTAGAGGTTTGTTGTAAAAAATTTAATATAGTTTTTGTTTGCCTGTTTAGTATTTATGAATGTCATTATTGGTTACAGTTTTCTTGGGCTATTGGCAGTCACCCAGGAGTTCGTCAACAAAAATATTCAATTTTAAGGTACAGTTGTATTTCATATTTTTTACTTACCTGTTTGTCATGAGTGTTGGCATTTTGTTAATTTTCTTGGGGTTATTGGCCGGAATGTACATTACCTATGTGCATTTTGAGGGGGGGGGGTTGTTTTTAACAGTATCCCACCTATGAAATTATAACTTTAAATTATATTTTTCAGTGGCACAGAAGCAACAGCCCCAGCCCCAGACCCAGACCCAGTCTACAGTTCCAGTTATATCTAATGTTGTATCACTTGCTCCTAAAGGTAAGTCCGTCAGTTTGTCTATCTGTCAGTATGTATTATCTTTCTCTTTATTTTGGTTGTGACATGTGTACATGTATCTGTGTGTTTTAGTGCTTGTTTTTGTATATAGATATCACATCTCCTCTTTTGACTTCATTAAGGAAACTTTTTTTGAAATGAAAAATATATTGTAATAAAAACAACAGGTACAAAGCAATCATAATTACTGGTAAAATCTATCTACTGTTTGTTTACTCTATTCCAATACAACACAAATATCTTATAGATTTTTAATGGGACCGATACAAATTGGCAATTCATTTACTTACATGGGCAGAGTCGTTGCTAAAAATCTGGATTTTTACTCTAATCCATGCATTATAAGTCCATTAATACACCAAAATGTGTTTTGGATGGGTGTAAACAAATTGGTAAAAAATTTGTCAAAATAGCAGTGTATTTCATGTGGCGTATTTTGTTGTGTAAAATTATATATAAAGAAATGATGTAGCCAAAACAGAAACAGGTATTTTTGTAACGACTCGGCCTGTTAAAGTAATTGGATTATTGATTTGTATCTGTCTTATTGAATATCTATAAAATATTTGCGTTCTTGCTTTCTCTGAAATAGGGTAAACAAATAGTAGATATTGCTTATATCACATAGATTGTCACATAACAAGTCTGTGTGATTAGGTAGTATTTAGGTTTGATGACAGACAAGTGTATTATTGAACTTAATTTAAGATTGCTATTTTGATAATACAGCTAAGGGTCCACCAGATCTTCCTAGGTTACCACCAGTTCTTCCTAGGTTACCACTGGCAGTACCACCCCAGTATTCACCCTTTACTCCACAGAAAGGTATACTGACTTTGTTTCATGTTCAAGGATCTGTAAGTCTTGTTGTATGACTGGCCTGATTTGTTTGGTTTTTTTTGGCCTGATTTGTTTTGTAAAAATTCTTGGTAAAATATTGGCTTGTTCCTAATTTGTTTTCACAAAATAAGACATTGAAGATCTGTCCTGAAATTTGTGCCTTTATGTAAACAATCCAGTCATATCGATTACAAAATTGAGTTTATCTGTAGACCATGTGATTTTTTGGTTTATTCATGGGTAATTTGGGGAAAACATTTTCCATATTTGTAGATAGAAAAGCTTAACAAAATCATCGGGGTGATGTAGATGTATATTGAATAACCTCCTAAATTCTATCTGAGCAGCTTCAGTGTAACCTAAAATTACACTATATTTATGAGTAACATGTCATTGTGAAATATTTTCAGCAATTTGTAATTAGAAAAGCCAAATAGAAAAATCATTATAAGATATCAAATGGTGCACCCATGAAATCCACACAAGACTTACTGATTTATTTCGTTTCACCCTGACACTTTCATTATAGGGTATATATAATGTCCAAACAGACAAGCTGATTCTGGAGTTTTAATACTGTTTTATACATGTAATTTGAAAGACATTGTATATGCCCTATTGAGGTTAGGTTCTGAAAAGTGTTAAGATTTTATTTTTGTTGTTATTTTGTTTGAGAAGTTTCTTTTTGAGTTTCATTTTTAATTTTACTTGAACATGTTGAATTTATGTTCTTGTTTGCATGCTTGTTTGTACACATTTGTTTTTTGACACAAATCATCTCATAACCATATTTAGACACACATTATGTGACATATTAAGTATTTCACCTTATGTGTGATACATGTGCAAGGTCAAGTTAAAAAACAATGAATTTTTCAGAATTGTAACATCGATTTTTCTTACTATGAAACACACACACCTTCTGTTTCAGTACTGGAAAATATAACACAAACCACACAACAAGATTTCAATATATGTACCTTTAAAAAAAATATTGACAAATGACAATAGACTTTTAAGGTGCTAGTACAAATTGTCCCAGGTCAGATATTAACATTGCAAACCACTTGGTTCACAATGAGAAAAATTCCTTATTATTCATTTACAATCTTTAATGTTCAAAATAACCTGTATGTGGAAGGTCATGGGTTCGAACCCTGGCCGAGTCTGACCAAGACTTGAAAATAGGTAGTGACTTTTCTTTCACCAAGCACTCAACATTTAAAATTAAAGTCACAGCATCCTTCGTAAGAGACCTTAAAAACCTATGCCTTCTGTCACAGCAGGTGTGGAACATTTAAGAACCCTCCCTTGCCCTGGCACATTGCCCTGAGCACACTGCAATGGTAAAAATTTCTGCCACTTTAATACCTTGATATAAGTGAAATATTCTTGACTGGAACGTAAAACTCTATTCCATCAATCAATCAAAATAATCTATTAACATGGTAGGATATAATCACTTAATTACTGCTGGTTTTTAGTACTAAGTAAATATAGCTGTTTTGAGACATGAATGTGCTATAATACCTTCATATCTAATTGTTGGAATAAAGAGTTCAATTTACATATTACAGGTGCCCAACAACCCAATGATAGACTTGCCCAACCTGCTCCTTCTGCTCTACCACAGCAGATGGCTAGGGTAAGTATATATAATGTGTATTTATGTATGGGAGGAAGTAATACAATGTATAAGTTGTTGTAATCCTAGCAGGTTTGACTGTGGTTAAGAAGAAAATTTTGGTGGAATTTGTAAAAAAAATAATCATTTGGGGCCTAGTAAAACAATTGTTGACATTAAAGTTAGTGGTATTTACCAAAGAAATCGTGAATTTTAATCTTCCATCAACATTTGTAATTTTACAGTATGTGTACTACATGACACAAATCCTTAAATACCTTATCTTTCTCTGATAAATTATAGTAGAACTTTACTAACTGGAAATATCCTATTCTTAAAATAAATTGATAACTCAGACGCCATGATTTACTAGTAGTTCCAAGATTGTTTTGTAATTCCTTCTAAAATTTGAAAATCAGCATCACAGAAACTCAAATCAAAATAAAAAACCCATAATTTTTAATTCCAGCTATGAAGTTTAACTATAAAATCTTTTTGTTGCAGACCACAGTACAGGCTCCAGCACAACCAGCCCAGAAAACCATCCAAACACAGGTTGTGATACAGCCCCCACCTCCTAAACAGCTGAAAAATAAATCACTTCTGTGTAAACCATTTGTACAGACTAAAGCTACATCTTGTAGACCTCATACACAAACCAAGCAAACACAAACTGGTAAGTTATTAAAAGATATTCATATAATGATGAGACCACTGTGGTAGCTCAGTTGGTAGAGTGCTTGGTCCGTAAGTGGGAGGTCATGTGTTCGAGCACCGACCGGGTCTGACCCAAGACTTTAAAGTGGGTAGTGGCTGTTCTTTCGCCAAGCATTCTGCATTGAAAAACGAAATGAAAGCCACGTTCTTTTGGATGGGAACTTAAAATAAACGAGGTCCCGTGTCATGGTAGGCTTGGCACGATAAAAAACCCTGCTGTATAATGCCATCAGCGCAACGCACAGGCAAAATTTCTGCACCTTGGCCTATAACTGGCGACGTCTCGATATAAGTGAAATATTCTTGACTGGGACATTAAACACCATTACTCAACTTTCATATAATGATGATATACCATTAATAAGCCATCCATGGTTTCACTACTGTATAAGAAGAAACATTAGCTAGGAAGAAATATTCATGATTTTCACGGTGACACTTGTAACGCGAATTTATCTTCTCGGCAAACATTATTTATTTTCCTTGGTTCACTTTCCCTACAGTCGGAACCGTGAATATTTCTTACCGTGAATGGTTAAGAAGATCACAACCGCGTAAGTTTTCTACTGCTTATATTTCTCCTTATACAGTATGTAAAAGTATGTATTTAGACAGTAGGTGGCTTAATCTTTATCTTTAGAGAAAGATATGAATCAGCAAGATTAACCAGAGATAGCTCCCCAATTTCATTGGGCCAAACCAGAAATTTGCGACCGCATTGGTAGCCATTTCTGTGCAAAAGTCAAATATCCTGACTGGCAGGTATGACTAGAACTTGATCAAAACAAAATGTCCTATTTTCAACATGATGTTGTGGATAAAGTTTTATATGGGTTGTGTTTGATCAAGAAGTACATTTAGTTCATTAGGTCAGATCAAGGAAAAACTGTAAACACGATGTCAAATTCAACCTAGATGCAAATCAGATCCTGCAAGTGTGACTTTACACAATAATTTACTCACTCATTTTGAGGATATTCACAGTATATAAATAGTCAATCTAACCAACAGATGAATATGTCAGAAATGATACTGTAAACATATTTATTTCCGTGTGTATTTATTTTTGTGGTATAGGAAATTAACATATCTGCGTAGTTAATTTTTCACGTTTTTGAAATATGCAGTATAACACAATAAGCATAATATAATTTTCACTTGGTATTAATTTTCGTACAAAACAAATGGCTGTATACCGGTAATAGGCGAAAATTAGTACACCGCAAAAATAAATATGTTTACATTAGCTAAATTGATTACTGTATATATGTACCAGAAGTCCGGAAACGGTCATATTTGCCGGACATGTCCGACAAAAAATTATTTTGACCGACGTGAATCGCCAGTCGGACATTTTTGTTTTCGGACATTTTCAATTTTACAATAGAAATATTAACGGACAAATCAGTTTTCGGTCCGACAAAAGTAAACTACCGCTAGTCTGTCTGTCTACCTGACTTCACTAAGTGTATTGTCCTTACCTGTTACCACACGTTTACCTGTCAACAACAGTAAGATCTAATAATCAGGTGATTGTTTATTAATCAGTAAATACCTGTGGACTTAAGTAGTCGCTTGCCCCGTGTCTTTTTCTTTTGTTTCCCAGTCCGAATCATTATAACTTTCTTTAAACGCGTGTTTGTTTTAAAATAAGTGCATGATTGTAACTATGTTGATTACGGAAGCCATAACGAGTGTCGGTCAAGGGTGACGGTTTGTCATCAAAGAGGTTCCACGCGGGGTGTTGAAAATTACCTACTACGCGCTTTGTGACTGTTTCTTTATTAATAAATAAAGAAACGCGATTTAATTTTATTTTAATAAAAGTTTCGGCATTAATATCTTTCATTCACATAAATATATTGGAACCTTGTCAAGCAGTTCCCGTTATATCGTGATTCGTGATACCTGAATTCCTATTTAGAACCTCTCGCGATAATGTTCTAATTACAATTCGTGTATCTTCGGAATACGAAAATTCCCGATTGTTAGTAAACAATATGGCGGACGTGCAATATCAAGCATCGTGGACAGTTACGAATACTGATAATAACAGCATATCGCGGAAGCTTAGAAAAGCAGTAAACGTCTTAGTCTTGTAACAACGCACATGGATTAAAATTTGCAATCGTGGTAGCTTAAAAAAATAGGTTGGTTTGTTTGTCAAAATCAAATAATCCACAACAAGCACTGCACGCATAGACAGCCCTGTGCTGACTTTTTTTTTTTTTTTTTTTTTTTTTTTTTTTTTTTTTTTTTTTTTTTTGCTTGTACAAAATGTCCGACAGGCCGGACCAAAATTTCCGAAGCCCTGATATGTACATGTACATTTACCTTTCTAGATGGAGAAGCTGAGAAGAAACCTGTATTGATTCCTGTCCCTGTACCTATATATATACCAGTACCTATGGGAATGTATACACAGCCCACTCCAGTACCACTACCTATACCCATCCCAATACCAGTGCCATGTTTTATACCAACCACAAAGAAAAATGCTGATAGTATCTTAAAACAAATCAAGGTAAATTTATATCAAATATTTTCTTCATTTCAATCCAATAACTTTTTCATAGATTGTTTTCACATTTAGTCCAAATTGTAAAGTAAATTTCAGTAGTTCTATAGACTAATACATGAAATGTCTCTTTTAACTTGTGTATAAAGTAAAGAAATAATGATGCTATATCCTAATGAGGAAATTCAGTCCTGAAAAATGAAGGTTGTCAAAACAAAAAGAAAAAATTACTATGGATTAGATATCAGACAATAAAGTAAACTGTTTTGCTGACAAAACTTGTTTTGTTTGCAATCTTGTTAAATAACAACACACCTGTGCTGTAAACAGGGGTTTAATTACTTATAGTAATGACATTTTAATTTTTGCATATGTACCAGTTAGCAGAAAGTTGCAGGTATACTATATATGCATTGAAAATTATTTTGGCAATCTTTGCACCTGTACAATAACCATAATATCTTTCTGCCTATTGTATTTTCTCTGTCTTCTTGCTTATTAAAAAAATGATCTAAAACTATTTATCAGGAAATAAGGGAGAAAATTCCATCTGATCCTCTAGAAGCTGAACTACTTATGATGGCTGAAGCTGTAGCAGGAGGTGACAATGACTCTGACTCAGACACAGATAATGATGCAGAAGAACCAGTAAAAGGTGCGTATCTAAGAGTGAATTTTAAAAACTTAAATAATTGACTTGTATAAAATTTGATTGGTTTGATTTTTAATATTGATTGATATCCCAAGTCAAGAAAATTTTAGAATGTCTAGCCTTCACAGCTTCAGAAAGTTAAAATTTTGCTAATTGCTGATAAAAGTTGCTTATTAATGTTCCTTTATATACTGTAGATAAATATTTTGTGTTTTTATACTTCAACATTTAATGTCTGAAGCTGTCTTTTTGATGGAAGTATGTGGGTTCAAACCCAAGACTTGAAAGTGGGTAGTAACTGTTCTTTTGCCAAGCACTCTGTTTTACGTAATATCAGTCATGGTTCTTTGGGATAGGAACTTAAATAAATGAGGTCCCATGTCACGGTGGGCTTGGCATGATAAAGAACCCTGCTGTATAATGCCATCTCTGCAAAGCACAGGCAAAAGTTCTGCATCTTTAAATATAGCTGGAGACATCTCAGTATAAGTGAAATATTCTTGACTGGGACGTTAAACACCATTACTCAATTCAACTCTTTGATGGTAGAACAGATACTTATGATACATGTAGTCAGAATTACTGATCAGGGATTAAATCAAAGAGTTCCTATATAAGTAACTAAGATTCTAGCTACTTACACTTGTATTTGAGTCTGTCTCTGCATGAAATCATTAATATTTTTGACTTGCTGTGATATAGACCTGAAGTCTTTAAGTCAGTAAACGTATATTATAATATTTTTATATTATTGCTAAATGAGTATGTATTGACATTTTAGAAGAAGTCTCAGCCAAATCTTCGCTGACAGCACCAGTAAAATCTGGAGGTCATGATCACCCTGGTACAGAGAATAATGAGTTTGGTGAGGATATGTTACAGATGGCTCTCAGAATGGCCTCCGAGATGAACACGGAACCTGCCATGGATCTGGAGTCCTCCATTGAACCAGTTCCTGTTAACACAGGTAACTGAATCTCCTCTACTTAATCTCTTCTTATTTGTCATTTCATATTGTGCACACAGTGCAAATAGATTGTGCTGGAATAAAATATGGAAATTTTTTATCTTTAAATCATTTTTTCACACCCTCTTGCAATAAGTTTTAAAAATAATATTCATATACAGTAAAACTTTAATTAATTGTCATCATTTGTTCAGTCAAATTTCGGCATTACAAAGGCATTTGGTGGGGTGGGGTGGGGGGGGGGGGGGTGGGGGTTAAACCTAAAAGAAATTGATTTTTGACTTAGAAATAGGTGGCGATAAGCACAAACACACTGGACCATGTTCGAATCAGAATCCCAAAAGTAAAGTAAAACTTTGAAAACTGACAAATTAAGTAAACACATGAACGTCAGCCAGAGAAGTGAGGCTTGATGCTCACAAAAAATATATATTTTATTTTGAAATTTCATGCTTATTATTTTTAGAACCACCACCACCACCTCCACAGATTACAGAACATGAAGAAGAAGAGGATGAATATGTACCACCTAGAGAAACAAGGTCAAAAGGTCGAGGAACCAAAAGGTCATCATCAGGGCGATCTAAGCGGGGTGCAAAGAAACAAAAAGTTGAAAAGCAGCATATAGAACAGGTTGAAGAGATTGACGAGTCATCAAACACTGCTGTAGAACAAGAGCCACCACCAGATGCAAACATGTATCTCAAATATACATATGGAGTAAATGCCTGGAAACATTGGGTGGTGCATAAAAATGCTCAGCTGGAAAAAGTTACCAAACAGGGATCTGGAAAGCTGAAGTTGTTTAAAACTGACATGCTACAGTGTTCTGCAGATGAATTGAATTACTCTTTGTGTTTATTTGTGAAAGAAGTAAGGAAGCCAAATGGTGACGAGTACGCCCCTGACAGCATATACTATCTTTGTTTAGGTAAATACTTTTACTTTATATTTAACACAACTGTCAATTGTTTATTGGGTCTTATTTTCTCATCTATGGAGGAATCAAACTTATAACAAACACAGGACAATGTGCCTCACTAAATTTAGGTTAATAAGGTTAGAATCATTAGGTCAAATATTTCATTTTGCATCTGCTCCATAACATCCACATCTATGGATGGATTTTGATCAAACATGGTACAAAGGGTTTTGTAATATTTCTTTTTCTTAAAATTTGAAATGAGTTCCTAAGCAGAGACTTCCATTTCTATCTAGAAACTATTCAATTGCTAGAATTGCTTAGGGTGATGTTTTCTTGTAATAATAATGTTATTCTTAGTATTTATGACTTAGCCTCTTCCATATTGTTTCAGAAAAATACTATTGATTACATAGTATGCTAGCAAATCTGTTAACAACCGAGGTAGATGAAAAATTGTTAAAATTGTTGTGTCACTTTTGTGTTTTAGGTATCCAGCAGTACTTGTTTGAAAGTGGAAGAATTGACAACATATTTACAGATTTATATTACGAAAAATTTACTGAATGTTTGAACGAAGTTTTAATAAGATATGAACCAAAAATTAATATGTCAGGTAGGTAAAGTTGTATATATGTAACCATTCTAAACTGAACACCTGTAACCTGTCTTAAACTCTTACATCTGTAGATAAAAGTCATTGATTTTACAGGATTTGAAATTTTCCTGTAGGTCAGTCCGTAGATCCAGACCTAACTTTTCAGTAGGACTTATCGAATACAATGTACTGTTAATTCTCTTGAATGTTTCTTACACAAAACATTAAAAATTTTAATGGGTCTGTAAAGGAACAGTCTCGCCCAATATTTGATGTATTATCCATGTATTTGGTGTAAGTGTGTTTGTTATATTCATGTTTTACTGTACATTTGTAAGTAATTTTAGCACAGAATAAAGAAATCTTTTCTTTTCAGGATAATATTTTATACATATATGAACATACATGTAACCATATTGATTTACCTATACTTACTTTTACCCCACACAGGTCAGTTAGTGTGTCGTATTGAAGAAGAACATCTCTGGGAATGTAAACAGCTTGGTGCTCACTCACCACATGTCTTGTTAAATACACTGGTGTACTTTAACACTAAGTATTTCATGTTAAAGTCGGCTGAAGACCACATGAAATTGTCGTTTACTCACATTATGAAGCATTGGAAGAAAACACCTATAGGAAAGACTAATACTACAGGTAGAAGTGTGTATCTACGGTACTACTGTCCTACACCTACAAAGACTGTCGGTAAGTTGTATACCTATAGGGAAGACTAATACTACAGGTAGAAGTGTGTATCTACGGTACTACTGTCCTACACCTACAAAGACTGTCGGTAAGTTGTATACCTATAGGGAAGACTAATACTACAGGTAGAAGTGTGTATCTACGGTACTACTGTCCTACACCTACAAAGACTGTCGGTAAGTTGTATACCTATAGGGAAGACTAATACTACAGGTAGAAGTGTGTATCTACGGTACTACTGTCCCACACCTACAAAGACTGTCGGTAAGTTGTATACATATAGGGAAGACTAATACTACAGGTAGAAGTGTGTATCTACGGTACTACTGTCCTACACCTACAAAGACTGTCGGTAAGTTGTATACATATAGGGAAGACTAATACTACAGGTAGAAGTGTGTATCTACGGTACTACTGTCCTACACCTACAAAGACTGTCGGTAAGTTGTATACATATAGGGAAGACTAATACTACAGGTAGAAGTGTGTATCTACGGTACTACTGTCCTACACCTACAAAGACTGTCGGTAAGTTGTATACATATAGGGAAGACTAATACTACAGGTAGAAGTGTGTATCTACGGTACTACTGTCCTACACCTACAAAGACTGTCGGTAAGTTGTATACATATAGGGAAGACTAATACTACAGGTAGAAGTGTGTATCTACGGTACTACTGTCCCACACCTACAAAGACTGTCGGTAAGTTGTATACATATAGGGAAGACTAATACTACAGGTAGAAGTGTGTATCTACGGTACTACTGTCCTACACCTACAAAGACTGTCGGTAAGTTGTATACATATAGGGAAGACTAATACTACAGGTAGAAGTGTGTATCTACGGTACTACTGTCCTACACCTACAAAGACTGTCGGTAAGTTGTATACATATAGGGAAGACTAATACTACAGGTAGAAGTGTGTATCTACGGTACTACTGTCCCACACCTACAAAGACTGTCGGTAAGTTGTATACCTATAGGGAAGACTAATACTACAGGTAGAAGTGTGTATCTACGGTACTACTGTCCTACACCTACAAAGACTGTCGGTAAGTTGTATACCTATAGGGAAGACTAATACTACAGGTAGAAGTGTGTATCTACGGTACTACTGTCCCACACCTACAAAGACTGTCGGTAAGTTGTATACATATAGGGAAGACTAATACTACAGGTAGAAGTGTGTATCTACGGTACTACTGTCCTACACCTACAAAGACTGTCGGTAAGTTGTATACCTATAGGGAAGACTAATACTACAGGTAGAAGTGTGTATCTACGGTACTACTGTCCTACACCTACAAAGACTGTCGGTAAGTTGTATACCTATAGGGAAGACTAATACTACAGGTAGAAGTGTGTATCTACGGTACTACTGTCCTACACCTACAAAGACTGTCGGTAAGTTGTATACCTATAGGAAAGACTAACACTACAGGTAGAAGTGTGTATCTACGGTACTACTGTCCTACACCTACAAAGACTGTCGGTAAGTTGTATACCTATAGCTGCAATAAAACTATGTTTCTATTAATGGGGTTACCCGCTGTACAACATGATCAAAACCCCTTAAGTTTTCTGCTAGATGTTTTGGAATATGTTTATGGAATAAATTCTCAGAATAAAGTTGTTTTTGAGGAAAACATGAATATAATTTCATGTCCATGAAAATAATTGTTCCACACAAACGTTGGAGGGCATCACATGTTAGGGTGGTGGACCCCATTGTTTAAAATCAAGTTACATGTAGTTGATGGATTGGTGTAATGGTGATTACACTTTAGTTCATATTATTTTACTCCTATCAGTTCTGAGATGGTAGAGGTAATTGGAGTACCTAGAAAACACTTCTCATCTTCAGCATTTGAACTGAAAAACTTGGGAAGTGAGAGGTGTTGTGATTCATAAGCCACTTGCACACTGAATTAGTTGATGGACTTGGAAAGTATTTTGTCCTCTTTTTTACACATATATAGAGCACATGTCATTGTGTATTTCAAATGATTCCTTAAAATGCTTGTAACATATGAGTGAAATGTAGCAATACATCCAAGTCAGGAGTATTTCACTTTCATCTGACATAAGAAATCTTTGGCTGTATCTCTGGTAATTGCAGCAAATCCAGTTGTTAAGACTTCATTTTGTGTTTTAAAATAAGCAGAAAATTTGCATGACTTGACTTTATTAAATAAATGAAAGATTGTTAACAAAGAACAGGGTTCAAAATTATGTTTTGTAATGGAAGGTCCAGGACCTTTTGCCTTTATTTTTGGCAGGTCCCACATAAAGTTTCGAAAGTCCAATATCAACATTGAAAGATCCATGGGCAATTATGTAATTATATTGAAAAAGTAGAATTATTCTGGTAAAAATGGCAGGTTCAGCGGACTTTTACAATTAAATATTAATGGTCCCAAGGTAAAATCAATAGGTCCCGGACCTCGGACCCAGGGAATTTTGAACCCCTGAAAGAAGCTTAATTAAATAAATGAAAGATTGTTAACAAAGAAGCTTAACATTTTGACTTCATTCCATCTCTCCTGGTGGAGAATTGGGCCAAGTGTTAACTTTTTACATTCATTTTATTTTTAACTAGCTGATGTAGGTCAGAAGAAGAAGAAAGAAGAGTTACCTGTGTATGAACAAGCAGAAAACCTGGAGAATCCACTCAGGTGTCCAGTCAAGTTGTATGAATTTTATTTGTCTAAATGGTTAGTAAGTCCCTAAAACTCAAATTTTAAGATAATATCGGACAGGTGGTAATTAGTGGGGCATATATTGTCATTTTTTTAAGTTGAACAACAACAAAATTTTATTTGCAAGTGTGTCTGTATGTACCTGTCTGTATGCATTTCTATGAACTAAAACATGTTTCTGTCTATATGTATACATGTAATTCTGTTAGACATAAAGTATTTAATCTGCCTGTAAAGTTTACAGTTTATCAGATGCAGTGGCTGACATGTTATATTTTGAAAAATCAAAAAGACCAGATTTTTGTGTTATATTCTGTCTTTTACTATCCTCATGGTTGTTTTAAGGCATTATTTGACATAAACAATGAATATTATAGTAGAAAGGTTCTTGGTCATTTGAGAGAAACCTTAAAGCCAAGGTCCCATGTCAAAGCAGGTGTGGCACAATAAAGAGCCATCCCTGCACATTGCCCACAGGGCTCTGCAAAGATTAAAATTTCTGTCACTTCATCTATAGGTTGTGATGTCTTGATATAAGTGAAACATTCTTGTCTAGGACAAAAAACTTAATTCAATCAATTCATAGCTAGTTCTGAGTGCTATGGAATAGCATATTATATAAACTGAACTGGTACAATCTTCATTCTTTGTTACCAAAGATACTCTTCTTTTTACAGTCCAGAGAGCATAAAGAACCGCAATGATGCATTTTACTTGGTACCTGAACGATCCTGTGTTCCTGACAGTCCAGTATGGTACTCTACACAAAATCTACAAGTTGAAGCCATGAACAAGATGTTACATAGATTACGATTGGTGCGTGAAATACAGGAAGCACAAATACATACACAACCTGTTTATGCATCCTAAATTGTGATTGGTCATGAAAAGAGAGATTTACGTAACAAATATAATGAATTTTAAAAAGTTTTAACTACTTGTAAATATATAATCCAATTCAAGAGTTTTAAAATGTAAAAATACGACCATTGCTGCATGCCTGATGGGAGTTATTGTTATTTTAAAAACATAAAGCAATATTTGTATGGACTCTTGTATATTGTAGATTGGTAACATTAAACATATAATGTGGTAGTAAACTAAAGCTTTGAAGAACAAACAGAAAAGAGGGACCTTTATAAAGATGCTATCAGATATTATCACCATGGAGATGGGGAATTGATGCTTTTCAAGTATATATTTGCATGATAAATTAGCACTAATTAATTAGTTGTGAGAATATTACTGTGGCCAGGATAAAGAAAAGTTTACCAATGTGTACTAGAATTAAGCTATTGCATGTTGGTGGTGGCAAAGTGCTTTTTGAAAGTCTTTTATATTTGACATTGCCAAAACCAAAATCAATGGTATACCTTTATGGTATACCTCTATTTCTTCATAAAATCAACACAGAAACCCCTGATTTACTTCTGAAAATGTGCTCCCTTAAATTTTAAGGCAATCAGCCATTTAAGAATGACTGCTGTTGACCTTGGGTATTTGTGCAAAAAGTGTGTTGAATGATATGTGTGCCATAGCCAAAGTGTACATTCATGCTGTTGAGCAGACCTCGGATGTATCTCACAATGTGACAAGAGTGCCAAATATAAACCATGACATACATCTATTCTCCTGTCCAAACATTACAGTAAATTTTTATTTACTTTTAAAATCTTCTGGTTGACGATCTTTTATGATTGTCTGTTTTATGTACATGTAGCCCTGATAGTAAAATAAAATAAAAGATACATCTATATCTAACTTACAGAAATGAAGCTTCAAATGAGACAGAGATAGGTAGGTGATTAAGTAGCTAGCAAAGTTAATGAATTTTATATTGTTATTTTGATCATGGTAATGATTAATCATTTCCAGCTTTAGTAGATCCAAACTGCTTCCAGTGGCGGATGCTTTAGGTTGTTAATTTACAGTTGTAAACAAAGAGACATTTGTTACATTTTCAGTTTTAAGGTCACTTAATATTTATTACATATTTTGGGGTCTGATATTTAAGTTTATTTGAAGACTAATGTGGCAGATCTAGGAACAAACACCTTTTTATCTTTATTTATTTGGAGTTTAAGAACAAGAAGTTAGCATTTCAAAATATATTTTCTTTAAATCCTTAAAAATGTAAAATGTAAGCCAGTGGTTCAAACTACATCTTTTAAACCAAACTATCTAATAACATGATGGTTAACCATTTCCTGTATTTGGACAATTTCCCACTGAATGAACTTGTCCATTTCTAATGTTATATGACCTAGGTTGATGGATAAAAAGTCACACAGCAGGGTTGAAGCTTAACTATTTTCAGCCGGGGACCCATCCCACTTAAGAAAAGAAGTTTTGATACTAATAAATACGTAAAATGTTAGGATTTAGGAACCCAGACTTCATTTTTAGGAGCCATGGGCTACTGGGTCCCTGCTAATCTTAATCCCTGTACGGAAAGGTACAATATTTTTTGCCAATCGACCATAGCGTTGTTGTCATGTATTTCACTGTTTTAGATCTGTATTCATATTTTGTTATTTACATCTATTTTGTTGTTGGTATTATTATTATTTGTTATTCATAAACACAATCATTGTTTTTTTTTTCATTCATGAATCATGACCATCTATTTACTAATAAAACAATTTTATACAAATCTCTGTGGTTTTATTATTTTTAAAGCTAAAACATTACTGTAGCTCAGTAGAGTTCTCGCTCTGTATGTGTATGTCAGGGCTAGAATGCTGGGTGGGTCTGACCAAGACTTGATAACAGGTAGTGAATGTTATTTTGCCAAGCAATTTGAAATGAAAGTCTGGGACTTAAAAAGACCTTAAAAAAAACAATGCCCAATTTCATAGTTGTTGCATCCTAAAGAACTCTCCCTGCACAGTAGCTTCAATATACTGCAAAGGTAAAGATTTCTGTCACTTCATCTATAGTTGGTGATGTTTAGTTATAAGTGAAATATTCTTGACTGGATGTTAAACCCCATTTCATCAACCAATCATAAAGATTGGGTCTGTGCAGTTATTGGTGTTACCCATTACAAACATCAGCAATTAAAACTTGCAAGGGATACTGTATGTCAAGTGAGCACATGAGTGAGTACATGTGATATGTACTTGTTTTGTGCTTGCTTAACTTACAGATAAACTGTAAGTGTTGAGACACCATATCAACAATTTACAGTGATATCATGACTTGAAAGTTAGTAGCAACTGTTTTTTTCCAAGCAATCAGCAGTTGAGGCCTTTAAAAACACTCAGTCAAGATGGATGGGACACAATATGTGAGAAATGTATACGAGAAACATAATGCCACCACAAAGCAACATAATGATGAAATAATGTATTCTCTTACAATAAGTCCAGAGATGGGAGTGTAATATGAAAGTATAATTGAGGTTTCATTGAAATCTTGTTGGTAGTGTCTGCAGATTCTTAGTTGTTCATGAAAATGTTTCTGAATTTGATTTGTACTTGTTTGTACTAATGCTGACTTACAAGTGCTAGGTCTTTGTACTGAACCATACTATGAATGCTGTATACGGACAGATGCATCATAAACCACTTTGGTAGCTCAGTTGGTAAAGTGTTCGCTCCTTAATTGGAGGGTCGTGGGTTCAAACCCCGACCAGGTTCATCCCAGGAGTTGAAGTCACGGATCTTTCGGATGGGAACTTAAAATAAACGAGGTCCTGTGTCACAGTGGGCTTGGAACGATAAAGAACCCTGATGTATAATGCAATCAGTGCAAGGTACCAGCAAAATTTCTGCACCTTCGCTTATAGCTGGCGATGTCTTGATATAAGTGAAATATTCTTGACTGGGACGTTAAAATCCATTACCAAATTCAACTCTCTGTCATCATAACAGTAGACTCATAACAAGGTTTATTGATAAGTAACAGCAAATTGTCGGACAGTAGTGATATGAATTTCTCACTTATCTTGAGGATTAAGACACAAGTTCATGTGGTGCAGGAGATTAGTGATTGTGATATGCTGGGTACTGTGGTCACTGTTATAATGGTCATTAAAGTGCTAGTACAATTCCCCACAATATCATGGATAAACACCACAAACCATTTTACAAAATGTATTTTTCTAGTCACATGGTTACAAGGAGAGATCATTGGAGATAAGCAAGGTAATCCCAGAATGCGCCAGTAGCAAGTTTAGGCCTTAATGTTGGTTGGATATATCCACTACTTGTTGACTACGAAATATTTTGAGTTTTATTACTAAAATTGGATTTTTATATTAGTGAATTTTGATAGGTCATCAAACTAGTAACTTTATGTGTAAGGCAATCTGAAATACACGTCGTACATGTATTTAATTCAGGAATGTATTATTGAGCAAACCAGAAGAGGTCTATGATAAAAAATACTTTCTCACTTGCAATTGATGAAGGTTTGAAATTGTAGTAGAGAGAAAGAAACCTTGGTTTAAATTAAAACTCCTAACACTTTAATTACTCACTTTAATTACTCAGCCATGTTAGCCCTCTTATAACAACTACAGTAATCTATCCCACATGTTGTCTACTAAGGTCAATCAGTCTTTTACATGTGATTAAAAAAACCAATAAAACGCAGACAAAATTGAAAATATCACAATTTAATGGAAAAAATCCTTAGATCAAATAAATCTAACAAAACATCTACTATTAGAAATGACATTAATTAAACATTTATAATTTGAGCTGCTATATTAAAACAATTCAACAATGATTATATATCAGAAACATGTGAAGCACTCGTCAAATAGACATACCATAAGGTACTCATCAAACTGACATACTATAAGGTACTTAAAACATAAGTCTGAGACTCAAATGGCCGGGTTGATGGAATGCTTTAGTGTCGGAATAAGTTCTTAAATAAAATGTAAATACCACAAAGTGAGGCACACAAAGTTCAATACTTACAACTAATTCTGTGAAGATTCAAGATTCTTTGGTGAAAACTATTAGGAGTTTTGATTTCACAGAATAAGACCTCTGTTTAAAAACTTGTTCAAAATACAACTATCTGAGAAAATGGGGGGGATCCTGAAATGATTCCATTTCAATGAATTCGGTGCAATCTTCAATATATGTTTAGAAACATTCTGTGAAGCTTGAATCTTCTCCATTGAAAACTGCAATAGAGGTTGATTTCACAAAATGGGATCTCTGTTGAAAAAATTACTGAAACCACCTGGTCTGGAAAAATTAGAAAAGATTCAAGGTCATTGGTTGAAAAGTAGACACTGATTTCACAAAATAGGATCTCTGTTGTAAAGATTACTAAAATCCACTTAAATTCCCAAGCGTGGAAAAATGGCAGAAAAATAATTTCATAAAGTGAGGTACGTCACTCTGATATGCAATGTTTACAGAAACATACCGTGAAGTCTCAAGATTCTTGGCTAAAACTACATGAACTAGGAGGGGTTGATTTAAAAATAAATGAATCCCGCTTCCCAAGATTTATTGTATTGTATCCCAGATTTGCATTTCATGCAACCCGGCCAAAAATTAATCATATATCAAAAATAAATTACAGCACTCAATATACAATATTTCTGTGATAAATATTACTATAAATTTTCAGCAGAATTGACAAAAAATTGTATCTATGGATGGATGGATGGAAAGACAGACACGAGATAAAAGGATGGACAAACAGATTGTTACATATCCCAATACTTTAGCTTTGGTGGTTATGTTGCCATAGATCCATTCTGAGTCACACAAAAAGGCAGACAACATGTACTTAATTATACTCTATTGTTATATCTTTCTAAACAACATGTATTGTATAGGCCAACAAAATTGACCTGTCTGCTTGACCTTTCATTAGGAATATTCATGTATGTAGAAGGATCCACCAAATATATGGACAGTGTTACTGTAGGAACCACTCTGTTTATGACAGTGAAACACTCTTTATATCCATAGAAAATCAAATAAAATTGAATAAAGATTGATATTTTTCACTTACTTGTACCTAGTCGTAACAGAAAATCTGTATGGGCATTCATGATTGTTATAAAGTATGTTTGTAGAAAGGAAAATGTTAGCGTTATGGAGATTTTACATGGTGAAAATGGTGAAGTTTACACCAGAAGTGATGTCCTTGGTGACGTTTTGCGTCATTTGCACAGCAGAATCCGCCATTTGCTTGCTTTTTCAACGTTTTAAATCCCCATAGCTTTAACGTTTTACCCTGTACAGATATATTCTAGGCTAATGGCGGATGCACATACAGATTTCCTGTTACAGAGTGGTTTCTACAGTAGGATTCGTAGTTTCCCATGATGAAGACAAAATAAATATCTCTGTGTTTCCTATACATAAATGTACTCGGCCATAATAAATGTTTTAATTAAAGGTCAAGTGGACGGGTCAATGCTGTTTTGCCAATACTCAATTCTTATACAGTATAATATGTATGACTAAGATGTCTAGTGCAATTCAACATAAAAATGCAGTTTCAATTAAAAATGTAATAAGTCTTTAATATAATGTAAATTTAACCTATCTAGTACTATTTTGTACATTAGCACAGAAGAAAAATGGAATATATTTTTTTATTACGCGAGCAGGTATTTACCTATTATGTGCACATGTAGTGACTATTATGTGCACATGCACTTTTACTTGCACACATTTTAAATTAGTATGTGTACACATAATGGATGGATACTAGTTAAGTAATATGTTCACACATATAAGTTATAAAGTGTGCAAATGATAGCTACTGCGTGGGCAAGTAAAACACCCTTTACATGCACAGGTGTGCACATATAATCTATTCATGCACACACAATAGGCTAATAAATATGCACATAATAGTTATTATGTGCACAAGTAATATAAAAATATATTCCATGTCACTTCTGTGTTGACTTAATTTTGGAAAAAAAACCTTATACCGGTAATAATGATGTTTGGACCTTAACTGAGTGTTGATAAGCATATGGATCATGGCATCTCTCACCAGTAAGTTTGTCAGCTTGCTTGTTGAATGCTGATAGTTATTTCCAGGTACTCTGGTTTACTCCACCATCTCTAAACTGACTGCCTGATATAAGTGAAATAATCTTCACTAGGGTGTAAAACACCATTAACTCCAATAAAAATGTGGTAGTGGCCCCTAAAACAGCAAAATTAGCTATCTTTACATTTTCAGCTGTTTTAAATAGAAAATATGTGTACAAGGCCCTATTGACCCAACCAACAGCTGCTCTAGTGACACAATCCACAGCTGCTCTAGTGGCACAACCCACAGCTGCTCTAGTAGCACAACCCACAGCTGCTCTAGTAACACAATCCAGAGCTGCTCTATTGGCACAACCCACAGCTGCTATAGTGACACAATCCACAGCTGTTCTAGGTACACAATCCACAGCTGCTTTAGTGACACAATCCACAGCTGGTCTAGTGACACAATCCACAACTGTTCTAGTGACACAACCCACAGCTGCTCTAATGACACAATCGACAGCTGCTCTGGTGACACAACCCACATCTGCTCTAATGACACAATCCACAGCTGCTCTAGTGACAACCCACAGCTGCTCTAGTAACACAATCCACAGCTGCTCTAGTGACACAATCCACAGCTGCTCTAGTAACACAATCCAGAGCCACTCTAGTGGCACAACCCACAGCTGCTCTAGTGACACAATCGGCAGCTGCTCTGGTGACACAACCCACAGCTGTTTTAATGACACAATCCACAACTGCTCCAGGTACACAATCCACAGCTGCTCTAGTGACACAATCCACAACTGCTCTATTGACACAATCCACAGCTGCTCTAGTGACACAACCGACAGCTGCTCTGGTGGCACAACCCACAGCTGCTCTAATGACACAAATGACAGCTGCTCTAGTGACAAAATCTAACGACAATCCACTTGCTTTGTTTCTATAAGGCCATCAATTTTTCAGGAATGTGTCAATCAAACTTGACCATGATATTTATTGAGCATGTAAGAATGTTGTCAATATCAATTCTCTCATCATGCTCATTACGTCAAGACAATGATAAAGTTACTAAGCTAAATATTCTAGTTTATATAGAAACAATAAATATTATATAAGCAATAAAATAAATATTCATATGGAGTGTTGTAAACAAAAACAATGGTTTATCACAGACAAAAATGAAAAATAAGGAGTTTTCATGCATGAACTATAACACCAAATGTCTGAAGACAATTCAGCTCACAGAGAGAAATTACTAAGATTATGGTAATTTTGTAAATTTATGAATAAGTAGAATCAATGTAACCATTTTACAGAATGAATTTCTGTTGTTGTTTTAAAAGGAGAAAACTGACACAATGTAAATGCAAAAAGACCCAAAAAAAGGCTCATAATGCAATGGTAAAACAAAGTACAGAAACTTCAGTAAAAATTAGTTAGTTTGCTTGCCAAATGTTGGTGGTTTCCTCCAGAAATTATGCTTTGCCCACAATCCGATAAGAAACAACTTTAACAGAAGCGAAAGAATCTTGATTGGGGCATAAAATGCCAATACACTATTCCACTCAAGCACAAATCAATCAAAGTTACTTTATGTAATATAAATGATTATATAGAGCCATTTTCTAATGTTAAAAAGTTTTAGTAGTTCCAGAACAATACCACATACAGCTTGAAAATATTCCAGAGTTATTAGTCAGAGCTGTTCACAGACCTTGTCGGTCATGAAAAAAGATCTCCCAGATATCCTGATGAGCTTTACTGAATCAGAGTTTATCGATATAAATTAACTTATAAAAAACTTTGTAACATCAACAGCAGTAAAAAACACCTTAAACAAAATTGGTATATTACAAAGTCATTCACCTGAGACATACCAAAATGGTAAATGAAGGGTTAACAGGCAATACGGTAATAACTGTACAATATACATTAAAAAACGATTATTTTTTTGTGTTAAAAAAATCCTGATACCATTTCAAATAACCTGAAAATTATGCTTTGAATGAGACTTAAAAAAAAATAAATTACAGGTATTGAGGCCAATATAAACTAATTCCTAGATTTTCATTTTAATATTGTTTTAGATATATGTTTTGCAGATCTGGTTAGTTTGAAATTTTAATCAATTTGTATTCTTTGACATTAGTAACTAAAAGGTACTTATAGATTATCCCCCCCCCCCCCATGAAAAAGAAAATCTAGGAATAAATATCTTGCAGCCTTAAAAGGTTTAAATGTGATGAATAAGAATTATGTTTTTATGTTTTGACATTGACACAACTTTTTCCATTAATTCAATTATAACTTATTACCTTTGTAAAATTATAGCACTACCTACTGTACCTAGATAACAGTAATATATTGTCACCTATAGATGATAATAAATATGAAATGGTTTGAAGTCCTTTACAGAAAGATTTTGTCTTTAATGAATGGAAGCAGGTTCATTTAAGAAACACAATTTGGTTGTACTTTGGTAGATGTATATTAAGTGCATGCACTATGTAAATATGTTTTATAGTAAAAATTAAAGGTGGGGTGAAATCATGAGTGAATGAATGAAACAACGTCTTAAAAATTTCAAAAATAAAATTGTACTATCTAGGGTGCAGTAAGTGTATATGTACATCTAGTGTATTTATATGTAGGTGCAGATCTGAAGAAATTTATGAAGTATTTAAATAATCTAACTACATAAGAAAATGTATTTGTATTAAATAATTTATGGCAAGTTGTAATAATACATTGTATTATATTTAATCATCTACTTCACACTTAAGATAAAAACTTTCAATATTGAAATTTTTACGGGCAAGATAAAAATTCTGGTGAAACACCTTCATTAATTACAGGGTGAGAAGTCAGGTCACCTACACATCAAGCTTATAATGCTTGTACTTATATGACCTTGACCTATACACTCATCAGTCTCCACAACTTTCATCATTTCTATGCATTTATATGATTTGATGAAAATTAATTCAATAAATGTACAAAATTTACCACATGGTAAAATTTTTTATTCATGGTTTTAATATAGATGAAAATGACCTTGACCTACTTAAAAAATTCACTGAGAATCCAGTACAAAAGATGATAATACCTGCAACATGAACTACCGTACATGTATAACTGGAACTTAGAAATAGATGTCCAAACTCATCAAGCTCAAATGCAGATGAAGCCAAAATCTATATCACATATAAGAACTTTGTGATATACTGTTTTGTAGCATCTTGATAAAATTTGGTGGATGGATGTTTACACAAATCTTAAAATAGATTGATTGATTAAATGATGTGAAACAACTGGGGTTCAACTTAAATGATGTGAAACAACTGGGGTTCAACTTTTCAAATTCATCAAGACTTCAAAAATTGTGTAAGGGAGTGTAACATTACTGGTATGTGTTAATGCAATGGCCCTAGGACCAATAACAGAACAAATGTTTCATAGAAACGGTTGTCTCAAAATGTCACATGGGGGGGTCAAATGTCTAGAATGGAAACTACAGAAAATGTTTGATCAATGTGATTGGAAACAACAATACATAAATGTCCATGTCTAACTACATGAAAATATATTTGAAGTTCTAAAGCTACATGTGCAAGTCATTTCGAAGGGAATAAACCTGTGCTTTAAACATGCTTATCTTTTTTTTCTAAACAATAAATTTTCACCGGGAATTTCTATATATACTCCATTAATGACCACAAAACATTTATGATTTTTTTTTTGTCAATACAGTACCGGTACATTTTTCTTCAAGTACTTTGTACTGGTATGATATTCAGTGACTTAATCCATAATACTGTGTTTTTCACTTTATAGTGAACATTCAAAAAAGTAAAATGAAATGCCATTGGACGATGGTAAAACCTTTGGTCAAACCTTGAATGTTTGAATTACTATAACAAGCATTTAAGTATAAATAACAAATATATTACTATAGCACTAAAATAACTAAAATAATTCATCTACTTGTAAAACGTGTAAAATATAAAAAAGTTCACAAAGTTGTCAGCTTATTCTCTCAGACTTTAAAATCTTGTGTTCCTGAAATAGATTCAAAAGAAAATACATTAATTTAAATATTAAAGGCACATGAAAGGTTGTAATTTCAACAATTATCACTATACATGTTACAAACTGATTATAAAACCGTCACATCATTTGTGTGAACATAAACTAACATTGACTTTATGGGAAATGAAATAAGAGGTGTCAGAAGAACAACCTATTTTTACTTAATCTAGTTCATGGAATTTTTTTTTATAATATTTCAACCTTTTTAAGATTTGAGATTATCTCTTTGTTTATGCTCAGACAGGAAATAAACAGACAGAATTTAAATGTTATGTTTTATTTATTGTGCCCAGTCTGTCTAAGTCATCTATCAATAAGTGTGCTCTATAGCTTCACTGTCTATGTGATAATCTCACTTGAATTGATCTTAGTGTGAGAAATGTTGCCAGTATGCTTACTGAAGGTCGGTGCTTTTTTCTGGGGACTCTGGTTTCCTCCATCATTCTAGAACTGGTCAACTTGAAATAAGTGAAAGAATCTTGACTGGGGCATAAAATACCTTTACTCTGCCTGTAGCAACTACAGGGGGCCCATTTAATTTTAACTCTACCAAACCAAAGTATCATACTAAAGAATGTATAAATAACAAGTCAAATAAAGTTCTGAACAGTTGCAAGTAATTATGACTACAGTGAAGCCTGCAGTAAAGGACACCTCTATATAAGGACCAACAGCTTTAAAAGGGCCAGTAACATTTTATCCCAACTACATTCATGTTATTTGAAACTGTATATAAAAGCATATGATGGCCAACTGTCCTTAAAGGTCACTTTAACTGGTTCCTTTGAATGACCTTTATAGATAGGTTTGGCTGTAATTAACAAATTAACAAACTAATTACCTCATATTCTCTATCTTCTAGAATCCCAGTTATAGCAACTATTTGATATTGTTTAGCTTTGAGACCATGTATAGTACGTCTGATTGTCCTCATTAAGTTAGCATTTATAACACCGTGGAACTGTGACATCTGTTTCTTACCAGTGCTTGGATCAAAGATAAGGAGACGATGTGAGCCATCCTTCAGTTCCTCTATACCTATAACGGTTCTACTATGACCTGAAACATGAAGAAAAAAGTGATAAGGTAAGTAGACGATGTGAGCCATCCTTCAGTTCCTCTATACCTATGACCTGAAACATGAAGTAAAAAGTGATATAACATGTATTAAACTGTTATTTAATAAAAGACAAGGATGAGTAAAGACAAGGATGAGTAATGGTGTTTTATGCCCCAGGCAAGATTTTCACTTACACTGAGGCGTTCGGTTCTGGAATGGTAGAGGAAACTGGAGTTCCTGCTGAAAATGTTTATCAATCATACTGACAAATATTTTCACACTAGGATCTGTCTGAGTGGGATTTGGACCAAAGTAAGGAAAGGTGATGAGATCTGTAAGCCAAGGTCTCAAAAATACAAACAGTCAGAGACAGACACAAAACCATTTGAATAAGTTCATTCATAATAATGTACATGTATAAATGCTCACATTGTACACATAACTAAGGCACACAGAAGATGAGTTTTATTTTATACAAACGCCAACAACATAACTGTATAACTGTTTCCATGCATGAAAGACCCTAAATCAAGAGCACCTGCCTCACTTTGCTGGTTGAAGTTCATGTGTTTAAGTTAATTTGTCAGTCTTCAAAGTTTTTATTTTGCTCTAAATTGTGATTTGAACATGGACTTGTAAGTTTGTTTTTGATTCAATATTCCTTAGTTACATTAACACAGCCACCTCACTTATAGCCACAATATTTTCTTACCAATACCCACATTCAACTGTTTCTACAATTTTCTCTAATTTCCCCCCTTTTCAAACCCCTTTGAAAATGCAAAATGTGATTTAACAGACATAGTTAAACTGTCTTGTACTATTGTTTATGTTATATATAGTCTTTTGATGAAATGAGCACATTTGATCAGGCAATGAATAATTAAAGGAACAAAAAGTATCAGTACAAGTAGCAGTACATACCATGGTGCTGAAGATACAGTGGTAATTTGATAGGTGATGGCTGCTGGAAATAATCCTTTATCCACTGGAATAGACGTGGATGTGTTCCCTGTGGACCAGATGGATTGTGGAAATCCAGAAGCTGACACCTATAATAAATCATTCAAAATAATCCATAACAAAAGTTGTTCTAAAATCATTGTGTTTCGTCTGCACATCTACTTCATTAAACCCCTTTAGCCAAAAACTTTAACACTGGATGCTGCCTTGAGTATGACATTACCTACCCAGAAGGAATTTGTTAAAGGAAATAGGTTAGATTCTACGATAATATCTAATACATTCCTTTGCCAAACATTTGGCATCTCAGTTTATGCAAATTCATATTTACTTGAATGAACCCTCAATAGTCATGGTATGGAATTTTCTACTAACAAAACAAAGTAACCTACAGTGATTTGCTTGAAAACTTCATCAATACATACAAAGTACTGTACATGCACAACAACCAAACTTATATGACCAGCAAATACAGATGTAGTTATGGAAAGTAAAATCAGATTGTCAAAATAAATCCTTTATTCTCAAACCAGACAGAAAGAAGACGTTCACTCTCTCTCTTCTCTCTCTGAGAAATCCTCTCTTAATTTACCTGACTTTAAGAGAAGATAAAACAGCAACTATTTCAGTAGCACCAATCCATTTTGTGGTATCTACCAGCTTTCCTCCAAGCTGTTCACAACCTTGTTTATCAAAACCTTTAGCCCAAGCAGCTTCAATTAAACGCTGAATTTTTGGAATTGATGGAATCTGTGGTTTATCTGTGAAAAACAATGAAATCATATACATGTATCTATGAATAAATTTGTCAGAATTATATCATTGCCAGCACATCTAGCCCACAAAAAATTCTGCAGCCAAAAATGTGCATGTTTGTCCATCAAAAATTTTAACCTCTCTATCAATAACAATGGATACTAAGGTTGATCAAGGCTATTACACTTGTGCCAGTCAGTCAGAAAATGACAAGTTTCTGTACAAGCAAAATAACATCAAAATTATACTGGTGTACAGGTAAGTAATGAAATTAAATATTGTGACAATCAAAGTGTTGAAAGTACTGAAAGATGATCTGAAATAATGTACTACAAGTCTACTATGACTGGAGTTAAATAAGGAAAATGACCAGACTTTATAATTAATGTAAAAAACACAAGGCAATTATGGCATATATTAACCTCAAAGCCTCTTCCTTAAAGGACAATATCATTGTAATTAATCATCCATTTTTATTAGATAATAAATGAAAGAAACAAATCAAACCTTAACTCTATATGAATACAAAAGTCAAATAATTAAAAGAGCATTTGTCAGACATCTAGTCTCGGAGATTCAAAATTCCCTGGGTCCAAGGTCTGGGACCTATTGATTTTACAATGGGACCCTTGATATTTAAACTGTAAGGGTCCAATGGGCCTTGCCAGGATTATATTATTTTTTCTGTATGATAATTGCAAATGAACCTTTCAGTGATGATATTGGACTTTCAAAACTTGACCTTACAAAAATAAAGGCAAAAGTCTTAGATCTTCAAATACAAAACATAACTTTAAACCCCTGAGTCCATTGAACTACTCTTGTATCAGTCCGCAAAAACTGGAAACTGATGTTCAAGCCAAACATATTACATGTACTATGCCATGTAACTTACCATTAAACACAACTTTACAGAAAGTTGGATGTGGAGTTAACCCTGACAATAACATCTGGAAGTTCCTGTAACCACATCCCCATCCTCTGTCACCATAGGAGACGGCAAAGTGATCAATGTAGGAACAAATCCAGTATTTACTAAGGCCCTGAATGGGAACTTTATAGAACTCTTTTAGTTTTGGTATCAACCCTAAAACAAATAAAAAAAAAACAATAATAAAAGACATTGAGACAGGAACTTAATTGTTATTGTAATTTTAAATCACTCTTGATAATGTTAAAGTCCTTTACAAGGATCCGTTGGGGACTTTAATGACTAAGTATGTAGTCTAAAGTGTCAGTTTATGGATCATAGTGTCTCACTGCTTATTTCAGTATATCCTAATGTGATAAAGTTTGTCAATTAGCTTGCTAAATGTTGTAAATTGTTTTAAATTTAAATATCCATATGCTTCGGAATTTATGAGAAAATAAAACAAATGCAAAATTTCCAAATTTACATTAATTAACATATGAAGTAAAATTTCAATAGCTTGAAAAATCATCAGATTTCAGTTATGACTTAAGTTCATAGTCTTTCAGTTTTAGAATTGAAACAATTGAATTAAAAAATTGATTGCGGAGACTCATGGCTAAATGGCGGTGTTGTCAGGTTATAGGTTTGAGGTTCAGCTATGCTGTGTGGTATGTCCTTGAGCAAGATTTTATTTTCATATTGTTCCAGTCTATCCTGTTGCCAAATGAAAGAGTACTGACAAATATGCTGGGATTTATCTTTGTAATGCATAGACATTCCATCCAAGAGGTAGTATTGTACTCCTATTCAATTAACGTCACAGGAACAGGGACAATCCTTATAATGTAATGCACTGATGTCCCATCCAAGGACTAATGATCCCATAGGCTCAAGACAAACTTTCAATTTTTCAAATATTATTAACAAAGGGAACCTTGAATTGAAATTCTAATGTATTCAATGAACTTCTACTAAACACACTATCTTCATTAGTTTTTTAAAACCTTTATTATAAAACATGAATAAATGATATTACCTTTACAACAAGAATGTCCATCATCAATACCAATCATATCTCTATAATGTAAGTTAGCCTTCTTCTCATGAAACTGTTTTAAGTTGATATCACCCCTAATCACGGCTCTCTCTAGATTCTTCTCATACTGCTTCTTATAATTAGTACCTCCCACCATGCCATACATTGCCTAAATATAACAATTCATAATTCATGAATAAAGAAATTACAAAGTGACATAACTCTACAACTACCCACCCTCCAACCATGCCATACTTCACCTAGATAGCAATACATAGAGAAATTACAAAGGGACATAACTCTACAACTACCCACCCTCCAACCATGCCATACTTCACCTAGATAGCAATACATAGAGAAATTACAAAGGGACATAACTCTACAACTATCCACCCTCCAACCATGCCATACTTCACCTAGATAGCAATACATAGAGAAATTACAAAGGGACATAACTCTACAACTATCCACCCTCCAACCATGCCATACTTCACCTAGATAGCAATACATAGAGAAATTACAAAGGGACATAACTCTACAACTATCCACCCTCCAACCATGCCATACTTCACCTAGATAGCAATACATAGAGAAATTACAAAGGGACATAACTCTACAACTACACACATAACTCAACTACACAAACAAAATCTTTTATATCAAATTGAAGCTTAAGTTAAAGTGATTGAGACTTTGTGTTGTGATGTTTTGAAACCCTGAACTTGATAGATAAAATAAACTTTTTATCTTCTGTCCACACTGGAAATGTAAATTGTCTGTTATCTAAATGGTCTTTCCAGTAAGGCTTTAAAAATGTCCTAGTAAATAAGCTAAAGACACCTTTGTAGAGTGGACAGGAGAGGAGTAATGGTTTTATGTCCAAGCCAAGATTCTTTCACTTTTGTAGTATGTATAGAGTCAATTTATTTCTGGTATGTTGGAGGAAACAGGAGTACCTGTTGAAAACCGCTCACCTTCAGCAAGTTAACTGACAATATTTTTTCACATAAGGCTCTGTCATGAGTGCATTTTTGTAGAGATAAAATGGTAGGCAACCAGTGACAGTTTTAGAGGACAACTCAAGTGACTCAAACAGCAGGAAGAAGTAGCTATGGTAAGGTGCCTCTGACTGCCAAATACCAATATGTCTACCATAATTGTTTATTTAAAGATTCATGTACGTTTATCATGATTCATGAATATGAGGTCAATATAATTGCTTTACAAGGAAACTTTGATTTTAGTTTGAGAAATCTATGGCATCATTAAAACAACCTTTGTAGATGTTTTAAAGAATGAAAATGGTGAAAAATATTTCATAAACAAACAATTTTGGCCACAACACTTCTGTCTTAAAACAACCAAAACTAAGAACAGTGTTATGACCCATCAAGAATGTACCGTAACACAAACCTGGTGTATTTGGTTACCAGTTCTGGATGATGGGGGAAACCTGAGTGCTTGGAGAAGACCATTGACATTTAGCAAGCATACTGACACTAGGATTATACCTAGGCAGTGAGAGGTGCTGTGATCTGTAAGTGTATGCTTTTAACCACTTGACCACAGCAGAGGTTCCCCCCAACAACCAAATGAAACAAGATAAACTAAATAATGTGTTTATGGTCAATGCATTTTATTATATAGCTAATGATTTTGACCTTTTCTGATTGGCTAAAAAAGCGTTTGGCGAGCCTGATAAATTAATTTGTTCACAGCGCAATAAAACATGTGACGTATGTGACAAAACATTGTGCAATGTCTACCACACAAAAACACACAACGTTATGTGATGTGCAAGGGACACTTCTAATGAAGAAATTTTATAATGTTTTCAATTTGTAATTTAAAACATAATAATACGGTGATAAAAATCATTGGTCATATAATAAAACAATTATCGACTATTGATGAGCCTCTGTGAATATAATATTTTTAAAGTTGATAAATCTTTATGTCTACCTCATCAAAAGTCAGTAATTGTATATTGTCAAACCATTCACACATTAATAACATCCAATTCTTACCTGTAAAGCACGAAACTCTTTCTGTTCTCTGGCTTTTTCTTCTATTTCACTTTTCTCCAATTCTTCAGCAATTACCTGGTCACTAAATTCTTGTACTGAAGTTATAAATAACAACCATGTTTGATTAAATAGTGTAGTGGTCTCTGTAGCTCAGGTGAAACAGCAAATACCTATACATTGTACTATATAATAGTGTGGAAAGTTGTGGGTTTGATCCCTTGTCCGACCTGCATTTTTTATATTTTCTGTCAGTTTGGTGACCATTGCAAGTTTACAAAGACAATTGAAAATCAATGATAAACTTACTATCTTATATGTATATATATACTATCTTGTAGATATTTTCAACTTCTGTATTTATTTATTCTGATGAATTTAAAGTTAATGGAGCATGTGACCCATTGTGTCTATGAGGTTATCAATTAAGGAGATGCAGTGTCAAATACTATATTACAACAAAAACCATCATGACTGCAAAAGTACAAGTATCACAACTAGTAATGTCTCAATATAATAATAAGTTAAATATACTTGGCATGGAAAACCTATTTATTCGATCATCCAACATCCCCTTTATGGTAATTAAGATTACAGGATATATTGGTAACCAACCTGGTGTTTGTTCAGCAGAAAAATGTCCATTAACATGTAACTGTAGTAACCCTGGGTCATCACATTCCTGATCACACACTGGACATGCCAATACATCTGACCACTCAGCACTCTCCATAGATTGGCTCATACTCATACTAGTGGCATAAGGTTTGTCTGGACTTAAGATATCTGAATGTTTTGAATTGACATGTATTTCTAGTTCTTGTGTAGTATTTACAATTATACCACATATAGGACACACATTATCCGCAGAATTTAAATTTCTAGAATTTTCAACAGATAAAAACTGTTTGTCTGATGACTCTAAGGAATCCATTCCTGTTGGACCACAGCTGCTGCCACTTGGTGGCTTACAAGGACTTAGAATATCCACATGTTCTCTGTTAACATGTGACTGAATATCTCCTTCAGATGATGTGCTGAAATGACAAAGTGGACAACAAAATTCACTGGGAATGTTACAATTTATATCAGGTTCCACATTGTCATTGATATCGGGTACAATAAACGGCGGGGCTGACGCCGAGACTTCTCCAGATCTTAAATTCAGTCCTGACTGAGCTGACCCACAGGCAGCAGCAACACCTGACTTTACAATATTATCTGCACAATTCTGTCTCAAGTGTAGTACTGGTTCTAAAGATTTAACATCTAAACTTAAGCGAGTCCTCTTCTCAGGATCAATCCAACTAGCTCCATTACGATTTTCTTTATCACACCCACTAGAATTACTCTCAGATTTACTGTCTTTCACTAATGATTTGCTACTATGAGATCCATCAGATTTTTTGTAATTACTGTTTATAAACCCGTTTTCTTTAGGTTCATCTGAGTTAAAGTATTCCTGAAGATGAACTTTATTAACGTGTAAGTTCATTTCATTTGGTGTTATTCCACTAAGATCGCAAAATGGACAAACATATATCCTGCTCCACATGTTCCATCATAATATGTGATCTCATTCCAGTCTCCGTCATTCCATCATGGCCACATATCAAACAAGCAAAGGTTATCTCTTTTTCTCTTCTATTGCTTGGCCTCCTTCTGCCATTACTAACAAAACAGAAAATAAATTACATTATAATTACCTATTACATATACATATATATCCCACTAACCCTTCAGATGAAATAAACCAATTTATACAGTTTAACTTTCAACTTACTGAAAAGTAAAAACTGGCCATACAGTGTTCAATCTAGAAGGGGCACTTGCTCCAATGGTTAAAAAATACTCTAAAAAGCCCCAATAAATTTGAACAAACATATTGTCTGAGGGCTGCATGTTTTTTTAATCTAAGTAGAGTGTTGAGCAATTCATTTACACATTTTCACTTCAACCTGTTGACCATTTGGTCTTTGGAATAGTGAACTGACAATTCCTACAGATTTCTAAGTCAGGGATTTTTTATCAGGTTTCCCAGATGCAGGATAATGTGGAACCAAAAAGAGTTCTATTCTCATTGGTATAAAATTCAGCTATAGGGTGGAAGATCCTGAGCTCAAAGAACCCTAGTCAAACCGTGGATAATTTCTCCCTTCACTAAGAGGCGTTCAATATAGACCACAGCCCCAAAAGTCATGAGACACAGAAATGCAGGTTTAAACATTTATTCCAATATGTGGTTAACGAAATTCTGACAAAAGCTAAATATGAACTTAAACACTCCTGTGTTTTAGATATGGATGAACCTACATCTGTGATTAGATATGACATACAATAAATTATGCATCATGCCATATACCATTATGGCATATGCATTTAATATCAAAATGCATTATTCTTTCAGCTGGAAAATAAAATACAGAGATACAAAATCTTTACATGGATTTAGCACAGGTTTTGGCAGGTACTCTGAATCTGAAATGTAAGTTAATTGTTTATGAATCATGTGGGTTAGGATAAGGACTCCCTGGACAATTAAGTCATTTCAGCCATAGGTATGATTGTTGTTTTGTAATCCAAAACAAAATTTGTATGGTCTCCATTGTCTGAAAGTTAGTAGACAATATCTATATTTCCAACATGCAACAGCAGAATGGGAACCTGAATCAGTTCATGTTGAATTCACTTCTGGATTTAAGACAGCAGCTGAAACAAAAATTGCGAAATCCCTGCATTTTATTTTTCTAATGAGATTTTAGGTACAGTTTGTCGACAAAATCTGTATGCCAGGTCATTATATAACACGATGCACTTTATTGTCACAAACACCTAACAAATGGAGCGAGTGATTAATAGTGTTTAACGCATTTAAAGAACATTTCACTTATATCGAGACATCACCAGCTATATAGGTGAAAGTGCAGAAATTTTGCCTGTGCTTTGTGCTGATGGCATTATACAGCAGGGTTCTTTAGCATGCCAAACCCACCATGACGCGGGACCTCGTTTATTTTAAGCTCCCATCTGAAAGAATCGTGACTTTCATTTCGTAATGCCAAGTTCTTGGTGAAAGAACAGTCAATACCCACTTTCAAGTTTTGGGTCAGACCCAGTCTGCGTTCAAACCACAACCTCCCAATTACGAAGCGAGCACTCTAGTAAATGAGCTACCACATTGGTTCCCTAACAAGTGGAGTTTAGTGGACTGATCAGTCAGTTTATGGTAGTCGTTTCGATTCAAAGAAGTTGAATTGAAAAATAAAAAAAATGAATGGAGAAACATTTATACCCACATTGACATTTTTGTTGTTGTTGTTTTCAAAATTCAACTCTTACTATTTTAAAAATTCTACTCTTGCTTTTTTTTCAAGCAAGTTTATAAATTTCAGGTGCAACTCAACTATAACATGGGAAAGACTGATTTTTTTAATTCATGGTGATTATTGATAAAAAATGTAAAGATATATGATAATATATGTGTTTGATTAACTGTAAACATGTAATAAAATGCATACTTAGCAGCGTACTGACGAAAGTTTTAAGATTTGCTGTGTCAAAACGAAACCACAATATTATGCTGGAAGGAGCACTTGTCACTGGTATTTTCCAATCAACAGACAGATCTCAAACAGATTTGACCAATCACATACCTCGTTACATTTGACAGAAGAGGAGAATTCCGGATTTTCAGCCACTTCAGAGACTTCAATTGCAAATAAATGGTTTGTGTATCAATCAATACAGTATTTAACTCCAAATAATATCGACCAAGTATTTAAATCTTAACGTTACGAAAAATCGGGATCGGTACAAATATCTAAATCCGATCAAAACTCTTTTCCATTGAATTTTTGACGTTGAACCCTTTTCTGTTCAACTTTTCTAATGCCAGAGTTACTTCCGGATTGATATCAAAACACGAGATTGTCAAAGTCAATGCATTTTAGTGATTTGTGTGCTGTAAAAAATGACATTTAAACCATAAGACAGATCTAGATTACACAAAATGGCACTCTTTATTAGAAACTGTTGTTTGAAGAACAGACTTGGGTTTAATCATTATATGGGGAAATCAATGTTTCACAGAGACTGCAAATCATTCAAAGAAATTGAACCGTTTGATGAGAAGACAAAATCACCTGATCCGCATAAACCAGTGATTAAAAAGCGTAAGTACACGTGTTGTTCTTGTTTTAATGTGTTGCAGGTTCAGTATATATAGTAATAAAGTGTCAGTCAGAAGCAGCATGACTTAGCTGTCCTCGACTCCAGCAAAGCCTTTGACAAAATTCCCTACTAGCAAAATTGGACCATTAGGTCATAAGAGGGACAAACTCTGCAGTTGATGGAGGCATTCTTTACCAACAGAACTGAGTGAGTAATCGTCAATGGAGCTAATGTGGAACCAGCACAGTTTGTAAGCAGCATACCACAGGGAAATGTCCTTTGCACAATTCTGCTCTTAACCTTCATCAACGACCTTCCTCTGCAAGTGTCATCTGAAACCAGACTTTTCGCAGATCACTGTGTGGTCTACAGAAAGATAAAAAAAAAAAAAAAAAGACTGCCAAACTCTTCAAGATGACTGCCACAGATTAGCCGATTGGAAGAAGCATTTGGGTATGTCCTTTCATCTTGAGAAGTGCTCCATGCTACGAAAACAGAATAGAATTTGACTACTCCTTAAAGGGAATCAAGCTAGCCAATGAAGAGCAAGTACCTATACATCACCATATCTTTGCACTGTCATGGAATCTACACATTGACAACATAGTAAAGAAAGGCAACAGCACCTTTGGGTTGGGTTGAGGGTGAAAACACAGCTGGTATCTCCCTTTTTATACCTGCCGCAAAGTAGTTTGAGGGGGTATATAGGAATCACCATGTCCGGCTGTCTGATTATGTGTAAAATCATGTCCAGGCCATATTTCATAGCTGCTTTGGACAAATGTCATAAAGCTTCACATGGATTATTTCCATGGACCAAAGGTGTGTCATTACCTTGAACCAAGATCATATCTTAAAGGTCAAGGTCACAGGAAAACATTAAATGTTGGGTGCGGGGGTATATGGCTCTCAAGAGACAGTTCTAGTTTCTATCTGTCTTCTTTAAACTTGTTTCTAGCTTTCCTATTTTCTCTCCTACTCTTATGACCAGCACCACATGTTGCATAATCATCAAGAGTGACAGAGCCAATGATAGATGTAGATGTAGATCACGCTAGGCACTACCTATGTGGCTATTACTTGAGATGAATAAAGGAAGAATTCAGAGATACACAGCAAGATTCATAACTGGACACATCTTTAGAATTAAGAGAAGAAGTATGTGTCACGGAAATGCTTTAAGACATTGAGCCACTAATAATGGAGTCTAGAGATGAGAACCGAAACCAAACAGGCTCACAATATTCATTATATGCAGTGCCATTTAGACAATATTTTTCATTTTGGTGCAATAAAATATACCTCGCTGCACCATTGCGATGCATATATTTCATGTGAATGTTTAAAAATATCACAAAAAAATTTATGTCTAGATGCTTATAGCTTGTATCAAGTAAAGCGAGCTCTGAAACATTTTACCAAGAGTGACATTGATTGTTTCAGGATTAAAAATTATTATTTGTAATGGAAGGTCCAAGACCTTTTGACTTTATTTTTGGCAGGCCCCACAGAAAGTTTTGAAAGTCCAATATCGTCATTGAAAGGTCCATCCATGTGCCACTATGTTATCATATAGAAAAAATTGAATTATCCTGGTAAAAAATGACAGGTCCATTAGACTTTTACAGTTCAAATATTAAGAGTTCCAATGTAAAACCAAAAAGCCCCAGACCTTGGACCCAGGTAATTTTGAACCCATGTTGGTTACATTTATAAAGATGCACACAGAAACTGTTTCTATAAAATTCAAACCTGGAGTAAAAATGGAAAGAATATTTAGTTTACAGGTACCTCAACTATCAATAAGAATCTGCTTGCTTAAAATGGAAGTTTTCCGACTACTGATATAAACTAGATTTAGTTTTTACATAGCTAAACTTTAAAAATTCCACCAAGGACAGACACATGTGCTTTGTGTACAAATAATTGTCTATATTTAATTGACTGATGTTATGTTCTAACACAGAAAATATTAGACAATTGTTCATATCGACATTGATACAGTTTACTGTTATACTAATGAATGTAAGCTACAGTGGATGGCCTAACTATATTTTCTCTGCTTCTCTCTAAAAACTGATGTGTATACTGACAACTGGAAACATGGGGTTTGGGTGTGTTTTAGACTTGTCAAGTGAATGATGGATATGGATAGGTTTTATTATACCCACCAAGTTACACTAAAATGGACTAAAGAGGCATATGTAAAAATCAGTGTACAAATATGTTTTCAACTACCCAGTAAAGGTACTTACAATGTACATACATATTACTTTGTTAGGTATATAACCATTTGATTTTGTACTAGGTATTACTATTGATTCCTAATGTAGAGGAGCTTGAATGGCAATTGTTACACATGTATACCAGAAATTTATACATACAGTCAAATCTGTCTATAAAGGCCTCCTTAGTGAACCAGTAAAAGTGGCCTTTTTGACAGGTGCCCCTTATTTAGAGGTTCAAATAACATGAATAAAGAGAAATTGGGATAAAATTTTACTGTCCTTTCAATGCAGATTGCCCTTATATAGAGAAGGCCTTTAAGGCAGTTTTGACTGTATACAAATGTATATAAAATTTTAGAAAGATATAACTAATATAAAATTTGAGTTTACATTCATTTGTTGTTTACCCAGTATCATGTTTAGTGAGGTCTTTGTTTTTGTTAACTTATAGGAACTTGAGTGTGATTTATTAATAGTTTCAGAATGAACTTAATCTTTATAAGTAGCCCAGATTAATGTTACAAAAGGTATAATATTTTCTGTGTCATGACATGACTGGGAATTGTAAGAGGATTATAGAAAATATTAATAGATAGTAAACCTGGTAGCTCATTATCAAATTTAATTCTTTTTTTATTTCACAAAAATATTAATTTCTGATGGTGTTTATTGTTCTTTATACGTAACATCTTAACAATTATTTTTAAATATCTTAAGTTGAAAATAATAATTTTGTCAAAATTATGCTAACATGCCATAGAATCCTTCCGACACATAGAAACATGACCCACTTTGTGAAGATGGTTACAAAAATGTGTATAGCACATATATAGGTTTGTTTTTGGTCAAAAACATTTTGTATAAAACATTGCAGTTCTGACATAATGTACCGGTATTTTATTTTGTTTCATCGTAGTAAAACCTCACTCTTCAGAAGTTACAAACTGTACATCATGTGTTAGTATACTGGTAAATACATTTATCTGAGTCTGTAAAACTTTATAATAATTTATAATACCTACTTGTAAAATGTTTGTGATAAAAGGTATTAAAGAATAAAAAAAAAAGAAATAAAGCTAAAAAAATTCTATAAAAATGATTTTGTTCCTTTTTTGAAATCTTTTTATAAATGACTTACAATTCATTTTTGACCCCAGTGGGTAATATACTGGTTTCCATGGTGCTGGAGATGGTTCCTCCATTCTGTCTTCGCCTCACCTCCTCCTTCATTAGAACTATTTTTGTAACTCTAGATTTATCTGTGGTTTTTCCTTTAGTCAGTATCTTCTTCCTCCATTTTTTTCTTGCTTTATGTTTTGTAGGTTTACCTTTGCATGTTCACTGTCGCTGGAACTCTCATATTTCACATAATTATTATACTTAGTTGTTATGCCTGTCTCTTGTTGCCTAGGTGTCATGCTTGTCTGTTGTCTAGGTTCATGGCAACATCTGTATCAGAATTATATTTGAAATGTGTAACCTCATCCTTTACTACTTATCACTGGTCGATAATTTCTGTCCCAAATCAAAATCTTGACTCCTGTGTTCTGTTCTTCTGCCTTCTGCTGTTCTAACCCTTCTTTTCAAAACTTTCATATCATTTTCTAAATTTTCAATTTTATCTTTTATTTGTTTTTCTTTCCATCTTTCAAACTCTGCCTCTTAGCTCTTTCAATAAGTCTTCTTTCTTGTTTATAGAGAAAGTACTCAAACTCGCTACTGTTGAATTGTCAGAGTTATCTTCCCTTGACGATGCTGACTCATGGTTTGGAACTTTTTCAGAATCTGTGGCTGAATTCAAGTGGTGTTTTTTATTTTCATCTTCTTTTGTTTGAATAAGTTCTGTTTTACTTGTCTTTTTACTTTCGTTTTCATCAGTCACCAATTTTTTGATAGGTGGAAGTTTGGCTGAGGTAGGTGGAAGTTTAGCTGAGGCAGCCCTTGGTTTGTCTTGCTTAAATACACTGTTGTTTCTTTTGTTTCTGTTCCATTCTTCTTCCATTTTAAACCTATCTCCACTGCTTATGGGCCAGACACGTCCATTTCTGTAAAATTCAGAATTCTTGTAGTTATCACCCTGTGTTTTTTTCTCGGTCATTTTGATGTATGTAAAAACACCAGGATTCTCAAACACACATTGTGATCTTATAATGTTATAACGAATAGAGAATTAAATTTTGTTTCTTACAATTTATATGAATTCCTTGTTTGTACATTTCATCTATATCCAGAAGGAGCACATGTATATTTTTCAAACTTTATTCATTTAATTAATGGTAACTTACTCCTTACTACTTTAGTACCAGTTGTCACATCAAAGGCCACAGAATTCTAAAGACATTTTTAATCCCAAGAAAAAGTAAGGAAATATTAAGCACAGTAAATTCATTTGATTATTTTCCATTAGAAATACACATACACTGTTACAACATGTGATATATCCAAATAAAATATGTAATATACTGATTAATGGTAGATCAAGATGTCCTTATATAAGCTGTATACCGGTATATAATTAATACACGTTTTCCTTGTTATGGGGTATATAGACAATAGAGAAAAAATGGACTTCAAATGAGTGAAAAGATTTAAGATAGAGGAAGAGAATCATCAGGTGTTTAAAGAGGATTATCAAGATTAACTTGTGACTAAGACAGATTAAAACCAAAATTTGAAGATTTAAAGAAATTTATGGATTAACAACTCATTGATCTGTTTGATACATACTTGTATTATGTATTTTTGATCTTGATGAACTTTGACCTGCTGATCAGTAAATTCCTGTTAATCAATGAATTATGTGTACCCGTACTCTTCTGGATGAACTTTGACCTGTCAATTACCGGTATATGTGTAGTGGTCTTGATGAACTTTGACCTGCTGATCAGTAAATTCCTGTTAATCAATGAATTATGTGTACCCATACTCTTCTGGATGAACTTTGACCTGTTGTGTAGTGGTCTTGATGAACTTTGACCTCAGATCAATAAATTCATGTTAATCAATGAATGATGTGTACCAGTACTCTTTTTGATGAACTTTGACCTGTCAATTACCGGTATGATATGTGTAGTATATATTAAGAGAAAATTAACTCCAGCAGGCAGAATTCATGTGACTCGTGACAAATTCCCCTGGCGATGATAACATGTCACAAGAATTCATTTAGTAAAGAAAATGTTGAATTATATAAATGAATGTTGACTTGCTGATCATGCATTCAAAATTGATGAACTTTGACCTGATAATTTATGTTGAATTATTATGATGAACTTTGACCTGCTGATCTCAGTTAAGTATGTAGAATGAGCTTGATGAACTTTGACCTGCTGGTCTCAGTTAACTAAGTATGTAGAATGAGCTTGATGAACTTTGACCTGCTGGTCTCAGTTAACTAAGTATGTAGAATGAGCTTGATGAACTTTGACCTGCTGGTCTCAGTTAAGTATGTACAATGAGCTTGATGAACTTTGACCTGCTATTCTCAGTTAATATTATGTACAGTAAGCTTGATGAACTTTGACCTGCTGACCTCTATAACTTATGTTGAATGATCATGGTGGACTTTGACCTGCTAGTCTGTAATTTGTATTGAATTGTCATGATCTATGACCTACTGTTCTCAGTTAATTATGTACAATGAGCTTGATGAACTTTGACCTGCTGACCTTTGTAATTTGTGTTGTATTATCATGAAATGTGACCTGCAGGTCTCGGGTAATTATGTACAATGATCTTTGTGACTTGACCTTGTGATCTCTGTAATTTATGTTGAACTATGGTGACTTTGTCCTGTGAATCAGTAAACTATATTTTATAAAATAAGGGCCATTCACCTTCATAACAAGGCCACTACTATTACAGGTTTTGTTTGATGACAGTTACAAGTTTTACTTTGTGATATGAATGCAATTACTTTTTTGACTGACTTACTTCTGTCTCTATGCTTGGAGAATCTGCAGTCCTCTCTATTTGCCTCTGTCACTATTTTGGTTGCCTCAGTCCATGATTTGTACCCCATCTCTTTTCGCTCTCTCTCTCGATGGTTTTTCTTGATATCTCTTTGATCTCTCATTTCCTCTTCCCCCCTGGTGTCTAGGCAAGTGCCAGTTTTGTGTATCTGTTGTTTTCCATTCTTAAAATGTGGCCCAGTCATTTCCATCTTCTTCTTTTGATTGTGATGCTGATCTTTTCTGCTTTGGCTCTTATTCTTACTTCTTCATTTGAGACCTTCTGTGGCCAGTGGATTTTTAAAGTTTTTTTGAGGCATTTTTGAAGGAAAGTGTCTACCATGGTTTCTTCGGCTTTCGTCATTTTCCATGTTTCACTGCCATACAAGAGAACTGAGAGTATGTTTGAGTTAAACAGGAGGAATTTTGATCTCCCTGTTGTTCCAAATAGGAGCCTGTTTACTGAATGTTAATTGGGCAAGGCAGAGTCATCTTCTGATGTCTTTGTTTGTCCCTCCTGCATTAGTTAGTACTGCTCCTAGATAAGTAAAGGTTTTGACATCCTAAATTTCTTTCTGATCATTGTTTGTCTATGTTTCCATTCCTGGTAGCCAAAATCGCCATTGGCTACTTATTTCTGAGGAATTCTTTCAAAAAGTAACCTATTTTAGCAAATTTGTGGAAAATACTTGAAAAAGGACTATATTTTCACAAATATTTGAAATTTGGCTACTTACTATTTTAAATTTATGGAAACCTAGGTTTGTGATTGGTTGAGTGTTGTTTGTGTTGATTCTCATCACTATATATGGTCTTCGACACATTGATTTTGGGACCGGTCGAAATGCCTTTCCACCAGCCTCAAATTACTTATTTGTTTTAACTTGTTTGTTTTTTCAGAGATATTACAATCACCAGAACACATGCACAAGAATACAGCTTATGATAAATGGGTAATATCATTTGTCATGAGAAAACAGTTTCCAACAAAAGAAGATGTTCCAGATGAAGTTTCGTAAGTACCTGCTTGGACTTGTATTTTAAGAAACATAATACTACGATCAGCAGTCTAGACTCTGTATCCCATAAAGAGAAATCAACATAAATTTGAGCTCACTGGAGCTTATCTGGCCAAAAAGTTGTGTGAATTCAGGGCATATTGCAACATGTGTATGTACATGCATGAATGTGCACATTGCTAACACTTACTGGTGATTTTAGCTCACCTGACCAAGAATCATAACCTTATTAGTGAAATAAGCCTTAAATTGCTATATCTTTACCATATGGGGTCAAGGTCAAACATTAAAACCAAGGTTGTTTTTTTTTCATGATGGGGCAATAAGTAGGCCACTAGTTCAAATCATAGAAAACCTTGTTATTAACATTATAAACATCTCAATTTCTATTTCAGTTTTCTTCAAACTTGCTCAGAATGATTCTCTGTGTGAGGTCATATTCTTAAATGAATTAATTTCATGAAAAAAAGATCACTAGGCCAAATTATACAAACACCTTTTTACACTCTAGAAGAAAAATTGGGTATAATCTTCATCAAACTTACAGAGTATTATCATCTTCGATAGGCCAATAAGAAGGCCATTGGTTCAAACTATTGGAGAATTCTGTTAATGTTTAGTAGGTTACATTTCATGTATTGTATTTCAAAAATGGGCTCATTGTAAATTATACTCAGATGAGCACCCTGGACCTCATGACCCTCTTGTTTGTAAAATGTTTACAAAATAGCTTTAAATGGCTTTATTGTTACTATTTAAAAAGATACATGTGGATTCAGTTATAATGTTTTTTTATTGCCCTTCAAACTGAAATAAGTTTTAATTTGCTTTATCTTGTTATATTTAAAAATCATTATGGGATTCTAAATTTTTAAATGTTCTTGTTTGAATTTCATGAAATACTTATATTTGTTTTACTTTTTCTGTATGAAGTTGTTGATTAAATATGGTTCGTCACTGTACCACTTGATCAACATCTCTTAACATTTGTGCCGAGCATTTTGCAAAACGTTTACACAGCAAATTTCTGGGATAACATCGTTTTTATGGGAAAATGTGAACTGATATATTTCCATTTCCATTGGAAATAATGATTCTGGTTAAATGTTAGGGGATATCTTATGGTACAGTGGAGAACCCCATTGTTATTGTTAACATTAAAAATTATTTGATATGAATATTAAATCTGACAATGGATCATTGACCATGAAAATCATGAACATCAATACAGTATACCGGTACTTAGTAAACAGTAGAGAGGAAAAGTTTAGTTCAGTTGAGTTATGGTGGTTAACATCCCAGTCAAGAATATTTAACTTAAATCGAGACATCGCTAGCTAGAGACAAAGGTGCAAGAGTTTTGTCTGTGCGGATGACATTATACAGCAGGGTTCTTTATGGTCCCAAACCTACCTTGACACGGAATCTCGTATATTTTAAGCACCTATCCAAAAGAACGACGACTTTCATTTTTACTGCCTTTCAGAGTGCTTGGCGAAAAGAATAGTCACTACCCACTTTCAAGTCTTGGGTCATACCTGGTCAAGGTTGGAACCCACAACCTGCCAATTACAGAGCATGCTCTACCAACTACGCTACTGCAGTGTACAGTGGAAAGGAAGAGAGGTTACAGTATGGTGCCTTTGATAAAGTATTGTTAGTTTCTCCATTAAATGTTTCCATGGAAGCATATAGCTTAGTTGGTAAAAGTCATGTCATTGATGTTGTTTAGTTATCATGGCCGACATGAACATTGTGCAAAGTTAAACTATTTTAAATTCATACTAGATTGGGTTTTACATCCCAGTCAAAAATATTTCCATTATATGAAGTGGCAGAATTTTTTATCTTTGAAGGTTCTTTAACATGCCAAGCCTGTCGTGACATAGGGCATCAGTTTTTGAGGTCTACATAACTTTATATTCTAAAAGCAGAGTGCTTGGCAAAAGTAGAGTCACTACTAATTTTCAAGTTCTGCTTGTCTCAAAATCCATTATTTGAACCTTGACCTTCCACGTACGAAGCTTGTACTCCACAACTCAACAACCATAGTGGTGAAATTCAGTCTAAAGTTACAATCTATTGATTACTTTTCGATACTGATTAGTGTTGTTTTTTTCATGTTTCAGTGACCATGCATACTCAAAAGCAAGGAGCTTATATAGAATTCGAATAAATATTTTTTTAATGATATTAGCAAGTATCGGGTTTTTTGGTTTTGCTAAAAAGTTTAAATATGAAAGAGACAAAGAGATAGATATGGATTATAAGGCATGGGAAAAGAGAATACAAGAAGGACAGGAAAAAGCTAAGGCAGGGGCAGAACAGAAAGCAGTGCTAGTCAAAACCAGCTGATGATAAATTCTGGTCCCAAGATAAATTATATATATATATATATATAAATATGTTTATATAATATAGAAAACAATGAAATTAAAAAAAAAAAAAAAAAAAGACATTTTTTAAGATTTTAAATTTTGGCTCACCTGAGCTGACAGCTCATGTGAGCTTTTTTCTGTTCATCATCTGTTGGGCATCACCTGCCATGTGTTAACTCTTTAGCTCACCTGAGCTGAAAATTACCACACCTTCAAAATGGGCTCAAGGTAAAAAATAATTAATTTCATGACCCAATTTAGTTTTTCCTTTAAACTTTTGCTACTGTTGTAGCTGTTTAAAATTACCCAAATAGTCTTTCAGATATTTTAGATGTTGCGTTGTAAGAATAAGATTTATTTGATTTTGAAATATCTTAAATGTTGGATCCTAACTTTAGAAAGTTTTATGGTCCTTGTATTTAATGCAATTGCCAAATTGTCTGTTAACTTTTGCAGGTGATATGGGACAAATTCTCAGGTGAGCATAAAGGCCCATTGGCCTCTTGTGTATAATGTTGATGTGGATTTATTGTGCGGTATGCATGAATATATATAGGACATTGACAATGTAAAGTACATTGTAATAAACTATCTTTAGCAGAGTTTTGATACTTGCAAATACATGTTTGTTAGAGTTATCTTTCCTTAAATCATGATCAAAAAGTCTTTATCAATACAACACCCACTTCCACAATTGCTGCCATTACTCAGTTGGTGAAGTGGGAGGTCATGGGTTTGAACCTGACCTGTTTTGACCCAAGAATTCGCTAGACACTTTGTATTATGAAATGAAAGTTCTTTCATTTCGGGGACATAAAATAAACAAGGTCCAGTGTCATGATAGGCATGGCATGATTAAGAACTCTGATGTATAATGTCATCAGTGCAACACACAAGCAAAACTTTCTGCACTTTATAGCTGGCAATGTCTCAATATACATGTAAGTGAAATATTCTTGACTGGGACATAAATCCCCATTGCTCAATCCAACTCAACTTCCAAAATTAGATCCCACACAGCCAGATTTTTTTTTCATATTGCATTGCCAACTTAATTTGTAGCATACCTACATAAATTACTGCAAGAGAAATTGTAGACCTTGACCATCAAAAACTTCATACATGTATAATCAAAAACAAACATACCAATCCATGTCCAAATCATAATCATATCGCAGAGTAAACACTGAAACTGGTCATTCAATTAAACACTGAACTTCCACCAGGTAAGTGAAGCTGTGTGGTCAGTTTTTGTAAGCAATTTTATCATTGTATCCTCAGGTGAGTGGATGAAGGTAATTATTTTGATAACTTATAGGTGTCTGATCAATGTTAATGAATGTTGTACCTGTAAACAATATTTCCAATCAACATTATTTCACTTAATGAATAGTGGAAGAGACTGGAGCACCTAGAGAAAACACTAACAAGCAGTGTAATGGTAATAGAGGAAACTGAAGAAAAGACTTTACTAGCCTTGGACACCGTGTAATGGCCATGAAGGAATCTGACACACCTGGATTAAATACAAAGCAGCATGTAAAGGTCAAACTAATCAATATTAGGCATGGATATGATTGGTGGTTTCCTCTGGTACTCAGGTTTCCTCCACCATCCCTAAACTGACCACAAACTCGTCCAAGAATCTTAACCGAGGAATAAAACTTGATTACTTCTCTCCCTAGTTCCTACATGTTGAGAATGGCCCCAATGCCATACTGGTAATCCTTTATGTAGCATGGCTTCAAATGTATGAACCTATTGTAAATCAACTTTTATTCATGTGCGATAAACTTTTGCATGTTTTGCCAAGACAATATAATCATGAAAGTTAATTGATGTGAATGTGTTTTTGAAAAGGTACACATATTACATGTATTTATATTATAGTCAACATCAGGAAAGTAAATAGACACAAAATTGTTTTGGCAAGATAATCGCAAAAGTTAATATCCACGAATAAATGTCGTTTTACAGTACATCTATTACGGTACTTATAATACAAATAATAATATTGTCAATAAAAAATAACTTTTATTTCATTTAAACAATCATTAAAAAAGTTCTCATTATTTCTATGAAATAAACAGATTATTCAAATGAATTGATTTGTATTGATAATGGCTAAATTGACATCATGTGTTATCTTTTCAATGGAAATTTTCTTTTATTGAAATTACCTTTAAGGGCTAATGCAACTATTGACCCTTTACTAAACTAAAACATTCATTGTGTAGGTCAAACAAATACATGAAAAAAATACAATGTACATAAAAACTTCATTTCAAATACTAATACACTGAAAATTTGGTCCGACTACAGGTATATGAGATAACTAGTTTTATATCTCAATTAAGAGTTATACTGACTATAGCTTTTGTTTTATAGATTTCAAGACATGTCAGAACTTCATAACTAGCATGCACTGTAATACACTGAAATGTCCTTACAAAAAGTTGGTAAGGCAAGCGAGGACAAGTTTTTTGTTTTTACTTGTGTTTTTTAATTTCCAAATTCCATTTTTATTTACATGTAGATGTAAAGATTCTATCACTTCATCGTCAAACCCCTGTATAACAACAATTTAAAAAGAAAATGTCAGACCCAAATAGAGGTAGACAAAATGACTTGACTTTACATGTGGTATTTCATTTTGAGAAATTGTGCTACAAGTATAATGATGAAAATGTAAACATGATCTGTCGCAGAGTACAGCCTACCTCACCTGCACATCAAGACCCGATCTCAAATTTTGCTACTGTCAGAGCTAGTGAATTATGGTTTTATCAATCTAAATAAAAATTGATATTATTCACTTCCTTGTGCCTAGTTGTAACTGAAAATCTGTATGCACATCCGTGATTGACATAATGTATTTCTGTTGAAAGGAAAATGTAGGCCCTATGGGGATTTTACATGGCAAAAATGCTGATGTTTACAATGACGTCTTTGCTGACGTTTTACGCAACAGAATCCACCATTTGCTTGGATTTTCAACATGTTTAATCCCTGAAGCACCAACATTTTACTCTCTACGCTAATCATGGATACATATACAGATTACCTGTTATGACTGGGTACAAGGAAGTGAATATTATCAATTTTTATTAGGATTTATTTGGTTTTCTACAGAAATAAAGCGTTATTCACTCACAAACAGACCGGCTCTGAGAGTAGTTTAATCCATCTACCATAATACAAATGACTTTATTACATATCACCATTAACAATAAAATGACAATCTTCATGATTTGATCTGACATTTTCAGGTTTAACTAAATCACATAATTCTGAAAACATATTTTTTACAATATACAGTAGACTTTGTCTAAATCAAACACTAATCACCTGATGAACTAAATACTGTATAGTTGTTTATTACTGCGGATGGTAAATTTCGCGGTTCAGACACTGGAAATTAGTCACAGGTATAAAATTTTGCGGTGCAGTGGCCAGTGTTAACATTATCTGTACTGATTATACCAGTCTACATTTAATAAATGCTACATGAAATATTCACTTTTTTAAAATTCCACGCTATAAAGTCAAACCGCGAATAAAGTGGAATAAAATCCCCAGTGAATAAAAGCAACTATACAGTACTTTCAGGGCCCACACTGGCACATAGATTTTTGTCGCAAATTTTAAATGAGTAGAAATTTTAAGTCTTCTAGAAAATTCTTTCTATTTAAAGATAATTTTTTTTGTCGCAATCTATAAAAAGTGTCGCAATTTGCGACCAACAGTGTGAGCCCTGACTTTGTTAGACAGAGTTTCTATCCACACAGTCCTGATTTTACTCTGTAACTTTCTGTATTCATTAGATACCCACACATATCACTAACATTTTCACACAAACAAATACATGAAGTATTATTTTAATTATTGGAATATCTAATAACAATCTTTATCACAGTGGTGGATCTGTAGGGGGTCTGTAAGCATTTCTACATCGTTCATAAAATACCTGAAAAAAAAACCCACAGAAAATTAAGTAAACAATTCATCCATGACATTACCTGGTATATTGGGATTCATTACCTTGCTCAATATAATTACTAGTCTTTGTTCCAAGAGTCTGTGGAGTGCTCACCTTGTATGTGGGAGGACAGGGGTTCAAACCTGACCAAAACTTGAAAATTGGTAGTGACGGTTCATTTACCAAGTCAGCATTTAGAAATGAAAGTCACTGGGTCCTTTGGAAGAAACCTTTAGTAATGATGCCCATGTCACAGAAGCTGTGGCATGTTAAAGAACCCTCTCTGCACACACTGCAAAGGTAAAAATTTCTGAGACTTCACCTATCAGTACCGTAACTAGGCCCTTAAAAAAACCGAGGCAAGAATTGAAGATAATTCACACAGTACCAACAGTCACAATGTTTTGTACATCTTTCATATTACAACACAGTATATTAAAGTCTTTAGGAAACCAGCTGTTGTAAAATAAGCGAGATGGTTTTGTGCCATAAAAACTATTTTAACCACACTACTTTACCACGTAATCCAGGTTAGAGGATAGTTTAAACGTTTAAATATGTCTATCATTTTACCTGGATTTTTCAGAATATCTCTGCATTTTCATAAGCAAGACCACTTGATACATTACACAAGACAAGACACCAAATGCCGTAATCAGACAGTACCTCAAAATAAGCAATAATTTTTCTCTCTCTCTCTCAAAATATAACTTCTGGCAAAAAGTACTTGGTTAAATTTTTACCGAGGCAGTTGCCTCGGTTGCCTCATAGGTAGTTACGGTACTGCCTATAGCTGGTGTTGTCTCAATAGAAGTAAAATATTCTGGACTGGGACCTTATATCCAATTTAATCAATCAATCTATGAATGGTGATACATGTATTCTTATAATATGCCATAAAGTCCACTTGTCTACAGCAACCAGATTGAAATATCCCAACTGGATTTTATTATATGATCATTAATGACCCTCTATATAAAGCCCAACTGTCTATTAAGTCCATTTATGCCCAGTCTCCTGGTTGGTCTTTATACACAGGTTATACTGTACTAAGGCCAAATAAAGACATTCTTCTGTGATTGTAGCAGTGAATAATGATAGTTCTTTGTGGTTCCTAAACCAACTGATACACTTTTATGGGTTTTATTTGTACTTTTGAAGTCCACACTGACCTTAAAGCATCGATAGCCATTGTGGCCTTAAAAAGTACACTGTGTGTGGTGATCTAAGGCACTTTTAAGGATTATTATGTATTCTCTGGTGGCCTTAAAAGTAGACTGGCAATTACCAGTACAAAACAATCAAGAGACACTGAAAAATATGTGTATGATCATGGAAAACTCAAAGTAAAATAAGAGGAATATATCAGTATTGATAGCTTAGCTGGTACAGTAGAACTTCGATAACTGCAAGTGCATGGGACTTCAATGATGACTTCGAGTTATCAGGGTGTTCGAGTTTTTGAAGTTACTGGATGACGTCACAATGTAGACTTTCATCTCTGTGGGAAAAATGTTTGGTGGTGATAAACTGGCTTACCGATACACCAGTGTAATATTAATGCATAAAATAATACTATTAAATGAATCAAAATGAATTTCTTATGTTTTTATAAAGACTGATGGCGACGACAAACGCATACATAAAATTCACAAAATGTTGTTACCAACACATTATCACAATGCATTCAAAGAACTGAATCAGATAAACATATTCATGTACCTTGTATGTAATAATAATAATAATACATACATACATACGCAAGACAAGTCACGCGTTTTATAGAAATAATAAAATTATTGTGCGTACCATGTGTTAAGTCATTAAAATCCAGCTTTGATGAATCATTTACCGCTATCGCCAGCGGCACAAAACTCAGCCACTATTAAGGGAGTACACGGTTACACTTCATCGCCCTTTATGGGACGAAGTACTAATCCTTTAATTGATACTACATGTAATTAATACAGTAGCAGAACCTTTGATCTGTACAACTACTGCTCTCATTAATCGGATTATAAACAAGTCTATAGCTGATGACCGATTAATTCCTGTGATTTCACTGATTGTTCTATTGATCACTCACAATTGTTCAAAATATTTTGAATTCTAAATGTTGTTTATCATGCAATTTTTTTATTTTGCAAACCTTAACATTACTTCGTGTTATCGGGAGTATTCGAATTATAGGAGTTTGAGTTATTGAAGTTGTATTTATATAGTTTATATAGAAAATTAGTCAGGACAAAATTCTGACTTAAAGTTATCCGTGGTATTCAAGTTATCGAAGTTATACTGTACATCACTTGGTTACAGTGCCAGGGGTCTGAGGTTCACACTTGCATCATTTCTCCCTTTGGTCCTTGATCAGAGTAACAAGTTAGTGAGGATATTAGAAAATCCAACATTAGTATTATCATTATTATTAAGCATTAAACCTTGTTTGTAATGGATCTATTATGGTTTAGATGGAATGTCTCTCGCGCTGATTTGAATGACAAATTAGGGCAAGAGCCATTCGATCTCAACCATCATAGGTCCATTACAAAGTTTAATGCTTATATTTACAATCCTTCGCTTACAACTTACAAATTTTTGAAATGTGATTAATTCATTCATGTTTTTTTTTTGGTGAAAATTCCTTGGGAATATCGAACAGGTTTTAATTGGATCAAACTGGGTTAGCTCTGTCCACCCATTTTAAAAAAAAACGACATTAGAATAACCTGTTAAGGTTTTATTTTAAATATCTGTGTTTTTACAATTCATATTAATATTTACACTACAATTATTAAATGTTTAATTGGTAAGAAATCGGGACTGAAAAGAACTGGATGACAGTGCATTAGTAATATCGAATGTAATTATTTGTGTTTACATCTTGTAAAGTAGTCCCGTTACCAATTTATTCATACAATGCCGGCGACGTCGGAAACTATGACATCAGAAAACAAAAGGTCACACATGAAGCTTTCTGTCTATCCTGTAATAGACTGAATCACTTGTCAAATAGTTTATTACAGAGAATTGGATTTGGATTGTAAATATTTATTATTATACTTACTTTTAGACTTCTATCTCTGACTATTTCTTCTACTGTCAAATCTGATTGCATTGAACGTAACTGAAATGACAATAAATAAAGGTTTGTCAAATCAATTAATTAAAATGTAAAAATGGAACAAGTAATTTCAGTGAATAAGGATTTCCTACCAGTAGATATTTTTACTGATTCGCACATATGTATAAATTTCCTAATGAAACCTATCACTTTCCACCAAATTTTGAAAACTTTCGTTAAAATAGTATTAGAGAATTACTTTAAACAACAAAAAATTCTCTGACAACTCAAAAGGCCCATTACGTCAAGAAAAAATTTACAAACAAACTTGGTTTAATAACCTTTTGTGGACTTCTAATAAGCATTGGTAGTTTTTGACATTTATTCCAAAAAGTTCCCACTAAATAATTCAAAGGCTATAACTCCAAGGCAAATTAGCAAACAAACTTTGGTTAATAATATGTGCACCTTCAAGACAAGAAAAGACATACATTTATTGGCAACACTGATTATACAAGCTCACCTGTGACCTTGACCTTTGAACCCATGAGGTTCATTCATATATCAAAATTATCATAGGGCCAATATTCTAATATACATGCCTAAACAAAAAGTTTAAAGTTTTTGAGATAAATAGACATTTCAGTACTTGTTTGTATCTGTGACCTTGACCTTTAAACCCATGACCTTCATTCATATATCAAAATGGTTGTAAGGCTAATTTCTACAATTGCATATACAAAAAGTTAATAGTTTCCAAGATAATTAACCATTTAGGTATTCATTCGCATCTGTGACCTTGACCTTTGAACCCATGAGCTTCATTTATATATCAAAATGACCGTTAGGATAATACCTACAATATTTTAATATACATGCCTATACAAAAAGTTTATAGTGTTTGAGATAATTAACCATTTCAGTACTTGTTTGCATCTGTGACCTTGGCCTTTATTCATATATCAAAATGACCATTGTGCCATTACCTACAATATTCTAATATACATAAAGTTCATAGTTTTGCAGATAATTAACTATTTTGGTATACTTGTACATCTGTGACCTTGACCTTTGAACCCATGAACTTGATCTATGTATCAAAATGACCGGCATGTCAATACCTACAAATAACTGAAAATCCTACGCCATTATCACCAGAAATGTTTAAAAAATAGCATTTTTATCAAAGGTAAAAAACTGGGACATGACCTTGACATAAATTGGAAGAAAATCACAAGACAAGATCGACAGTGAAAACTCCATACAATTATCTTCAGCCGTTATGAAGTTTTAACAATAAATGTCTCATTTTAAAAATTACATAATTTTACGCAAAAAACACGTAACCTATTTTTCGTCCCAATTGTCATGAAAACACAATTTTAATGTTCCTAGGTATCCTGAATCCAAATATCTAATCAAAATTTGCCTGCACCTTTTGGTTTCAGAGAAGAAGATTTTTTTTTGTCTTTTGGCTATTTATAGTAAAGGCAGCCATATTGTTGGGCGTGGTCAAACCCCCAACACAATTTTGAAAGTCTGTTACCCAGGCATGATAGTCACTAAGTTTCATCAAATTTGGCTTGGTAGTTTTGGAGGAGAAGATTAAAATGTAAAGTTTACGCACGACGGACGACACACGATGGACGGTGATTGATTGAAATAGCTCATATGAGCCTTTTGGCTCAGGTGAGCTAAAAATGTCAGACTTTGTATAGACACTGGATTTTATGACAAAATGAAAGAAGGTTAGTGAGTGAGCTAACATTTCCCTGTAATTTTGTTCAGAATCACACTACCTTTGTTTGTTCTTCTCTTAATTTCTTCATTATTTCAAAATTAGCTGGTTCCAGTTTTTTAGCTTCATGTAATTTATCAACTGTATTAGATACTACATTTATACACGTTTTAATTGCCTTTTCTCTACTATTGTAGGATTCATTTAACTGTAAAATAGAAAGTAAAAAGACAAAATCAGAGAATTAGCTTAATATTAACCTGTAAAAATAAAATAAAATTAATACAATATAAGGTTAATTAGAGGGCAGAAGTTTCAAGAAAGCTAGCAAGGCAACAAATTAATACAATATAAGGTTAATTAGAGGGCAGAAGTTTCAAGAAAGCTAGCAAGGCAACAAATTAATACAATATAAGGTTAATTAGAGGGCAGAAGTTTCAAGAAAGCTAGCAAGGCAACAAATTAATACAATATTAGGTTCATTAGAGGGCAGAAGTTTCAAAAAAGCTAGCAAGGCAACAAATTAATACAATATTAGGTTAATTAGAGGGCAGAAGTTTCAAGAAAGCTAGCAAGGCGACAAAAGTTGTCTGTTACTTTTCAGATTAAATGGATTGATTTTGTTGCATTTACAGTTTACATTTTGTTTTTGCATCATAAATTACCCCATACTTGCTGCCTACTTTAAGAATTTTGTCTTCTATGGCCAAAAATATTTGTATTGAAAACAAGAATATATTGATTGAGCTTACATCCTCTCCCTACTCCAGCTCTGCATGTATGCTGTTACAAAGTAGGAAACATCAGAAAACAAACATACTTATCCATGTCTGAATCACAATAAAGTTAGGTAAGACCTATGAACTTCCACCAGGGAAGTAGGCTGGCTGCTCTGGAAGGGTAAGCACCTCCTGTTTATCTAGCTACACCTGCCACATGTGTAATCAAAATTGCGTGAAAGGAACATGGAACTATGGGACGTTGAATTTATCCAGGGCAATCCTGGACACAGAGACATCAAACTTATCAACAATACTGTGATGATGGCCATAAAACGTTTTGAGGCCCTTAATAAACCTAGGCTTGCAATATCCCTGGGTCAAATAGGAAAATGATTTTTTCCTATTTGTATAAAGCAAAAACATATACAGTCAAACATGTCTATAAAAGTTACTTAGGTGAACCAGCACAAGTGGATTTTATGGGAACGTAACATTTAAATACAGCTTAAAAGTTTTAAATTTCATTTGAATTTGTGACCTTGAAATTCAAAGAGTAAACCTGATTCATGACACATCCTCTTACACTGGTTTACATTTGCACCCAGTTTCATTGAAATCCAAGAAATGTAGACCTTGACCTTTAACCAAAGAGTAAACCTGATTCATGACACATCCTCTTACACTGATTTACATTTGCACCCAGTTTCATTGAAATCCAAGAAATGTAGACCTTGACCTTTAACCAAAGAGTAAACCTGATTCATTACACATCCTCTTAAACTGGTTTATATTTGCACCTAGTTTCATTGAAATCCATCTAGAAATGTAGGAGATACTGAGTAGATATCTTTCATGATACATTCTCTTATGTTCAGTGTTTATTCTAGAAGGGGGCCATGGATCCCTTATTTTGCCAACTGGCCACATTGTTAAGGCCTTGGTGGGCCATTTTTAACATTATATAAATACAAAATTATTGATGTTAAGGTGTTTTAGAAGATTTTTTGTAAATGGTCCTGTCTGAAAAATTATAGAATGAACACTTTATGTTGGTTTACATTTGCACCTAGTACTTTTAATGGGGTTCGCCGCTGTACCATGTGATACCCTCTAACGTTTATGCGGAACACTTATTTTGCAATGGATATGAAATCGCATGAGATTATGTTTTCCCACAAAAACGACATCATTCCGGAAATCTGTGACGTTGACGTTTTCCAAAACGTTCTGCACAAACGTCAAGCGGTATTGATCACATGGTACAGCAGCTAACCCCATTTAAATCCATCTAAAATGTTGAATATAGGGAAATGACATGAAATACATTGTAAAAAATACCTTGACCTTTAACTTGTAATAAACAACATGAACAAAGGATGAAATTTTACAGCCCGATCAGTGGCTTTAATTAACAATACCTATATGGTCTTGACTGAAAATTATAGTCCTCTTAGTGATTTTGTTTGTATAAAATTACTACCGAATACAGGTAGTTTCCCTAGGTAAAAATGACTAAAATTTCCCAATTTGATTACTTAAATTCCAAAATATAGAGTGATAAACAAGTAAACCATTTATATTAATTCAATCATTTTGTATTAATTGTCCTGATCTACATAAATTTCATATATTGTCACAATGTGATATCTAAGCAACAAGTATCCTAGCTATATTTAACAAGAATGCAATTGGTTATTTGTTAAAAAACTTCTAATTTTTCCAATTTATGAAATAGTTTAAATTTTCCCAATTTAAAAGGTAGAAGGAAGTTTTTAAAAACTGTAACAAAGTTATAGTCTTATAGGTGTAGTATAGCCTGAAATAGTCAAAAATGACAGGAAAATTCCACCCCGTCTTATAGGTAGAGTAGCCTTACAGGAAAATCCCACCCCATCTTATAGATAGGGTAGCCTTACAGGAAAATTCCACCCCGTCTTATAGGTAGGGTAGCCTTACAGGAAATTCCACCCCGTCTTATAGGTAGACTAGTCTTACAGGAAAATCCCACCCCGTCTTATAGGTAGAGTGGCCTTACAGGAAAATCCCACCCCGTCTTATAGGTAGAGTGGCCTTACAGGAAAATCCCACCCCGTCTTATAGGTAGGGTAGCCTTACAGGAAAATCCCACCCCGTTGTATAGGTCGAGTAGCCTTACAGGAAATTCCACCCCATCTTATAGGTAGAGTGGCCTTACAGGAAAATCCCACCCCGTCTTATAGGTAGAGTGGCCTTACAGGAAAATCCCACCCCGTCGTATAGGTAGAGTGGCCTTACAGGAAAATCCCACCCCGTCTTATAGGTAGGGTAGCCTTACAGGAAAATCCCACCCCGTTGTATAGGTCGAGTAGCCTTGTAGCCATGGATTTACAGTACATATCACATCATCCATTTGTTTACAATACATATAACCTGCCCATAAAGGCCACCCAAAGGAACCAGTAAAAGTGGCCTTAATAGGCAAGTGGCCTTTATATACAGGTTCAAATAATATGAATAAAGAACAATTGGAATACAATTCTACTGGTCTTTATCAGCAGGTGGTCCTTATGTAGAAGTGGCCTATAAGGCAGGTTAGACTCATATAAGCTATATTAATTATTAGGAAGAATATTTGAAGCATATAGCCAAATTAAAGCTTATAATGAATTCATTTAAACAATTATTCAGGATTTGGACTTTAAGTCTATAAATTTGTTGACTTGGCACAATATTACACTTGTCTTTTAAGAACGATAAGTTTACCTGATCAAACAATTGTTTACATCTGTCAGTTGCATTAACTTTATCTGTAAATGATTCAGTTGGTACTGAGGTATTCAATGCATATACAATCCTATCATCAACCATCCGCATCTTTCTTAAGGCATCCTATAACATATACATGGTCATTAAAAATCAATGTATGTTTTCTCTTAAGTTATCTGCATTCCTAGACAGCATAGACAAAACATGACAAGATTGCCCATATCCAGGGTTAGCTCTGCCATTTGCAAATTAAGCCAATTGCTATTTTTTTTTTATAATTTCTGGCTCCAAAAAAATGATATTAGCTAATATTTGTTCTCTAAAATTTGTATCAATTTCATTATGAGTCAGACTAAGATCAACACTTTATTTCATACATAAATAAGAAAAATAAAACAAGTGTTACAAACTGTTATTCAAGAACAATCTATACAGCGTATTAGAAGTTCCACAGTTCTACATTTGAGGCATTTATTTTCTTAGAGTTTCTGGCTCTTTAACATATAAATTGGCTCCTAAATTTTAAAATTGGCTAATATTTTGGCTCAACTTCTTTTGAGAGCCAGAGCTTACCCTGCATATCATGCATATAATGCTGGTAATTGTACACTTGACACTCACGCATGACATTTAAGTGCTAGCTCACTGAGACAGTGGTTCCTTATAGTTATTTGTCCCACTAATCCATTATCCAGAAACAAGCTAAATTAAAAGCATTATGGAACCAAATGACTTGTCAAATGTCAATCAAAACATCTCCCTACTTCCAATTCCAACATGGGGACATTAGCAGTAAAGTGGAGTAATAGTGTCTTCTGTCCAAGTCAAGATTCTTTGACTTTACTGAGGTAGTCAGTTCTGTAATGGTGGAGGAAACTGGAGTAACCACAGAAAATTACTGGCCTTTTACAAGCAAACTCACAAACTTTTACTCAACAGAGAGAATGTGTGCAAGCCAATCTTCCCTTATGTTTGCCATTTGTACATAGCAGGAATTACAATGTGATTATATGATACCACACTCTATTAAGTAAATGTGAGAACATACCGATATAGAGACAGACTTAGAATCAATACTACAGGTGTATTAGTCATGTTGTAACTTTAGACAAGCCATTTCATACCATGATGCTGCTGACTTATCCAGACTGTCAGGATAAACCATAATGCAGAATGTAGGACAGAAAATGCCATCTTGGTGAGCTAGCATCTAAAAGTCTCCCAGAGGATAGTGTACTTATAGCTGACACTTAAGTAAGAAAACTCTTGACATTATCAATTTGAAATTGGTAAAATCATCTTCAGATTACTGGCCATATAGTTTTAATAGCTCCTAGCAGCTTAAACCAAGTAACACACTAATCTGTTTCAGTATATGCTTATGATTTCCACTGTCTGAATCTTGTTCTTTGGTTACCCCACACATTATTTTTAAAATTAAATCAGCAGTTGGTTCATGGCATAATTCCAAATACCAGTACTCACAGTCGGACTAATCAGCCCACTAAAACTCTCATCTTAATTTTTGACTTGGACCTCCAACAAGTCAAAAATTAAAATGGGGGTTTAGTGGGCCGATTAGTGGGACTAAAGTACCCAAGACTGACATTCCATTCTCCTTTATCACAATTGAATGGTTTTAATTGAAATTGAGTAGAATGGAATGTGAATCTATGATAAAATCCCCAAGACAATTAGATAGCTGCATTTCGAATCATTCTCCTCTGTTAGAAAATGGAGGCTTCATGTAAAGACAAATTTGTATTAACCAGTGTTCTGGCGAGGATTTTACCAGATTTAAAAAAAAAAAAATAGCTAAAAATTGATACCGGTAATGTCAAGAGTTCAAATAATGCAAACAAATGAAAACATTTGAAAAAAACAATCTTTATTATCAATTTCAGTCTTACAGATTGTGTCAACATCACAGAATTACAGTAAGGGTAAATAAAAGACCCTCCAAAATCATGATGTAATGCCCATGATCATTTGACTTCATTTTCAAACTTCTACAGAACTCACAATATTCTTATTTTGCTAGAATTTGATACCTTCTCTGCATTATGATGGACTAATTATTAAAAGCATAAATTACATGATTTCTAATAGAATCCTACACCGTTAACAGTGTGAGGTAAAGATATTTCAAATGAGGATGAATTTTTTCCTGTCCAGAATAAGCTTCAGCAAGTTTTGGACATTGAAAATATCCATACGAGTTTGATATATCTCCGTCTCACACTATTACTGGTGTAGGATTCTTTTTCTCACTCATCTGCACCATAAAACAAACTCTATTTCTAAACATTTTTTTTTTCCAGTTTCCATGCTACCATCTGTGTCTTCTGAAAATGATGTCATTGTCATTGATATTTTTTATGTTCTCACACAACATAATTATGACATCATCAATTTAGTGTGTGTAAGATCATGTATCATCCGGAATGCCCTTTGTTTTTTCATAGAATCAGATTTATAAGCCAGAGAAATCCAAAAATTTGGGAGACGGGGAAATCTAGCACCAGCGAAATAGCAAGATTTACTGGTCACAGGTGTGAGAAAACAGGATATCACAATAAAATATGACAACACTTACACAGATACATTCATGTGCTACATGGTATACAGCACACTTGCTTGATCATATTGACAAGACTGGTCTATAATCTTCACTTTTATTCTTGTATCCATTTTTAAAAGCAGTTGTCATAAGACGACAATGCTCGCTTGCACCCAGTTAGTCATGGTATCCTAGAAGTCAAAGGTAAAATCTCTTGAGTAATCAACCCCCTCCCTGAAATAATCATTATCATCATCACCTGGCAATATACTATCGCAATCGTTTGTTGTTGTCTTGAAATTAGAATTTCACATACCCCGGTAAGTAAAATTATTGTGAAAATATAATAATGTATAAAAAACCCCAGAGTTATGGTAGTATGAATGGACTGATAACTGACGACGGGTGTAACAGAATGGTGTCATGTTTCAAAGTTTGGTTGAAAATTTTGCAGGATGTGCAGTCTATAGCCGGTACAGAATGATTTAATATTAAATTTATTTTTAAAATTAAACAACTGATGATAATTAATTTTCATACATTTGATAAATAATACACTTCAAATAAATTTGGTTATGTCTAGGCTAACATTCACAAATTCTGGGTCTCCACTCAGTTTGTTCATCAGATCTGTCTTTTTTCTGAATCCAATAAATACAGCTGAACGTTAATGTCATCACTTACAAGGTTGTCTGTTTCTTCCAAATATAATGACGAATTATATGACATATACAGATGCACATCAGTCATGATTTTTTTGTCAATTCATATGTCGCTACATCAGCATTATAATATTATACTGTCCACCATGTGAGATACTAATACTCTTAATTAAGTGATGTCACAAACAGGTACCTCTCAAAATGTGTCATTTCACTTGTTGCGATTCTAAGATGGCTAAATTCATAGATTCAAACTGCTATGTAAATTTTTTATTTGGTCATCAATTTGATGCGGTTTTCAATATTGTGATATTAAAATGGTTTGTATCACACACATGAAATAAGAAATAAAAAATTTTCATTACAGGTATCCTCAAGTGTCCTAACTTCGTGGCAACGTCAAGTTCATGGCATTTTGTTTACACCAGATATCATTCATAGGAAGCACATCACTGCAAGAGTGTAATAACAGGGTAGAAGCTTAAATATTTTGAGTTAGGGGCCCAGTTCACTTCAAAAAAGAAGTTATAATAGTAACAAATAGGTAAAAAGTGTAAAAAAATTTAGGTGCCCAGACTGATTTTTAGGAGCTATTGGCTACTGGGCCCCTGCTAATCTTCATCCCTGTAATAATGAGGTCAATTGCTCATGTCATACCGGTACCTAAAGTGGATGATCATTTTTTTTTCTCATTTTAAATTTTATTATAACAAATTCTGTTGTAAATCTAAACTAGACTATCTAAAATATATCTTTCAGAAAAAATAACTTTTTAAGGCATTTGATCACATGAATTCTCATGATCCAGGAGACCTCCCACAAACTTTCAACACGTTTTTCAAAATAATATCTACCACGAAGTTTTTTTTTTACAAGCAATTCTTTCAGGTATATAACAAAAAAACAAAAATAACTGAGTTTTTTTCCGATTTTGAAAGTGAAGTGGCAAGAAATTTGAGGCGAGACCCAAATGTGTATTAATTGGTAATGATTGCCCATTAAATTTTTACAACACAGTGTTAGTTCCACGAACTTAGGACACATGAGGATACTCTTTAAAATTTTGCAATAAAGGGCAACACCTCCAACAAAATTATCAGAACATCACAAAATTCCAACTAGGCCTTCACATGTATACTCAGTGATTTTGTTACATTTTAAAAAAAAACCAACTACCTTCTGTCTTATAAATTGGAGAAATTTGAAGTTTGGAAATGGTATCAGGTCAATTCGCCCCAATGTAAATTCGCCTCCGTCAAATTCACACCCACTTTCATCAAATTCACCCCCATGTCAAAAACTTTTCTGTTCCGTTCAAAATCGCCCCTACTTCTTGCAAATTCATCCCCACTGACAAAATCGCTCGGTCAATTCGCCCCTTATTTTTGTAAAATCAAGAGATTTTATTGAGATTTTAAAAGTAACATAAAATTTTATTTTTGACGACCTCGGATATTCTAATTAACTGCAAACATTTTATTTGTAAATACGTATTGTTTGTATTGCAATGTTTTTGTCGCGAATTCATAATGCAAAATGCATTGACTGAATTGGCTCCTTGGACAGCCCAGGCGTTTTGTGATCACTGTAATAATTTAATATGAAATAGTGATTATCAAAAGTCCTTTGTAAGATTATGATATAATCATAACAGTAGGTAAGCTACCGTAAAAAGAAAATAGTTAATGTTTATAAAGATAACATTAGAGTATTGATAGAGTAATTGTAGAGCATTATTTCGTTGTGGGAAATCATTTAAAAAATCTTGTGATAGCATACAACGCCCCTGGTGTTTTTGAAACAAAAAGTAATTTGTCAAAAGCAAGTTTAATAATACAATTAAATATAAAGTGAATAGAATAGATAGAATGAAGTTAAATCTTTATTTAGTGGATGCACTGATGTTTCTTTTCTAAAGTAGCGTTAATTTTTAATTTCATTATTTTTTTTAATAAAAAAAAAAACATTTGTTAAATGGTCAAATTTGACGATCGAATTTTAAAGTGGGGCGAATTTGCAAGAAGTGGAGGCGAATATGAAAGGGGGCGATTTTGACATGGGGCGAAGTTGTTGAAAGTGGGGGCGAATTTGATGGGGCCAATTGACTTGAATTCTTAGAAATACAGCAAACTGCATTATGACATGCTTGCAGTAACTAAGGTTCCTCAATGTGTTAAATTTGTGGATAAGGGCAACTAAATTAAAATAGGTAGTACATCACTTTTTCGGGAATTTGGTGGTCAAATTGGCAAATTTTAGTCATTTTTTCTCCAAGGGAAACTACCTTTATTCCGTAGTAATTTTAGGCAAACAAAATCACAGAGAAGATACATATCAAATACAATTAAAATTGGTTAAGTATTCCTGTAAGTCATTGTCTGGAAACCAATCCGTCTATAACGAACCGGTGGACAGACAAGGCGATTCCTATCTATCTTTTAACTTTGTGATTACCTTGACGATTACGCAACGTGTGGTGATAGTCATAAGAGTTAAACATGCACCCATTATCTTTAATGAACTCGTTAATTTTTTATGTATAAAGTTTACATACGAATTTCTTGGATAAATTATTTTAAACGCACCTGAAAACCTAAATAGTCCTCACATGTTACAACGACCTCGCCGTCTGTACTGGGGGCAGCCATTTTGTATTCCATTCTCGAAAAAGTCTCGTGATAAAGAGAATCACTTAAATAACTCGATAATGATAATGGATTACAATCGTACATATATAGCAGTATTTTTTTATGTCCGAGTTATTTTGTTAAAATAATATAAAATTAAATTTAATTTTAAAGCAGATTACATTTTCCGCAAAACTACATCCGGTCACGCATGCTCCTGGCCTTGATAAGAGAAGAGAAAAAGGAAGAGCAACCACCACGCTGTTTATGAATTAATGTTTAATTTTTGCAACGATAACTAAATGCCTGTCGATGTAAGTTAAAAAAAAAACATATACTCCAATCTTCATTTACTGGTATATGCGAGAATTGATCGTGAATGAACGTTAAGGTCTACAGTCATTAAAAATCTTTGCCCCCTCTACCTGTCTACTGTGGTTTTCTAACAATTTTCTTTAAAAAAAATTAATGAAGTTAACATCTTGACATATCAAAAATGTAATATAGAAATGCTAAACTTAATTTATTTTTAATAAAGAATAACCAAAACAAGCTGTTGGGGTTATACATTTATGAATGGTTTTGAAGAATTTGAGTGAAGGGGAAGATTTCATGATCACGCAACACCAGAAAGTTTTCAGCCAGACAAAATGTGCACATCTGGAACAAGAACTGAAAAAATGCACCAATACAATCCTAAGACACTGGGCTTCGACTATGTCAAATGTCAAAATTGTGATTCTTTTTTCTTTATCTGGTGATAAAAATCGACACTTGGCATTTTTTTGGCGACAGGGTTTTAAAGTCAACCTGTATCAAGATAAGATAATTACACAAGCTGAAGCTGGATTTACACTTGCCCATCTGTCACTGGATTTAACAAACTCATTAATAATGGAATTGTTCAAATAGATTTTAATATAATTTTTATCTTGGGGGGAAAAATAAGGCATGAGCATCAGTTTTATCTTTAGGCAAGGTCATTTTCGGGATTTCCCATTGTACAAATCGTAACATGCTGAATTGGAGGGGATTCTACAAGTTTTCTTGTCCAATGAAATTCATTGATAACATCATTTCCTATGCCAACAGAACTTGCAATGTACAATTGTTTTTCAATTGAGAACATTAATTTAAATCTACTTTCATTTACAAAGAAAATTTAAACAAGTAATAAAGGTATGATTTTATTATTCGCGAAAGATCTTGATCTTTCTCGAATGTAGCTGTTACATGCAGATTTCTCAACCCGAATATTCTTCCGTTACAGAAAATCAACTCTCTCTCACGTATGTAGGTCGAAGTTGAATAAAGGGAGTTAATTCAAATTTCAATAACTTTTGTATTCTATGGATTTGATGGGTAAATTGTCATGTAAATGGGGTTTATTTATTGAGTAATATTGATTTAGTAAGAAATTGATACGAGATTGAAAAGAGAACGCTGCATTTTGTTGTATTTGAGGATAGAATATGTTGATGACGTCACGCGGATCCCCCCTCCCGGTCAACAGATTTTTTTCCTTGTATATATTATAATCTGAAATCTGATTGGTTGAGATCGTCTTCTTGACCCAGATGTTAGCTATTTTTAGCAGTAATTAACTTTTAATGGTTTTATCATACCTGCCAACCCTCCCGATCAGGGATTGAGATTAACGGGCGCCCAGTTTTTCGCTCTGGGCGATAAATGTGTTATACACAGGTCGCCCAGGGCTGCCAGGTGGCGATTAGAATTTTCAGTTCAGTGTATTTGACATTCCGATCCGTTTACCGATTTCCTGTTTATTTCTGACTGGCGACAGTAATAGTGAAATTGAAAAATGGGTATCATATAGTTAACAAGTGTAAATGGACCGGTGTTCCGACCGGAATTCAAATACGGTGCCATTTCGTTTCCTTTTCTGATATTTATGTATAAAATGATACTTCCGGCTCTCTGCCATGTGGAAATTTTTAGGAGCAATGACTCCAAAGGCTAAACAAGGACCTGCGGAAAAACGAAAGTACTATCAAAAGTATGATAAGTCCAAACGCATCGGAGCATATAAAAATTCATGGGAAGATAGCAGGCCTTGGTTGTATGATACGCAGGACGGAATGAAGTGTGCCATTTGTGTAGAGTTCGACAGGAAAAAATCTGTATTTACCGAGGGCGAGGGTTGCACTAGTTATAAACTTGACAGTGTAAATAAACATGAAATTTCTGAATCTCACAAACAGGCCCAAGCCTTAAGTAATGCAAAACAAGTTCCTGCTCATAAATCAAAAGCTGCCAAAATTATACAGTCATTGACATTGGTAGTACCTATAGATCAACATTTTCTGCAAAACCATTCGTCAATGTAATTGCAGATGTTGAATATCGAAAAGTAAAGCAAGGGATAGAATAATCCAAATGTATATGCCTGATAGGAGATGGGAGCACATTTTCTTCAATAAAATAGCAGGAAATGCGGTTTATTCGCACTTGTAACAAAGGAAAAGTGGCAATTAACTTTGTAGGCATTGAATCAACAGAGAAAGTTAATGCTGAAAATATTGTTAATTGTTTTTATTCTATATTGTCTACAAATTGAAAGTATGCAAAGAAGCATTTATTACCAAACTGGCAGCATTTTCTTGTGATGGTGCAGGTGTTATGGTAGGTTGTCGTGCTAGAGTTGGGGCCTTGTTGCGTTCAGATCAACCATCACTCTTGACAGTTCATTGTATGGCTCATCGAAAAGGTAAGCTCAATCCCTGCTGATGTGAGGTGTCTCCCCATATTAAGACAAAAATTTTGGAATTTCGTGCTATCATACTGCTTTTCCCGTTTTTCAAAGCCTTCCGTGAAGTCATCCTTAAAAAATTATGAATTGATTAGAGTGAAATCTGGGATAGCGATCACCTTCGTAGAGTGGTCATCTGTCAACTACATTTTTATCATGTACAGAACCTTTGTAGAGGAGTCACCTGTCAAACCCAGTCAGCGGGGATCCTAACGGCCACCCGATTGAAAAAAATGTTGTTTACAAGGTTTACTAAAATTATGCTGGTCTCGGGAATAAAAAGTCTTCCAAAAATTATCAAATTCTTAAAACACAACTCTGGTTATATAAATAATAATAAAATAATAGTTAATTTTTTCAAGTTATTAAAAAATATCCTCAATTATGACATGAAAAATATCAGAAGCTTATTAGCTCACCTGAGCCAAAGGCTCAGATGAACAATTGTCATCTATCTTCATCCGTCATGTATAAACTTTTTAGCTCACCTGAGCCAAAGGCTCAGATGTGCAATTGCCATCTATCTTCGTCCGATGTGTGTCATGTATAAACTTTTCACATTTTTTATCAATTCCTCCAAAACTACAGAGCCAAATTGGATGATATTTGACAGTATTGGTCAAGTAAGGGGTTTTCAGATTTGCACAAATGCAAGGATTATGTCCCCTTGGGGCTCCATGAAGGGGAAATTTGTGAAAATCTTTAAAAATCATCTGCTCTGAACCAGGAATTTATCAAGGGCCTATTTAGGGCCGAAATTCGGCCCCATTCCCAATGGAAAAACATTGATTTTTTCCCAAAATGGGCTGAAAAAATTCCCAATTAGAAAATCGTACCAGATACATAGCTGAAGTCTGGTCATAAATGTGGCTGCTTTTCTCAATCTTCAATCAACTCAATACACTAAAAGCATTAGACTTAATCATTAATGGCATCAAAAATGATGTCAAAGTTTTCCCAAAATGAGCAAAAAGTTAATAGTTTTTCCCAATTTTTAGTTTAGGGCCTTTTCCCAAAAGACCCTGATAAATCCCTGTGAACCTACAAGAGATATAACTTAGATATTTCATGTAAAACACTATGGGCACCTAGTTTTAGATTTGCACATATTGTAGCTTTAGGGGCCAAAATGAGATAATGGCAAGGTACTCGAGGGGGAAATTGCTAAATTAATGTATTTGTCAATATATTTGAAAACTATAAGCTTTTTGTATGGGCATCATCATCATGTGTATTGGAATACTGTAGGCATTTGCACAACAGTCATTTTGATATATGAATAGAGGTCATAAGTTCAAAGGTCAAGGTCATAGATGTAAACGAATACTGAAATGGTTAATTATCTCAAAAACTTTGAACTTTTTGTGTATGCATGTATATTAGAATATTGTAGGCATTTGCCTTACGGTCATTTCCATATATGAACGAAGGTCATAGGTTCAAAGGTCAAGGTCATAGATGCAAACAAATACTGAAATGGTGAATTATCTCAAAAATGATAAACTTTTTCTATAGGCATGTATATCAGAATGTTATAGGCATTTACACAATGTTCATTTTGATATATGAATGTAGGTCATAGGTCTAATGGTCAAGGTTATAGATGCAAATGAATACTGAAATGATTAATTATCTTAAAAACTATAAACTTTTTGTATAGGCATATATGTAAGAATATTGTAGGTATTGGCCTAACGATAATTTTGATATATGAATGAAGGACATGAGTTTAAAAGTCAAGGTCACTGATGCAAACAAATACTGACATGGTTAATTATCTCAAAAACTATAAACTTTTTGTATAGGCTTCTAAATTGTAGGTATTGACCTAATATTCATTGCGATATTTAGATTAAGGTCATGGGTTCAAATTTTTCTTTACCTTTTTAGTTGTTTATAAACAATATATTGTAGCTAGATTTCAGATATGTTATATGTAGCACTCTTATGACTAGTAATGTTATAATAAATTTGCAAAAAATCCTTACATATAATTGGCCCTTACTGCTGAAAATTTATTTGGACATTCTCTTTAATTAATGTCAATGACCATTGAACCTCTGCGTGAGATATGTACTCAGCTGCATGTGAGCATTAAGGCTCATGGACCTCTTGTTTAATATTAGGGTCTCCATGACGATGGAAGTAACTTTGACCATCCTTGATGGTTCCATACATGCATTTATTCGGATTGAACTATTTCCTACATGAATCCTTAATATTGGTCCAATGTGTGAATATTAAAACAGCCCCATGCTCATAGTCTGCACATTGCACACTACATGAACCCGCTATGTTGTGTTGGGAGCAATGCAAGGTGAACATAACAACCTCCTTTCAGTTACCTGACAACTTCATATACCTGACACTACATGAACTCCCTGTCTTTCTAATCTTTCGCGAATTTTAGTACTTTCAGTACTTTGATTCAGTTCAGGTTAGGTGGTACATAACAAACGTAAATAAATTGTACACCACTGCCTTGTCCAAGTTAAATGTAACCGTTCTTAATGCCAATTTACACAACATTAAAAACATATGAGACATGAAAACAACACAATGTACCCAATGTGAAATAACTAAACCACAAAGCCCTTATTCAGTTATTGTTTTATTCGATCTTATTTTTGGTGTGAAGGATTGGAACTGAAGGATTATATTGTATGTACCTGTACATGCGAGAAACTGTTACAAAAACTGGCAACAGTGGCTCTCATAGTAGGTGAAAATCTACCTCAAAATTAAGTGTGTGATAGCACCTAGCCAAAAACTTGTGACTCCTGTGTCTGTTGACAAATAAACACTGAATGTGATTGTGGGTAACCAGTCTGGCGCAATAACGAAACCCCATTACAGAGTAGTCCTCTTCTTTCATTAAACTGAATAATTTCAATTTTTCAGAATATTAATTAGGTCAGCATTAGACCAGCCCTAGTCTTAAAGAGGCGATATTCAATATTCGGACATTTTTTGCCTCTTTAGAGACCAGTTTCTATCCGTAGCCATCATCGTAGAAAACCAGTTGTCCGACAGAGTGATTTTGAAATCGTCGTCGTAATTAATCAAATTCCACTGGCAAAAAACTGCAACTGTTTAATTGGATTCATAAATATCTTAGCTTTCGATCTGTAATCTCTTATTAACCCATTAACCTCCTCATATTTAAATATATCCTGTTAGTTCTCTGTTGTAACTGGTTTGTGAATTCATCCTGACACTATTTAATTTGCACATGCGCATTGAACAAGAAAAAGGTCGAGCTAATAGTACAGATCGAAAAAAATGCGAAAGAAACGAAACTGTTTATGACAGTATTGTTTAATAAAAGCTAAAGGAGATCATGCATGTATAATGTATACATAATTTTGTACTTTATACGCGTTATAATAAGCATTACCGAACTAATGACGAGACGTTTGCGTAATTTCGTTTCGTTAATATTTCCCGTGCTCAAAATTGAATAACACACCGAGCATGCGCAGTAATCACTGTTTATTATGAATTAAGTTGAAAGTTGATGGGAGTAGCTTAACGAGGCCCTTTTTTAAGGTAAATTAACATGGTTGGAGGAAATGAATGATGTCAATCGATAGAAAAGGTATTTTCTTTTCAAACTATGTTTGATTTGGGTTTCAAATTAATTTTAACTACAGAAAAACTTAGTTTTTGCTAGGTTTTTTTTACAGCCGGGAAGAATCTACGAAGAAAGAGGGGGTTCAGATGAAGGCCTGTAAAAGGCAACATAAATGTCCGATTGAAAATAAGCCTTTGTAGGGTCTTTATTGAAGGCTAGGTCAGCATGAAATTTGAAATGATAGGTCATTGTTTTTTTTTATCATCACTGAATGCATGCCAGTTAATTTGGACAGAAACAAAGTTCATTTATAGTAGTCTTAAAACAAGTTTGACTCTTATTGAGAGTTAATTGAGTGGCACATACGGTAAATGATTTTAAAAATATGAGATGTTGATTTGAGGGCCATACTTTTTTGAGGAAATTCTCAAACTTTCATTCGTGCTTGGTATATGATGCAAAACAATATTTGTCACTTCACTGTAGATCAGCACTGCAGTGTTAGGTCTACCTTAAGTCAAGGGTAAACAATACAAATATTTTATTGATTTTTGATGGAATTTGTATAAATCAACAATTTATTTACTTACATTTTACAAATGGCAGTCTATATCGTTTGTTCCTTGTTTTAAATTGCAGTGGTTATGCAAGGTGTTCTTAAAGACTGCTTTCCCTTATTTTAAAATTTCCTCTACTTTTGGATAGGAATTTTTTGCCTCTAAATTGGGACACGGTTTTCATCGGGACGCTGGAACTCGCACTGGAGTGTGATGCAGAGCACTAATAATAAAGCTTGAATAAATATTGATTTATCTGTAAATTATGTTGTTTTCATAACCATATCTACAGTATTGTTTATTATCATGTTTTATATTTATATTTTTAGATGTCAGCTGATGCATCAAGTCCTGCAAATCATAGATTAAAATCTTATAAAAACAAGGCTCTTGACTCACAAGAACTCCGACGTCGTCGTGAAGAGGAAGGCATACAGCTTAGAAAACAGAAGCGTGATGAACAGGTATTAGACAAATCTGGATTAATGAAGTATTTATTTAGGAAAATTTTGCATACAATTTGATTTTGTGATTGTATCCATTGGAAATTATGCAAAAACAATGTTGCGTAAAATAAAACTATACATTATCAGTATGTATTATTTTAGGTTGCTTGGTAGTAAGCGAATAACAATGCCTTTTACCACCTAGGTTTAAATCACTGCTGGGAACAAATCATATTTTGCTTGCTGAAGGTCAGCAGTTTTTTTCTTCTGGGCTCTCCAATTTCCTTCACCATCTCTGAACTGATTGCCTTGATATAAGTGAAAGAATCTTGACTAGGACATCAAACACCATTACTCTGGTGACTCCAATTATTATTTATTTATACATTTTCATTTCTTAACATACACATTTGTGACACAGACACCTTTTCTAATTGTGTTATTTAATTTATGTTTACAGTTATTTAAACGAAGAAATGTAGCAGTACCTGTTGGTGCCCCAGATGAAATTCCTGACATACAGGAGAGTTATGTATCTTCATCTGCTTATACCGTATGTGTTATTTCCTCTTTGTTTGTCTTTCTGTCTAAATCTTTCTATCACAAGTTTTTCCTTCAAAAACATATATACAGAGTAGAAAAGATCTTGTGTCATCCATGGAATGTGTTGGCATCCAAATTGTTGTTTGTGACATTGAAATAGAAGTTATAATTTAGTTAAGATGTTTTATAGACTGAACATGCAGTTGTGAGTTGAGTTACACTTGCTACTGAATACTGACATGTCTTTTATAAAATCATTCAGTTGTTATTATGTCCCACTAAGGAGGGGGGTATATCAAGGCTCTACGATTGCAAATTTTTTCATTAGCCTCCTGGCTAGTAAATCTGAGATGTTTACTAGCCAGAGCAAAAATGTTACTCGCCACATATTTGTTTTATAAATACAATTTAACTGGGATTCTATTAGACTGGAAACATTTCCCATTATTGCATAATTTTGAAGATGCAGGCACAGCAGATGGGCCCAATGTTTTTAAAAAATATTTTTCATTCAATTTACTTTTATTGTGGTATCGAACACAAAAATCGCAGTGCATGTCCAAAAGCAAAGCAAAAATTTTGAAAAACGGCAAATTAAGTTAAAAACACCTGAACTTAATTCAGAGGTGTGAGGCGAGTCGCTCCAGGAATGTAAGCATTTCCTGTCTAGCTAGATACATCTGCCTCATGTAGAATGTAACAGCATATCTTTTAAACATACTTTTGCCGGTCCAGGCCAACTCGGGACCCGGCTTTCCGTCATCGCTTTAGTCAGTTTAGAGGATTACGTTTGTTTTTCCATCGAGTGATCACTGGCACCGAGTCGTAGACGAGGTTGTTTCTTCCTGGTCATTGATAACATTAGAATTCTCGAAGTGTCTGGATTTTTATTCGTACTCCTGGCTTGAAAAATAAATATATTTTCCGATTTTGTTTACGACTCATAGCTTGAAAACGTGATCACACAAATGCTTAACAACTTAACAGATTGGAGCTATATGATTTAAAGCGCTTTAAAGATTAAGCTTGATGAGAGTAATTTCGTTGTCGAAAACGGAAAGGAAAATCCGGATTAGACTTTCTACTTTCTACTCGCATATGCGAGTAAATTTGACATATCCACTCGCATTTACAAATAATTACTCGCAAATGCGAGTGTTTTACTCGCATTGTAGAGCCCTGTATATAGTGTTAACTCTCTTTCTTTCACCTTTCTCTGCCACTTTCTCGACAACTCGATTTTGATGCAACTTTGGAAACAATATTTATATGATTAGAGGTCCCATTTGCCTATTCATACTTTGATCGTGCACATAGTTGGGAATTTCCCAGTTGGGTATTTGTTTGTGGGACCCTTTTGAAATAGTATCCCATTTCAGTTATAAATTGTTTGATATATTTTATGTATACAGGGTGGTATCTCACCAGAAATGGTACAGATATTATACAGCGACAGTGTAGAAGAACAGGAAGCTGCCACTCAAAAATTCAGAAAATTATTATCTAGAGGTAAGAGATCATGATTTATAATATTGTTTATCAACATTAAATGGTCTCGTTTGTAGCCATTTCATAATTAAAGTCAACTTTAACATATATATACTCTCTGTATAGGTTATCTGAATGCAATAGACCTGAAACAGTATTTGTATATAAGTAAAATTTATATAATGTTTTTTACAGAACCAAATCCACCCATTGATGAAGTTATACAGACTGGGATAGTTCCAAGATTTGTTGAATTTTTACAGAAAGATGGAAATTGTACATTACAGGTCTGTACAAAGCTCAAATTAATTTTTCTAGCTATATAGCCCATATTAGATAATAAATGTCAACAATAACCACAGAGAATGTCAATTTGTGCTACTGTAGTAACCACCTTAAACTTAGTTGAAAATTTGGGATTTATTGCTTTTAAAGACAATTGCATGCCTTGATATTGTCATAAAAATAATGTTGCTTTCATTTTGAGTTTTTGGTCTTGATTGATATTTTTGGAAATTTAGAGTTAACATTTGTGTTAAAATGCACTCCAAATATCCTTATGTTGTTACCTTAGAAACAAATTATTATCAAAAAGCGAATAAACAATGTTATTTAAATTATTACAATTGATTTCATTTTCAAGTTACATGTTTATTAAAATGTTTACAGTTTGAAGCTGCCTGGGCACTTACAAATATAGCGTCTGGTACATCATTACAAACAAGAGTCGTTATAGAAGCTGGAGCTGTACCCATATTTATCAGACTTCTTAGTTCAGAAATAGAAGATGTTCAAGAACAGGTGAGCAGTTCACATTACATGTTCTCTTTCTTACAAGTTTTGTTTGTGGTTTGAATATATGTTATGTACATAATTTACAAACAAAAAAATAATCTATTGTGTTTCAAGTTTCTTGTATTTTAATAAAACTTTTATTAAAACATTGTTAGGAAGATTGAAATATTATTGGAGGGTGCTAAATGGAACACTTTCTGTTTGATAAAGGATCAGAGACTGGACATAGATGTAGGTGTTATTGTCACAGTTGTCATGGGAGCATCAACTGTTAAAATTTTTCATCATAACTCATTTTCAACAGTCTTGTGATAGAGAGAATAGTTTAACATATTTCACTGTAATATTTGTTTTTGTTAAATAATGTTTGCTATATTGTCTTACAGGCTGTTTGGGCGTTAGGTAATATTGCTGGTGACAGTCCAGAATGTAGAGATTATGTATTACATGAAGGAATTCTTGTGCCGTTATTACAGTAAGTAATACCAGTAAATAAACTATTTAATGACAATTATGTGACATGCATTGCTTAATGCACTACCAAGTTATATTTCCATATTGAGATATCAGTAAATGCAGATCTGCAATCCTTTATTAGATACATGTACATTGCAGAAATGAATTGCTTGGTGTAAGGAATTTTATTAATATTGAGATTAGAATATCTGCAAATTTGCACTTTCATGTTATATTTTTATGAAAGGACTAATTGGTATTCATTTATTTTTGTAGATTATTAAGTAAAAGTACAAGTTTGTCAATGACTAGAAATGCAGTTTGGTGTTTATCTAATCTTTGTAGAGGGAAAAGTCCTCCTCCTGATTTTGCCAAAGTAAGTATTCTGTTTTACATTTAAGTTTTGCCTGGTAATGGCCAGACTTATAGTTTTACTTTTCCTGTGTTGGGGGACATTAGTTGGTGTGTCAAAATATTTAAAGTTGTATGCTTAAAGTAAAATCCTTGTCATCACCTTCATTGAGTTTAGGAGCCAGACCCCATACAGTGACTATAGGTGTACATCAAATTAAGTAACATTCTTGTATTATGATGTAGTTACCTTAATTCTCTAGTAAAGACTAAACTGTTAAATTAAATATTATTATTGCAATTTAATCAGTTTAAATCAAAACCCTGTCTAATATGAGCAAAATCTTCAGACCTTTAGAAAGTTGTTAAAAAGTCTTAAATCTGATGTATTTATCCTCGCCTTTTGAAGAAAAAGGGGGTTTCCGTCTGTATGTCCGAAATTCTTGTCTGCATAAATTCTCCAAAACTATGAAGCACTATTACATGAAACTTGGTGCATAGCATCAACATTAATAGGAGAAGTGCATCATTAACCCGGGTTTGCTTGCTCATTTTACTGGGAGTTATTGCCCTTTGAACATAAGTGCAAATAACAAAAAGACTGCTAATGGGGATCCTACTTCACTGAATTTGCTTGTTTGATTATAATATGATTTTCTTGTGTTACAGGTATCTCCATCATTACCAGTTTTAGCTAGATTATTGTTCCATACAGACAAAGATGTGTTAGCAGATGCATGTTGGGCCCTGTCATATCTGTCAGATGGTCCTAATGAAAAGATACAGGCTGTGATAGATTCTGGAGTTTGTAGAAGACTTGTTGAATTACTCATGTAAGATATTTGAGGTTTTTGTATGGCGTTTCACGACAGTGAAAGCGTACTTTGCTATTGCTTTCTGCTAAGATCAGGCTTCTTTGCTATGAAATTGTAAGATATGAGTATGCATGAAAACAGTGCACCTGGTAAATGAACGTGAAAAAAATATATCTGTTTTATCGTGAGATATGTATTCTGAGACGGGTAATGCATTTGGTCACATATGCACATTTGAAATAAATTTTCGGATTACATTTCGGAATCTAGTAAAATATTGCGACGTGATGCATCCAAAAATTTCTGCAATCTGGCAAACTGATCTTGTGTTTACAATAAAAAGTAGTCCGGGAAGTTTGCGTCCTACGATGTAAAATCATAACTTTTTATGAAATAAACAGCAATGGCAGTTGGATTTTATTAATTCTTCATCTACGGTAATTTGAATTTATTTTGAAGTGTATGAAAATGTATTTTGGTGTTGAGGTAATTGTGTCATAATTTAAAACTGTTTATCGATTAGATTTCACTTTCGTAAAAGGGAGATAAATCGTACAGTGTCGTGTGCAAATGAGCACATGTGGATTTTAAATACTTCACCGATTTGGAAGTAAAATTAACATGAAACGGGAATATTGTGAGTGATAATCAGCAATTTATTAAAACCCAGACTTGACAGCAAATGATCCAGTTACATACAACCGCTAGAATGTACCCCCTCATAACAACGGTCGGGTCTGCAAAACTCTACTTTCTCTCTATCCGAAATGACAAAATGATCGGGTACGACTTTATAAAACTTTAAATTTTAATTACTGATATGTCTTTTTCATATATTTATGAAATTATGATTTTCTACCATTTTACTTAGCAATACATGGTTTGGTACATTGTTTCTTTTTCCAAAAAACATCCGTCGGACTATGCATAGATCCACAAAAACTAAACAGCTGTCATGAAAAACCTGTCATTTTATAAGAATGTAAATTCAAGTTGTTATTAAAAAATTGGTTGATTGAATAGGGTTTTATGTCTTTAACATGTCACAGGGCATTGGTTTTTAACTCTCATTTCTAAATGCAAAGAGCTTGTTGAAAGCACAGTCACTATTTTCAAGTCTTGGTCAAACCCGGGTGAGGGTTTTAACCCACAACATCCCACATACGGAGTGAGGACTTAAACAACTAAGCTACCTAAGTGGTTTTTCAAAATTTAAACTTGTAATACTAAAATAAGTGAAAAAAATGTAAAATAACAAAAGTAATTATGGGCATATTTTGTTTCAGGTATAATGTACAAACAGTTGTGTCAGCTGCATTAAGAGTTGTTGGTAATATTGTAACTGGAGATGATTGTCAGACACAGGTAAGAATAATCTACACAATCATGTACATTTGTAGGGATAAAAATTTGTTGATATGTAATTAAAAAATAATGTTAAGGAGAAAATTTCATGGAATTGTATTTTGTTGGTCTTTGAAAGGTAAAAAATTTGCTCTTTAGTAACTTAACACTATTATTTCTACTGCTATAGGTAAAATCATCATTCCTTTATTTTCGCATCTTTTTACACCTCAAAATTATTTGAAAGTTGTATTCATTATTATTGATTTATTTATATATGTTGTCTCGTGTATGACTTAATTAATGTTTGTTTATATATAACCTGTATTTGTTTTAGGTTATATTAAGTTGTTCAGCATTACCATGTTTGTTACACCTGCTTGGTAGTTCTAAAGAGTCCATACGTAAAGAAGCATGCTGGACGATATCAAATATAACTGCTGGTAATAGATCTCAGGTTCAGGTAAGTCATAATAATGTATGCTGGACGATATCAAATATAACTGCTGGTAATAGATCTCAGGTTCAGGTGAGTCATAATAATGTATGCTGGACGATATCAAATATAACTGCTGGTAATAGATCTCAGGTTCAGGTGAGTCATAATAATGTATGCTGGACGATATCAAATATAACTGCTGGTAATAGATCTCAGGTTCAGGTGAGTCATAATAACGTATGCTGGACGATATCAAATATAACTGCTGGTAATAGATCTCAGGTTCAGGTGAGTCATAATAACGTATGCTGGACGATATCAAATATAACTGCTGGTAATAGATCTCAGGTTCAGGTGAGTCATAATAACGTATGCTGGACGATATCAAATATAACTGCTGGTAATAGATCTCAGGTTCAGGTAAGTCATAATAATGTATGCTGGACGATATCAAATATAACTGCTGGTAATAGATCTCAGGTTCAGGTAAGTCATAATAATGTATGCTGGACGATATCAAATATAACTGCTGGTAATAGATCTCAGGTTCAGGTAAGTCATAATAATGTATGCTGGACGATATCAAATATAACTGCTGGTAATAGATTTCAGGTTCAGGTAAGTCATAATAATGTATGCTAGACAATATCAAATATAACTGCTGGTAATAGATCTCAGGTTCAGGTAAGTCATAATAATGTATGCTGGACGATATCAAATATAACTGCTGGTAATAGATCTCAGGTTCAGGTAAGTCATAATAATGTATGCTGGACGATATCAAATATAACTGCTGGTAATAGATCTCAGGTTCAGGTAAGTCATAATAATGTATGCTGGACGATATCAAATATAACTGCTGGTAATAGATCTCAGGTTCAGGTAAGTCATAATAATGTATGCTGGACGATATCAAATATAACTGCTGGTAATAGATCTCAGGTTCAGGTAAGTCATAATAATGTATGCTGGACGATATCAAATATAACTGCTGGTAATAGATCTCAGGTTCAGGTAAGTCATAATAATGTATGCTGGACGATATCAAATATAACTGCTGGTAATAGATCTCAGGTTCAGGTAAGTCATAATAATGTATGCTGGACGATATCAAATATAACTGCTGGTAATAGATCTCAGGTTCAGGTAAGTCATAATAATGTATGCTGGACGATATCAAATATAACTGCTGGTAATAGATCTCAGGTTCAGGTAAGTCATAATAATGTATGCTGGACGATATCAAATATAACTGCTGGTAATAGATCTCAGGTTCAGGTAAGTCATAATAATGTATGCTGGACGATATCAAATATAACTGCTGGTAATAGATCTCAGGTTCAGGTGAGTCATAATAATGCATGCTAGACAATATCAAATATAACTGCTGGTAATAGATCTCAGGTTCAGGTGAGTCATAATAATGTATGCTGGACGATATCAAATATAACTGCTGGTAATAGATCTCAGGTTCAGGTGAGTCATAATGATATATTCTGGATGATATCATTTTATATCTGTTGTTAATAGGCAGTGATAAAAACAATTCTAAATTTTCAACCAGTCCTTGTCTTAAAAATTCAAACGTTTGTATATAGGAGACTATTGAAAAAGTTACCAGTCTTTCCCAAAAGTAACCAGGGATGTCAATAGAAGCGGGTAGCCAGCGAAAAATGGCTGCTATTCTCGAAAAAGATTCCGGCTATTTTGTATTCCAAGTGGAAAGATCCAGTGTTTTTTGGTGTCAATGAACTGCCTGTTACTTTTAAAAATTTAACTGCTACTTCAAAAGTTAATGATATCCCAAAAATCTAGTGGGACCAGGGGTTGAAAATTTTTTCAGATGAGCTAAAGCCCCGGACTTTTTGACAAAGAAAATCAAAAGCCCGCAATTTTTTATCAAGTCCTGAGTTCGGTTAACGAGAAAATCGAAGGAGAAAACCAGAAATCAATTTGTATTATTTCTATCGGCAGTTAAATGGTATTTTTGGCAGTATTTACAACCCAAGTGACGGCTGTTGAAACAATCACACACACTTCTCTGATCATATTTGGTGTCTTTATTTTCATGTGTTTCTTTTCTTGCCACTGTAGCCTGCTTGTTGGTGTGAAATTTAAAGTAAACACCTACACCATCGGACAAGACTGAAAATTGGTAGCGATTACAAGCGCAATAACTATCTAGATTTTTCTTTATCAGCAGAACACTTAAGTTGCCAACCTAATGACTAGCATTTCTTACAAGCGCTGTAATGGTCAAGAA